>JAEOAD010000284.1:11485000-12085000 GCA_036365145.1 Orientallactaga sibirica
AGAGAGAGAGAGGAGAGAGAAAGAATGGGCACACCAGGACCTCCAGCCACTGCAAATGAACTCCAGATGCATGAGCCACCTTGTGCAAATCGCAGTCACTTTTGAGGGCACACTTCCAGTGACTTAAGGATCTCCTGTTAGGTCCCACCTCATTTAGGCTATACTACCTCCTAGTAGCTACACCCTGGGGACCAAGCCTTTAACACACACATGCATACCTATCCACATATGAATATACATACACACAAGTACACAGTGCATGCACACACACATGTACCTATCCACATACGAACATACATATATACAAGGACACAGCGCGGGCACACACACATGCACACACATACCTATACACATATGAACACACATACACACAAGTACATAGCGTGCACACACACACACCTATTGTGATGGTTAAGTTTGTGTCAACTTGATCTGTTCAGGAATCCACAGATATCCCACATAAGTGTGTCTCTGAGGTTGCCTCTAGGAAGGATTAATTAAAGGAGGAATCCTTCCCCCACGGTGAGCCCTTCCCCCAGAGTGGGCAGCCCCTCTCGGAGGAGAGGGTTGTTTTATCTAAAGAAGCTCTGGGAAGAGAAGTATTCTTTCTTCCCACCTGGCTGCCTGCCGGTGCTGCTCATTGCTCTCTGCTTGGTGCTTTCCAGCGTGGACTGAAGAGCAGCATTTCTCCAGGACACCTTCAGACCTTCAGTGCTGGATTGGGACTGCTGAGGCCTCCAGCCTCGTGGACTGAGCAGCTACCAGGTCCTTGACTCTTGGGCCTGCAACCTGCTATTGCTGGACTATTGTAAGCTAATCCAATAAATTCCCTTCTAATACAATTCATTCTATCTGTTCTGTTCCTCTAGAGAACCCTAATACACCTATGCACATAGGGACATCCATACACAGAAGTGCACAGCACACACACGCACGCACACACACACACACACACACTTATCCACATATGAACATACATACACAGAAGTGCACAGCACACACACGCATGCACGCACACACACACACGCACACACACACTTATCCACATATGAACATACATACACAGAAGTGCACAGCACACACACATACACACACACACACACTTATCCACATATGAACATCCATACACAGAAGTACACAGCACACACACGCATGCACGCGCACACACACGCACACTTATCCACATATGAACATCCATACACAGAAATACACAGCACACACACGCACACACACACACACTTATCCACATATGAACATCCATACACAGAAGTGCACAGCACACACACACACACACACACACACACACTTATCCACATATGAACATACATACACAGAAGTACACAGCACACACACGCACACACACACACACTTATCCACATATGAACATCCATACACAGAAATACACAGCACACACACGCACACACACATACACACTTATCCACATATGAACATCCATACACAGAAATACACAGCACACACACACACACACACACACACACACTTATCCACATATGAACATACATACACAGAAGTACACAGCACACACATGCACACACACACACACAGTTATCCACATATTAACATACATACACAGAAGTACACAGCACACACATGCACACACACACACACACAGTTATCCACATATTAACATACATACACAGAAGTACACAGCACACACATGCACACACACATACACACTTATCCACATATGAACATCCATACACAGAAATACACAGCACACACACGCACACACACACACACACTTATCCACATATGAACATACATACACAGAAGTACACAGCACACACATGCACACACACACACACAGTTATCCACATATGAACATACATACACAGAAGTACACAGCACACACATGCACACACACATACACACTTATCCACATATGAACATACATACACAGAAGTACACAGCACACACACGCACACACACACACACACAGTTATCCACATATGAACATACATACACAGAAGTACACAGCACACACATGCACACACACATACACACTTATCCACATATGAACATACATACACAGAAGTACACAGCACACACATGCACACACACACACACACACTTATCCACATATGAACATACATACACAGAAGTACACAGCACACACATGCACACACACACACACAGTTATCCACATATTAACATACACAGAAGTACACAGCACACACACGCACACACACATACACACTTATCCACATATGAACATACATACACAGAAGTGCACAGCACACACACGCACACACACACACACACACACTTATCCACATATGAACATACATACACAGAAGTACACAACGTGCACACACACATGTACCTATGCACATAGGAACATCCATACACAGAAGTACACAGCACACACACACACACACACACACACACACACACACACACAGAACAGTTGGGAGTGGGCATGTTGGTACATCCCAGCACTTGAGGGTGGAGGCAGGGTGAGCAGGAGTTCAAGATCAGCTTCAGTTCCGTGGTGGGTTGGAGGCCAGCCTGGCCTACATTAGACGCTTTCTCAGAAACAAACAAACATACAAACGAACAACTCCAAAACAAACAAAAATCTTTGAATAATGGCCTCATCAAATGTACCACTGCTAGACACAGGCTTGGGCAGAAGGTTCCAAAGAAGGGAGTGGGTAAACGGAGACCGGCGAGCAGAACAAGCTATTATGGGTGTTACTGAACGTGGCCAACGCCGTGAGCTAAATGCTGTATGCAGCCAAAGCCACATTTGGCCGTGGTACCACAGCCGTGTGGAGTCGCAGAACAGGCTGCGTTGTTCCATTTCCTCTGGCTCTTGCTGGGCCCCAGCTAAACCATCTCCTCAGACTCTCTTTTGTTCCACTTCCAAAACTCACATGTTGGAGAGAGTTGAGAGGAGTGTAGCAATCTTGACTTGGAGTTTGGAAAAAAGAGGAACATGGAAAGTTTGCAGGAGGCACCAAGACCAGCTCCATGCCGGCAATGTTTGCAGGAGAGATGAGCCGATCGCTCCAGTCCGCCCAGCAGCTGGAGAAGAGACCGCAGTACAGAGTCCCTTCAGGGCAGTCATACTGAACACTAGGAACAACTCACCACAAAATGGCCTGCATATCCATGACCTCGCAGTGCCTGACACGACCTACACAAGACCATCCTAATAGGAGGAAAAGATGATGACGTCAAACTGAAAAGAGAGACTGTTGAGAGGGGGAGAGGATACGATGGAGAGTGGAGTTGCAAAGGGGAAAGTGGGGGGAGGGAGGGAAGTACCATGGGATATTGTCTACAATTAAGGAAGTTGTCAATTAAAAAAAAAAAAAAAAAAAAAGAAGCAGCAATGTGCCTCTGAGACCAGAGGCCGGGGGAGGCAGCGTTGGACTACTATGGGCTAGACAACTGCTTCTCAGGCTGGCTTTGACAGGAACGTGAACTCAAAGTTGTCCCGAGAAAATACTGTTGTCTGTGATGTCCAGCTTGGGCCAGTCTGTCCTTTGTCCTTCTGTGGGTATAGGTTTCATTTCCTGGTCCCAAGGCTGGGAACTGCTGGAAGATGAGAACTTTGTCGATGGTTAAAACCACACTGAGGAGCACGTCGGGAAGCCAGGGGCCATCCCCTGATGACTGAGGGCGACATTTCCATTCTCCATGATTTCCCCGAGAGTGTGAGAGAACCTCTTCTGCTTGCTTTCTGTCCTCTTTCCAGTTCCTGGGAAACCATGAGGGGTCACTTCCAGTGCCGTCAGTATGTGAGGCCTAAGGCAGCAGGGAGGAAAAGGAAGAGCTACTGTGGGGCTGGAACCACATACAGGCTTGGGAAAGGTGCTTATCAGTGAATCCTGTCCTCTGAACACTTGCCTACGTTTCCAGACTCTGACCACCACAGCTCAATTTGTGAGGTACTCTCATTTTCCCATGTCACCACCATTCAGACATCTTCTTTTACTGTATTGATGTGGTGTGCCATCATTGAACTATTCTTTATTTTTTAAAATATTATTTATGTGTTTATTTGCAGGGAGGGAGAGAGAAAGAGAGAGAGAAATTGGCAAGCCAGGGCCTCTAGGCACTGCAAACGAACTCTAGACATATGTGCCACTTTGTGCATCTGGCTTTACGTGGGTAGTTAGGCTTTCCAGGAAAGCACCTTAACTGCTAAGTCATCTTTCCAGCCATAATTTTCACTGTTTTAAAAAAATACATATATATATATTTTGGGGTTTTTTCGAGGTAGGGTCTCACTCTATCCCAGGCTGACCTGGAATTCACTATGTAGTCCCAGTGTGGCCTTGAACTCATGGTGATTCTCCTACCTCTGCCTCCCGAGTGCTGGGATTAAAGGCATGCACCACCATACCCGGGTTCACTGTTTTAAAAAATATTTTTATTTATTTATTTGAGAGAGAGAGAGAGAGAAAGAGAGAGGGACAATGTGTGCTTTAGGGCCTATAGCCACTGCAAATGAACTCTAGATGCATGCGCCGCCTTGTGCATCTGGCTTATGTAGGTCCTGGGGAATTGAACTGAGGTCCTTTGGCATTGCAGGCAAGCACCTTAACCGCTAAGCCATCTCTCCAGCCCTATTTTTCAATATTAAAAAATTTTTTTTTTATTTACTTGTGGGAAGAGAGGAGAGAGATAAGGAGAGAGAGAGAATGGGCATACCAGGACCTCTTGCCTCCACAAATGAACTCCACATGCATTTTCCCACTTTGTGCAGCTAGCTTTATGTGGATACTGAGGAACTGAACCTGTCAGCTTTGCAAGTAAGTGCCTTTAACTACTAAGCTGTCTCCCCAGCCCTCTATAATTTTTTAAACAGATTTTAAAAAAGATTTTATTTTTATTTATTTATTAGAGACAGAGAGAGGGAAAGAGAGAGAGGAAGAGTGAGAATGGGTGTGACAGGGCCTCTAGCCACTGCAAACGAACTCCAGACGCATGCACTCCCTTGTGCATCTGGCTTACATGGGACCTGGAGAATTGAACCAGAGTCCTTAGGCTTTGCAGGCATGTGCCTTAACTGCTAAGCCATCTCTCCATCGCCCTCTATAATACATATACATACATATACATATATATACATACTATATATCCTGAGATTCAACCAATCATGAGTGAAAAACCAAAGCATCTGTACTGAAGAGCACAGTCCTAATTGACCATAATGACCCCCTTGTGTTCTGAACAATATAGAGCTGATTTAGACAGTGCATGGCATGATGGGCCTGACTACATGTATGACACGAAGGTCCTGAGTCTCCTCTGGCAAGTATCTTTCACTGGTGAGCCATTGTCCCAGCCTCGATGTCAGCGAGGGTGCTGGAAGGAATCCATTTCAGAAACTGAGGGACTGCGGTGTTCTGGTTGCTTCCTTTTCTTTTCTTTTCTTTTTTCTTTTTTTGGTTTTTCAAGGTAGGGTCTCACTCTGACCTGGAATTCACTCTATAGTCTCAGGGTGGCCTCGGACTCATGGAGATCTTCCTACCTTTGCCTCCCGAGTGCTGGGATTAAAGGTGTGTGCCACCACGCCTGACTTGCTTCATTTTCTTTTCTTTGTGGTAAGTATTGTAAAAGCTAGAAGTATCATGCATGCATACTTTCCCATGTTTCAGTTTAGTGAGGGTGCATACCACGGAAGGGGAAAAGATTTGGGACCATGTGCAGACCCTCGGGAGCAGAGACTCCAAGGAGTGGAGACTTGATGTCTAGGCTGTCTCCTTGTCTATACACTGTTTCTTGTGGTTCCTGTCATCTGTTTTCAAGGTTCCTTGACGCCCTTTAGAATGCACAGTAGTAAATCCCCCCTGGCAGGCTGCTGAAGGACTTGACAATCTGATGATAAATTGCTTCATGCACCTAGAATGGAAAATATCATTCTACAGTTGTGGTTGGTGGGGAGAGAATGGAGTGAAAAAACCATCTGTGTATATATGATATTGGCTTTTTATGCAGCTATCAAATATTTGCATTTCAAAGTTATATGTCTGTTTCCTCTTATACATTTATTGTTTTTACCCTCTCCTCCCACTCCATACCTGCTCATGGGTTGTGGGAGACAGTTTCCCCCTGGATACAAGCAACAGAGAGCTGTGCAAAGCTGACAGAAATTTCACTGTATGTGTGGCTTGATTGTGTCCCTGAAGTTCTTATGTTGGAAACCTTGTCCCCACTGTGGTGATGTTGTGAAGTGGCACTTATTGGGGCATGTTTGGATCATAGAGATACCCACATTAACAGATTGATGTTGTTATTGTAGGAATGATTTTTAAAATATTTTATATTTATTTATTTATTTGACAGAGAGAAAGAGGGAGAGAGAGAGAGAAAGAGAGGGGGAGAGAATATGAGAGAGAATGGGCACACCAGGGTCTTTAGCCACTGCAAACAAACTCCAGACACATGCGCCAGCATGTGCATCTGGCTTATGTGGGTCCTGGGGAATCGAACCTGGGTCTTTTTTTTTGGCTTTGCAGGCAAGTGCCTTAACCGCTAAGCCATCTCTCCAGCCCCAAACTTGTATTAAAAAAATTTTTTTATTAGATATGGACTTCAGCAGTAGGGTCTTACCATTAACCTCTGGTGGGTAATCAAGTGCTCTGACAGAAGTCCGTCTTGTTTGTTTTGGGAGATCTAGTAGGTCTCTGTGATCAACAGCTCATTGTGGATGTAAACCACATCCTGGTACAGGGAATTACAAGCCAGCACCAAGGAAAATGAAAAAAGAAAAAAACAGAGAAGAAAGAGCAACAGGAGAAATTTAAGGTTAGGCTTTATCTCGCCCTCTCCAGGGCCCTTTGATTCAGGTGCTCCCCTATGGTCCTCTTGAGGGTTCCACCTTTTAGTCTGATTTCCAGGACATAGGATTCTATGGTATCAGCTCAATTTGGGTTCAGTTTTGTGTCCCTCCCGACACCCTTCCTTTTCCTAAGACCTACTTTCCTTATTGTCCAAGTTTCTATATGCTATTCAGGTATGTCAGCAACTCGGGCTGATCCACGTTAGGAACCGCAGAGGAGTGAGCCCATGTGACGATTGTCTTTCTGTGATTGTGTCAGTTCACTTAGAATGATCTGTTCCAAGTTTGACCATTTTTCTACACATTTCATTGTGTCATTTTTTCTTACTGTTGAGTAGAATTCCATCGTGTAGATATACCACATCTTGGTTATCCATTCATCCGATGATGGGCACTTGGGTTGATTCCAGTTTTCAGCTATTATGAATTGAGCAGTTATAAACATGGTTGAGCAAATATCTCTGAACTGAGATGTGGAGCTTTTAAGGTAAATGCCCAGTAAGGGAATAATAGGGTCTGTTGGTAACTATATTCATCCTTTTCCTGAAAAGTCTCCATATTGATTTCCATAGTGGTTGTACCAGCTCACATTCCACCAACAGTGAATGAGGGTTCCTATTTCTCCACATCCTCACCAACATTTGATTTTTTTTTAATGCCAAAAGTTGTATATATATATATATTTTTTTTAGTTTTTCGAGGTAGGGTCTCACTCTAGCTCAGGCTGACCTGAAATTCTCAGGCTGGCCTTGAACTCATGGCAATCCTCCTACCTCTGCCTCCTGAGTGCTGGGATTAAAGGCGTGCGCCACCACACCTGGCCAAAACTTGTATTTTAACAAAGGAAGAAAGTCCTTGTTAAACAGAATGCTAATAAGTCCTGGTTTTAGTAAGTACAAAGTCCACTAAAAGTAAATCCCTAAGCAGTAATGTCTTTCAAATCTGAATGTAACAGTTGGTTTTTCTTTTTTCTTAGTATAACTCTATTATTCTAAACATTTTCTTGGTGTTTAGGAAAAAAACCCTACTTTTACTTTAATCCTCCGGTCATTCCAAATTACGATCCAATTCCATGTGTGTACATCTTTATTTTTAAGACCGTTTTATGTAGCCTAATCCTAACCCTAAACCATAAAACCCCCAGTTTTATGTGGCCTTGAACTTACTATGTAGCTCAGGCTGGCCCTGAAGTCCTGATCCTCCTGCCGTCATCTCCCTTGTGCTAGAATTACAGGATGTGTACCACCATGCCCTGGCTTATGTGTCTACATCTTTAGGAGAAATCTATGCAGGGATAAGGTTTTAACATAGCACATTGGCCAACTTCTTGATTTTTTCCATCAATATCTGTTGATTATTTTGGAAAAAAATTTAAATAAAGTACCTTCACCCCTGTCTAAAAAGAACCCCTCACAAACCTCCTCCTTCTGTCCACATATCCATTCTTTTTCCTCCCTCCCTCTTTTCCTCCTTCCCTCTCCTCCCTCCCTCTTTCCTCATTCCCTTCCTTCTTCCTTCCCTCTCTTCCTCCTTCCTTCCTTCTCTTCCTCCTTCCTTCCCTATCTTCTTCCCTCTCTTCCTCCTTCCTTCCCTCTCTTCCTCCTTCCTTCCCTATCTTCTTCCTTCCCTTCCTCCTTCCTTCCCTCTCTTCTTCCTTCTCTTCCTCCTTCCTTCCCTCTCTTCATCCTTCCTTCCCTCTCTTCATCCTTCCTTCCCTCTCTTCTTCCTTCCCTCTCTTCCTCCTTCCCTTGTTCTCTCTCTTCCCTCTTCTCCTCTCTTTTCCCTCCTTCCCTCCCTCTCTCCCTTCTTCCCTCCTTCACTTGCTTCCTCCCCCCTCCTTTCCTCTCTCTCCCTCTTTCCTCCCTCCATTCCTTTATGTTTGGCTTTTCAGGCTCAAGAGGAAATAACCCTTTAATGTCCATGCCAGAAGGCAGAGAGGTGAATGTTACAGTCTGAGTCTGAAAAGTCCCCCAAAGGCTCATGTTTTGAATTCTTGCTTGCTAGCTTGTGGCACTATGTGAAGGTTGTGGAGTTTTAGGAGGTAGGCTTGACTGGAGGAAGTAGGTTACTAGCTGGGCCTTTGAAGGTCACACCACTCCAGGTTCTAGTGCAGCTCTTCCTGGTTCCTGGTCCACTACCATGCGAAGACCTGCTACCACACTGCCGTACCTTTCCCAAAGTGATGGGCTGAAATCCCTAAACAAGCTTTTCCTCCTTAAAATTGTTTTTGTTTGTCACACACCACACTGCTACATAAAATTGGAAATGGAGCCATTGCTGTGATAACCCTGACCACATTGGTCCTTCGGCTGTTGGAACAACCCTGGGGAGAAATAATAAGAACCGGTGGCAGAACTCTACCTGTGCATCGTGTGAGGGAAACCCCCGGCAAAAGAGCTCGAGTTTCCTGTCTTTCTTTCTTTCGGGGGAGTTAAACTTTTCTTTCTTTTTTCTTTTTCGAGATAGGGTCTCACTGTAGCCCAGGCTGACCTGGGATTCTCTATGTATTCTCAGGGTGGCCTTGAACGCATGGTGATCCTCCTACCTCTGCCTCCTGAGTGCTGGGACTAAAGGCGTGCGCCACCACGCCCGGCCTTCTTTTTCTTTTGTTTTTTTTGAGGAAGGGTTTCACTGTAGCCCAGGCTGACCTGGAATTCACTATGTAGTCTCAGGGTGGCCTCAAACTCATGGTGATCCTCCTACCTCTGCCTCCCAAGTGCTGGGATTAAAGGCGTGCACCACCACTCCCTGGCTGGGAGTTAAACTTTAATTACAGGAAAGTAGCTATATATATTTTTTATGTTCCATCATTGTAGCTGTTGCCTTCTTGTTGCTGGGACAAAACACACATTTCTAGTAGCAGCTGATAGAAGGAAAGGTTTATTTCTGCTTACAGTTTTTAGGGGAAGGAGCTTCGTCATGGTGGGGAAAGGCATGGCAGAGCAGGCAGCCAGGGTGTCACGTCTTGTCATATCAGCTGGGAGAAAGTGGCAAGAGTGGGCTGGCAAGTGGGATGGACTACTGAATCCCAAGGCCCAACCCCAGTGATGCACCACTTGCAGAAAGACTCCACCTCCCAAGTCTCCATCAGGTGGGGACCAGAGGCTCCCAGCTCTGAAAGCTCCAAGCAGGTTGCAGCAATTATAAGAAGGGAAAGAGGGGCAGTTAAGGCATTTGCCTGCAAATCCAAAGGATCCTGGTTTGACTCTCTAGACCCACATAAGCCACATGCACAAGGGGGTGCATGTATCTGGAGTAAATAAAATATAAAAAAATTATTTTTAAAAATATATTTTATTTATTGAAGAGAGAGAAAAAGGGAGAGAGAGATAGAGATAGAGAGAGAGAGAGAGAGAATGGACATGCCAGGGCCTTCAGCCACTGCAAATGAACTCCTGATGCATGTGCCCCCTTGTGCATCTGGTTTATGTGGGTCCTGGGGAATCAAACTGCGGTCCTTTGGCTTTGCAGGCAAATGCCCTAACTGTTAAGCCATCTCTCCATCCCTAAAAAAAAATTTTTTTTTAAAGTATGGAAATAGTGCCGATATTCAAGGGCTGATTAGCACATAATATGGAGATGATGTCATCTTTGGAAACTCTTAAGATGAGATGCTGCAATTTGCCTTTCATCCAAAGTCTCCATCCCCACCCTGGGCTTTTCTTTGTCCATAGTTCGAGATATACTTTTTCTTCCTTTCCTTCTCCCTTCCTCCTCCTCTCCTTCTCCTCCTCCTCCTCCTTCCTCTTCTGTTTTCATTTAAACATGAACTGATCCCCAAGGAAGATGCTTCTCTAGAGGAGAGGAGCTGACCTACTTGGCTGACACAGGGTCACACTGAGTGAGTGGCTGGTTACTGCTGCTGGATGAGTAAAACAGGATGACAGAAGACAGACAGACCCTCCTCTCCCCACACCCCACTTCTTCATTCTCATTTCCCTGATATTTGTGCTCCTCTGGATCTACTGGAAGTCTGTGATGTGCTCTTACTCAAGTTCTTTCTTTCTCTGCAAATAAATGCCAGACCACTACAGCACATTTTTTATTTTTAAAAATATTTTATTTACTTGAGAGAGAGAGAGGCAGATAGAATGGGAGCACAAAGGCCTCCAGCCACTACAAATGAATACCAGATGCATGTGTCACCTTGTGTACCTCGCTTATATGGGTACTGGGGAATTGAATCTGCATCCTTAGGCTTACATAGGCAAGCACCTTAAGTGCTAAGCCATCTCTCCAGCCTCACTTTAAAAAAAAATCTATCTATCTATCTATCTATCTATCTATCTATCTATCTATCTATCTGACATCTATCTATCTATCTATCTATCTATCTATCTATCATCTATCTGCTATATATATATATATATAGAGAGAGAGAGAGAGAATGGGCATGCCAGGGCATCTTCCCACTGCAAATGAACTCCAGACATGTGGCACTTTGTGCATCTGACTTATGTAGGTACTAGGGAATCAAAACCAGGTCATTAGGCTTTTTGAAAAAGCACCTTTCTCCTCTGAGCCATCTCTCCAGCCCACTTGAACTGCTTTTGCAACTAGGTTACGTGGGTGGCTTGGGAATTGAACCTGGGCAGGCAGACTTTGCAAGCAAGCACCTTTTTAACTGGTGAGCCATCTCCCCAGCCCCAATAAGCTAATAGCTATAAAGACATGATGGGCATATATAAGTTAGCATGAATATTTATAGAGACATATGATCATTGCCTTATTATTATTATTATTATTTTTGGTTTTCCAAGATAGGGTCTCACTGTAGCTCAGGCTGACCTGGAATTCACTATGTAATCTCAGGCTGGCCTCAAACTTGTGGCATTCCTCCTACCTCTGTCTCTTGAGTGCTGGGATTAAAGGTGTGTGCCAGTATGTCTGGCTCCTTTTTCTTAATCTTTTAATCTCTGTGTGTGTCTATACGTGTGCATGCATGTTTGAGTGTGTGTTTGTTTGTGTGTGTGTATGTGTCTGGGGGCATGCATGTACTATGGCACTTATAACAGGGTAGAGGACACCTTTCAGGTTGGTCCTCACCTTTCCACTTTGTTTGAGGCAGAATTTCTTTCTTTGCATTCTTGCTCTGCTGTTTTTTAAATTTTTTTCTGATTATTATTATTATTATTATTATTATTATTATTTATTATTATTTTGGTTTTTCGAGGTAGGGTCTCACTCTAGCCCAGGCTGACCTGGAATTCAATATGTAGTCTCAGGGTGGCCTTGAACTCTTGGAGATCCTCCTACCTCTGCCTCCCGAAAGCTGGGATTAAAAGTGTGTGCCACCCCGCCTGGGCTTTTTTTCTGATATTTTAAAATTTATTTTATTAGAGAGAGGGGGAGAGAGAGAGAGAATGGGGCCTCCAGGGCCTCCAGCTGCTGCAAACAAACTCCAGACACATGTGCCACCATGTGCATCTAGCTTATGTGGGTTCTGGAGAATCAAACCTGGGTCCTTAGGCTTCGTAGACAAGTGTTTTAACCACTAAGCCATCTCTCCAGCCCACTCTGCTGTTTTGTTGCTGTGCTCTCTATGAGCTTCCTGGGAACTCTCCTTCTCCCCCTCCCATCTTGCTGCTGTCAGTGTGCTGGGATTATAGAAGCCCACTTTTACATGGGCTTTTATGTGGTCCAGGGTTTAAACTCAGGTCCTCCAGCTTGATCAGTGAGTGCTTTTTCCACTGAGCCACCTCTACCCATCTTGATCATTTTCTGACATCCAGGACTCAGAAGTATGAGGCTTCACAGTTCTGGTCTGTGGCCAGTGTAGAAAACTGAAATGTCAGTAGGAAAACAGGAAGTGAAGAAAGTAAGTCACCACACTGGGCGTAGGAACATGTCAGTAGCACAATTGCTGGAGTGACTTTACTGTTCTTTAATTTTTTAAATTTCTTGAGTTTTTTTTTTTAAGGTAGGGTCTCACTCTGGCCCAGGCTGACCTGGAATTCACTATGTAGACTCAGGGTGGTCTTGAACTCACAGAGATCCTCCTACATCTGGCTCCCGAGTGCTGAGATTAAAGGCGTGCTCCGCCATGCCCGGCTAAATTTCTTTAATTTTTAGTTTCCTGTGTTATATTTTTTTTCTCTGACCATTCATAACTCTTGCCTTTGAGAAAATTTTTGCCTGGGAGTCCAGGGCCAAGGGGACGTTCCTCCTGTCTCTCCAGCCTCCAAGACTGGCATGTTTTTCTCTCTCATGAGCCTACTGTCGGGCTGAGCCACAGAAGAAACTTAATTACAGTATTGGATGGACTTTCTTGACCAAGTTCATGTTCAGCTCTGGAGCCTCACATGTGTGACTTATGGGTCAAGGGAACTTGTTTTTGATTTTTTTAATTATTAATTTTTTTATTGACACCTTCTATACTTACATACAAAAAACATATGATATTTCCCTCCCCTTCCCTCCCCCATTCCACTTTAGAACACCAATCTCCATCATATCCCCTCCCTCTCTCCATTAGTCTTTCTTTTAATTTGATGTCATCATCTTTTTCTTCTATTTTGAGGGTCTTGCGAAGGTATTGCTAGGCACTGCAAGGTCATGGATATCGAGGCCAATTTCTGTCTGGGCAGTTGCATTGTAAGAAGTCATACCCTTCCTTTGGCTCTTCCATTCTATCTGCCCCCTCTTCCACAATGGTCCCTGAGCCTTGGAGGGTGTGACAGAGGTGTTTCAGTGCTGGGCACTCCTCTATCCTTTCTTCTCAGCACTATGTTGCCTTTTGGTGATCCCAGTGGTCATCGCCATCTGAAAAGAGAAGCTTCTCTAACAAGAAGTGAGAGTAGCGTTAATATGTGAACATGAACATTAAGTTTAGTACTTTCAGGGCAGCTTGGTGGGAATAATATAGACATTTAGTCAGACAAGAGCAGGCTTTATACCCCTAAGGCTCATGACCTCCCCTGCCATAGACTTTTGCTTAGGTTTTTCAGTACCAGGCATGTATTCCCTCTCGTAGAGAGGGCCTTCAGTCCAATTATGGAGCAGTTGGTTACCCCAAGAGTAGACATGCCACTATTGCACCTGTTCAGTCATTGGGCCTATATGGCCAAACTTGAATATTCAGTGTCCACTGTTTTCACTGCTGATGACTTCTGTCTCCCATATGGCTGCATTCAGTGCAGCTTTTTCCAGCTTCAAGGGAACTTCTTGACAGCTCTTCTGAGCCCAGAGGGATAGATAAATTATAGAAGGATGCCTGGAAAGTATACATCAGCTCCCACCCTCACCCTAGTTCTGAAGCCTTCTGACTTGCCCATGGGGTGTGATTAACACGTGGTCATTAAGGGACAACAGAAAGGAAAGAAATGATTCCATAAAATGGCAGGACAGAGACATAAGACATTATATGTATATATATGGTTTGTTTGTTTGGTGTTTGAGGTAGGGTCTTGCTGTAGCCCAGGCTGACCTGGAATTCACTATGTAGTCTCAGGCTGGCCTCAAACTCACAGCAATCCTCCTACCTCTGCCTCCTGAGTGCTGGGATTAAAGGCGTGCTCCTCCGTGCCCTGCTTAAAATTTTACATTTGAAACTGTCTCTGGCTTGGACTTCCACTAGAACCTCTTTCCGTAGTGCCAACGTCTTGATAACCTGCCGAATATCTCCAGAGTGAGTGTTAGGCCTGTGTGTTCAGTGTGGACGTCTGGCTTCACTAGTTGATGAGGACTTACATTCACAGCGAGGGAGCTGGGGATGTCATCTTTCCTTCCTCGTCTCTTAGACAATAAGGACATGGGGCTGAAGAGATGGCTCAATGGTTAAAGGCACCTCCTTGCAAAGTCTGATGGCTTGGGTTTGATTCCCCAGTATATCCACGTAAAGCCAAGATGCACAAAGTGGCATATGTTCCTGGAGTTCATTTGCAAAGGTAGGAGGCCCTGGTGCATTTGGCCGAGGTCTGGGTGAGGGAGTTACCAGGGGTCTCCCCCATCACTGTGGCAAGTAGTCACTTTAGGAAGTGTCTGTCCCTCAGTTTACGTGGGACTTCCGTGTCTGAGCTCCCCTCTCCACCCTCCTATGCATGCGTTCTTACAGCCCTGTGTTCAGCGATGGCTAAAGTTGAATGGAAAACCTTTACAGAATGAAGTGTGCTTGAGTTATATTTAGAATGTTGAAAAAGAAACCAATTTATCATGCAAAAAGGCAAACCCAGGGAGAAATACTGACTCCATAATGGACTCAGGTGACTTCAAAATATTTGATTAATTAATTAATTTATTTGAGAGAGAAAGAGAGAAAGGGAAGGAGGAAGAGAGAATAGGCACACCAGAGCCTCCAGCCACTGCATGCGCCACCTTGTGCATCTGGCTTTACATAGGAACTGGGGAATCAAGCCCCTTAACTGCTAAGCCATCTCTCGAGCCCTCAGGTGACTTTTTTTTTTTTGGTTTTTCGAGGTAGGGTCTCACTCTGGCCCAGGCTGACCTAGAATTAACTATGTAGTCTCAGGGTGGCCTTGAACTCACAGCGATCCTCCTACCTCTGCCTCCCAAGTGCTGGGATTAAAGGCTTTTTTGTTTTTTGAGGCAAGCCCAACAGACTGGCCTTTTTCTATGGAAGAGAGAGAGAGAAAAAAAAGAGAAAGAGAGAGAGGGGGAGAATTGGCACGGCGGAGCCTCCAGCCACTGCAATTGAACTCCAGTAACATGTGCATCTTTGTGCACTTGTGTGATATTGTGTGCTTGTGCTGTTCATCTGGCTTATGTGGGACCTGTAGAGTCAAACATATGTCCTTTGGCTTCTCAGACAAACACCTTAACTGCTAACTCATCTCTCCAACCACTCAGGTGATTTTTTAAAAAAAGTTTTAAAAATTTATTTATTTATTACTTGAGAGAAAGAGTTGGCTCTTGAGAGAGAATGGGGTCCTAGGGCCTCCAGCTGCTGCAAACAAAACTCCAGACACATGTGCCACATGTGCATCTAGCTTATGTGGGTTCTGGAGAATCAAACCTGGGTCCTTAGGCTTAGAGACAAGTGTTTTAACCACTAAGCCATCTCTCCAGCCCACTCTGCTGTTTTGTTGCTGTGCTCTCTATGAGCTTCCTGGGAACTCTCCTTCTCCCCTCCCATCTTGCTGCTGTCAGTGTGCTGGGATTATAGAAGCCCACTTTTACATGGGCTTTTATGTGGTCCAGGGTTTAAACTCAGGTCCTCCAGCTTGATCAGTGAGTGCTTTTTCCACTGAGCCACCTCTACCCATCTTGATCATTTTCTGACATCCAGGACTCAGAAGTATGAGGCTTCACAGTTCTGGTCTGTGGCCAGTGTAGAAAACTGAAATGTCAGTAGGAAAACAGGAAGTGAAGAAAGTAAGTCACCACACTGGGCGTAGGAACATGTCACTAGCACAATTGCTGGAGTGACTTTACTGTTCTTTAATTTTTTAAATTTCTTGAGTTTTTTTTTTTAAGGTAGGGTCTCACTCTGGCCCAGGCTGACCTGGAATTCACTATGTAGACTCAGGGTGGTCTTGAACTCACAGAGATCCTCCTACATCTGGCTCCCGAGTGCTGAGATTAAAGGCGTGCTCCGCCATGCCCGGCTAAATTTCTTTAATTTTTAGTTTCCTGTGTTATATTTTTTTTCTCTGACCATTCATAACTCTTGCCTTTGAGAAAATTTTTGCCTGGGAGTCCAGGGCCAAGGGGACGTTCCTCCTGTCTCTCCAGCCTCCAAGACTGGCATGTTTTTCTCTCATGATGAGCCTACTGTCGGGCTGAGCCACAGAAGAAACTTAATTACAGTATTGGATGGACTTTCTTGACCAAGTTCATGTTCAGCTCTGGAGCCTCACATGTGTGACTTATGGGTCAAGGGAACTTCTTTTTTGGATTTTTTTTAATTATTAATTTTTTTATTGACACCTTCTATACTTACATACAAAAAACATATGATATTTCCCTCCCCTCCCCTCCCCCATTCCACTTTAGAACACCAATCTCCATCATATCCCCTCCCTCTCTCCATTAGTCTTTCTTTTAATTTGATGTCATCATCTTTTTCTTCTATTTTGAGGGTCTTGCGAAGGTATTGCTAGGCACTGCAAGGTCATGGATATCGAGGCCAATTTCTGTCTGGGCAGTTGCATTGTAAGAAGTCATACCCTTCCTTTGGCTCTTCCATTCTATCCGCCCCCTCTTCCACAATGGTCCCTGAGCCTTGGAGGGTGTGACAGAGGTGTTTCAGTGCTGGGCACTCCTCTATCCTTTCTTCTCAGCACTATGTTGCCTTTTGGTGATCCCAGTGGTCATTGCCATCTGAAAAGAGAAGCTTCTCTAACAAGAAGTGAGAGTAGCGTTAATATGTGAACATGAACATTAAGTTTAGTACTTTCAGGGCAGCTTGGTGGGAATAATATAGACATTTAGTCAGACAAGAGCAGGCTTTATACCCCTAAGGCTCATGACCTCCCCTGCCATAGACTTTTGCTTAGGTTTTTCAGTACCAGGCATGTATTCCCTCTCGTAGAGAGGGCCTTCAGTCCAATTATGGAGCAGTTGGTTACCCCAAGAGTAGACATGCCACTATTGCACCCGTTCAGTCATTGGGCCTATATGGCCAAACTTGAATATTCAGTGTCCACTGTTTTCACTGCTGATGACTTCTGTCTCCCATATGGCTGCATTCAGTGCAGCTTTTTCCAGCTTCAAGGGAACTTCTTGACAGCTCTTCTGAGCCCAGAGGGATAGATAAATTATAGAAGGATGCCTGGAAAGTATACATCAGCTCCCACCCTCACCCTAGTTCTGAAGCCTTCTGACTTGCCCATGGGGTGTGATTAAGTACGTGGTCATTAAGGGACAACAGAAAGGAAAGAAATGATTCCATAAAATGGCAGGACAGAGACATAAGACATTATATGTATATATATGGTTTGTTTGTTTGGTGTTTGAGGTAGGGTCTTGCTGTAGCCCAGGCTGACCTGGAATTCACTATGTAGTCTCAGGCTGGCCTCAAACTCACAGCAATCCTCCTACCTCTGCCTCCTGAGTGCTGGGATTAAAGGCGTGCTCCTCCGTGCCCTGCTTGAAATTTTACATTTGAAACTGTCTCTGGCTTGGACTTCCGCTAGAACCTCTTTCCGTAGTGCCAACGTCTTGATAACCTGCCGAATATCTCCAGAGTGAGTGTTAGGCCTGTGTGTTCAGTGTGGACGTCTGGCTTCACTAGTTGATGAGGACTTACATTCACAGCGAGGAGCTGGGGATGTCATCTTTCCTTCCTCGTCTCTTAGACAATAAGGACATGGGGCTGAAGAGATGGCTCAATGGTTAAAGGCACCTCCTTGCAAAGTCTGATGGCTTGGGTTTGATTCCTCAGTATATCCACGTAAAGCCAAGATGCACAAAGTGGCATATGTTCCTGGAGTTCATTTGCAAGGTAGGAGGCCCTGGTGCATTTGGCGAGGTCTGGGTGAGGGAGTTACCAGGGGTCTCCCCCATCACTGTGGCAGTAGTCACTTTAGGAAGTGTCTGTCCCTCAGTTTACGTGGGACTTCCGTGTCTGAGCTCCCCTCTCCACCCTCCTATGCATGCGTTCTTACAGCCCTGTGTTCAGCGATGGCTAAAGTTGAATGGAAAACCTTTACAGAATGAAGTGTGCTTGAGTTATATTTAGAATGTTGAAAAAGAAACCAATTTATCATGCAAAAAGGCAAACCCAGGGAGAAATACTGACTCCATAATGGACTCAGGTGACTTCAAAATATTTGATTAATTAATTAATTTATTTGAGAAAGAAAGAGAGAAAGGGAAGGAGGAAGAGAGAATAGGCACACCAGAGCCTCCAGCCACTGCATGCGCCACCTTGTGCATCTGGCTTTACATAGGAACTGGGGAATCAAACCAGGGTCCTTTGGTTTTGCCAGCAAGCCCCTTAACTGCTAAGCCATCTCTCGAGCCCTCAGGTGACTTTTTTTTTTTTTTTTTGGTTTTTCAAGGTAGGGTCTCACTCTGGCCCAGGCTGACCTAGAATTAACTATGTAGTCTCAGGGTGGCCTTGAACTCACAGCGATCCTCCTACCTCTGCCTCCCAAGTGCTGGGATTAAAGGCGTGCGCCACCACGCCTGGCTTGACTTTTTTTTTTTTTTTTTGAGGCAAGCCCAACAGACTGGCCTTTTTCTATGGAAGAGAGAGAGAAAAAAAAGAGAAAGAGAGAGAGGGGGAGAATTGGCACGGCGGAGCCTCCAGCCACTGCAATTGAACTCCAGTAACATGTGCATCTTTGTGCACTTGTGTGATATTGTGTGCTTGTGCTGTTCATCTGGCTTATGTGGGACCTGTAGAGTCAAACATATGTCCTTTGGCTTCTCAGACAAACACCTTAACTGCTAACTCATCTCTCCAACCACTCAGGTGATTTTTTAAAAAAGTTTTAAAAAATTTATTTATTTATTTACTTGAGAGAGAGAAAGAGGGGGAGAGAGAGACAGAGAGAGAGAGAGAGAGAGAGAGAGAGAGAGAGAGAGAGAGAGAATGGGCATGCCAGGGCCTCTAGCCATTGCAAACAAACTCCAGACACATGCACTCTCTTGTGCATCTGGCTTATGTGGATCCTGGGGAATCAAACCAGGGTCCTTTGGCTTTGCAAGCAGATGCCTTAAGTGCTAAGCCATCTCTCCAACCCTCAGGTGACTTTTTTTTTTGGGGGGGGTGGTTTTCTAGGTAGGGTCTCACTCTATCCCAGGCTGACCTGGAACTTACTATGTAGTCTCAGGGTGGCCTTGAACTCACAGTGATCCTCCTACCTCTGGCTCCCAAGTGCTGGGATTAAAGGCATGCGCCACCATGCCTGGCTCAGGTGACTTTTTACTGTAGTGCTCATCCCTGGAATCCTCCTACCTCAGTGCATCCAGATAAACATTGTATTTGGCCTTAAGACAATAATTGCCATTCACTCAGAAAAGACTGCCCCTTCACCCAGGCAGGTGTTCAAAGACCACCATCCCTCAAAGCCAACTTGTGGAGAAAAATGAGGTTTTATCCAAATTGGCCTATTTCCAATGACACATGAGACCCAGGAGATGATGGGGGGGGGTAGCTGGTGCTCCTGAGATGTAATGTGTGGAGCAAATGAAGCCTCTTAACCTCATTCCTTGATTGATTCATCAGGGCCTGAGGTGGGGGGGGGTCGATCACACATACTTTCCTCTTTTCGTAGAGAGTCTAGCTTGGGCCAGACAACACTTGGAAGCTGACCTCAGAACCCTGTTTGGAAGGCTGATCGTGTCATGGATGTAAAGCTGTGGGGAGGCCAAGGACTCACAGTGCCAAGCTTGCTTTCCAATGCTTCAAATTCATTCCGATATAATCGAAAACATATGTCAAAATATGTATTTTATTAAAGTTCAAAATTTCCCTGTGGGACTTTCCATACCATTTTGATTTAAAATGCTATAGCCAAAAAAAAAAAAAAAAAAAAAAAAAAGAAAAAAAAAAAAGAAACTCTTAAAAATCAGAATGCCAATGTTTTAAACAAATCTTTTTTAAAAAGAATTTTATTTATTTAGTTATTTGAGAAAGAGAAAGAGAGACAGATAGAGGGAGAGAGAGAGAATGGGCAAGTCAGGGCCTCTTGTCACCACAAACAAACTTCAGATGCATGCTCCACCTTGTATATCTGGTTTACGTGGGTTCTGAAGAATTGAACCTGGGTCCTTTGGCTTTGCAGGTAAGGGCCTTAACAGCTAAGCAATCTCTCCAGCCCTTAAACAACAACAACAAAAAATTTTTTTTTTTGGTTTTTCGAGGATCTCACTCTAGCTCAGGCTCACCCAGAGTTCATTATGTAGTTTCAGGGTGGCCTCGAACTCATGGCGATCCTCCTGCCTCTACCTCCTGAGTGCTGGGATTTAAACAAATATTTTAAGAATTAAAAAAATTTTTGAAGGGTAAATAGAGAGCTGAATTATAATTCTGAGAGCTGAGGCAGGTGAGGAGCCTAAAGGAAATGGCTTCAAGCAGCACTTTATTCAAAATCATACGTTTTGTCGTTCTGCTGTATAATTGAGTAAAATGTTTTATGACTCTGCTCTCTTGGATATGACTGCTACATCTGGACACTACGTCTGTGTGTGTTCTCCAACGAAAAGGAGAAAAAAAAATGTCTGCCCCAGTTGTCTATCCTATAGTGGTTTCCATTTGCATCAGAGGTAACACCGCCAAATGCTGCGACAACCAACAGGTAGAGCACGTGAACAAAGCACATGTCTCAAGTGCCCATTCAAAGAGAGATGCTGGGCTAGAGATATGGCTTGGCACTTAAGGCGCCTGCCTGCCAAGCCTAAGAACGCAGGTTCCAATCTCCAGGTCCCACGTTTAGCCAGATGCAAAAAGTGACTCAAGAGCGCAATGCCACACTTGCCCACAAGGGGGCGCACGTGTCTGGAATTTGTTCACAGCTGCTGAGAGATCATTGGTGTGCCCATTCTCTTTCTCTCTCTTTCTGTCTCTCTCAAATAAAAAAGAGAGAGAGAGATGCTGCCTAGAAAGGTGGAGCCAATGTTGCCAGGGGTTCTGTTTGTCAGTGCATGATGATAACTAAGTGACATGAGCTTATTTCACAAAGATTATTTCATATTGTCTCTCCCATGTGGACTCTGGGGGGCATGTGTGGAAGAAGATATGAAAGTACAAGGGAGTCACGTGGTAAGAGGAAGAGAACCAACAGGAAGGACTAAGGGGAAACAAGAGAGGGTCATGGGAGGTATATGATCACAATATATCTATGCATGTATGGATATGCAATAATGAAACCTCTTAATTTATACAATTAAAAGATTAAAAACTTAAGGGTCTGGGAAGATAGCTCAATGGTTAAAGGAACTTGCTTGATAGCTGGGGTTCAAGTTCACAACCATCCACAGAAAGCCAGATGCAAAAAGAGGCGCAAGCATCTGGTGTTCAGTTGCAGAGGCAAGAGACCCTGGCATGCCCATACACAAACATGAAAATAATTAAAATTTTAAAATGATTAAAAAAGAGATAATTGGCTTAAATAGTTCTATGTCTACTGAAGACGTTGAATTTGTAGTAAAAAAAAAAAGTCTTCCCATAAAGGTGGGTGGGCCTCTTACTACTGCAACCAAACTCCAGTTATATAAAGCAGGCATGGTGGTGCACACCTTTAATCCCAGCACTTGAGGGGCAGAGATAGGAGGATGGCTGTGAGTTCAAGGCCAGTCTGGGACTACAGAGTGAGTTTCAGGTCAGCCTGGGCTAGAGGGAGACCCTACCTCGAACAAAACAAACAACAAGAAGAAAAAAAAAACCCTGAAACAGATGTATGTGCCACTTTGTGCATCTGGTTTTATGTAGGTTCTGAGGAATCAAACCCAGGCTGGCAGGTTTGCAAGTAAGCGCTTTTAACCACTAAGGCATTTCCTCAGCCCTTCAATTCTTTGAAGAGACGCCAGGAACCTGGAAACACCCTGTGCAACCAACAATTACCAGTCATAGAGATAAGAAAAACTGCAGAAGTCATCCCATGTCACTGCTAGCACTCCTTGCATACATTTTCTTTTTTTTTTTTTTTAAATTTATTTAATTATTTGCAGAGAGAGAGAGAGAGAGAGAGAGAGAGAGAGAGAATGAACACACTAGGGTCTCTAGCCACTGCAAAAGAACTCCAGATGCATGTGCCACCTTATGCATCTGCTAACGTGGATTCTGGGGAATCCAACCTGGGTCTTTAGATGTCACAGGCAAGCGCCTTAACTGCTAAACCATTTCTCCATCCCCTCTTGTATCTTTCTTTTTTTCTTTCGAGATAGGGGCTCACTCTAGCCCAGGCTGACCTGGAATTTACTATGTAGTCTCAGGGTGGCCTTGAACTCACAGCAATCCTCCTATCTCTGGCTCCTGAGTGCTGGGATTAAATGTGTGCGCCACCACACGGGCTCCCTCTTATATCTTTCATTGAGATGTTCCCATGACCAGGAGCCAGGAACAGGACTCCAGAAATCCAAGCAGCTGGAGATAGAGACAAGAGCAGCCCTGGAGGCCTGGCACATGGAAGCTGAGGCTTCGGTGTTTTTCGTCCACTGCAGGAGGCACACGCATGCGCCTCTCCAGCTGGTTCTTCCCTTAAAGTCAGGCCTTCACACCAAGGTGGCTATCAGTGCCGACCAGCTAGACACGGACTGCTGCATGCAGGACCTTGTGGACCCCAGGACCCTTACCTTAGTCCTGGTTTTCCTGCAAAGAATGGGTCTGGTAAGAGGATGGTGTGGAGCAGGGGTCATTTAGCTGAAACAAGTATCCTGATGTCCTCCAGGCCAACAGCATACCATAGAAACCGCTCCAGTATATACATCCATCAAGGCATTACAGCGTGCTTCTCCGTCCACAGTAGCTCCTCTCATGCCTTAAAAACGGAAAGGAAACTGATCTTTTCCTGATCTGCATTTTGTGGCCTTAAATCAACGTTTGTCCTGTTGGCTTCCGCTGGCACTCTGCTGGAAGGTTGTCTGGGCTCCTGTTTAGTCTCCTTTCTTTTTTTGTAGGGCAGCCACACATCTGCGGGAAGGGGCTGCGAGGTTTTTGGCAGCTCCAGCAGAGAAACCCTGTAACTATGTCTACAGGAGCTGGAATGATCGAGTGATTTCCCGGTTGGCTCATGGCTCGGGTGGTGGAAAGAGGTGTGTGGTGGAGATTTTGCACTGGCACCTGGCTCTTCAGTCCTGCATTAGCAATGGCTGCTGGTCACACAGGAATCTTACAGGGCTGAGGCGGGTTTGGGTGGACTCAGAGATGAAAGAAATACAGAAAGGAAGGAGGGAAGGGGAGGAGGGAAAGCAGGAAAGAAGGAGGGAGAGAGGGAGGGAAGGAAGACATTTTGGAAATCAATTGCATCTGGCCACACACCCACTTCCTGCCCCATTTCTAAATTTTAGTTTTTAGTTCCCCCCCCCCCCCCGAGGTAGAGTCTTGCTCTAGCCCAGGCTAACCTGGAATTCACTATGTAGTCTCAGGGTGGCCTTGAACTCACAGTGATCCTCCTACCTCTGCCTCCTGAGTGCTGGGATTAAAGGCGTGTGCCACTACGTCCGGCCTAAATTTTAGTTTTATCTCTGCCAAAAGCTAGAAAAAGAGTTTATTCTGGAGTCAAATATGAATGGCCACGACCTGGGAATACAGATTCAGGTTGGTCCAAACACCAGTTTCCAAGAGGAAACAGTTGGACCTGGTCCTGCCCTGCACTCATAACTTCCATGGTCCTGTACCTTGTTCCGGAAGCTGGTGACCCCTAGGGCTCGACTCAGCTCCAACCTTGCAGCCTGACTCAGTGGTGGTGGCAGCAGCAGCAGCTCACCTGGGTTCATCACCTTGTCCCTGTAGAGACTGCCCTCCCAGCTTCTAGAAGCTTCTCATACCTCTCAGAAACTCCCTGAACACTGCTGTGCTTCTCTTAGCCCTTTGTAGCCATTCTGGAACACACACACACACTACAATGTTTATGTGATATCTAACAAATTAATATTAGTAATTAAGATTGGAATAGAAGAACTGGTGTTTGCCTTGGCCTGGCAAATAAAGAAACCAGGGCTACTTGGCAAATTACTGCCCAAATACCAACATAGTTTGTGAGTTTATTGTTACTCAGTAAGTTCTGACCTTTGGAATGACACAAACGTGTCTGTCTATGTTTCTGACACAGCACACTTAGGACATCTGTTTTTTTTATTTATTTATTTATTTATTTTTTTTGTGTAGCTAGCTTGGTGGTGGTTCTGGAAACTAGGCCCAGGACAGGTCCTCCTGGGTAGCATGGGTGTCCTTCTTTCAGAGTTTCTTGGTCTCTAGCATTTTGGCTTATCAGGAGTAGACAAAGTGCTAGGGGGTGTGGAGATACCTGGGGAGATCAGGACCATGGGGTGCAGGCATTCCCTTTCATTACCCAGCCCTGCACAGTCACCCAGGCTCCTGTTCAGAAGGGCTTTGTGCTTGGCTCTGTCCTCATCTTGAATTTCTTAATAGTTTATCAGAATTGCATTCTGTGCAGGATGGACTGTGTGAGGAAGGCTCACAAACCACGCTAACTGATTCCTGGAGGCTCACTGTCAGTCATCTGCACCCCGCAGGACGGACCTTGCCCTGCCTTTGTCTCCGTGCCTGGCTCCCTCTTGTCTGAGAGAACTGGTCCTCTGCACCTGCTTCCCACTTCTGTAGGCACAGGATAGAATCAAGTACCTGCTCTGGGCTGGCAACACCATGTCTACCTGGAGAGTGACTTCAGGGCCTCTTGCCTATCCTTGTTCCAGGTACCAGGTACTTTCCAGAGTGAGGATTGCATCCCTCAGAGGTCAATCATCCCTTAGGTGTTGTGCTTTGAATGTAACATGTCCCCATAGGCTAATGTGTTTAAATACCTGCTCCCTAGTATTTGAGAGGGTTCTGGAACCTTTGGGAGGTGGAGTCTTCCTGGAAGAAGTGGGTCACTGGGGGCCGGCTGTTGAGGTTTTATTGCTCAGTCCCACTTCCGGTTCACCCTCTGCTTCCTGACCGAATGTGATAAGCTGGCCTCCAGCTTCTGCTACCATGCCTTCCCTGCCATAAAACTTCCCCTTGGAGCCTGGCGTGGTGGCTCACCCCTTTAATCCCAGCACTCGGGAGGCAGAAGTAGGAGAATCGCTGAGAGTTCGAGGCCACCCTGAGACTACATAGTTAATTCTAGGTCAGCCTGGGCCAGAGTGAGACCCTACCTCGTAAAACCACAAAAAAAACAAAAAACAAAAAAAAACAAAACAAACAAACAAAAAAAAAAAACAAAAAAAACCAAACCAAACCAAACCAAACCAAAACAAAACAAAACAAAACCAACAACAGCTTCCCCTTGGAATTGAAAGCCGAATGAACCCCTTTCCTTTTGTGAGTTGTTTCTGGTCAAGTATTTGTTCACAGCAAAAAGAAAGTCACGGATACACTAGGTGCTGGGCAGACATCCTTCCCAGGGCTGACCGGCTCTCTGAGTCTTCATTTTGCAGTGGGGTCTGAAAAGTCTGAAGCTTGCCCTGTGTGCCAGGGACCTGGGCCTGGGCAGCTGCAGGAGAAGAGGGGCTGACATACAATCAACAATTCATTCATTCCTTCTTTCTTCCTTCCTTTCTCCCTCCTTTCTTTTTCTTTCCTTTCTCCTTTCTTTTTTCTCTCTCTCACCTTTCCTTCCTTCTTTCTCTCTTTCTTCTCTCTCCCCCCCTTCTCTCCTTTCTCTTCCTTCCTTCCTTCCGCTCTCTCTCTTTCTTCTTTCTTTTTTGGTTCTGATATCAGGTGATGAAGCTGTCCTTTAAGAAATATCACCAACATTGTTCATATTTTTTGCCTTCTTCTTTTGGCTGGACCAATTTTGACTTACTTTTTTTTTTTTTTGTTTTTTTTTTTGAGGTAGGGTCTTGCTCCAGCCCAGACTGACCTGGACTTTACTATGTAGTCTCAGGGTGGCCTCGAACTCACTGTGATCTACCCCTGCCTCCTGAGTGCTGGGTTTAAAGGCGTGCACCACAACACCCAACTCTTTTCTGTTTTCTTCTGCAGTGGAGGATGAACACAAGGGATGGGATGCTTGTTCCCTGAGAGGAGGAAGGAGAGGAGCAAGAGGCAGACAAGAGACAGAGGAGGGTGTTGGGGTGAGAGGCATGTGTAAAGATGAAGGATAATGACACATAACACGTATATGCATAAAGATGGTATAACAAAACCCGTTACCTTGTATGCTAACTTTAGAAATTAATTTTATTTTTTATTTTTTTGGGTTTATTTTTTATTTTCTTTGAGAGCAACAGAGAGAGAGAGAAAGAGGCAGAGAGAGAGAGAGAGAGAGAGAGAG
This sequence comes from Orientallactaga sibirica, assembly GCA_036365145.1. Lineage (NCBI taxonomy): Eukaryota > Metazoa > Chordata > Mammalia > Rodentia > Dipodidae > Orientallactaga > Orientallactaga sibirica. The sequence continues at coordinate 11,511,662 of JAEOAD010000284.1, forward strand.
AGAGAGAGAGGGAGGGAGAGAATGGATACAACAGGGCCTCCAGCCACTGCAAAAGAACTCCAGATGCATGCACCACCTTGTGCATCTGGCTTACGTGGGTACTGGGGACTCGAGCCTTGAACCAGGGTCCTTAGGCTTCTTAGGCAAGCGCTTAACTGCTAAGCCATCTCTCCAGCCCTAGAAATTAATTTAAAAAACCGGAGTGAGCTCAGCGTGTCTCTTTGATGTGGGCGTTGACTCCGGACAGCGTTCCTTCCTCACTGGCGTGGGAAAGGTAGCTGGGCAGGTGCTTTCCTCTCAAGCCCTCCCGAGGTGTTAGAAACCAGAGGCTTCAGCTCAGATGCAAGGTTTCTGTTCTTTCTGAAGATATCGACAGAATCCCAGGCCAGGAAACAAACTAGGCTTTCTTAGTGGTCCACCCGGGGGCCAGCAGAAAGCCTTGCACTTTCCTTCAGAGGAGCTCCGTGACCCTGGCTGAGTCGCAGAATCAATCCAGGAGCAAGGACACTCAGGGACAGTGGGCTGTGCCCTTGTTAGTCTCTGGACAGCATTGCAGGGCATCTCCAGAGAACTGCTGGCCCACACCCACCTTGTTCCCTGGGCTGCAGCTGCTTGATGCAGACCTCCATCCCTGTTGGGTACCCTGTCTACACTGCTCCCATCCACTTGGGGCTTCCCAGGTGCCCCCACTCACCAGAGAGGCCGCTGCTCTGGGTGGAGGTGTGGGGTCCCTCCGTCAGCCCCCAGCTCTTGCCCTGAACCACAGAAGCCTCCTGGGGAAGAGCAGCCTCACTTCCAGGCAGAGGCCCTCAGGAAGATGGTGGCTAAGAAGTGTCCGCTCTGGGCCAGGCGCTGAGCTGGGAGGTATCGTGCGCGTGTGTAATTTCATTTCTCCTTGTAAATGATGTGGAGATGATTGTTTTCACTATAGAGGAGAATCCATGTGAGGCCGAGGAGCTTGCCGCAGGTCGCATTGTGCTCGGACACACTGAAGGGCTTGATGAAGTCAGTTATTTTTCCACGGAGTCTCACTCTAGCTCAGGTGTGTTTTGAACCTATGCCCTTCCTTCTTCAGCCTCCCGAGTAGCTGGAATCACAAGTATGTAATCACTATGTCCAGCCTGATTCTTTTTTTAAAATAACTATTTAATTAATTTATTTATTTGAAAGACAGAGATAAAGAGGCAGATAGATACAGAGAGAGGGAGAGAGGAAGAGAGAGAGAGAGATTGGATAGGTGCACCAGGGCCTACAGCCACTGCAGATGAACACCAGACACATATGCCACCTAGTGTGTCTGGCTTACATGTGGGTACTGGCGAACTGAACCTGGGTCCTTAGGCTTCAAAGGCGAGTGTCTTAACCAGTAAGCCATCTCTCTAGACCCTGATTCTTTTTATTTTATTATTTTTATGAGAGAGAGCAAGTGAGAGAGAGAGGTGTTGCGCCAAGACCTTCAGCCACTGCAGTTGAACTCCAGACATGTGTACCATGTTGTGCTCATGTGCGACCTTGTGTCACCTTGTGCATCTGGCTTACATGGGACCTGGAGAGTAGAACATGGGTTCTTAGGCTTCTCAGGCAAAAAAAATTAACCACTAAGTTATCTCTCTAGCCCCCTGATTCTTTAAAAAAACTTTTTTTTTTTATTGGCAAGTTTCATACATGTACATAGTGCATTTTGGTCACAATCCCCTCTTGCTAGCTTTTCTTGTCCTCGCTCCCCCGCCCCTTCCACTGAACCCTTTCAGGCATTCCCTCTTCTGCTTTGACTTTCCCCCTCCTCTGCCATCTCTGACGGAATGTCTGTGGGTCCAATGTTATGCAGATCTTGTGCAGGTAATGGTGGCCACTGTGAGGTCATGAATAGAACAGACCCTTCTGGTAAAGAAGACAATATTTCAAAGCACACTTTTCCATCCTCTGGCTTTTACATTCTCTATCCCCCACCCGCCCCGTCTTCTTCCACATGATTCCCTGAGCTTTGGAGGGGGTCGGCCCAATTAGCTTGTATTGACTAACTGCTATTTACACTATTTCCAGATGAAATTGTGCTTGGTGAATTATTTGGTAAAGGAAGTGGAATCCATTTTCATGTGGTTACAGTAAGCCTCTGCTAATTAACAATTGACAACAATTCTGTATGTTCACATAGGCTTCCAAATTTGTCTCGAGAATTATTGAAATATGAAAACAGGATTTTTTTGAGGTAAAGTCTCACTTTAGTCCAGGCTGAACTGGAACTCATTCTGTAGCTCCAGGCTGGCCTTGAACTCACAGCCATCATCTTACCTCAGCCTCCCCAGTACTGGAACTAAAGGCATGCACCACCACATTCAGCTAAACACAGTAATTTAAGCTATAGAATGCAAACTTTCAACATTTGGAATATGTGTATTTTATGTGGCCTACTTCAAAACTCCAGGGAACAAATAAATCTTACTTCAGTTTTTTTTTTTTAATTTGAGAGAGACAGAGACAGAGAGAAAATGGACGCACCAGCAGCCTCTCAGCTGCTGTGAATGAACTCCAGATGCATGTGTGCGCCCCCTTGTGTGCATGTGCAACATTGCATGCTTGCTTCACTTTTGCATCTGGCTAAACATAGGATCTGGGAATTTGAACAAGCATTTTTAGGCCTCTCAGGCAGGTGCTTTAACTGCTAAGCCATCTCTACTGGCCCCCAAACCCATTTTTTTTTGTTTTTTTTCGAGGTAGGGTCTCACTCTAGCTCAGGCTGACCTGGAATTCACTATGTAGTCTCAGGGTGGCCTTGAACTCATGGTGATCCTCCTACCTCTGCCTCCCGAGTGCTGGGATTAAAGGCATGCGCCACCATGCCCGGCCCCCCAAACTCATTTTAACCTTTATCTTATACTGTAAGGCCGTATGGCTCAGTGTGCTTTAGTGTGAGTTGTTCAGTTATCCATAAATCTAATTATTTTTTCCAATTGGCTTAATATCTGTGCTAGGTGAAGTTTATAGTCAAAACCTGTGAGTAATATGAACAAGTCTAAACAAATGGATGAAATAATCTCATTTTCTTGTAGTACTTATTAAATCTATAGCCAGAGGGATGTTAGACAACGTCTGTGGAAAAAAAAAAAAACTCTCATGTTGAATGAATTTGCATTCTTTTCTGTTATTTCAAATTGTGGAATTCACTATATTTCATTTTTTTGTCTGAAGTTACCAGAAAATTCATGGTGACTATTGGTATTCCTTTACCATCACTGTATCCACTTAGGTTTTAGGTATATTATTTCTACTTCTCTGTCCAAGTGACATGTCTTCTATCACAGTGTAAGCTCTCTTGAGCTTCACACATTTGGTAAAAGAAAAGATCCACCTTTCAAAATGCCTTGGAAGCCCAGTTGTTATGGTTTGAATATGAAATGTTCCCCATTGGCCCGTGTTGGTGATGCCAACTTCAGGAAGTAGCTGGGTGAAATATGTCCCTGGAGGTGTTCCTGTGGAGGTTATGTTTCCACTGCTTTCTCTCCACTTCCTGTCCATCATGATGTAAAGAACCCTGCCGCATGTTCCTGCAGCCATGGGCTCAGGGACAACAGATCCAAGGACTCTGGACTGAAACCACGAAGTAAAATAAGCCCCCCTCCTTTATGTTGTTAAGTCAAGCATTCTGTCACGGTGCTGAGAGGTTAGCCAACACAGCTTCAGTTCTCACAAAGAAGTGACTGCAGACCCGGAGCACTAAGCTGTTTGCCTAGCACCTTCACCCTGAACTCATGCTGCTGCTGATCTTTAAAAATTAATTTTAATTTAATTTGATTTGATTTATATGAGAGAGAGATAGAAAGAGGGAGATAGATAGATAGATAGATTAGATAGATAGATAGATAGATAAAGAAAATGGGCACACCAGGACCACCAGCCACTGCAAACAAACTCTAGATGCATGTGTCCTTGTGCATCTGGCTTATGTGGGTCCTGGAGAATCAAACCTAGGTCCTTTGGCTTCATAGGCAAACACCTTAACCACTAAGCTATCTCTCCAGCCCCTGCTTCTGATTTTGATAGCCAACTGAAACTGGATTTGATTCCCACTGAAAACAATGAGTAGGAAATATTTTGCTGAATACATTCATATATGTAGGAAAATTGTCAATAACAATTAAGAAAGGGGCCTGGCATGGTTATGCGCACCTTTAATCCCAGCACTTGGAAGGCCGAGGTAGGAGGATCACTATGAGTTTGAGGCCAGCCTGAGACTAGATAGTGAATTCCAGGTCAGCCTAGGCTAGAGAGAGACCCTGCCTCAAAATCCTGCCCTCCCCCACAAAAAAAATTTTAAAAAGGGACTGGATGGGCTGGAGAGATGGTTTAGTGGTTAAGGTGCTTGCCTGCATGCAAAGCCAAAGGACCCAGGTTCAATTCTGCAGTATCCACTTAAAGCCAGATGCACAAGGTGGTACATAGAAGAGATACTTGTTGGAAAGAAGGGATTCCGTGGAGGGAGGATTCAGCAGCGGGAAAGGAAGAGTGGTGGGAGGGGACTATGATCATTGTATTTGTCTGCATGTACAGAGTTTGTCAATAAAGAGGAAAAAAGAAAAAGAAACATGGAAGAGAAATAGAGAAAATAAAGGAGAAAACCTCACCCAACCACCACTGTTAAAAACCACAGGGGAACCGGGTGGGCGTGGGTAGCTTGTGTCTTTAATCCCAGCACTTGGGAGGCTGAGGTAGGAGGATCACCGTGAGTTCGAGGCCAGCCTGGGCTAGAGTAGGACCTTACCTCAAAAACAACAACAACAAAAAAGCCCATAGAGGATTTAAAAGAAATTGAAATTTGAGAACCTGAGGTTTTCTCATTCATGTGAAGAGAAACAAGAATGACCTCAAGGGGGCGCTGTGAATTCACACACAAAAGGGCTCTGTCAAGTGGACTGTTTACACACACCTCCATTTTCATCTACTTTACTTAACCCTTATTTACTCAGTACATAGCCTGTGTCCAGTGACTTTCCTGGTAGTGGGGATATAATGCCTTCTTCTCTGTAGCCATTGTTGACATTAACCTAATAATGATGTAAGTCACTCCATCTTGGGTGGCAGATGTACCCTCTGGTGAGCAGAGTGTGGTACCTGTTCCAGCAGAGGCGAAGAAGCAAAGTCTATGGGCTAGGGAGATAGCTCAGTGGTTAAAGGAGCACGCTTGCTCAGTACCATCCCCAGTACCCATGTAAAAGCAGACGCACAAAACGGCACGTGCATCTGTGCCGACTAGAGGCCCTAGCGCAACAATTCTCTCTCTCAAATAATTTGTTTTTAAAAAGAGGTAGGGCTGGAGAGATGGCTTAGCAGTTAAGGCACTTGCCTGTGAAGTGTAAGGACCCAGGTTTGACTCCCTAGAACCCATGAAAGCCAGATGCTTAAGGTGGCACATGTGTCTGGAGTTCATTTGCAGTGGCTGGAGGCCCTGGCATGCCCATTCTCTCTCTCTCTGCCTCTCAAATAAATAAATATGTTTTAAAAAATGTTAAATAGTTCTTAAAAAAAAAAAAAAAAAAAAAAGAGGCAGAATGGAGGGAGAAGTGTCCCAAACACAAAGAAGAGTAGGTGCTGTGTAGACACAGAAGAAAGGCCTTCATGCTTGTAATCCCAGTACTTGGGAGGCCGAGGCAGAAGGACTGCAGGCCAGCCTGAGCTACGTAGGTGAATTCCAGGCCAGTCTCTGCTACAGAGAAGACTTCGTCTCAAAAGCAAAACAACCAAAACAGAAAGGCCAGAGTGGTTGAATCCCAGTGGGGTGGGATGTGGGCACTCGGGTTACAGGTGTAGGAAGGAGTTCTGCAGGCTCTTGTAAGGCATGTTTAGATTCTTGCCTTTGCATAGCTAGGAAAACTGCTGTGCTGTTTTAATCAAGGAGCAGAATAACCTGGAACTAGATTGAACAAGGAGATAACTTAGAAGACTGGTATGGGACCAGTGAGAAATGAGCAGATGGTGGCTTGAACTAAGGTGAAAGAAGCAGGAATGGAGGGCTGGGGAGATGGCTTAATGGTTAGGGTGCTTGCCTGCCAAGCCTAAGGACTCATGTTCTGCTCTCCAGGTCCCATGTAAGCCAGACGCACAAGGTGATGCAAGCACACAAGGCTGCATATGCCCACTAGGTGGCGTCTGTGTCTGGAGTTTGATAACCATGGCAGGAGGCCCTGGTGTGCCAATTCTCTCTCACTCCCCCTCCCCTCTGTTGCATTAAAAAAAAAAGGCCAGTCTGTTGGGCTTGTCTCAAAACAATAACAACAACAAAAAGAAGTCGGAATGGAGAGAATGGGATGTATTTTAGATACTTCAAAGATAAAAATCTAGGCATGTACTTTAGAGTTCATGGGTGTTAATTAGGCATTTTGCTGGGATCTTCGACATGGGGGGAGGATGATTTGAGGGATACAGCCCTGGGATTGCAGTCCTTGGATGTGAGCCTACCAAGTTATTTACTAAAAAAGTCATCAAAAGGTAACTAGCTGGCCCTTTCAAAGCCCGTGACTGGTCTGGCATCCTGCGGCCATGCAGGTTCTGAGCATTGGCTGCTCTGATTGCTGCTGTGTTTGCTTTAATTTCTGGCCCCCTTTTTGTAACATAGTGAAGCAATACACCCAGAGGCCTATGGTACATTATTCAACTTTTTAATAAACTCCATAAATAACACCCTACTTGTTGAAACACATTTACTATTTAGGATTTTCACAATATTGCTTTGGTAGAGGCAAGACTTACTTTGAAGTTGACCACAGCGTGGAGCTTACAAAACACACACATTTTGTCTAAAGCCCAAATGTGAGTAATTATATGTTAATTTTGGTGGTCTAGGTAGTTAAGCCACTTTGGAAATAGAGGAATCTTAGTGGGTTATCAACACAGAACTGGTCTGGAGATATGGCTTAGTGGTTAAGGCGCTTGCCTACGAAGCCTAAGGACCCAGGTTCAATTCTCCAGTACCCATGTAAGCTAGCTGCTCATGTGTCTGGAGTTCATCAACAGTGGCTAGAGACCCTGGTGTGCCCATTCTCTCTATCTGCTTCTTTCTTTCTCTCTGTCTCATAAATAAATAAATACAGAACAGTCACAATTTGGGTTTTCTGGGAAGATGTACAGGGTATTAACCAAACTTGACTCCTAACCAAAGGAGTCATGTCCCATGTGGGAAGGTGAACATCTTCCAGGACTAGCACAGAGCCTTGACTGTCCTCGGGGACCACACACTGCTTCCACGTGAGCTTGGGCAGTGGCTATTGAAGATGACAGAGGCTCTGCCCTGCTCGGAACTTGACCATGGGGAGGAGCACTCCTGACTCCAGTCATGTTTCTCTCTTTCTCTCTCTCTCTTTTTTTTTTTTTCATTTTTTGGTTTTTTCAAGGTAGGGTCTCACTCTAGCCCAGGCTGACCTGGAATTCACTATGTAGTCTCAGGGTGGCCTCGAACTCATGGCGATCCTTCTACCTCTGCCTCCCAAGTGCTGGGATTAAAGGCGTGTACCACCATGCCCGGCTTCATGTTTCTCTTAAAAGAGATCAGCCTCAATGTCCAGCCACTGGGACGTGGGGATCCTCCGTTCATGTGGCAGCTCACTGCAACGCTGTTACAGGAAATGTTTCTCTTGGGGAGACATGAACACACATCTTCACCCCAGATAGGGCCTCGGGTGGCAGACCAGAGTACACTGGCACCAATGCCAGTATGGTGAAACAGTGAGTTTCTTGGGGCCACTTACAGAGCATGGAGAAGGGTTATTTACAGGAACATGGAGCCCCCAAAGCAGCCAGTTTAATGGTGCTCCCTATGTCAAGATTACTCCTCGGCTGTTCCTCCTTCAGTCACAGGCTGAGGCCTCTGCAGAGCATGGGGACCCCAGAGCAGGCACACCACAGTGGTCTCGTTCCATTGTAGGTGTTGACTGCCTCGTGGCCACTTCAAGGAGCTTCCAGGGGCATGGAGACCCCAGAGCAGCACTTCAGTGGGACTCTCAATGCCGGAATTACCCCCATGCTCTTCCCTCAGTCTCAGGGTGAGGGGTCATATGCAGAGCATGGAGACCCCAAAGGAGCTGCATGGCCGGAGCTCACCATTCCCTGATCTTTTACCCTCGACATACACTATCTCCCCTGTTTGCATTCAGCTGGCCCAGGGTGTGCCTGAGAGCCCAGGTGGAGCTGATGACCCTCCCCATGCCTTCTCCCGTGTGTGGTCCCAGCTACTTGAAAAATTTTTTTTCATTTTTATTTATTTATTAGAGAGAAAGAGGCAGAGAGAGGGAGAGAGAAAGAGAGAGAGAAAGTGACAGAGAGAATGGGCATGCCAGGGCCTCCAGCCACTGCAAACGAACTCCAGACAGATGCACCCTCTTGTGCCTCTGGCTTACGTGGGTCCTGGGGAATTGAGCCAGGGTTCTTTGGCTTTGCAGGTAAATGCCTTAACTGCTAATCCATCTCCCCAGCTCCCTGTTTTTTTTTTTTTTTTTTTTTCATTTTTCGTTTTTTCAAGGTAGGGTCTCACTCTAGCGCAGGCTGACCTGGAATTCACTATGTAATCTCAGGGTGGCCTCGAACTCACGGAGATCCCCCTACCTTTGCCTCCCTAATGCTGGGATTAAAGGCGTGCAACACCACGCCTGGCCCCCAGCTGCTTTTGATAAAGCTGGTGATGTTTGTTTACTGCTTTCACTGAGGAGGAATTTGGCCACGCAACAAGCACACTAATAGGTGAAACTAGCTAACTTCCACAGACCGCCACGTCATGCCCTGAGAACTGCTTCAAAGATCCTTGTGGGTCTGGGGGGAGGGCTCGGTGGCTGAAAGTGCGTGTTTGCAAAGCCTGCTGACCCAGGTTTCATTCCCCAGTACTCATATAAAGCCAGATGCATAAAGTGGCACATGAGTCTAGAGTTCATTTGCAGTGGCAAGAGGCTCTGGCATTCTCTCTCTCTCATAAATAAAAAATGAAAAAGCCCATTCTCCAAGCACATGTTTTCAGCATGTCTGACCATTCTCAGGCCTCGATTCTCCAGGCTTCCGTGGGTAAGTTTTCTCAGTCAGTCCATCAGCAGCAAGAGAGGACAATATGTACTGCCAGAAGACTGGGGATTTCTGGAGGCTGCGGCCTGTTATTTGACATCATGATTTAGTGGAGAGCTCACAGGGGACTCTAACCCCACCTCCCTTCAGTGAGCAAGGCTCGTGGTCTCTGCTCTGTCTCTGACCCTAGTCTCTCGGACTCTAGTCAACTCCTGCCTGTTGGGGAGGTGGGCTCTGAGAGAGTCCAGGAAGGTGGGCACAGTGTTATGGGAGTGTCCCTGCTCTTCCTGACCAGGGCCAGGCTCAGGGGCAGCTAAATTCATGGCTGAGTCTGCCCTCGCCCTGAGGCTAGAGGGTTTGTCCAGGGCCTCTGCTTCCATGGCCTGAACCACACAGGCCAAGGGCTTTGCCTTCCCCATCACGGACACAGCTGCCTTCAGGGGGAGGAGCCACAAAGCTCCTCTGGGGAGTCTTGTCCCTAGAGCAGGCTGGGCAGCATAAACTGAGGGATTGGAGGAGACATAAGACAATCCAAAATCAAGAAGTAAGAACCTGGAAGGCAATTTAAACACACAACAAAAGGACTTTCTGAAGCTGGGTGTGGTAGCTCATGCCTATAATCCCAGCATTCGAAAGGCTGAGGCAGGAGGATTGCTGTGAGTCTGAGGCCTGTTCATGCTACATAACAAAACACAACCAAAAAAGGACTTTTTGGGAGTTGAAAAAAAAATCAGTTTTGGGGGCTGGAGAGATGGCTCAGCACTTTAGGTGCTTGCCTGCAAAGCCTAACAACCTGAGTTCAATTCCCCAGTATACACACAAAGCCAGAAGTACAAGGTGGCACATGTGTCTGGAATTTGTTTGCAGCAGCTGGAGGCCCTGGTGTCCCCATTCTCTCTCTCTGTCTTCCAGGGGCATGGTGGCACACACCTTTAATCCCAGCACTTTCAAGGCAAAGGTAGGAGGATCACTATGAGTTCCAAGGCCAGTGAATTCCAGGGCTCTAGGGAGACCCTACCTCGAAAAACAAAAATCATAGTTTCGTAGGCCAATAAACTTTAGTAGATTAGTAAGTGAGAAGAACCACTGTGGAGATCTTAATTATTATTCTGGAAAATCCAAGGGAAAACCCAGCCTGGCTTAAAGTGAAGATAGCAAGAGATGGAAAGCCAGTGTCTGAGGATGGGAACCCTGGGGACAAGTCCTGAAACCTGACTTGTGAATGGAAAAGAGAAATTAGCCTGCAGAGATGAGTGGTGAGCATTTCCCTCATGGCAAACAACCTCCCCCAACCTCGGTCTTTAAAATTTATTTATTTATCTGAGAAGAGGAGCAGAGATAGAGATAGATAGATAGATAGATAGATAGATAGATAGATAGATAGATAGATAGAACAGGTGCAGGGCCTCTAGCCACTGCAAAGAAACCCCAGACGCATGTACCACCTTGTGCATCTGGCTTTATGTGCAGACGAGGGAATTGAACCTGGACACTTTGGCTTTGCAGGCAAGCACCTTAAGGGCTAAACCATCTCTCCAGCCCCCTTCAGCCTTAAGAAAAAAAAATCAAATAAGGACTGGAGAAATGGCTTAGCAGTTAAGGCGTTTGCCTGTGAAGCCTAATGACCACAGTTCGATTTCCCAGGACCCATGTGAGCCAGATGCACAAGGGGGCGCATGTGTCTGTAGTTTGTTTGCAGTGGCTAGAGGTCCTGGCATGCCCATTCTCTCTTTCTCTCTATCTGCCTCTTTCTGTCTCTCTCAAATAAATAAACAAACAAACAAACATAAAAATCAATAGGTTAATTATGTAGAATATTTTTTGATTCACAGCAAAACTAAGAAAATACAGAACTTCCTTATCTCCCCACTTATTGCATTCCTCAGGCTCCCCAACTGTCCCTATCCTACAGCAGGGTGGTGCATTTGTGGGACAATCACTGAACCTCCACGTGCTCATCCAAGCCCCTGGTTTACCTCAGGGCTCACTGCTAAACAATCTGTGAATTTCAAGGAGGGCGTAATGACAGGCACCTGCCTTGTAACATCCTATAGAACAGTTTTACTGCCTTAAAACTTCTGTGCTCCGGGGCTGGACAGATGGCTTAGCAGTCTCAGCCCCCACCCCACCAGGCATGTGGTTGTAGATGTGCATGGGCATGAACAGGTGTGTATGTGGGTCCTGAGACACTGAATTCAGCAACCTCTGGCCCTCTCAGGCTGTCAATCTTGTGTCAAGTGCACTTATCTGCCGAGGTTTCCCCTCACCCCAAAACTGCCCTTTCTTTTCTTCCAGGACATTCCGTGCCTGAACACAAATTATCCACAGGTGGGGAGGTGTTGAGTGTTACCCTATTGGGAAAAGGGCAGCCAAGGGAAGGTGCTCCAGAGCTGTCTCTTACTTGCCTGCCTCAGTTGACCCCAGTGAGACCTTCCTAAGCCATTAGGGATGCAGAAGGATGAAGATCCATTGTCAGTAACTGAATCCTTCTGAAATAGGGTCATTGTACCTAGGGGATTATAGGGGCTAGCGTCCTGGGGCAGGGTTGAACACTGTGACATTCATGAGCCAGATGGTTGAGTGAGCAGAAGACGATCTATCTTCACTGAGTTTGCCAAGCATCTATTTTGTTGGTTGGTCCAGTGGAGTCACCGAGATCTTTGGATCTCTTTCAGGGATAGGCCTGAATCCCTGTTGAAGTCCCAGGTGGAGATTGATGGCTTCTAGGCAGGAAGAAACACATTTTGTTGTGAGGTTTGCTAGACAAGGTGTGAGCAGTAGGGCCAGGCAGAGCACCATCAAGAACCCTGCCAAGGGAGGGAAGCCGAGAGGACATCCAGTATAAACGTTAGCATGGCAGCCGAATTGTGGTGGCAACACCTGCCAGGTTTTGCACAGTAAAACACACACTCCCCGTTCTTCTGAAGCTATAATTTTTTTTTAAGAGAGAGTGAGAGAAAGTGAGAGGGAGAGAGAGAGAGGGAGAGAATTGGTGTACCAAGGCCTCAGCCACTGCAATCAAATTCCAGATGTTTGCACCACCTAGTGGGCATGTGCCACCTTGCTCTTGCCTCACCTTTGTGCATCTGCCTAACGTGGGATCTGGAGAATTGAACATGGGTCCTTAGGATTCACAGGCAAGTGCCTTGACCACTAAGCCATCTCTCCAACCCTGAAGCTGTAAATTTTAAAAGGATTTATCTAATAGTCACAAGGATGTTAGATGGCACACAGAGCTAGGCAATCCATGGCTAGTTAGGAGGTTCACAGCTCTCGAATGTCCCCTTGACACAGATGAAGGGTAAGGTAGCTTTTTGTTTGTTTGTTTGTTTGTTTGTTTGTTTGTTTGTTTGTAGGCAGTCAGCTAGGGACTGGTCCACAGAAACATGGATGTCATTCTGCCCTGGCACACTGGGAACTCATGTGACTCAGTCTCATCCAAGGTGGTGAAGCAGCAGGAGCAGCTTCCTGAGTCTTCCTCAACTTTTCCAAGGCTTAACACTTGCGGGTGAGGCCCTTCCTGAGTCACAGGTCCTCCTGGGCCTGACAACCAATCAGGGTCCTTCCTGTCTACCTGAACTTGGCAATGAGGCTCATTCTAATTGGATGCCTAATTCATATTGGACCTGGGCCAAGTCTCCAGAGTGTGTGTGTGTGTGTGTGTCTCACACACACAAACATACACAGACACAGACACACACAAGGACTTTTCCTTGGGCTTTCCCTCGCTCTTTCCAGACAGCATGGGAAGGGAGGAATTCCTGGCTTGGAAGCTTTTGTGCTTTTTTCTTCTCTCCTTTAATAAATTCCCCATCACTTACTCTACCCCGAGTTCCTATTTTTCAGTTCTTTGCTAAACATGGATAAGGACCCAAGGCTTGAGAGTCAGGGGCCTGGAAGTTCTAAGCCCAGAGCTCAGTCTCTCTGAGAAATCCTTCTCAGGCCCCAATCCCACAACATCCTGGAGTAGTACTTGTGTCCTCTTGTGGAACTTATGGGTGTGTGGTTGTTCTTAGATTATTGCCTGGTACCCATGCACACATATACACATACACGTACACATACATCTACATCTCTCAGTCAGAAAGGATGCTCCTGAAGGGTGAGGCGTTTGTTTTCTTTGGGTTTGTAGTGACAAGAATTCAAGTCTATGGAGCTGAAACAAGAGTTGGAATTCCCAGACTGTGAGAGGAAAGGCATAGAAGGAACCTCAACTCCGAGGGCCTGCTCTGGCTTTCCACTTCACACCTCTACCTCCTCAAGCTCATTTTGTTTTCTGATTGACAGGTAAGGTTCTGGATGTGGCAGGTGATCGGGAGGGCACAGGAGGACTTTGTGGCCCCACCCCCAGCTTTTGTCCCATGAACTCTGCTGGCCTTTGTCCCTGGTTCCTGGGAGGAAGATCTAAAGTTGTGGAATTTCCTAAGCCTTAGATAGAAATGTCTTTGTTGTTCCTTGTGGCTGTTGGGACCACGCCCGAGTTTGTAGCAAGTTTGTAGTAAGGTTGGCCCCTACATAGTTTTAGGATGACCCTGGGCCTGAGGGAAAACAAAGACCTCCTGTGAGACAGTTGGATAGTGAGCGAGGTGATATTAGCTGGACCGTCTAGGAGGGGAGAGGGTCTGAGACTGAGTCATTCCCACAGTTAGTGGCTCAATCAGGCCACATTGTATAATGAAACCCCAATCAAAACTCTGCTAACTGGATGTCAGGGTGCTGGGTGGTGGTAGAGTCTGAGTTCTTTCCCATCCCCCTTTTCTCTCTGTTACCAGGAAGCCAAGGTCTAACCAACCTGGCTCCTTCCCTGAACACCTCCATACCTCCTCAAGCCCTCCCCTCACGGGGCAGTCACCCCTCCCCCAAGGGCATGGACGTAGCTGTCCCCCCAGATGCCATCTTCTCTTTCCCTTTCTGGCCCTCTTCCTTGAAGGTTCATGTGTTCTTTACCTTATTGCATCTTTCCCTGGCTCTGTCTCAGCCTTCCGTTTGCTTTTCTCCCTTCCCTACACACCTCTTTATTCTCTCTGTCTCCCTCCTATTCCTTCTCCCCCTCCTTCTTGGTTTCAGAGCCCCCCACTCACCCTTTTGTATTCCTTTCTGTCACCGAGTTCCAAAAGCGCTGGCTCAACATGGCCTCCGTGCAGCAGCTACTGTCACTGGGTCCAGTCCTCCAAAGGCCAGCTTCCCTTGTTAATTGCTACTTACTCCGCCACGCTGCAGTCTGTATGCCACAGTGACAAGATGGCAGTTGTGCTCCCTCATCTTTCCTGATTCTTTGCCTCTTCTCCCCAACCATCCTGCTTTGAGCCGCTAGTAAATGATTTCTCTATACCAATAAATTGTGTGGTCCCAGAACCTCTGTCTGAACCGCTAGCAGGCAGGCAGAATGCATCTTGAGGGTATGGAGGGTTTGGATCAGCCACGTGATTCTCCTTTGATTCTGATTTCTGCTTTTTTTAAAAAAAAATAATTTTTTTGTTTATTTTTATTTATTTGAGAGCAACAGACAGAGAGAAAGAGGCAGATAAATAGAGAATGGGCACACCAGGGCCTCCAGCCACTGCAAACGAACTCCAGATGCATGCGCCACTTTGTGCATCTAGCTTACGTGGGTCCTGGGGAGTTGAGCCTTGAACCGGGGTTCTTAGGCTTCACAGGAAAGTCCTTAACCTCTAAGCTGTCTTTCCAGCCCGATTTCTGCCTTTTTAAAAAACTTTTTTCTTTTCTTTTTCTCTTCTCTCTCTCTCTCTCTTTCTCTCTTTTTTCTTCCCTCCTTCCTTCCTCCCTTCCTTCCTTCCTTCCTTCCTTCCTTCCTTCCTTCCTTCCTTCCTTCCTTCCTTCTTTCTTTCTTTCTTTCTTTCTTTCTTTCTTTCTTTCTTTCTTTCTTTCTTTCTTTCTTTCTTTCTTTCTTTCTTTTTTTTTCCCAAGGTACAGTCTTGCTTTAACCCAGGCTGACCTGGAATTCATTATGTAGTCTTAGGGTGGCATCGAACTCATGGCAATCCTCCTACCTCTGCCTCCCAAGTGCTGGGATTAAAGGTGTGTGCCACCACACCCAGCTTTTAAAAATAAACTTTAAAAATATTTTATTTATTTATTTGAGACAGAGAGAAAGAGGCATATATATATATATATGGGGTGTAGAGAGAGAGAGAATGAACACACTACAGCCTCTAGCCACTGCAAATGAACTCCAGATACATGTGTCACCTCGTGTATCTGGCTCTACATGCGTACTGGGGAATTGAACATGGGTCCTTTGGCTTTTCTGGCAAGGGCCTTAATCACTAAGCCATCTCTCCAGCCCTTAAAAACTTTTAAAACTTTTATTTATTTATTTATTTGCAAGCAGAAAGGAGAGAGAGAGATAGAGAGAGAGAGAGTGAGCGCACACCAGGGCCTCTTGCCATTTCAGATAAACTCCAGATGTATTTGGTTTTGTGGGTACTGGGGAATGGGTCATCAAGCTTTGCAAGCAAGCACCTTTAACCACTGAGCAATCTCTCCAGCCCATCTTTTAAACTTTTTAAATAATTCATTTTATTTATTTATATTATTCTAATTTTACGTTCATATTGGTTTTCATTTATTTATTTATTTATTTGCAAGCAGAAAGAGCTGGAGAGAAAGAAACTGGAGAAAAGTATGCCAGGGCCTCCAGACAAACAGAGAAAAGATGCATGTGCCACTTTGTGCATCTGACTTTATGAGAGCATTGGGGAATGGAACCTGGGTCATTAGGTTTTGCAAGCAAGTGTCTTAACTGCTGAACCATCTCTCCAGCCCCTACACTTTTTCTTTTTTGTTTTTTTTTTTTTTTTGTTTTTTGAGGTAGGGTCTCTCTCCAGCCCAGGCTGACCTGGAATTCACTATATAGTCTCAGGGTGGTCTTGAACTCATGGTGATGCTCCTATCTTTTTTAATTGACAACTTCCATATACCATGATCTCAGTCCCTTCCTCACCCTCTCTGAGATCCACTGGACTGAATCCCTTCTTCTTTCCAATCAGTCTCTCTTCTATGTTGATGTCATCATTTTCCCGTCCTGTTTTGCAGCTCTGGGGCAGGTGGCATTAGCCACTGTGAGGTCATGAAGTTCAAGGGTGTTTTCTGTCTGGAAGATAGTATTGTATTGCAATCATTCTTCCTCTGCCTTTGGCTCTTACATTCTTTTTTTGTTTTTTAAGGTAGGGTCTCACTCTGGCCCAGGCTGACCTGGAATTCACTCTGTAGTCTCAGGATGGCCTCAAACTCATGGTGGTCCTCCTATCTCTGCCTCCCGAGTGCTGGGATTAAAGGCGTGCGCCACCACGCCCGGCTTAGAGATGTTTCTTTTGTCACTGTCACTTCTCAGCACTCCAGAGAGTTTTGAGTCACCCCAGTGGTCATCACCATCTGAAAAGAGAGGCTTCTTTAACCAAAAGTGACAGTAGCATTAAAATATGGGTATAATGTGTCCGTATAGCCAGACAACAGTAGTAGCTCCCCACTAGGGCTTATGACCTCCCCAGCCATAGGCTTTTCATTAGGTTGTCAGTGCCAGACAGGAATTCCCTCTCATGGAGCGGGCCTCAAGTCCAATCAGAGAGCAGCTGTTTTCCGCTTAACAGACATGCCACCATTGCACCAGTTAGTGTATTTGACCTGGCTGGCCAGCTACAGAGCTTGCAGGGTCCACTGCTGGTTAAGACTGTTGACTTTTTCCCCCTCTGACAGGCTGCATAGCTTGTTCCAGCATGCTGGCAGCTAGCCAGCAGGGAGGAGGCTTTCAGCTCAGCTCCAGCTTGACTTTTCAGTGTTCTGCAGCCCAAGAATGTGCAGTCTTCAGCAGTAGGGTCTTACCATCTAGTTCTGGTTGGCAACCAATAACCTTTCTGCCTTTTTTCCTTAAAAGTATTTTTTTAATTTAATTTTTTTGACAAGCATTGACCAATTGCTGCTTATAGAAAGCACACAATGGGCTGCCTGAGTGTGTGTTGTTTGTGTGTGTGTTCTCTATCGGGTGAACATATGTCCTGTCTGGTAACTGCTTTGTTGGCTTAGTGTTATTGGCTTAGGATGTCAACAGTATCTGACACACCACTCCCATTTTTACCACAGTGATTTGATTAATTCTTCTTAGGAGGATGTGGTGCTGGGTGAAGAGGTCATGATTAATTCTAGGCTCCAAATAAATAAAAGAAGATGGTAAATATGTGACATGTTTACTTATGACTCTAAACACAAACCCAAGGTTGACTTGCAACACCATTCTAACCATTTCTAAGCCCAAAATCCTTGGTTCAGTTAGATAGAGTTATGTTTGGGTTTGTTATATTTTTAAAATTAAGAAAAAATTTTTAAGCAAGAGTGAGTGAGAGAGAGAAGATGAGAGAGACAGAGAGGGAGAGAGAGAGAATTGGTGCACCAGGGCCTCTGCAACTGTAACTGAACTCCAGATGCCTGCACCATGCAGTGGGTATGTGAGACCTTGCGCTTGCCTCACCTTTGTGTGTCTGGCTTACGTGGGATCTGGAGAGTCGAAAATGGGTCCTTAGGCTTCTCAGGCAAGTGCCTTAACCAGCCCAGGTTTGTTACATTTTGACAATTTAAACTCCAAAGTGGTATACTATTTGCTTCAAAGAAGCAGGGACATTTAGAAAAGAACCCTGAGTTTTGGAGAAGATGATGTGTGGGGTGGTAAATATGGCCAAAACATATTACATATGCCCACGAACATTCCATCATAGGAGGGGGAGAACCCCCACTGTTCCCAGAGGAACTCCTGCAGTTGTTGGTTGCTGGGAGAGGGGGGTCATGTTTTCAGGTGTGGACACTGGGAAGTTATCCACACTGCGGTAAGTAACCTCCCACTCATGCTCATGCAAGCAATCCTAATTTAACACAGTGAGTCACAAAAAGAAAAAAAAGTCAAACTGGATTAGTTGGGAAGAAGGTGTTTAGTGGGGTGGGAGAAGAATAAGATGGGGTGAAAACGATCAAAATGTATCATATGAAGACACGAAATTGTCAAAACAAAATAAAAAAGCTTGATGAGAAATGCATTGTAGATGTATAAAATTGTCAAAAAAATCAATTAAAAATTTTAAATATTTGCAATCAATTTTTTTGTTTATTTATTTATTAGAGGGGGGGGGCATGCCAGGGCCTCCAGCCACTGCAAACGAACTCCAGATGCATGTGCCAGCATTGCACATCTGGCTTACATGGGACCTGGAGAATCAAACCTGGGTCCTTAGGCTTCACAGGCATGTGCCTTAACTGCTAAGCCATTGCTCCAGTCCTGCAATTGATTTTGAATCAGTCTTAAGCAAGAATGTTTAGGGGAGAACAGCCGAGACTGAGGTGCACAAGCTCTGTGCCTCAGCAGCCTGCCTGGTGGTGCAGCTGGACTGCCAGGGAAGCTGAGCTGACAAGACACTCAACCTCGCTGGGCTTTATCGTTTTTGAACATATTTTTATTGATTATTTATTTGCAAGGGGAGAGAGAAAGACAGACAGACAGAAAGAGAGGTGAGATAATGGGTACAATATGGCCTCCTGCCACTGCAAATGAACTGCAGACACATCTGGCTTTATGTGGGTACTCGGGAATTGAACCTAGGCCACCAGGTTTTGGAAGTGTTTACCGCCTTCCCGTCTTGGGCTTCATCTTTGTATCCATGAAGGCTGAGTGTTAGAATCGTTGGTTTTGAGCTTCCTTCCAGCTCTAGCTTCCTGTGATTCTGTAAACAGGACTAATTTATAGCAGCCCACCCAGGTGAAAGTTACCTGTGGAGAACACACCTCACCTTTGGCCCCTGAGAACATGCTCCAGCAGGCCCTTACAATGTACCCACAAGCAAGGCAGACCACACAGCATAACAATTGAAACTGAAACTTGAAATTGGGGCTGATGGATTTCCAAGATGTGCTTTCCCTCTCGCCTCTGGCAAGTTTGCTCTCAAATCCAGTGAGGTGAACGAGTTCAAAGCGGCAGGATGTACTTGAGGGCCTCTGCCTGGGGAAAGCCTCCGAGTCCTGGGTCTTTCCTGGGAACACCTCAGGAAACACTCACACTTTCCCCCTTGATCACTTTTGAGGGATGTGAGCAGGGGCTGTGGTCCCCAGTCCTATCCAGATGGCAGGGGCATGACAGCCCTCCAGTAGCTCCCAAGTATGCCCATGGTGCATGTTCAGGGGAAGGCAGTGGGGTGCTTAGGATGAGAGGTGAGGGAGGTGTTGGATGCCTTCCTGGGAGTGAGAACATTCAGCCACTTGCTTTCTGTCAGAGCAATATTCCATAGCTCAAGGAACAACGCAGCTTCCTAAGCCAGGGTCTCCCACACTCAGGGCCAGAGGCTTTCATGCGGCCACGATAACTGGATTTTTCCATAATAGTTCTTTAGCAAAGGGCCTGCCAGACTCCATGTGTTCCGCTCTCTCTTGGGAGATCAATGTATGGAAACAAGAAATGGGATGCGTTCCTTGTGTTTTGCAAACTCGAGAAGTCTGGGGCTATTTCAATTGTGTTTTCATAGTTTTTTTTTTTTTTTTTTAGTTGTCATATTTGATAGCTCTTAAGAGGAGGAAGGAATTATCTCAATCTTGTGACCTTCTCACGTGGATGATCGCATGAATCATGGAGGGGATGGGTCTACTCCTCATGGGAGCTGTCACTCAACAGACACAGGCCCCTGTTGTTTTCTGTTTGTTTAGCACCATCCGCTGCGTCCGAGATCAGAAGCTCTTGGTGATGTGATCTGCAAAGTGTCAGGAAGCTAACAAAAGTCACTTGTCCTACCAAACAACCAGGAGATCCTCCACTTGTGTGAATGAAGTCGATCAACAGTGACCAGTGCCACAATGACACAGATCCCGAGACTATAAGACTGTCTGAGAAGGATTTCCTGGGGAAAAGCTTGGTGTGGAAGTGAGACAGAGAGGGAGAAACATAGGACCAGGAAGGGGTGACCTACTTCCTCCAACCAGGCCCTAAATAAATAAATAAATAAATAGGTGTGAGCCCCGTATGGAGTGGGGGCTCAGGCCGCTGATTGGGAGTAGGGGCAAGAGATGCTGAGTAGAGCTGGGGCATCTCAGCCTTGAAAAAATTTTTTAATACTTATTTGAGGCCTGGAAGGATGGTTAAGTGGTTAAGGTGCCTGCTGACAAAGTCAAAGGACCTGGGTTCAATTCCCCAGTACCCATGTACAGCCAGATACACAAAGTGGTGCATGCGTCTGGAGTTTGTTTGCGGTGTCGGGAGGCCCTGTTTGTTTCTCTCCTCTCTTTCTCTCTCTGCTTGTAAATAAATACATTTGAAGAAGTGTGAAAAAAAAGTTCAAGTATTTATTTCAGAGTGAGAGAGAGAGAGAAGGGGTGCAACCAGAGCCTCCTGCAACTGCAAACAAACTACACATGCATGCATCACTTTGTGCATCTGGTTCTAACGTGGGGATGGGGAATCAAACTCAGGCTGTGAGGCTTTGTAAGCAAGTGCCTTTAACCACTGAGCCATCGCTCCAGTCCTGATCCTCACACTCCTGCTGACTGTTTCCTGTACCCTGAGCCCACTGTTGTCAGAGAGATTAGCACCAGCAAGGCTGCAGCTGCCTCTCACTTCTCCTCCCAGAGAACTTGACAGTTGCTGGGTTGCTGCCTCCTGGAAGCGCCTCTCTTACTTTTCTCCGTTTCCTCCTGCTTTCCTTTGTCTCATCCCTCCTGTGACTGTATCTCGGTCTTCTTTCTTGGGGTAGTCATACCTGCTAAGTGCCAGTTCTTCAGGAATCTGCCCTTGGTCTTTTTTTTTTAACATTAAAAAATTTATTTATTTATATATTTATTTGAGAGAGATACAGAAATAGGCAGGAGAGAGAGAGAGAGAGAGAGAGAGAGAGAGAGAATGGGCATGCCAGGGCTTTCAGCCACTGCCAACAAACTCCAGATGCGTACGCCCCCTTGTGCACCTGGCTTATGTGGGTCTTGGGAGTTGAACCTGGGTCCTTTGGCTTTTCAGGCAAGTGTCTTAACTGTTAAGCCATCTTTCTAGCCAGCCATTGGTCTTTTTATTGTTCCACAATTTCTGGACAATCACATCTGTGTCAATTATCCCTCCCCACCTTTTTTTTTTTTGAGAAAGAGACACAGAGAGAGACAAAGAGAGAGGGAGAGGAAGACAGATAGAGAATGGGTGCTCCAGCAGCCTCTCAACTGCTGTGAATGAACTCCAGATGCATGCTCCCCCTTGTGGGCAAGTGCAGCATTGCGCCCCTGCCTCACTTTGCATCTGGCTAATCATGGGACCTGGAGATTGGAACCGGCGTTCTTCATCTCTCTAGCCCTGTTTGTTTTTTTCGAGGTAGGGTCTCCCTCTAGCCCAGGCTGACCTGAAATTCACTATGTAGTCTCGAACTCTGTATGGTCCTCCTACCTCTGCCTCCTGAGTGCTGGATTAAAGGCGTGCACCACCATGCCCGGCCCTCCCTACCTTTTCAGACAGGGTCTTACTGTGTAGCATTGCAGAAGGACGCCCAGGACAAGCTGGCCTTTAATGGTCTATATATAGCCCAGGCTGGCCTTGAACTCAAGATCTTGTCTCAGCCTTCTGAATGCTGGGATCATAAATGTGCATCACAGGCCTGGCTCCCCTGCCATTGGTTCTATGTCAGGTTCAGAGTTTTTCACACCCGCGTAGCTGGGTGTCCCACAGGCATCTCAAACAACATGACGTCAGCAGGGTTCCCTATTGTCTGTGGTAGAGTTGACAGTTCAGCCTGGAAACGGTGGGCATCCTTCTTCCCACGGTCTTTCCCGAAGAGCGAGAGAGGCTGGCTGTGTGCCCAGAAGGAAGGGGAGGCCACTGGATGCTGACCAGCTGGGCTGCACCACAGCTACCTAGGAGGCGCATTGCATGACAAAAGTTACCAATGGAAGGGTGTGGTGGCGCACGCCTTTAATCCCAGCACACAGGAGGCAGAAGCAAGAGGAATGTCATGAGTTCCAGGCCACCCAGAGACTACATATTGAATTCCAGGTCAGCCTGGGCTAGAATGAGACCCTACCCACCCACTCACCCAACCAACCAACCAACCAAAACCAAAAAAGGCTGGAGAAAAGACTCAGTGTTTGCCTGCAAAGCCTAACAACCCAGGTTCAATTCCCTAGTACCTATGTAAAACCAGGAGCACAAAGTGGTGCATGCATTTGAAGTTTGTTTGCACTGGGGAGAGACCCTGGCAGGCCTATTATCTTTCTCTCCCTCTCCTTGCAAATAAATAAATAAATAAATATATTTTAAAAATTAAAAATTACCTGTGTAGAATCTACTTATAAACAATCAGGCTGGGTGTGGTGGCTCATGCCTTTAATCCCAGCACTTGGGAGGCAGAGGTAGGAGGATTGCAGTGAGTTCGAGGCCAGCCTGAGACGACAGAGTGAATTCCAGGCCAGCCTGGGCTAGAGCGAGACCCTACCTCGAAAATAACAACAGCAAAACCATCAGAACGACCAATGAGAGAGTCTTGGGAATAGCCTTTCAGGGACGTCTGTGGTCAAACTCAGGGTAGGAAATCATTGAAAACAAGGGCAGATATTAGAAACTGCACATCAAACAGGATTTGCTAATCCATGGAACCATACAAAATGAGCTGAGAGAGTGGGGGGGGGGAGTGAGCATGAGGTCAGTGAGGACCATCTCCAGAGCGTCCAGATGGGGCCTCTCAGCACGGGGCCTTTGGCATCCTTGCAGGAGGACATCCGGGACAGGCTTAGGTAATGCTCTGGGGATGGTTTCATTTAGCACTACCCTGGGCTTTTCCCTGCCCCCACTTCAGTTGCAACTTTGAAAATGTTTTACTCTTTCATGTTTCTGGTCATTAAAAAGAAAAAAACAAACAAACAACTGAAGCATTTGTCCCGGAACTTTTTTCTTTCTCCATGTCTTGTTTCTCCCATCTCATTTTGTTTGTTTGTTTTCAAGGTAGGGGCTCACTCTAGCCCAGGCTGACCTGGGATTCACTATGTAGTCTCAGGGTGGCCTTGAACTCACAGCGATCCTCCTACCTCTGCCTCCCAGTACTGGGATTAAAGGCGTGCGCCACCATGCCTGGCCACACCTTTTTTTTTTTCTTCCTTCCTATCCCCTTCTGTTAAGTATCCTCTAGAAACCAAGGCTGGAGAAGATGGATGGAGTAGGCTAAGCACAAGCACAGCCTGGGGGCTCGTCCTTTTGTTCCTTTTGCCCGGGTCACTGGTGGCTGGTTTCTGTGTGGTGCTGCAGAGGATGGACCGGCTGCTGAGCTTGGTAGTTAGAAGGACAATTCCTGTAACAGCTGTGTCTATTTCTTCACCTGCCAAGCAGATTAGAACAAGTCATTCTTATCAACTATTCTACTTTGCAAGATGTTTTTCTTTGAATTACATATCATATTTCTACAAATACAAAATAATAATCTTGAAGAAAACACATTCTTTTGTAACTTTTTTTTATGAGTGAGAGAGAATGAGAGAGAGATAAGGAGAGAGAGAATTGACATGCCAGGGCCTCTAGCCACTGCAGTTGAACTCCAGATGTGTGTACATGCGTGACCTTGCGCACTTGCATCACCTTGTGTGTCTGGCTTCTGTGGGACCAACATGGGTTGTTAGGCTTTGCAGGCAAGTGCCCTGACCGCTTAATCATCTCTCCAGCCCAACATTTATTCTTATTTTTTTGAGTCATGGTATTGTTATGTATACAGTGCAAGCTAGTCCTGAATGTTTGATCCTCCTGACTCACCTTCCTGAGTTCTAGGATTATCAATGATGGACTGCCACTCTCAGGGACATGTATTTGTTCTTTTTTTTTTTTTAAATAAAAAGTTACTTATTTAGAGAGAGAGAGAGAGATTGAGAGAGAAAGAGAAAGAGAGAGGGAGAGAGAATAGGCACGCTTGGAATTTTATCCTTCTGGCTTTTTGCTTGCCTCCCCTCCTGAGCCAATCACATTCAACTCCATTGATGGCTGAGCATCTGCAGCCCCTCCCTCCATCTGGAACACCTCAGTGAGCCTGTCTTCAAAAATGTGGAGAGTCGGTCACTGAGAAATCCTGTTGCAGCTGAGCTGAAAGCCTCCTCCATGTAGAACAGCTGACAGAAAGCTGGAAAAAGCTATGTTGCATGCAGTTCAATGGGAGAGAGAGAAATCACCAGTGAAGATACTCAACAGTGGACACTACAAGCCTTAAATTTGACCAACCGGGCCAAATGAGCCAATGGGTGCAATAGTGGCATGTATGTTATGGGGGACACCAACTGCTCTTTAATTGGACTGGAGGCCCGTTCCATGAGAGGGAATACATCCCTGATACTGAAAATGTACGACAGGGGTAGTCATGAGCCCTAGGGGTGTAACATCTGCTGCTGGTGTCTGGCTAAATGTATATACTATGCTCACCAAACTGCCCAGTAGGCAGTAATGTTCATACCCATATATCAATGCTACTCTCACTTTTGGTTAGAGAAGCTTCTCTTTTCAGATGGCGGTGACCTTGGGATTACTCAGAAGGCACCATGGTGCTGAGAAGAAGGGACAGAGGAGTGCTCAGCACTGAAACATCTCTAACACACCTTCCAAGGCTCAGGGTCTATTGCAGAAGAGGTGGCGGAAAGAATATAAGAGCCAAAGGAAGGGTAGGACTCCTTACAACGTGCTCCTCCAGACACAAAATTGCCTGGATATCCATGACCTCACAGTGCCTGACACTACCTACATAAGACCATCATAATAGGAGGAAAAGATCATGACATCAAAATAAAAGAGAGACTGATTGAAAGGGAGAGGGGATATGATGGTGAGTGGAGTTTCAAAGGGGAAAGTAGGGGGAGGGAGGGAATTACCATGGGATATTGTCTACAATTATGGAAGTTCTCAATAAAAATTAAAATTAAAAAAAGCAAACAAAAAAAAGTAAAACCAAAAAAAAAGAGGGGCCTGGAGAGATGGCTTAGCAGTTAAACACTTTCCTGTGAAGCCTAAAGACCCTGGTTCGAGGCTCGATTCTCCAGGACCCACGTAAGCCAGATGCACAAGGTGGCACATGCATCTAGAGTTCGTTTGCAGTGGCTGGAGGCCCTGGCATGCCCATTCTCTATGTATCTGCCTCTTTCTCTCTCTGTCTGTCTCTCTCAAATAAATAAAAAAATAAGCAAAAAATAATTTTAAAAAAGAGCCTGCCTCAAACAAGGTGGAGGGCAACCCCTTTGACACATGTGCACCTTGGCACATGCATGTGTATGCACACACTAAGTACAAACAAATAAATAATCGATTTAATTTTTAAAAGAAATGTGGAGAGTGATCGAGGAAGATGTGTGATGTGGACCTCTGATCTCCACATATATGTGCACATGCACACCCATACACATACCAGCATGTATACAGACACATCACACATATCTACATACATGCACACGTGACAGAATGGCTCATGTGTATAGTTGCAATGCACAGCAATAAAGGCTGGTGATGCTGACATACAGGTCTGAGGGATGCTGGGGAAGTGAGTGCCAGACTTGGCCGAGAGCTCAGCAAACTTCCTGAAGGAGGTTAACGTCTGAGCAGAGACTCACAGGAGGAGCCAGCCTCTCTCAGGTGGAATGAGTGGCCAGTCATGCTTCTGAGCCGTAGAAAGTCTAGCTCAGATTTGGGATTGGAGTGGAGAAAGGAGTGATTCCAAGATGAGAGAGGTTGCAGAAGGAAAACCACACCCATGGGCCTCACTCAGCCCTTCCTGAAGTGGTTTCCCCTGAGCAGGGACTGGGTCAGCAGCCCACTCGCAGGTGGATACTGTGTTTTTTTCTTTTTTTTTTTTTTAGAAGGTAGGGTCTCACTCTGGATTCCAGGCTAACCTGGAATTAAAGATGCAGTCTCAGGGTGGAAGGAAAACCTCACCCAATCCTCCTACCTCTGCCTAGTGGTTTTGGGATTGTCTGGGTGCGCCACCACGCCCGGCTGGATACTGTGTTTTTAAAGGTCTGCCCTGCATGTGAACCTACCTGTTCCTCCCTGTGCCTACCTTTGACCCTCCACCTTTCTGCCTCTCCTTCTTTTTCTCTGCCTCATATCCATTCCTGAACTTCCACTTCTCCCAGTCCTGAAGGACCACAATTCCCTTCTTTTTTTCCTGAGTAACCTCACCTCACCACAGAGCTGGGCCTCTTTGACAGCCATTTAAAGGACATGTCTGCTAATACGCCTCCTTTGGCCAACTATAGACAATGTGGTATTTTTTTTTTCATACACATGTGAATCACTTCAATGCCATCACTTCTGGGAATCCCAAACTATTTTATAGAGTAAACATATTTGAGGACTACCAAACACTAGAATTTAACAAACAGATCACTTTCTGTCAATAGTGAACATATTTTGAAATCTAAAGCTTGATATATATATATGGATGAGTTATATAAGGCTTGTAATATAGTGCAATGCAAGTGTGTGGATTATTTAGAGTGAACTTGCCAAATGCTATGCTTTATGGAGATGCTGTATACATGTGTATGTAGACATTTGTTTCAGAATTATGTCATTTGGTCCTGTGCCTGCTTAGCTGGCCATAAAATTAGGCAGTGGAGATGTGAATGTTATTGCATAACTGATAGAGTAATATGCTATGCTAAAGGCTCTTTGTATATATAGCATATTTTCCTGTTTTATTCTATGGTTTTGGAGGCTTAGGGCAAAATCAAATGAGGTGTGCCAGCACCCGAATCCTGAAGCACATTCTGAAGGTGTTCCAGTTCACGCGAATGATTTTTGCTGATAACCTTACCCCTTGCTAACAATGCAAACTGCAGAATTTAAATAGACACCTCCAAGTCGATGAGAATGGGCTCTTTGGCCCATGGGATGTGATTCTCTTGTGTGGCCAACTTGGCCCTGTTCTCTCTCTGTCCTGACCCACACTATACTGTTTTCTTGGCCTCCGTGCTTCCCAGGCAGCTGGACGGTGGGGGGGGGGGGAGGAAAGCTGCAAATCATGGTCTTCGGGCTCCAGCCACTAATACTCTATGCTCTGCTTTAAATTTTCAAATTTTTATTTATTTATTTGAGAGAGAGAGAGAAAGAGAGAAAATGGGCATACCAGGGCCTTCAGCCACTGCAAACGAACTCCAGACTCATGTGCCCCTTTGTGCATCTGCCTTACATGGGTCCTGGGTAACTGAACTTGGGTCCTTTGGCTTTGCAGGCAAACGCCTTAACCGCTAAGCCATCCCTCCAGCCCACTCTATGCTCTCCTTTTATTCGTCTTTATTTGGCCAGTCTTCATATTTTTCAGTGGGATTTTTCTAAATCTTTTCTGCTCTGCTTTTCCCAACATCAATTCCACCACTTGCTATGGGTGGTCTGGCCAAGCTGGTCCCTAAGCTCTCTACTTTATTATTTTATTTATTTTTGTAGAGACACACAGAGAAAGACAGACAGAGAGGGAGAGGGAGACAGACAGGGATGGGCGCAGTCTCTCAGCTGCTGTGAACAAATTCCAGATGCGTGCGCCCCCTTGTGGTCAAGTGCAGCATTGCGCCCTTGTGTCACTTTGCATCTGGCTAAACGTGGGACCTGGAGATTGGAACCGGGTTCTTAGGCTTAGCAGGCAGGTGCCTTAACCGCTAAGCCATCTCTCCAGCCCCTAAGCTCTCTACTTAAAAATTATTTTAAAAATTTATTTGCAGGGAAATAGCACGTGGGTTTTTTCTTTGTATGTGAGTATAAAAGTCAATAAAAAACAATAATAAAAAAAATTTATTTGCAATCATAGAGATAGAGAAGAGACAAACAGAGAATGGGCACGCTAGGGCCTCCAGCCACTGCAAACAACCTCCAGGTGCATGTGCCCCTTCTGCATCTGGCTTATGTGGGTCCCGGGGAATTGAACCTGGGTCCTTTGGTTTTGCAGGCAAGTGCCTCAACCACTAAGCCATCTCTCCAGCTGACCCCCCCCCTCCCCACCAAGCTCTCTAGTATGGGTAACTGTCTTTTCCTCGCTATTCTCTTCCTTCTGGGACCCACCAAAGCCATTTCAGTATATGTATCTCATTAAAATGAGCATTATCTTTCTTTATGTTATTTGTGTATAGCTTTTTCTCTGCCCTTTAAGACTTTAGTTTGTTATGTTATGTGTCTTGAAAAATGTTTTCCCACAACAGATGAGAATCTCCTTAGCTCAGTTGTTCTGATTCACCTTGTGTAAAGAAGCAAAAGAAGGGCTGGAGAGATGGCTTAGCGGTTAAGCATTTGCCTGTGAAGCCTAAGGACCCCAGTTTGAGGCTCGATTCCCCAGTACTCATGTAAACCAGATGCACGAGGTGGTACATGCATCTGGAGTTTATTTTCAGTGGCTGGAGGCCTGGTGCTCCCATTCTTTCTCTCTCTCTGCCTCTTTCTCTTTCTCTGTTGCTCTCAAATAAATAAAAGACAAACAAATAAACAAACAAACAAAAGCAAAAGAAGCAAGGCACGGACAGTGTGAGTCAGCGCCTAGGTGGCCCTGAGTGACTCACAGCACTTGGGCCTAGCACAGTGACGCGTGGTCTTTGCTCACATGTTACCTTCTAGTCAAGTCCTCCCCAATCATTGTTTCAAATTCCAAGTTCATGTCTTCTTAACTGAAATACATTTGCGATGGGTATTCTCAATGATCAGTTTGGCAGGGCTTAGACTCACCATGGAAACAATTCTCTGGGCATGTCAGATTAGGTTCGTTGAGGTGGGAAGTCCCAACCTAACTGTGAGCGGTGCCATCCCACGGGCTGGGGTCCTGGACAGAAGGACCGTATAAAGAGAGCGTGGGCATTTCTCCCTCTCTGCGTCCTGACTGAGGGTGCAGTGTGACCAAGTGCACTATGCTCCTGTTGCTATGCTTTCTCCACGACAATGGACGTACTGTCCTAATGTATTTTCCTAATAATACATTTTTTTTTTGGAGAGAGACAGAGAGAGAGGGAGAGGAAGACAGATAGAGATGGGCGTGCCAGCAGCCTCTAAGCTGCTGTGAACGAACTTCAGATGCGTGCGCCCCATTGTGGGCAAGTGAGGCATTGAGCCCTTGCATCACTTTGCATCTGGCTAAATGTGGGAACTGGAGATTGGAACCGGTGTTCTTAGGCTTAGCAGGCAGGTGCCTTAACCGCTAAGCCATCTCTCCAGCCCTAATAATACTTTTTAAAGCTTATTTTTCAATTTTTGAGTGAGAGAGAGAGAATGGGTGTGCCAGGGCCTTTCAGTCACTGTGAACGAACTCCAGATGCATGCGCCTCTTGTGGCACATGTGTGACATTGTATGCTTGCATCACTGTGCGAACTCCAGATGCATGCGCCTCTTGTGGCACATGTGTGACATTGTATGCTTGCATCACTGTGCGACTGGTTACGTGGGACCTGGAGATTTGAACATGTGTTCTTAGGCTTCGCAGACAAATGCCTTAACTGCTAAGCCATCTCTCCTGTCCCTAATAATACTTTGTAAGTGTATAAGTGAGAGACTTGAGATCACCACAGTCTGCCGAAGGTGACTCAGGGACATCCTGACATTCCTAACGTTGATTCATAGATTTCCAGAAAATGGATTTGAATAGAGTCTGAAAGAGGGAGGCTGTGAGAGCAAGAATCATTGGATATATGGAAAGGTGGGAGGAGAGAGCATGCTGTTGGCTCCAGGCTATAGCTGGTTTTCTGTGCAGCCCAGCTCTATGGGGAAGGCGAGTGGTTGCTGCTGGTAGGCTCAGACGTTGAGGTCAGGTAAGCAGACATTAAAAGACTGGTCAATTTAGCATCACCATGGAAACAAATCTCTGGACATGTCTGGAGGCCAGAAAGGGTCTCTTGGAACCCGTAGTCAGGGCTGTCCTTTGTTGGAGGTCTCAGCTTTGGAGCCTGTTCCAGAGCCGGTCACATAAGGGTGGTCAGCTAACCATGCTTGCTTCCTCAAGAGTAACACTTCAGCTGCCTCAGCCTCCTCAGAGAGTGACCCCCCCCAGAGGGTCTTCCACAGAAGACTTTGATGTTCTCTCCTTTGTTTCAGTCCACTGGGACAGGAGATTTGTTTCCTTTTCTGTTTTATATAGCTTAGTATCAAAGATAATGTGCATGAAGGTAGTCGTGGTGTCACACACATTTAATTCCAGCACTTGTGAGGCTGAGGCAGGAGGACCACCATGAGTTAGATCCAGCTTGGGTTACATAGTGAGTTACAGGTCAGCCTGGGCTAGAGTGAGCCACCACTCACCCCAAAACTTAATGTTCATGACACGAAGACACATTTGCTCAATAAGAGGAAAAAGTAACGAATGGGGTGTTGATATGGGGGAGAGCTGAATGACGGTATAGGAGATGTCAAATGGGGACACTGAGTGTACCAAGGAGTTACGTTTTTGTGTGCTGTAAGTTACCAAGTGACAAACCTATGGCCACATGGTACAGAGGTGCTGCAGTATCTGCCATAGCAAGGCCAGAAAGCTATCTTATAGGTTCACCGACTGGACAAATTTGAGGCCTCAGTGATTCCAAGAAGCAGTCATGTAAATAGTTCTTCATTGCAGCAGAGTTTTTTTTTTTTTTTTTTTTTTTTTTTTTTTGCCCCAGTGTGAGCTGTCTTGGAGCATATGAGCATATGGTTCCAGGGCAGAAGATCTGAGAGCTCTAGATGGCCAGCATTGAGAGTGATGAGCCGCTTGGGCTGTTTGTAATTGTCAGCAGATGTTGACTTCATCTGAAATATATTTCTGGGGTGGTCTAGGATTCACAACCTAGTGTCACCGCTTGAGTCTGTCACCCTGGGGACACAGCCAGTCCTCCACGCCGGCTTGCTGGAGGCATGGAAGGGTTCGTGTGTCCTGCTTTCAGTCTTGTCTAACATTGACTCTGGTAAGACTTCTCCCAGGACCCTCCCTCATGTGTGATGGTCACGCGCAGCACTCGGAATCTGAAAACCTCAGGTCAATGTCTGGAAACCTCTGACTTTCTACCATCGTGTGCTTTCCTTAAGGGTAATGCAGATGAAAGTGGTAACTAAAGTCTTGTCACACTTTAGTCTGCTGAGCATAAAATACATTTAACCAGCCCTCCTCCTCCAAACTCTCCAGAACATCAACTTCATGAATGCCACTCTTATTCTGTAGATTACACGAGTGAGGACATGTATGGTCACCATGCTGAATTGTTGATAAAGCATTTTAACCCTGGGCTGTCCCACCGCTCTCTCTCTCTCTTTCTCTCTCTTTTTTTTTTAAAAAAAGATTTTGCTGGGCGTGGTGATGCACGCCTTTAATCCCAGCACTCGGGAGGCAGATGGAGGAGGATCGCCATGAGCTCGAGGCCACCCTGAGACTACATAGTTAATTCCAGGTCAGCCTGGGGCTAGAGTGAGACCCTACCTCAGAAAAACCAAAAAAAAAAAAAAAAAAAAAGATTTTATGTTTATTTATTTAGGCCTGCTCTATGGGAGGTAATACATGCCTGGTACTGAAAAACCTAATCAAAAGACTATGGCAGGGGAGGTCATGAGCCTTAGGGGTATAAAGCCTGCTCTTTTCTGGCTAAATGTGTATATTATTCCCACCAAACTATCCTGAAAGTACTACACTTAATGTTCATATATTAATGCTACTCTCACTTCTGGTTAGAGAAGCTTCTCTTTTCAGATGGTGGTGACCAGTGGGATGACCCAAAAGACAACATAGTGCTGAGAAGAAGGGTCGGAGGAGTGTCCAGAACTGAAACATCTCTGTCACACCCTCCAAGGCTCAGGGTCCATTGCAGAAGAGGTGGTGGAAAGAATATAAGAGCCAAAGGAAGGGTATGACTCCTTAAAATGCAACTGTCCAGACAGAAATTGGCCTCGATATCCATGACCTTGCAGTGCCTAGCAATACCTTCACAAGACCCTCATAATAGGAGAAAAAGATGATGACATCAAATTAAAAGAGAGAATAATGGAGAGAGGGAGGGGATATGATGGAGAGTGGCGCTCTGAAGGGGTATGGGGGAGGGAAATATCATGATTTATATTGTCTGTAAGTATAGATGTTGTCAATAAAAAAGATTTTATTTTTATTGATTTATTTATAAGAGATAGAGAGAGGGAAAGAGAGAGAGGGAGAGTGAGAATGGGCGTGCCAGGGCCTCTAGCCACTGCAAATGAACTCCAGATGTATGCGTCCCCTTGTGCATCTGGCTTACGTGGGACCTGGAGAATCAAACCGAGGTCCTTAGGCTTTGCAGGCATGTGCCTTAACCACTAAGCAATCTCTCCAGCCCCCACCACTCTCTCTTAATCCCCACAAAATATTGCATCGTTGCAGAATGCAAACTACTCGTGGAGGAGTTATGAGGCCCAACAAGATCTGTGTGTGTGTGTGTGGGGTGTTGAATGTCAGATGTCCCCCGTAGCCTTGTGTGTTTGTGATGAAGCCTCATACTCAGTCCCCAGCTGGTGGAGCCCTTGGGAGGCGGATCCTTGAAGAAAGAGGTGGGTCACTGGTGGCGGACCTTGAGGTTATTAGTCCAGCTCTGCTGGGTGCTCACTCTTGCTGCTACTGCCCAGCTGCTGTGACAAGATGTGATGCCAGCCTCTGCTCTGCCATGCTTTTCCTGCCACGAGGAAGCTTCCCCTCCAAACTGTAAGCCAAAATGAATCCTTTCCTCCCATCAGCTGCTCCTGGCAGGGTGTTTTGTCTCAGCAACGTGAAGGTCACTGCAATAGCAAGGGAATGCATATTTTTGGCTCATTTCAAGCAACTTTGAAAATAGAATTTCTCTTTCCTGAATGACAGTACTCCTTCTAAGTACATTTTTCCCCCTCCAACAAATTTATTTCTGGTTTCTTTGACTCTCGCTCACTCACTCACTCACTCACTCACTCACTCACTCAGGAACGGATACTGAAGATGCATTTGTGACAAGAAGTGTCAGAATCATTGGGTTAGTCACTGGAGAATCCGAACAAGAAACCCACTTATCAAATTCGTTTCTCGCGTGGAAACCACATTTCCTCAGCCAAGCTGTGAGATGTTCACGTGTGAGGTGCTCCCCTTTTACTGGGGCTGAGGGATGTGTGGCTCAATGGTGGCTTCTGGACCTGAGGTGATTTGGACATTTAACCACTGAGCCAGTCACCACCTGGGCCCCAGTAGTCATCTTTCCAAAAATCCATTTCCTTATAGATCAGAGGTGGCTGCACACCACCCAATTCCCAGTATTCTCCCAGGACTCAGCCTCTATGTGGCCCACTACGAGTGGGGAGGATGAGCATGGCTGACTCACTGTGTATTACAAACTGTGCTCACAGAGGTACGAGCAGTGTCTCATTTCTCCTTATGAACAACCATAGGAAGTAGGCAAAACCTGTTTCCTTGTTTTAGATGGGAAAACTTGAGTCCAGAACAGGTTAAAACACTTGCTGGCCTACAGCTTCTGGAAGTAGTGGTTTGGGGACCTGCCTCTCTGCAGAGCTTGGAGTGAGAAGGTTGGGGTTGTCTAGAAGTGTCAGAGTGTGGAGGCGGAGCCAGCAGGGATTGGCGGCAGAGTGTGTAACGCGTGCGAGTCCTGGCTTGACGGGCGCCATACTACAAACACAAGTGAAAGAAGCTGAAGAGCAGCGGGGCAAATGCAGCCTAGTGGTGGTGGGTTGTTAATTTCAGGGTTATTTTACACCCATGAATGTCTTTTTCTCTTTCACATCCAAATCCCAGAGCTAGGAGCTAAGGGAAAGAGAAGAGGGCAGGACTAAGGAATTCCCTAGGGAATACGGATGAAGGACGACTCAGGGAGCCTTTAGCTCTGCAGAAAAGTGAACTGGAAATGATCACGTCTTAGAATTTTATTATTTATTTATATTTAAAAATATTTAGCCGGACGTGGTGGCGCACACCTTTAATCCCAGCACTCGGGAGGCAGAGGTAGGAGGGTCGCCATGAGTTCGAGGCCACCCTGAGACTACATAGTTAATTCCAGGTCAGCCTGGGCCGGAGTGAGACCCTACCTCGAAAAACCAAAAAAAAAAAAAAATTTCTATTTACTTATTAGATGGATAGATGATAGACAGACAGAGTAAATATGGGTTCACCAAGGCCTCTTCCCACTACAAACTCCAAATGCATGCACCACTTTGCATGTCTGGCTTAATATGGGTGCTTGGGGAATCA
Organism: Orientallactaga sibirica; assembly: GCA_036365145.1. Taxonomy (NCBI): domain Eukaryota; kingdom Metazoa; phylum Chordata; class Mammalia; order Rodentia; family Dipodidae; genus Orientallactaga; species Orientallactaga sibirica. The sequence goes on from JAEOAD010000284.1 coordinate 11,545,865, forward strand.
AACCCACACTGACAGGCTTTGCATGCAAGTGCCTTTAACTGCTGAGCCATCTCTCCAGCCCCAACATCCTAGAATCTTAAGAAGGGCATTTTGACAGCTCCATACTCTATTGTGTTCTTCCTTCTGAACCTAGGATCCAGTTGCTGGAAGGCAGATTCCAAGTCTGTCTGCAGCTCTTCTGGGGAGGAATAATCATGGAGGTCTGAAGGCTGCAGGTAGAAATCCTTCTGGACCAAAAGACACCCCAGCTACATGGAGTCTAGACACGGATGCCATTCTGAGATGGGGAGGGGCCTGGCCTTGCAGGGAGGCATGTGGGCAATGTGCCTTGGATCATACAGAGCAGAAGTCCAGATGCCACGCTTTCTCCCTGACATGAAAATGTGGGCGAGGCAGCCTTCTTGGTGTCTCTGGATTCAATTCACTGCCTTGATTGGATGAGGGAAGATCCAGCTGTTTGGAAACATGTTCCAAGGAAGAATGTTAATTACAGGGTGAGCTTCACTTTTTCACTGTCAGATTATTGTTAGTGGATTATTTCTTTTTTCGTTCCTTATATTATTTTTCCTATCCATTCTGCATCTTGAATCATATTATTTGATCATGGAAAGAAAGATGGTAGAAGGCCCAAAGGAGGAACCCTGGTTGGTCTGGTGTTGCAGTGGTTGGGGGTACGTGAGCAAGAGGCAGGGGCAGGCAGTTCCATTCATTTGGTGGATTTTGAGGCCATTAGCAGGGCACTAATCAGGCCAGTGCAGATGTCTCTGTGCCTTGATCAGATCAGCCAGACACAGGTCAGGACATAGGGCATGGAACTCAATGTGGCAGTCCAGAGGGAGTGGAGCAAGCCCTGGGTCAGCCGCAGAGGGTGTGACTCTGGGCAGAGGTCCTGGGGCAGAGGAATCAAAGGTGGTAAGAGGCACTGAGTACCACATCGGCTCCTCCGTTCACCCTGGCAGGTGGTTCAGGCGAGGGAACATGGGTTGCACTTTAATTCTCATAGTGAGCATTTGTGGTGTGATGGAAAAACATAAGCTGGGTGACACTAGAGAGGGAGCAGATGTCCCTGCTCTGCTTAAGTCTTGTGTGACCCTGGGCACGTTCCTTTGTCCTTTAGTGGCTCCACTATTTCCATCTGTCAAGTGAAGAGGCTGAGTTGGAGGAACCTTTACATTTCGTCCTGCCCTAGGCTGGGTGAACGTCGACCTTGAACGCAAGCTCATGACGCATCTGCTATCAGGGGCTCTCATCGCCCCATGTGTTGGGGGTGAGTAAAGCTCTCTTTGAGTAGGGCATGCTGTTACTTCATAGCACCCTCCAGCAGCTTGGAGAATGACATGAACTATTTCCACGTGCGCTGATATCTGTGATGTAGACCCTGAAAGGTGCAGGCACGGGAGGAAGTCAGGGTTGAGGTCTAGCCGCAGAGCAGCTCAGGAACATCTGCTGGGCCATGGAAACTTTTGTGTCCTCGATGCTTACGAAGTTTGAATGATGGGCTCTGGGTTCAGTAAGAGACCCTGTCTCAAAAAAAAAAAAAAAAGTTTGAGAGCAATAGAGGAAGACACCCAACATGATTTCTGGCTTCCACACGTGCACATATGTGCATGAACTCCTGTCCACACACACGCACCACATCCATATGAATATGCGCACACGCTATGCACATGCGACAATATTTAATGATGAAAGCAAAATTTGAATCCCCTCCCCTCCCCTCCCTTCCTCCCTTCCTTCCTTCTTGTTCTTCTCTGTGACATGGGACATGTAAGATGACGAGACAGGAAGACGCTCCCCCATGTGACCTCTGTTCTACATCCTGGCCCAGTGGAGAGATCTTGACTTGCAGGTTTATGGTGATCCTAAGCTGCTCAGGATGCAGTGGTGGGGTGGAGGTATGCACCCGCGCACATGCATGCGGCGTGTGTACACACACACACACACACACACACACACACACACACACACACAGAAGGACAGTGGCCTTGGGTCCCTGGAGCTTCATGCAGACACAAGAGTGTGACAACAGCAAGCACCCCAGTTGCTGATGGAACCCCTACTTATGGGTTTCCTGTGTCTGTCGGAGGCTGTGGGGTGGGTTAAGGGCAGCAGGTTTCCTTATAAACTGAGAAGTGCCCTTGGCCCTCCATCACTTACCTCTGATCATCTTCTCATGGAATTTGGCAGCTGTGCTTGAAAGCTGAAGATGACAATTGATCTACAGAAGATAAACCAGGCCTCTGTCCCTCCCCTGTCCTCCCTTCCCCTTCCCTCCTGTGCCCTCACCCTCCTCCCTTTCCGTCCTTCCCCCTCCCCTCCTCTCCAGTGCCCTCCCCTCCCCTGCTCCCCCCCCTCCCCTCTCCTCTCCCCTGCCCTCCCCCACCCTGTCCTCCAGTGGTTTGATGCTCACCCTGGCCCAGGCCTGCCACCACCCAGCCTGCAGCAGCAGAGGCCAGACTGGCGAGGCTCTTGCTCAGATCTCGGAGGGGTGTGGGCTGCCTCGCAGGCAGAGAGGGACTTCCTGGGCCTCGGCTGGTTGTTGGATTAGAACTCTTCTCTGTTAGGAGTGTGGCAAGGCAGCCCGGAGCCGTCCCAGGAGCCATGGCCACTTTGTGGGCGCATTACAGCTCAGCCCACGGGAGAGCTGGATGCCCACCAGCCAATGGCGCCAGCATGTGAGCCCAGTTGGGTGGGGTTGGGGAATCCGAGAGGACTTCGCAGAAGCGTGTTTTATTTAGCCTACGTTATTTACTAAGCAGCGTAGGCCCCTGCTTGCACCTACACCTCTTCTCATCGAACCTTTGTTGGCAATCTTGATTTTCTCTTTTTTCTTTCCTTTCCTTTCCTTTCCTTTCCTTTCCTTTCCTTTCCTTTCCTTTCCTTTCCTTTCCTTTCCTGTCCTGTCCTGTCCTGTCCTGTCCTGTCCTGTCCTGTCCTGTCCTTTCCTTTCCTTTCCTTTCTTTTTTCTTTCCTTTTTTCTTTTCTTTTTTCTTTTCTTTTCTTTTCTTTTTCTCTTTTCGTTGTAGGGCCCAGGCTGACCTGGAGCTCACTGTGAAGCCCAGTCTGGTCTCCAGCTCACTGCGATCCTCCTACCTTTGCTTCCCCGGTGTTGAGATTAAAGGCATGTGTCACCATGCCCTGCTGCCATCTTTTTTGTTGTTGTTGCTGTTAAATATATATATTTAAAATGATAAACCAGTGACTTCAACTGCTAAGAATATCTAGTCATTGCTGCCAGAGACCTCCCAGTTTTGTATACATCAATTACTTGACACATTTGGCCTATTTTGCACATAATGGGAATTTTAGACATGTTTACTTAGGGCTAAACTTTTTCTTTGGTAGTTGATAAAGCTTATCTTTATTAGAGATGCAGATCACAGATTAGACTCAACCCACTCTCACTCCTTTAAAACCTTTTTCTTTTTTTTTTTTTCTTCTTTTTTTGTTTTTTTGAGGTAGGGTCTCACTGTAGCCCAGTTTGACCTGGAATTTACCATGCAGTCTCATGCTGGCCTTGAACTCCTGATGATCCTTCTACCTCTGCCTCCTCAGTGCTGGGATTAAAGGCATGCACCACCATGCCTGGCCCCTTTAAAATTTTATTGACAATTTTCCCATGTATATATAATGCATTTTGATTATAATCCTCTTTCATTATATTCTCTTTCCCCTCTCCTCATCCCCCTTCCACTAAGCCCTTCTAACTATCACCTTTCCTATTTATTTAAGAGAGAGAAGAAGATAGATAGACAGAAAGAGAAAGGGCATGCCATAGCCTCTAGCCACTGCAAAACTCTAGACGCATGTGCCTCCATGTATATCTGGCTTATGTGGGTACTGGGAATTGAACCTGGGTCCTTAGGCTTTGCAGGCAAATGCCTTAACCGTTAAGCCATCCTTCCAGCCCCCCCCCACACTTTCTATTTTGATGTCTAATATTGTGCAGTTTTGTGCAAGCAAGGATAGCTGCTGTGAGGTCATGTATGCGGTGGCCATTTTGTGTCCAGAAGACAGTGTTTCAGATCATTCCTCCCCATCTTCTGGCTCTTACCTTCTTCCCACCTCCCCGTTTGCAGTGTCCCTCAACCTTGGAGGGGGTAATAGAGATTCTCATTTAGCACTCAACATCACTTCTGTCAACATGCTGACAAACAGAGTCTCTTTGTGGTTACTGCCAACACTATAGGGCTAACCTCTTTTCCCCATTTCTTTTAAAAATATTTTATTTATTTATTTGACAGAGAACGAGGGAGAGAGAGTAGGTGTGCCAGGGCCTCCAGCTATTGCAAATGAACTCCAGACACATGCACCACCATGTGCATCTGGCTTACGTGGGTCCTGGGGAATTGAACCGGGGTCCTTTAGCTTTGCAAGCAAATGCCTTAACCGCTAAGCTATCTCTCCAGCTCCCCCCCCCATTTCTTTTAATTAAAGAAGACACATATTCCTTTTCCATCTTGTAAGCATTCTATAAAGTTGGGTGTTCTAAAAAGCACAATATGAGTTTAAACTGATGGAGTTGAGCTGGGTCTGGTGGTTCATGTCTATAATTCCAGCACTCAGGAAACTGAGTCAGGAAGATTGCCACAAGTTTGGGGCCAGCTTGGCCTACATAGTGAGTTCCATGCCAGATAAGAAAAATAATAAAATAATAATAATAATAAAAGTACTGATATAAGAGTCATGGCTGCACTGACATAATGAAGGGAAGTGAGGACTTTATTAGAGTCACATAAAAGTTTTCCCCACACTGCCTGTCTTGTTCTTTAAATTCATTTTGGTATGTTACTGCTGTTTATAATTCAGCATTGGGACTGAGGATATGTCTTAGTAGTTAAAGGCATTTGCTTGCAAAGTCTGCTAGTCTGGGTTCAATTCCCCAGTACACATAAAACCAGATGCACAAGTGGCACATGCACCTGGAGTTCCTTTGCAGTGGCTAGAGGCCCTGAAGCACTCATACTCTCTCTAAAATAAATAAATAAATAAAAAGATAGAAAAATAAAATTCAGGATAGTGAATTCTAGGTCAGCCTGGGCTAGAGCTAGATCCTACATTGAAAAACCAAATATACACATATTTGCAAACAGAGGAAGGAGAGACAGAGAGAATGAGTGCACCAGTGCCTCTAGCAACTGCAAATGAACTCCAGATGCAAGCACCACATTGTGCATTTGACTCTACATGGGCACTGGGGAATCAAACCAGGGTCACTAGGCTTTGCAGGCAAGCACCCTAACCAGTGGACCATCTCTCCAGCCTCTCACCTTATTTTTTGAGACAAGGTCTCTCACTGAACCTGTAGCTCACTAATTCAGCTGATCACAAAGCCCCAGCAATCTTTCTGTCTCCTTCTCCCCAGAGCTGGGATTACAGGCACGTGCTGCCATGCCTGGCTTTTACATGGGTTCTGGGGATCCAAACCCAGGTCCTCGAACCTGTAAGACAAGCACTTTGCCAACTGAGCCATCTTCCCAGCCCCAGTGCTTCTTTTTCAAAAGCAAAAATAAATAAATGAATGAATTAATACAAAATAAAAAAAAACTTGGTTGTAATTTTATTCTTCTTCTGCTACCTGTAATAACATATGCCTTATTTTTCTTTAGCCTGCTGATGTTGGCCAAGCAAGGCAAGAGGTGCCATGCCCTGGAGATGTGCTGTCCTGAGCACCAGCATTCAGAATGAGTGGATTTCTGCATTTTTCCTCAAAACTGCTGCTCCGAGGTAAGAAGCACACTTTTAATAAAATTTTATTGATTTTTGAGAAAGAGAGAGAGAGAAAGAATGAGAGAGAGAGGGATAGAGAGAGAGAGCGAATTGGTACACCAGTACCTTCAGCTGCTGTGAACAAACTTCAGATGCATGTGCCCCCTTGCGTGCATGTGTGACATTGTGCATTTGCGTCCCTGTGTGTCTGGCTTACAAGGGACCCGGAGATTCGAATGTGAGTCCTTAGGCTTCTCTGGTAAGAGCTTTAACCTCTAAGCCATCTTTCCAGCCCAGAAGCACGCTTCCTGACTGGCATGGACAGGAGGTGTTGCGGAAGCCTCCGGAAGGAAGAGGGGTATTGTGCAGTTAGTTATTGAAAGCATAGAGCTTATAGTCTGGTTTGTTGGGCTCAAATCCCAATTCCACTGTTACTTGGGAAGTTTCAGCAACTGTGCTGCGAGCATCACTTCTTCATCTCTCAAGGGAGGATCACAACCTATGAGTTTGGGATGACAGTGGAAATCTTGATGACCATAAGGTTTTATTGTTGCTGGTGTCCCTAATCCTGTCTCAATCTTTCCTATGGAAAGCCCTGCTTCTATGGGAGTCGTGAGGACTCTTCATACTTAATTCCCTTTCCAGATCGTTCATGCTGGATGCTTTATTCCTGTCTGGCAGGCTAGACTGTCTGCGTAGCTATTTCACACTGGATCCCAGGTTGGGTTGTAGCCACCCAGTAAGTCTGCCAAGTGTGTCTCAAAGGTAACTACATTATAGCCCTTGTTACTTTGAGCCAAAGGTATGCTAAAAATTGTCTCATTCTGGTGACTCCTCCTCACCCACCTGGATGCCAGCTTCTGCTCTGCCTCTGGACCCCGAGCAGAACGGCTGGCATCCTCTGAGCTTCCACGGCGCATCTAGGCTTCCCTTGCTTGTCCTCCCATCACTGCTGCCCCACAGGCATCTCCCAGGCTTCTAGTTCACTAGGGTTCGATTGCTGGCCACAGCCAAACTTCTCCAGGAAGCAAACTCACGGCTCCCATCAGAGCAGTTGATGCTGGACCCTAATGAGGATAAGAGCAGGCTTTGCACATAGTTGGTGCCTCCAGTCACCTCCTTTGGCCCAGGGGCTCTGAGGACAGTGACGTCACCCATGGATCACTGTGGCAGGGTAAAGCAATAATTCAGGTCACAGTGCCTTTAAGGCAGGCAAATAGAGCGAGAGTGTGTCTAAACCATGCAGTGGTAAGTCACACAGGAGATGTGGATGGAGAATCAAGGGAAATTCAGAGCTTTGACCCTTCAAATGATTTTTATGTTATGTTTTAGCATTTTTTGGCAGCTATTCCCAGGTAGTTTTTCACCACATTTCTTGGAAATATTTCCATGCATTCTATTCTATGGAAATGTCTACAGTTAGGTTCCTCACCATAGCTGGCTGCACACCAGCCTCCCTGCAGGCCACAGGCACCAATACACCCTTCAAGGAGCCTCTGAAGGAATCAGGAGGAGCTGATGTGTAAACACACACAGGAATGTGAGAAGATCATGAAAGATGAGGGTCAGAATCAATGTTAGATGTCTGCTGTCACTGACCTTTGACTTTATAGTTTCTTCTTCTTCTTCTTTTTTAATCTTTTGCCCATTTTCTTTTTTTTTTTCTGTTTTAAAAATATATTTTATTTACTTATTTATTTGAGAGAGAGGAAGAGGCAGAGAGAAAGAGAGAGTGGGCGTGCCAGGACCTCCAGCCACTGCAAATGAACTCCAGATGCATGCACCCCTTTGTGCCTCTAGCTTATGTGGGTCCTGGGGAATCAAACAGGGGTCCTTAGGCTTCACAGGCAAACGCCTTAACCACTAAGCCATTTCCCCAGCCCCCCTTTTTTATTGACAACTTCCTTAATTGTAGACAATACCCCATGGTAATTCCCTCCCCCCACTTTCCTCTTTGAAACTCCACTCTCCATCATTTCCCCTCCCCTTCTCAATCAGTCTCTCTTTTCATTTTGATGTCATCATCTTTTCCTCCTGTTAGGATGGTCTTGTGAAGGTAGTGTCAGGCACTGTGAGGTCATGGATATCTAGGCCATTTTGTATCTGGAGGAGCACGTTATAAGGAGTCCTACCCTTCCTTTGGCTCTTACTTTCTTTCGGCCCCCTCTTCTGCAATGGACCCTGAGCCTTGGAAGGTGTGTTAGAGATGTTTCAGTGCTGAGCACTCCTCTGTCCCTTCTTCTCTCAGCACCATGGTGCCTTCTGAGTCATCCCAAGGTTGCCACCATCTGAAAAGAGAAGCTTCTCTAACCAAAAGAGAGAGTAGCATTAATATATGGGTATGAACATTAAGAGAAGTGCTTACTGGGCAGTTTGGTGAGCATAGTCTATACATTTAGCAAGATACCAGCAGATGTTATAACCTGAGGGCTCATGACTACCCCTGTTGTAGGATTTCAGTATCAGGGATGTATTCCCTCCCATGGAACAGGCCTCCAGTCCTGTTAGAAAGCAGTTGGTTTCCCCCATAACAGACAGGCACCTGTTGGCTCATTTGGCCTGGCTGGTCAAATTTAAAGCTTGCAGTGTTCACTGTTGAGTATCTTCACTGTCTTTCTTCTTTTTTCTTTTTTATTTTTTTTGTTTTTTTGAGGTAGGGTCTCACTCTGGCCCAGACTGACCTGGAATTAACTATGTAGTCTCAGGGTGGCCTTGAACTCACAGTGATCCTCCTACTTCTGCCTCCCGAGTGCTGGGATTAAAGGCGTGCAACACCACGCCTGGCTTTCTTCTTTTTTAAAGTTTATTTTATTACTTATTTGAGTGAGAGAGACAGAGAGAGAGAGGCAGATAGAGAGAGAAAATGGGTGCACCAGGGCCTCCAGTCACTGTAAATAAATTCCAAATGCGTGTGCCACCTTGTGTATCTGGCTTATGTGGGTCCTGAGGAATCGAACCTGCATCCTTAGACTTCGCAGGCAAGCATCTTAACCTCTAATCAATCTCTCCAGCCCCTATCTGTCTCCTCCTCCTTTTTTTTTTTTTTTTTTTTTTTTTTTTTTACAAAAACTATTTGTGGGTTGGAGAGATGGCTAAGTGGTTAAAAGCACTTGCTTGCAAAGTCTGATGGACCCAGTTCAATTCCCCATACCCACATAAAGTCATATGCACAGAGCAGTGCATGCATCTGGAGTTCATTTGCTACAGAAGGCCACGCATGTCCATTCTCTCCCACTTTCTCTTTCTACTGGTAAATAAATAAATAATTAGGGCTGGAGAGATACTCTGGTTAAAGGCGCATGCTTCCAAAGCCTGGAGGCCTGGTTTCTACTCCCCAGTACCACATAAGCCATTTTATCTTGTGCTTTAGGAACGTTCATACCATTTTCTATAATTCTCACACCAAACTTTTCTCTACAGATTATGGAGCTCTACCTGTTACCAAATAAGATAACATTTTTCTTTTATTTTCTTTTGCTGTTTACACATAAAATCATTTTATTTTATTTTTAACTTTTTTATTGACAACTTCCATAATTATAGACAGTAAACCATGATAATTCCCTCCTCTCCCCCACTTTCCCCTTCATAAATACACTCTCCATTATCATCTTTTCTTCCCCTATTATGAAGGTCCTATATAGGTAGTACCAGGCACTGCCCTCAAATTCAGATCCTTGTGCTACAGTCTCCCAAGTGCTAGGATTATGGGCATGCCCCACCATGCCTGGCTAGAAGGCATTTTTAGTACTTCATTTTAACAACTGTAAACGGACTTCAAGACATGCTCATTTATTTAGCTATCATACCATACTCTCCTCTAAAATGTTTTAGAATGAACCTGAAAGCTCTTAACTCTTTGTTTTTTCTGTTCTTTGTCTTTTCTGAGTAGGTAATGTGTTATTTTTCCCTCCCCTTTCATTATTTTTTCTTTCCTGACTCTTTTTGGCTCATGTTTTTAAATATACAAAGACTTAAGTTGGATCTAATGCTACAGGAATTACACGACCAAAAGTGTTGGTAATGGAAACATGTTTTGTTTGGATTTTGAAAGAAGTTATATTTTCATGGTCACATTTCTTCCTGTTGAGCTTTGCCTCTGAACTTCAATCTTTCTGCATATGCTATTTTTTTAAACTGTATTCCTGGAAATTTCATCTTTTTTTTCTCTCTCTCTCTTTGATCCACTTGTCTAATTCATTCAAATCACTGGGTTCTGCCTCTCTTTTCCAAGACATGCGTTCCTCTGCTCTGCCTTACCACATCTACCAAGCTGAATGGGTGTGTCCACTCCTTATTCCAGGTCAGTGACAGAGAAATGAAGCCATGCTAATTGTTAGGGTGACCTCTGGCTGACATTGCTGGACATGTTCTCTGGGCATTGAACTTGAGCCATGGTTAACTCAGAGTTGGATGCAAGAGAATATGGTTGTCAGCCAATCGTGGCCCCTTGGTACCCACCATCAGCAACACACATGCTTATTTCCCAAAACACAGACAACAGAAGTGGACAGCACCTCTTCCGTGGAAGAGCCACCTCCTTGCTCTGTGGACATGGAATGGTCAGATCCTCACTCTACCTTTCTGCCTCTCCACCAGCTGACAGCCTTGGACAGCTTCACTGTAGAGTGCTGTCTGCTTTTGAAACATGCTAGTTCCATTGGAAAGCTAACCCACGTGCCATACAGTACATTTTCCTCAGGGGCCTAGTATCCTCAGCCCTCCCCTCTCTCTAGGATCTGTACCCACTCCCTCTCTACCAATAGGCTCGAGGTTCTTCTATAGAAGGCAAGGCAAAAAGTGTCCCCTTTGCTTTTCCCCAATGGGGACTCTCTTTTTCTTTCTTGTCTCTGTTTGTAAATATATGGTCATTTACATTTATCATCTCTCCTTCAGTACCTTGCAAACAGTTCTAGATCCATAACCATCCTGTTCTGCCTGAATTAGACAGTGGGATTGTTTCAGTCAAGGTGACTTGCAGCCCACCTTTGCAAAATCCAATGAATAGTTTTGAGGCCCCACTGGGCTGATTTATTGACATTTGATCAATAATTCCTTCCTTCTCAGCATCCAATTTTGTCATAACTTCAACCTTCTAGACCATGTCTTCCTTTACCTTTTTCATGAGTTCCATCTTCCATTGTTTAGAAGCTAGTTTAATAAGGGTTCTATCACCTGCTGTGTTTTTCTCTTTTTCCTTTTTCTTTTTGAGAGAGAGAGAGAGAGAGAGAGAGAGAAAGGGGGGGAGGAAGAAAGAAAGAAAGAAAGAAAGAAAGAAAGAAAGAAAGAAAGAAAGAAAAATGAAGATAGAATGAGTATGGGCACACCAGGGCTTCCTATTACTGTAAACAAACTCCAGATGCATGTGCCACTTTATGTGGGGAATCAAACCCAGGCCATAAGGCATTACAAGCAAACACCTTTAATTGCTGAAACATCTCTCCAGCTTTTCATTTTCCTTCTTGATAACCTCATTACTGACCTCATAGTCACCTGAACTTAAATAAGTGTGAGTGGTCATTTCTGAATATATCTGTGACCATCCCCTAAACTTTGGACATGTTTTTATCCATCTTTTCTCCCAGGAAACACAAGTCTTAAATATCTAAAGCCGAATGTATCACCTTCCTTCAAACCTGCTTCTGCTCACCCCATAGCTTTTCATTCACCTGGTGACAGACATCATGTAGCAGTCACCTTCTCATTGCTGGGACAAAACACCTGACCATAAGCAGATTATGGGGGGAAAGGGTTTATCTTGGTTTATGACTTTTTCTTTTCTTTTCTTTTCTTTTTTTTTTTGAGAAAGACAGAGAGAGAGAGAGAGAGAGAGGGAGGGAGAGGAAGAGAGATAGAGAATGGGTGCGCCAGCAGCCTCTCAGCCACTGCAAACAAACTCCAGATGTGTGTGCCCCCTTGTGGGAAAGTGTGGCATTTCGCCCTTGCATCACTTTGCATCTGCCAAAACGTGGGACCTGGAGATTGGAACTGACGTTCTTAGGCTTAGCATGCAGGCACCTCAACTGCTAAGCCATCTCTCCAGCCCTATCTTGGCTTATAGTTTTGAGGGAAAGTTTCATCATGGCTGGGAAAGCATTCCAGGAACAGATAGCAGAGTGTCACATCTTGTCACAGCAACTAAGAGGAAACAATAAGAGTGAGCTGGCTAGCTGTGGCAAGTAGGAATGGGTTATAAAATCCCAAAACCCACCCCAGTAACACACCTCCTCCAGCCAGGCTCCACCAGCGGGAGCCTAAAGACACCTAAAGACTTCGTCACAAACACATGAGGCTATGGGGGACATTTCACATTCAAGCCAGTACACACCATGTGTACTATCCAAGCTTGGAATCAAGGGACATTGCAAGATTCTTCCCCTCCTCCCGCTTTCCACCCCTAGTCAATTTCAGAGCTCTTCTAGCAGGACCTCTTGACTCCACTAGTCCTGGATGCTGCTCCAGCCTTGTAGGACTCTTGTCTCTCTCCTCCAGATCCCCTCATGCTTCTCACTGGTTTCTCACCTCCAGTTTCTCCCATCAGATCTGTTCTCCCTGATGTCATGACAGAGATCAGTCTGAAAGAAGGAAGGAAGGAAGGAAGGAAGGAAGGAAGGAAAGGAAGGAAGGAAGGAAGAAGGAAGGGAGAAAGGAGGGAAGGAACTTAGGTAAATAGCACATGGAAGGAAGAAAAGCCCACCAAACCTTTGACTTTTCACCTCCTGCCAATCCAAAATCATTTGCAGGTCATGAGTGCCCTTGAAAAATTTATGACAAATATACAGATCAGACATTTTGAAGAGGATTTTAGGGGATTTATTTCCTTTCTGGATTCTGGATTAAGCCTGCCCTACAAATTCTCATTTCTCAACTTGGTATGTGAAGACTACTATGGTCCAGCCTTTGCCTACTGGTGCAACCTCATCTCCCTTGCCCTCAGACTCCAGTATTTCATGCTGCAGCTCTGCCATATCATGTACATGTCCTAAACTCCCCATGCTGTCCCCAGCACCCATGGCGACCTGCTGGGCTGCTCCTGTCTGGAGGTCCACAGCCTTCATTCTTCTTGCCTGGCTACTGCCTCATCAAGCCTCCTTCTGGAGGTCTCCGTGGAGTTCTTTTTCTATCCCTATTCATTCTGCTGAGTTCATTGTACCTCCTCTGAGTCTTCAGAGCAAGCAAGATGACACAGCTGTGGGATTCTCAGGAACCATCCAACTGTCTCAATTGCTTTGTATCACTGTGAACAAAGACAAGTTGTTTTATTTATTTAAGAGAGAAAAGAGTGGGAGACAGAAAGAGAGGGAAAGAGAGAGAGAGAGAGAGAGAGAGAGAGAGAGAGAGAGAGAGAGAATGGATGTACCAGAGCCTCCAGACATTGCAAATGAACTTCAGATGCATGTGGCACCTTGTGCATCTGGCTTACATGGGCCCTGGAGAATTGAAACGGTCCTTTTGGCTTTGTAGACAAGCGCCTTAACCTCTAAGCCATCTCTCCAGCCCCAGAAGTTGTTTTATTTTTATTTTATTGCCTTTTATTTTGTCTGCTCCCTCCCCTTTTAGTCAGGGCCCGGCTGCCCTGGTGATAGGCACTCTACCCTTACTTACCACTAGATCTTTGAGCTCTCCGACCTCTCCTTGGTTGGTCTGTGCTTGTTTCACCATCTTTCAAGCGATTAGTCACTGCAGCAGAGAAGTGAGCATGTCTGTGGGCGCTGGAGGGGACTGGCCCATGCGGCAATGGCAAGCATTCAGTCACAGGTCACTTCTTTCCGGGGAAGACTTTACTTAACAGTGTTCTTAGAAAATGAACAAAGAAGGCGCACGGAGAAAGTGTTCGCTCAGTGTCACATTTGCCACTGCCACAGGAGCTCTTTTTAAAAGAATTATTTTATGTATATTAACAACAGGTTATACTCTTTGATCTCTTCACCCCAGCTCCCTCACCCTGGAGCACCTCCTCAGTGGGGTTCTGGTATTCACTGTGGGTCATGCAGGTCAGTCCTTATGAGGTGGTAGGGCGGCTGTGCTTTGGGGACTCCTACCCAGTCTGTGGCTCTTATTGTCTTTCCACTCCCTCTTCTGCAATGTTCCCTGAGCCGTGAAAGGGCTGTTGACAGTCAGATTTAGTGTTGAGTTCTCTGTGGGCTTTTACTGCTGTTCTGAGGTGCACTTGACCATCAGAAGGTGGCTGGCAGGAGGCACTGTCAAAGACAGGAGATGCCTTTAGAAATAGATGGAATTCTTTTGTGAGAGACTGAGAATAACAGGCAGTAAAAATAATATCCAATGGTGAATGAGCTGTGGAAGGAAATAGAGGAGCCATTATTAGGAAAGCAGAGGAGAACGGGATGTTTTATTAAAACGACTCAACTAAATGTAGACATTTCCAGAGATTTGTCTCCATTACATGCTATATTTAGCGCTAACATACCGAAGACGTTCTGTCATAGATTCTTGTGTCTCTGGGAAGGCGTAATTTAGATTGCAAGATGGCAAAGGTACTTTCATTCCTACCCCTCCCTGATAGGGCAGTGACCCTGAACTGTCCTCAGGCCTCTAGACGTCCCTGTCATCACCTGTAAACGTAGAACTTGGCTGAGTGATCCCAACGGTTCTTCTCACTCAAGAAATTCCGTGATTCCATAACTGAATAGATGGAATCACACAGCCCCAGGCAGTCTGAAAATAAACTCTTTAATGAGATTAAAATAAGACAGGCCAACAAAATTAGAAGAGTCCAAGTTAGCCACAGATGGGCCTGGCCTTTAGTTAAATTAGGAAAGAGGTTGTTTTATTTTTATTTTATTGCTTTTTTTTGAAAATTTGGTCTGCTGTCCATCCTTTTTGTCCAGGTCCTTCCTCACTGACCACTGCTCCCTCTAGACACCGTGAGCTCTGTCAGGTCCACATCCAGCCAGCAGCCAGTCCTTCATACTCCATGATCCTCTTCTCTCCGTTCTGATGCTCCAGGGCCCTATGTACCATTCTCTGGGGTGATGATTTGGAGTTTCACAGTGAGAGGAGTGGCCGGCTCCAGAAGCTGACTCAGAAACAGTTGTCAATATCAGCCCCAGGCAGCAGGTGGGCAATTTCCCATGGGCGCCCTTTCATGAACCCATCCCGATGAGCACGAGCCAGGCCATTTCACTTGTCTGCCAAGGGCACCTCTTTCCACGGTGCATAAGACACAAGAGGGGTCCTCTACAGCTCTTAGCATGTTGCTAGGGCTCCATCTGATGTGGTCGGGTGCTCCTCTCCTGGTGTTATGTTATGTCACTGTTGTGCTATCAGCCCAAGCAGAAGGTGTGCCCAGGTATATGGTAAGAGAAACATCGGGAAAGTCTGGGGGCTCCCTTAAGCTGACATCCAGACAGAGGACATTGGAGAAACGGAGTCTCTGCTCTGCATCCTACGTGTAATTGCCACTTGCTTTTCTCATCTCTCCTGTGGATTCCCACCTGGAGGACTGGGAAGACAGGAAGGCGGAGGCATTTGTTCAAGCTTGCATGAGTGGGCTGTGGCAGAGCCAAATTTTAGATGCAGTTTGGTGTCCCAGCTACCCGCTACCCTGACTCCACAATGCGCACAACAATGCGCCCTCAGGGCAAGGTGGCATCTCTCACACAGTTGGCATGTCATGCACACACTCCTGTCTCAGGGCTTTTTTTGTTTTGTTTTGTTTTGTTTTGTTTTGCAAGGTAGGGTCTCGCTCTGGTCCAGGCTGACCTGGAATTAACTATGTAGTCTCAGGGTGGCCTCGAACTCTCGGCGATCCTCCTATCTCTGCCTCCCGAGTACTGGGATTAAAGGTGTGCACCACCACGCCCGGCTCTGTCTCAGGACTTTTGCACTTGCTCTTCCTTCTGTTTCAGTTCCCAGTTCCTCGCCTGTCTCCCTCTGTACTTTATTCAAGGTCGCAACTTAGTGACACTCTCTGGACCACTTAAAGTTGCAGCCCCCAGCCGGGCGTGGTGGCGCACGCCTTCAATACCAGCACTCAGGAGGCAGAGGTAGGAGTATTCCATGAGTTCAAGGCCGCCCTGAGACTACATAGTGAATTCCAGGTCAGCCTGGACTAGAGCGAGACCCTACCTTGAGAAAAAAGAGAACAAAAAAATAAACAAAACTGCAGCCCTCACTGCACACTGCGTGCCCCTTACCCCCCTCTGCTTTGCATCTCTGCAGAGCACACGCCATCACCATCACGGGCTTTCCTCAGCAGATGCTGACGCCTGTTCTCTGAACTTAGGAAGGAACCGCTGATTTGGGCAGCTAGGGATTTATGCGCCTTCTGTAATGCACTGTCTCCATGGCAAAAGGTCTTTCCCCTGCATTGCATACTGCAGCATCATCAGAGCCTGGACCAGGACCTGGAGCACTGGAGGTGTTGCGGGCTGCATCAGACCACAGCCACACATGGAGGTGGTGGGAGCAAGGGAAAAAGCCAGGGTGAGAGAGTTCGATGGTAGGTTGAGAGGAAAAGTCTCCTTAGAGGCACCAGGACCCCAGGACTGGGACCACCGATGATATCCCTTCTGCACTGCCCGTCCATTCAGCCTCAACAGGAAGGGAGCTGTGACGCTGCCACTGAGCAAAGCCACACTTCTCATGTCCACACAGCCCAGAATGGAGACAGACTGTCTTCCATGCATACACAGGTGTATTCTTAAAAAAATTTTAAATATATTTTATTCATTTATTTATTATATATTGAGAGAGAACAGGCGCACTAGGGCCTCCACGCACTGCAAACAAACGGCAGACACCTGTGCTACCTTGTGCATCTGTCTTATATGGTTACTGGGGAATCGAACCTCAATCCTTAGGCTTCTCAGGCAAGAGTCTTAATCACTAAACGATCTCTCCAGCCCTGTATTCTCTTGTAAAATTTATTTATACTCAAAAGGAGAGAGAGAGAAAATTGGCATCCCAGGGCCTCTTACCATTGCAAACAAACTCCAGACACATACAGCACTTTGTGTATCTGGCTTTACATGGGCACTGGGGAATTGAACCCTGGGCCACCAGGCTTTGCAAGCAAGCACCTTTAACTGCTGAGCAATCTGTCCAGCCCACACAGCTGTATTCTTAAGATGTGTCTTAAGCCCTGGGCACATGTGAGATATTATCATGATGGTGACGGTCAAGGAGATGAGCTGGGGATACCATTTGTTCAGTGCGGAGACCCTAGGTAGACCTGGCTGGTATCTGTGCCACGTGGTTTCTGGCATCCATCTCCATCACGTCCCCCAGCATGCTTCTCCACACTGGTGATCTAACTAGCTCACCCATGGGATGTGAGGGCTGATTGTAGCGCCATAGGGAAGAACATGGGTCTTGAAGGCAAGCACCTTAACAGCTGAGCCATCCTCTCCAGCCCCAGAACATGGGTTTGGGGATCAGACTTCTTGGGTTCCAAGCTGGGCACTATGGCATTGATCATGTCACCTCAAGTGTTCTGTGCCTTTGTTTGCTCTCCTATGGGAGGAGGACATTCATATCTTCTTCATAGGTTAATGTGATGATGCCACAAATTAAAATGTGTAGAATCATCACATCCGAATGCCTACGTGTTGTGTTGGTGTGGCCAGATAGTCAGAAGACGCCTAGCATGTAGCGGGTGCTCAGGAAAAGGCTTGTTGGTTCAAGGTGTGTGGGGGGATGGAGGCAAGGAGGTAGGGGCCCGACCTGAAGTAGCTCATTTAGCTACTGGGAATGATGGCAGCTGAGACTGAGGGACACACAGCTCCCAGACAGAAGTGGATTTGAAGTCAGCCTCTGGCAGCCCCATCTCAAAGCCAAGGGCCTGGGAAATGAACCAAGACAGTTTCTGGTGATTAACACAGGGAAGGGGATAGATGGATTTGTAAATATGACTACAAACACACTCTTGGTAACTAAGCAATTTGGCAATGGGCCCCAGGCTCCAGAGGGAATTTTGCCTTTGAAAACTAGAATAACAGCACAGGATGACTTCATGTAGGGCTCTGGGCGTGCGTGCCAGGGGGCTCATCATTTGCAGGCCTGCCAGGCCCCTAGAGGCAGGTCAGGTCAGGTATAAATGGAGAGGTCTCGGTTCTCAGAGAGCACAGGAGAAGGTCACTCTCAGCTCAGCTCTTCTCACCCTGTCCTTTGGCACTGGCTGTGTTGCCCCTTTTGGGCCTTTCCCTTGTATTTTCTTCAGGGCATACCCTCCCTGCTGGGGGATTCACAATGAAGTTAAAACCATGTGTTTCAGCAGGATTTCCTGTCGGTTTCTTTGCTTCTCTCTGAATCGGGGTTTTGTAAGATCAAGGATGGGTAGACAAGGAGGTGCTGGACACCTCCCTGGGGCCACCATCTTCTTTTGCCCCAGAAGATCTTTTTTTTTTTCCATTCATGTATATTACCTTTTGCTGACAGGTACCCCACAGAATCTCCCCTTACCTCCCTCCGTCTCACTGTGCTCCTTCTCATTGCTTACGGGTGGCTCCCCCAGGCCATGGAAGAGACTGGCTCCCTTTCCTTGGCAACTGTCACTAGCTCATTAAGGAGAGGAGTGAGCTCCCAAGTCCCTCCCCTGTCTCTAACAGAGTATTGACTGGCCCTGTCGTGTGCAGGCATCCACAGCTCATGTGAGTTCCTGAGCGCAGTGGTCTTGTCATATCCACGTGGCGAGTTCCATGGCTCTCCTCCTCACTGTCCTCCCTTACAATCTCCCCATCTCGCTGTGTGCCCTGACCCACCAGGGATGACGTCTGTGTCCTGCGCAGGACCGAGCCCTCAGCAGTCCCTTGACCAATTATAATTTCATGTATTAACGGCCTCCCATTGCCAAATTAAAAATAAATATTTTTAAAGGCTTTTTGACCAGTATTGAGAGCAGAGCTGACTTGTGCTTATAAAGACAAATATTTAGAAGGCAGTCTGACAACATGTTTATGATACAGTGATAGCAGGTTCTTCCCTAGGCTTTGCATTCTCCACAGTCATGGGCTTTTGACCTGGTTTTCAGTACCAAGCATGAACTCCCTCCCATGGAGCAGGCCTCAGATCTGTCCATACGTACAGTCCTGTCACTATTGCATTAGAGGGCACAAGACTCTCCTCTGGGTGATATTGTTGTTGACTTTTTTATGAGACAGAGAGAGAGAGACAGAGACAGAGACACAGAGAGAGAGAGAGATTGAGAATCGGTGTGCCAGGGCCTCCAGCCACTGCAGTAGAACTCCAGGCACGTGTGCCACCTTGTGTGCATGTGCGACCTTGTGCATGTGTCACCTTGTGCGTGTGGCTTATGTGGGATCTGGGGAATCAAACATGGGTCCTTAGTCTTCACAGGCAAGCGCCTTAATAGGTAAGCCATCTCTACAGCCCTATGGCTTCTCTGTCAGCAGCCAGAATAGCACCTTTTAGCACTATGAAAACTAGCCAACAGGAAGGAAGCTCCCACTTCACCTCCAACTTGAGTTGTTTTTTTAAATACTTTTTTTATTTTTTTGGAGAGAGACACAGAGAGAGACAGAGAGAGAAAGAGAGAGAGAGACAGAGAGAAAGAGGGAGAGGAAGACAGAGATGGGCGCTCCAGCATTGTCTCAGCTGCTGTGAACGAAATCCAGATGTGTGTGCCCCCTTGTGGTCAAGTGCAGCATTGCGCCCTTGCATCACTTTGCATTTGTCTAAACGTGGGACCTGGAGATTGGAACCACTGGAGATTGGAACCAGCGTTCTTAGGCTTAGGAGGCAGGCGCCTTAACCCCTAAGCCATCTCTCCAGCCCCCAACTTGAGTTTTGTATGTCCTCTATCCAAAAGGTGTGGTGTCTTCAGCAGTAGGATGTTACCTTTCAGTTCTGGTGGGCAGCCAAAAGCCATGGCAATCACCTGTATTGTTTGGGGGCCTCAGAGGCTTCCCTGACCAACAATTTACAGGGCAGTATCCTGTGCCAGGAACTGATAATATTGTTTGATAACACATGGCTACTAGAGCAGCATTATCCATCTGGGAAGGGTACCTTCTTTGATTTTATCATTATTATTATTTAGTTTACTAAATAGTAGGTTTTCTTACAGCTTTTTCATATCTCTGAAGTTTTGGTTAACTCCACGCCTTCTCACCTGTCTCCCTGCCTACATCCCTGCTTAACTCTTTCCAACCCTAATACCTCCCCAACTGTTTGCATATCACTTGTGGTCCACTATCTTCTCCCCTCAAGCCCCCTCCCCCTGCCCTTTCCAGTTTTGACCTTTTGAGCACCCAGGCTCAAGGCCAATGCTTGGTGTCTCCTCCATTTTCCTAGATCGGGGTTCAGGGGTGGCTCCCGGCAGATAGCAGCTCCCGACGATGTGTCTTCTCCCACTCTCCTGAGGAAAGTGACTTCCTCATGAGAGGCTTTGTTTTTCTGCTTTGAGCAGTCACTGTCCTCCTCTGTCCCCTGCCATCACTGACCATAAATTACCATCCCAGAACTTGACCCACCCACCCAGAGCCGGAATACCTGACCTTACGAAACAGGCCCGTTAGGGTATCCAAGGTCAGCCCCAACCACCGTCCCCTGTTATTTCTCAGGATGAAGAAATCCCCTGTTAGTTCATGGATGTCAGGTCCTGTTGCCTTCAGTGAGGTTTCACTTGAGCTCATGTTGGGCAGGGCTGATATGAGGACATCCACCCTCTCCTCACCCCATGATTGAGAAGCTGATGGATTCCCCATGGGGCTAGATCTGTTTATAAAACTGGTGAGCTTTGGGCTAGGTTGTTTCATAAACGGCCTCCCATTCTAAGAACTGAAGGCTGTAATGATCTTTGAGTCATATTTCATACGGACAGGACCAGAGAACTTTTGGGAGGTGGCAAGACTCCAGTCTTTTCTTTAATTTTTATTTTATTTTTTTATTTGAGAGACAGACAGAAAGAGAGAGAAAAAAAGAGAGAGAGGGGCAGATAGAGACACAGAGAGAATGGGCACACAGGCCTTCAGCCACTATAAACGAATTCCAGATGCATGTGCCACCTTGTGCATCTGGCTTATGTGGGTCCTGGGGAATCAAACCTGGGTCCTTTGGCTTTGCAGACAAGTGCCTTAACAGCTAAGTCATCTCTCCAGCCCTGGTCCTTTCTCTATTCAATGAATTCTGAGCTTGAGTTGGGGCCCAAGGCAGTGTGTTTGGTAGAACTGTTGGTGCTTAGAGCAGGTTAAGCACATGGTGACACTTTTGGGTCCAAGTAATTCTGGTGTGTGTTCATGTGTAACCGCCCCCCCGCCCCCACATCGTGGGAAAGTAACTACTGAAGGGCAAGGCAAGAGTGATCTCACAGTTGGGGGTGGGTCCATGATGCCCAGCTCTGTGTCTATCAGCCATGACAATGGCCAGGCCTATCTGTCAGCACAGCATGAACGCTGACCTCTATGCATCTTTTTTTTTTTTTTTTTTAGGTACAGTCTCGCTGTAGTTCAGGCTGACCTGAAAGTCACTATGTAGTCTCAGGGTGGCCTCGAACTCACAGCGATCCTCCTACCTCTGCCTCCTGAGTGCTGGGATTAAAGGCATGCACCACCACGCCCGGCTACCTCTGTGCATTCTGAAGGGCATGTCAGAGCTCTCCTCTGCTGATGAGCCATCAGAAACACTTGCATGATCTGTGAGGCTCAGCTGTTGCCCTCTCTGCAGCCGGAGGCAGGTTAGCATGACCACACAGTGGGCACTAGCGTATGAAGGATCAGTTCTGCCATGGGCTTAGCTGGAGGAGGTGTAGACATTGCCTTGTGTTAGGATTTGACAGATGGCCCAGCTCCATCTGCAGACAGTTCCCCAAGCATTTTTCTCCAGGTGCCTGGCAGTTCCACCCATTCTGAGCTGGCCTCTCAGAGTCACTCCAGGCAGCACAGGCATATATGATCCCTGAGTCAGATTTGGCAGCTGATAGAGGTAGAGGCAGAGCCGAAAGGGAAGAAGGCATGAATGGGGAGGAAGGATATGACCAGGTGAGGTGTGTGATTTTCAAATCATGAGGTGGGAAGGACATACAACAGAGACCGACGAGGTGGGGGCCAAGGTCAATTCATATTCACACCTCATATTACCTCTCTTCTCCTGGGCCAAGTCCAGGAGAATGAATGGAGCCATGGCCAGGAAGGAGCTAGAAAGTATAGTGGCAGTCAGCCAGGAGCTTTGGATCAGCAGTCCACAGTCCTGTGGAGATCGAAGGATGCTGGACCTGTGTGCAGGAGAGGTTAGAAAGCCCAGCCTTCCTGGAAGGTGGGTTCCTGGCTTTGTGTGATGTGTATGTTTCTGGATATAGGTTGCTGTGGACGGGTGAGGCTCCCTGGCAGGCAAAAGTGACAGTTGCCACACCTTTCCCCAGTGACTCACTTCTTGGCAGACAGCTACTGCAGGCCCAGGGTGCAAGTAGACAGTCATGCTGATCTGTGGGAAGGGGCAGAGAAGGGACAGGAATCAGAGCATAATGTGTATCAGGAAATGCAGCATAGCACTATCACTTTGTGCAGATTTGGTCAGTGTAAAAGTAAAAGAGAGCTGGGTGTGGTGGCACACGCCTTTAATCCCAGCACCCGGGAGGCAGAGGTAGGAGGATTGCCGTGAGTTCGAGGCCACCCTGAGACTACATAGTGAATTCCAGGTCAGCCTGAGCTACAGTGAGACCCTACCTTGGAAGACCAAAACAGAAATCAATGACCCAATGTCATGAAAACTAAACCAAGTTTCAAGCACTATAAGAGTAAGATAGGTTAACCAGACACAGCAAAAAAGGTCGAATCTTAGATATTATTCTTTTACTATTTATTTATTTAAGAAAGAGACAGACATATAGATAGTATGAGCTTGCCGGGACCTCTTGCCCCTGCAAACAAACTCCAGACGCATGCACCACTCTGAATCTGGCTTTATGTGGGTACTAGGGTATTGAACCCAGGCCATCAGACTTTGCAAGAAAGCGCCTTTAACCACCAAGCCATCTGTCCAGCTTCTCTTTTACTTTTTTTTTTTGTTTGTTTTTTGAGGTAGGGTCTCACTGTGGCCCAGGCTGACCTGGAATTCACTATGTAGTCTCAGGGTGGCCTTGAACTCATGGTGATCCTCCTACCTCTGCCTCCCAAGTGCTGGGATTAAAGGCATGTGCTACCATGCCTGGCATAAGGTCATTGATTTAAAAAAAAAATTTTATTATTTATTTATTTATTTGAGAGAGAGATACAGAAATAGGCAGGCAGAGAGAGAGAGAGAGAATGGGTGCACCAGGGCCTCCAGCCTCTGCAAACGAGCTCCAGATGCATGCACCCCCTTGTGCATCTGGCTTACGTGGGTCCTGGAGAATCGAGCCTCGAACCGGGGTCCTTAGGCTTCACAGGCAAGCGTTTAACCACTAAGCCATCTCTCCAGCCCAGGTAATTGATTTTTAAAGACCATTTCTCAGTTTGGGTTTGTCTGATGATTGGGTTTTGGCTATGTCCCCTGGACAGTCACGTGACAGACGTGACCTGGTACCCTTCTCTGTGCATGGAGTCAGGTGGTCTCTGCTGTTGACTGGCTCTGCTACTAGCATGATAACTTTGATCATTTGGCTAAGGTGGTCTTTTCCAGGTTTTTCCATGTAAAGTTTTTCTTTTTCCTTTGTCATTATTAACTGTCCAGTGGAAAAGACTTTGAGACCATAATAGTATTTACTGGGTAATACCATGGATGATATTTACCCAGTAGCTTTTATTTATTTATTTATTTTAAAAAGATTTTATTTTTATTTATTTATTAGAGACAGAGAGAGGGAAAAAGAGAGAGAGAGAGGGAGAAGGAGAATGGGTGCACCAGGGCCTCTAGCCACTGCAAATGAACTCCAGATGTGTGCACCCTCTTGTGCATCTGGTTTACATGGGACCTGGAGAATCAAACCAGGGTTCTTAGGTGTTGCAAGCATGTGCCTTAACCACTAAGCCATCTCTCCAGACACCCTCAGTAGCTTTTAAAAACATTTTATTTATTTATTTAAGAGAGAAAGAAGCAGAAAGAGGCAGACAGAGCCAGGGCTGTGCCAGGGCTGCTGCAAATGAACCCCAGACACATGCACCACTTTGTGCATCTGGCTTTACATGGGTACTGGGGAATCGAACCTGAGCCATTAGGCATTGTAAGCAAGTGCTTACACTGAGCAATTTTTCCAGCCCCTCTGGTAGCTTTTGTTCATTGATCATTACTTGGATCAAAGTTTCTAGGAAGTTTTGGTGAGCGTGGATTGGCCTGGTGTGAGGACATGTTTGGGGACCTTTGTGCTCATCAGCAGGTGAGTCCATGAAGGTGGGGCTGCTGTGAGTCCCTGGAGTAGCCCCATCCTTTCCTTGAGTGTCTGATGTGAGCAAGAAAGAAGGATGGGAGCCAGCCTGTCTCCTTTCCAGGCATGCAATTATCAGTAAATTGAGGCAGATATTTAGTGGCAGTCTTGATATTTTATGATTGTGTAAGTTTCTACTTATCACCATGTGATGATAACTTCATTATCTGATGATCTGGGGTTAGGTGGACCATTGGGGGCGGTGGGGGGTGGGGAGAGGAGAAACCAAGCACTCAGAGCTCTCCAGAGGAACAGAACCGATCGAATAAATACGCATTTAAAAGGGATTTACTGGATTAGTTTACTGGGTCAGAGCAGTTCAGTAATAGCTGTCTTCAGGCTTCAGCATTGAGGAACCCAGTAGCTACTCAGTCCATAAGGCTGGATGCCTCAGCAGGCTCAGTCTGGCACAGAAGGCCTGGAAGATTCCTGGAGAGCCGCTGGCCATTAGTCCATGTTGGAAGGCTGCTGTAACTTGGTCCCAGTGTCCTTGAAGGCGGATGCTACACAGGGTAGATGCATGCACGATGAGTACAAGGGCAACTGGTAAAAAGCATGCACTGGTGGTGGCACGGGCAGCCAGGGGGCAAGGGGCTGTGATCTCTTGGAGCTTCTTCTTCTTCTTTTTTTATAGTATATTTTATTTATTGATTGATTGATTTGAGAGAGAGAAAGAGGCAGAGAGAGAGAGAGAGAGAGAGAGAGAGAGGGAGAGAATGGGCATGCCAGGGCCTCCAGCCACTGCAAACAAACTCCAAATGCATGCGCCCCCTTGTGCATCTGACTTACATGGGTCCTGGAGAATTGAACCAGGATCCTTTGGCTTTGCAGGCAAACACCTTAACTGCTAAGCCATCTCTCCAGCCTCTTGGAGCTTCTTCAGGTATCATCTACTACTGGAAAAGACACTTACTCAGGGGGAAGGTCCTCCTCCCTCTGTCAACCTTCCTAGAAACATTCTCACAAGACCATGAGAAGCATGTCTCTCCGTGATCATCTGTCTGATCAGGTTGACAACACAACTTCACCAACACACCAAGAAAAAGCCGACAGCTATTACACATCAGAGAGAGGAAATGAGGGCTAGGATTCAGTTATTCATCAGAATCACTCATTCAACAAATATTTCTTGCACATGATTTATGTCCAGGCACTGCCACAGGTACTGGGGACACAGTGGTGACAATGGACATGCCTGGTCATGCTAAGTCCAGCTGGTGGTGATGAGCAACACCAGACCTCCAGAAACAGCATCCCCTGCCCCTCCTCGAAGGTTGTTTCTGATGCAGGCACTGCACAGGTGTTGGGTAGGAGAGCTGAGCAAAGCTGCTCAAGGCATGCAAAGGAGCTGTGGTTAGGAAGAGGAAAGGAGCTGTGGTTAGGAAGAGGAAGGGAGCTGTGGTTAGGAAGAGGAAAGGAGCTGTGGTTAGGAAGAGGAAGGGAGCTGTGGTTAGGAAGAGGAAGGGAGCTGTGGTTAGGAAGAGGAAAGGAGCTGTGGTTAGGAAGAGGGAGGGAAATTTAGAGACACTTATGACTAATGTCTTCTGCATTGCTCACTTAACTTACCCACGTACCGGGGAAGACATACTCACACTATTTTAAAGTCATTTATTTGATCAGTGTTCAGCTAAGTTCTCTTTTTGTTTTGTTTTGTTTTTTTTTTTTTTTTTTTTTTTTTTTGAGGTAGGATCTCGTTCTAGTCCATGCTCACCTGGAATTCATTATGTAGTCTCAAGGTGGCCTTGAACTCATGGCGATCCTCCTATCTCTTCTCCAGAGTGCTGGGATTAAAGGCGCACACCAGCATGCCTGACTGCTTTGTCTTTTTTTTTTTTTTTTTGGGGGGGAGTGGTTTTTGAGGTAGGGACTCACTCTAGCTCAGGCTGACCTGGAATTCACTATGTAGTCTCAGGGTGGCCTCAAACTCACACGGATCCTCCTACCTCTGCCTCCTGAGTGCAGGGATTAAAGGCATGTGCCACCATGCCCAGCTGTTTTTGTATTAAAATTTTTTTTTTTTACATTTTATTTATTTACTTGCAAGCAGAGAGAGATAGAGAGAAGAGAGACAGACAGAGAGAGAATGGGCGTGCCAGGGCCTCCAGCCACTGCATATGAATTCCAGATGCATGTGCCACCTTGTGCATCTGGCTTACGTGGGTCCTGGGGAACTGAACCTGGTCCTTTGGCTTTTTAGGCAAATGCCTTAATTGCTAAGCCATCTCTCCAGCCCTGTTTTTGTATTTTTTTAATCAAGATTTTATTCTGTATTTATTTATTAGAGGCAAAGAGAGGGAGAGAGAGAGAATGGGTGTGCCAGGGCCTCTAGCCACTGTAGACGAACTCCAGACGCATGTGCTACCATGTGCATCTGGCTTATGTGGAACCCGGAGAATTGAACCAGGGTCCTTAGGCTTCACAGGCATGCGCCTTAACTGCTAAGCCATCTCTCCAGTTCCAGTTTTTGTATTTTTGAGGTAGGATCTCACTTTAGCCCAGGCTGACCTGAAACTCACTCTTGTAGTGCCAGGCTGGTCTCAAACTCAAGACGATCCTCCTATCGCTGCCCAAGATTAAAGCAGTGAACCACTGTGCTCGATTCCAACCAAGTTATTAAATCAGCCCACAGGATGATAGCCAAAATAAACTCATTCATCCATCCATTAATTCATTCATTTATGTTTCTGCATGTGTGATGTGGTATGATATGCGTGGTGTATGTACGTGTTGTGTGCTCATGCATACGTGCCAAGTGTGTGGAGGTCAGAGAGAAAATGCAGTGCCCTTCCCTATTGCTCATCTGCGTACTCGCTTGAGATGGGGTCTTTCCCTCAACCTCGAGTTGTTTCCAGTCAGTGATTCCCAGAGATTCTCTAGCGTTCCCCTTCCCATCCCTGGGGAAGAAGCTTTTTGTGTGCGTGCTAGGGAGTTGAAACAGACAGTTGCATGCCCTCCCAAACCCCTCATGCTTAAGAGGCAAGTGTTCTTAAGTGCTGAGCTGTCTCCCCAGCCCCTATTTATTTTCAAGTTTTCACACATGTATAGATTGTTTACATATTTCACCTATAGGCCCCTACCCTCCTTTTTCTCACCACTCTCTGTTAGTCCCCTTTGTCCCCCTAGACAGTTTCACTTCTATTTTTTAAATTTATAATTTTATTTATTTGAGAGAGAGAGAGAGAGAGAGAGAGAGAGAGAAAGAGAGAGAGAGAGAGAGAGAGAGGAGGCAGATAGAGAGAAAGGGCATGCCAGGGCCTTCAGCCCTGTAAACAAACTCCAGATGCCTGTGCCCCCTTGTGCATCTGGCTTATGTGGGTCCTGGGGAATTGAACTTGGGTCCTTTGGCTTGGCAGGCAAGTGCCTTAACTGCTAAGCCCCACTTCTGTTTTTTTTTGGCTTTTCGAGGTAGAGTCTTGCTCTAGCCCAGACTGACCTGAAATTCTCTATGTAGTCTTAGGCTGGCATTGAACTCACGGCGATCCTCTTATCTCTGACTCCCAAGTACTGGGATTAAAGGTATGTGCCACCATGCCTGACACATATATAATTTAGGAACCAGCAATGAGAGAATGTACATGATATTTGTCATTCCAAAGCTGGCTTAATTCACATGTATGTATGTTCCTGCAAATGATAGAACTTCACTCTTTATGGCTGAAACGAGCTGAGATAAACTTTTGATACTTTCTGACTTGAAAGTCAAGCCAAGTCACTTACGTACAGGTGAACTTTCCAGAGTAAAATGACAATGAGTTGGCTACCACAGTGCTGGTGTACACGTGGTAATTTGCACGAGTAAGCTGCTGCTCTCTGATGCGCGCCTTCTAATATGCACATCTTCCTGAAACAAAACAGCGGGGCAATGCATCACCCAGAGCTGCAGGGCCGCCCTCCAGGAGAGGTCATAAGGCCTTTCGAGTTTAAAAGCAGAGGTGGGGGGGGGTGCTGACAAGCAAATTTGCCTCCATTCCGTTTGACAAGACACGGCATGAGAATTGGCCGAAGTGCTAATGTTTCTATCTTGAAGCATCTTTGAGCCATTCACTTCGCAATCCTTATCCACCTTCCCAACAAGAGGAACAAGATGTAGCCGTGGGCTTAGGGCTTTGTATTCCCAACAAGTTTGCACACAGCCCCTTTCACTCTCTCAGTCTATTGAGTCTTTGTTGTCTGAGTCTATTGAAAATCACCCTCTCTGCTCTCAGTGATTCGCTTCACCACAGTGCGCTATGAGACCTGCAGGCTTTCTGTTGGTACACATCACATTTACTGATATTTATATCGATCCCTAACTCCTGTTACTTAAATCCCCATTTACTGAGTTATGCTCAAATTACATTTTTTTTTGGTTTTTTAAAATTTCTTCTTGGCCGGGCGTGGTGGCGCATGCCTTTAATCCCAGCACTCGGGAGGCAGAGGTAGGAGGATTGCTGAGAGTTCTAGGCCACCCTGAGACTACATAGTTAATTCCAGGTCAGCCTGGGCCAGAGTGAGACCCTACCTTGAAAAACCAAAACAAACAAAAAAAATTCTTCTTGAACTACTCTAAAAGGATAGGAAAACCTGTGAACTTACAAGTACCAAAAATGGCAAGAGAGATAACAGGATTTGAGCACACTTTCTAGAGCGATGGCCAGTAGAGAGACATGTAGCTGGTTTAGCAGAGGGGAGCAACTTACCAATGGTGCCCACAGAGGAGGAGTTGGGGAGGTGGGTGGTGCCACAGACCCCCTCGTTAATAACATTATGGATGTATGTAATCAATGCCAACTGAAACCAGGATAGCTTCAGTGAACCAAGTTGATTGTCTGGGTAGTTTATTTTATATTTTATATTTATTTTTAAAGAATAAATTATCCAGCTCCCCTCAAACTCATTCTGTTTAGTTTCTGTCAACACAGCTCTCACCTCAAAGGGAATAGGAGGTAGTTTATTCTGGATCCAACTATGAGCAAGTGTGGCCTGGGAACACAGATTCAGGTTACCCCAAACATCATATTCCAACCTGGTAATAGTTTCACAAAGTTTTTACAGAACAACAACAAAAAAATCAAAAGTAAAGATACTTTAAAAATACATTGGTGGAGAGGCTGGGGAAATGATTCAGTGGTTAAGGGTGTTTGATTGCAAAGCCTGCTGGTCTGGGTTCAGTTCTCCAGCCACCCACATAAAGCCAGACAGGCATTTGTTTGCAGTGGGAAGAGACTCTCCTTCCACATACACTGGTGTGAACATCGGGTAGGCAGGTCACAGCAAAGTGAGGAAGTCTCTGCTATGGGCTTCACACAGTGTCTGAAGACATTCTTCACTTTTGGGTGGTGGAAACAAGAATGTTAGGTCAAGCACAGAGGTGGGCAATGAATGGCTATTTAGAGGGATAAAGATAGGCAAGATAATGTGTCTCCAGGTCTGCAGCATTTCAGCAACCCAATCACGGAAGTTTGGATCAGTCAATCAGTGTTTAACACAGGTTTTTTTTTTTTTTTCAATTCACATTATGATAGCACATTCCTAAGGTAAAAGTTTGAAATCCAAAACATTGCAAAATCTGAACTTTTTTTTTTTAGCATTCATACGATGCCACAGATAGGAAATTTCACACCTGACCTCACTTGGCAGTGAAAGTGCAGGTGCACTAAGAAATGAATAAAATTACCTTCAGGCTACTATGTAAAGAGTATAGAAAACACGTGCGTTTCATGCTTAGACTTGAGTCACGTTCACAATATATCTTGTAGTGTAGGTACAGACATTCTCAAATCTGATAAAAGCTGAAAAAAGTTCTGTTCCAAATAGTCCAGATAAGGGTTACTCAAGCTGTGATACACAGCTATCTAGCACTGGCTAAGACATTGAGGCCAGCAGTGCCTGTGTGTGGAGTTTCACAGTTCTCTCACATACATTACATAGTCTTGCCAGGGTCATCTGACCCTGCACAGACTGCTTTGAGGTTGTATGTGACTAAGGAAACCAGTGTGACCTGACCCTAGGGCTCCTGGCTATGATGACTCTTTGATGGTCAAGCAACGTGGACTGTGGACTGATGACTTCACAGGTTTCTTGCCTCCATGGCTGCGGTTTTGTGAGAGGGTTTGCCTGCAGGGCAAGCTCAGTGCTTGATAGGAACTTCAAAGTTCCAACTTGTGAAAACGCAACTTCATTTAGAAGGAGAGCACTGAACTGAGAAGCCACCGAGGGGGTTTCCTGCTCAAAAACAATTGCCTAGGAAGGCGTTTTCCAAGATTCAGCCGCTGAGGCATACAGAAGCCATTTTAACTTTGAGAGGAAGGTGCGTGAGCTGGCAGCAGAACTCGGCAGAGTTGTCCCCATGGTGCTGGTTTTGCAAGCGTACAAAATACAAGCCTTACAAGGTCATGGAAGCTTGTGCCAAGATTCCAGAAAGCTGCTAAGGCCATGCAATGTGTTTCTAGGTTGGAGTTTCTACAAGGAGGCCCCAAGAAGTGATTGCATGAAGCTGGGAACATGAAGCCTAAGTTTAAATAGAGACCCCAGGATGTAGGAGATGCCAGGACCATGGGATGTCTGCCAAGGAAAGCCACAGGCAGGGACTGGAGCTGGCTCAAAAGAGAAGTTTAGTGTGCCACGGACAGCAGAGCTGAGGGCGGGCTACTTAAGCCCGTCACAAGCCCCGGGTGTTAGCCATTGGGCTGAAGGCTCTGGTGTTTTCCCTGCTGGGTTTCAGACTTGCCTTGGTCCAGTCTTTCCTTGCTGTGTCTCCATTTCTTGCCGTGTCCCCATTCCTTCCCTCTTTCCCTTTTGGAATGGGAATGCTTTCTCTATGCCATTGTATACTGGAAATGTGTGACTTAATTTTTTATTGAGCACTTTAATATATGAGCATACGGTAATTTGATCATATTCTTGTCCTGTTACCTTCTTTTGTCCCCTCTCTCCCCACCCCATTTCCCGAGGACCCCATCTTTCACGGTGGTTTTTCTGCTGTGCTGCTTTCTTGTTCCTTTTGTCCTCCTCTGCGCTCCATGTCCAAAAGTTGATGGTCTCAGAACTGTGCTGGTCTTGTGGGGGTGTTAGTAACCATGGTGGGGTTGTGAATGTACCACTTGGGTCATATCAGGAAGATAGTGCCCCCAGATACGATGTAACTTATCTTTTAAAAATATATTTTATTTATTTCTTTATTTGTCTGTTTGAGAAAGAGAGAATGGGCACACCAGGGCCTCCAGCCACTGCAAGCGAACTCCAGATGCATGTGCCACCTTATGTATCTGGCTTACGTGGGTCTTTGGGAATTGAACCTGTTCCTTTGGCTTTACAGGCAAGCACCTTAACTGCTAAGCTACCTCTCCATCCCCACACTTACACTTTTGAACAATGTGGGAACTATTCATACTTTGGGGACCTTTATACATGAATTAATACCTTTTTTCACTATGAGATGAACACGAGGCTTTAGAGACCAGGGGTGGAATATTATGGGGTGGAATATTATGATTTAAAAGTGCTGCATTTTGGCATCAAGTTGCCAAGAGGTGGACTTGTGATGGTTAAATCTTGGTTGTTAACTTGCTAGGATTTAGAACTGCCATGGAAACCAACACCTAGGCATGTCTGTGAGAGCATTGCTAGAGAAGTTGAAAGTCCCAACGTAAATGTGGGCTGCACCACCCCAGGGGCTCGGGCTCCCAAGCAAACAAGGAGAAAGCCAACAGAGCAGACACATTCGTCACTCTGGACCCAATGTGGCCAGTTGCTGCGTGCTCCTAGCGTCCCACCTTCCACACCGTGACGGATTGTACCTTTAAACTGCGAGCCACAACAAGCCTTTCTTTCTTTAAACTGCTTCTGTCATGGCCATGAGTAAAGCAACTGACACAGTGGGGTGGAATTGTGCCTGCAGATTGTAATCTAAAAACCTTGCCCGAGTTTACACCCTATTGGTTTCCTCTACACATTTCAGACTGCTGCCTGCAGTATTAACTATTTTTTTTTTTTTGAGGCAAGCCCAACAGACTGGCCTTTTTTTTTTTTTTTTAAATGAGAGTGAGAGCAAGACACACACACACACACACACACACACACACAGATTGAGAGATTGGCATACCAGGGCCTCCAGCCACTGTACTAAAACTCCAGTTGTGTGTGCCACCTTGTGTGTATGTGCATCTTTGCACATCTGGCTTACATGGGATCTGGGGAGTTGAACATGGGTCCTTAGGCTTCACAGGCAAGTGCCTTAACCACTAAGCCACATTTCCAGCCCTGCAGTATCAACTTTTAAAAAAGATTATTTTTATTTTTTATTTGTTTATTTATTTTTTTTTAGTATCAACTTTTAACTTGGTTTTCAGCCTCCTGGCCAGCTCTACTGACTTGAAGCTTGCCAGGCCCTGTGGTCACAGAGGCAATGCCTTAAACTCTTAGCATAAGCATTCTATTGGCTCTCTTTGTCTGAGGAACCCTGACTAGGACACCTGGGGAAACACAGGGAGGGTGTCCTTCAATGGGAACAGAGGTGTCATGACTCTGAGAAGACTTCTTCTTTTTTTTTTTTTAAGGTAAGGTTTTGCTCTAGTCCAGGTTGACCTGGAATTCACTATGTAGTCATCTCAGGGTGACCTTGAACTCATGGCAATCCTCTTACCTCTGTCTCCCAAGTGCCGGGATTACAGATGTCCACCACCACGCCTGGCCTGAGAAGGCTTCTTATACCACAGGCTCCAGTGTGTCACACTGGCCGGGGCAGCTTGGCTGTCAGACCAGAAAAGCAGGGTGTCAGCTAAATACGAGCAATTTCAGAAATTCAGCTGCTGGACACGTACTTTCAGCATTCCTAAAGGAATGCTGTAGTGGGCACAATGGGCCAATGGAGATGTTCCCTCTGGTGTAAGGTCTGGATAGGACTTTTTGGTGATATCAGGTTCTGTAAAGGAAAACTAATCCAAGTCCCAGGTTCCAGAGAAAGTGATGAGAACTCCAGTAACTCATATGTCTGGCTCCATACAGACGCCAAGCATATTTTCTCATGACGCTATTTCAAATAAAGGTTTTATTTTCTAGAGCAGTTTTGGGTTTACAGAAAAAGAGAGCTAAAAGTATGGGGACTCCCTATGCCACCCCCTGCAATTCTCCCTGTCATTAACCACTTGCCTCACTGTGCCACAGTTCTCACAAGTGAGTAGTGAGTTACTATTTTGGATGTGCCGTTAGTAACTGAAGTCAGAAGTTTGCATCAGCTTTTCCTCTGTGTTGTGCATCTTTGTGGATTTTTTAGTTTATTTTTTGCCAGTATTGGGGATTGAACAGTGATTTGAACATGCTAGGCAAGTGCTTTACCATGGACTTACATCCAAGCCCTTTTCTATGGGTTTTGACGAACAGAATATGAAAGCTTTTCATCAGCCTTAGGATCCCCTGTGTCTCACGTATGCTGCCATCCCTCCCCCTTACTCATTTAATTTTCAAAACGAGATCATGAGAATGGGGTTTGGGTTTGTGCATGTTCATGTGTGCATGTGCACGTGTGTGTGGAGGACATGCCTCAGCAATTCCATCCTTTTTATTTTTTTAATTTTAAAATATTTTATGTATTTATTTATTTAACAGAAAGAGAGAGAGAGAGAGAGAATGGGTGCGCCAAGGCCTTCAGCCACTGCAAATGAACTCCAGATGCATGCACCACCTTGTGCATTTGGCTAATGTGGGGTCCTGGAGAGTTGAACCTGGGTCCTTTGGCTTTGCAGGCATGCTCCTTAACCTCTAAGCCATCTCTCCAGCCCCCTTTAAAAAAATTATTTATTTATTTATTTGAGAGCAACAGACAGACAGACAGAGAAAGAGGCAGCTAGATACAGAGAGAATAGGCATGCCAGAGTCTCCAGCCACTGCAAATTAACTCCATGTGCATGCACCACCTTGTGCATGTGGCTTATGTGGGGCCTGGGGAATTGAGCCCTGAACCGGGGTCCTTAGGCTTCACAGGCAAGCACTTAACCACTAAGCCATTTCTCCAGGCCCTCCATCCTTTCTTTGAGACAAGGTTTCTCACTGGCCTGGAACTCACCAAGGTTGGCTGGCCAGTGAGTCCCAGGGATTCTCCTGTCTCTGCCTCCTCAGTCCTGGAACTATACGTGAGCACCACAACACCTTGCTCGTTTTGTGTGGATTCTGAGGGTCAAGCTTAGGTCTTCATGCTTGCTAGACAAGCATTTCACTCTCTGAGCCATCTCCCCAGTCCACGGGATGGAGTTTTGCAGGCATATTATGACCAAGAACTCAAACTCCTCATTTTCTTCCTCTGTGAGACAGAACAGAAACTGGGCTTCCCTCACAGAGCTTCTTCCAGTATTTGGTGAGTATGTGCACACGCGCGCGCGCGCGCACACACACACACACACACAGACCTTAGCTGCTACCTAGTTCTTGAATGTATGAGTGATCAGATACAAATCACAAACTATCTAGATTTTTCTGTCTAGGACATTGCTCGGCTCCCCCACAGTCTCAGAAGAGGGGTCCATATTGTGCAGGAAGCTGCAGATTCAGGGTTAGCCTTTAGATAAGGACAGGAAGGATCAGAAAGACAGCGTCAAGGAAGACCAGCACCTGGCAAGTGCTTGGTTTGTTTTAAGCTTCTAAGACCTCTGGCGGATGGACAGGAGTGGGGGCCTGATGGTAATTTGTAGTTTGCACAGTGCTTGGTCCCTGGGCAGTGGGGAAGCCGAGACTCTGATGTCCCATGACAGTGTGCCACAGAGAAGCACCTTGTAACCTCCCCCGTCATGTTCAGCTGTCACCTGTCTCCTATAGGTGAATCCTGAGTTCCCAGAGACTCCCTGGGTCTCTATTATAACCTGAAAGAATCCCCAGTTCAGAGGCACTGTCTCCCATAGCAACCCCGATGGACCCACCTCCTTAGC
The DNA here is from genome assembly GCA_036365145.1 of Orientallactaga sibirica. NCBI lineage: Eukaryota > Metazoa > Chordata > Mammalia > Rodentia > Dipodidae > Orientallactaga > Orientallactaga sibirica. The sequence goes on from JAEOAD010000284.1 coordinate 11,580,794, forward strand.
CCTCACCTCCAGACCAGCTCAGCCTCATCCACCCACAGGCTGCAGTTGAGTAGCACCCCCCAGCTCCACCCACCTTGTCTGCCCACAGCACGCTGAGTGGGAGCTCATGGGTGAGGGGCAGCGTGGACACTGGCATTTCTGTACCCAGAATGTACACAGCCCAGTGCAGACACTATGCCAGGAGGATGCAGGGATTTGAGGAAGCCACCCAAGGAGCCTTTAAAGACGAATGCCATCTCTCCCAGCCCTCTTTCAGTGGGACACTGGAACTCAGGCTTTTCAGGGCATCTGTACCATTGCATTGTTCCCTAGGTACCCTGGTGCATGCTCGGCGGAGCCTTGCAGCACTGCCATCCACGATGCAGAGGGAGCCCCGGATGAATGGTGTAAGGCAGGCCCATTGCTGGTGGCTGGAGCAGAGAGGTGTTTGGTCTGCACCAGGAAATTACCTTCTCCACTGGGAGGGGCAGCCTGGAGGGTTTGCCGATGAAGTAATGGTCAAGGAACCGTGGGCACCGTGATGCCTGCCCAGACACGATGGGTGGAGCGGGATGGGAGCACACGCTGGCTCAGTCGCGATTCTGGGAGAGTCTGCTCTCCTGAAGGAAAAAGCATCACTCAGATGAGGCTGGCACCCTCCTGGCTGCCTCTAGCAGAAATCCTGGCTCCCTGCCCTACCCAGAAGCTGGGTCTGTGAAGGCCCCCAAAGAGAGGATTCTGGCTGGCGCAGCTGCCTCAGGACACACTTCTCAAGGGAGCCCACTCTGGGGGGCTGCAGGCTACACTTTCTTCAGTTCCTGGTTCTTGTGACCTGGGGTTTGGTAGAGAGGAGTGGATTTCCATCCTTAGAGGGTGGAAGCTTTGAAGTCTCACCACACTTCTTGAGACTTAGTGGAATCTAATCAGGTTGGGGCACATTTTGCCCAAGACACTCTCTCCCAAGAAACTGTCTGGGCTACATGAATCTTTAGCAGAATACAAACTCCGTCTCTTCCAGGCATGTCTTTGCCTGAACTCTCAAACCCGGGGGTGCTAGAGTCAAGTTCCCAGTGCTCAGCAGCTGGCTGGCTGGGCATGAACCCGCTGGGAGTGCATGTGAGCCAGGGGATCCTTTAGAGGCATAGCCGGGTTCACTGAGACAGTTGGTGTCTGGATAGGTCTGGGGTTCAGCCAGGCAAGCTCACTGAGGGTCAGAAAAACCCTTCAGCAAAATCTAAGAAGTGGGCCAGGAACATGGCTCAGTGGTTAAGAGTTCTTATGGCTTAAGCATGGGGGCCTCTTGGGTCTGGAGGGTCCACCAAGTTCGAATCTCCAGAACCCACATAAAAGCTAGGCATGGCCACCATACATCTGTAACCCCAGTCTGTGGAAGGGGTGAGACTGGAGTCTTGCTGGGGCTAGCTGACAGACAGCAGCAGCAGGTTGAGGGAAAGACCCTGTCTCAAGGAGGTATGTAGATGAGCAATAGAGAAGGGCACCCCAAGTTCTCCTTAGGCATCTACATGCACACTCATGGGGTGTGTGCATTTGCACACACATGTTCATGCACCATGTATCACAGACACCACACACATACACCACCCCTCTCCCTCCACAATCTAAAAAGAAACTGAGGAGGGTGAAAAAGCTTGGGTTGGTGAGAGCAGGTCCTTTTAGAGGGGTGGGCTGTGTTGACCACAGCTTGGTGTGTGTCACTCATACACAGTGCCCCAAGATCCTACCTTCGGCCCACACCTAGCCCACTCCCCAGGGCCATTGGGAGCATCTTGGGAGCCTGGCACTCTGATGGGCAATGGCAATTCCTCTGTTGGCAACAGTTTCATCTTTTGCTGGAGGACAGAAAAATGGTGGGTGTGGCTCTAAAGCCAAGAGTCAGCCTGTCTGAGATGCCACCTGGAGCCGGTGAGCTCCAAGCCAGAGAAGGGGAGGTCACCGCCCTCCCCTCCCCAGCATGGCTTGGAGTATGTGAGATGCTTCCTGGGGCTGCTCCTAGGAGTGCGAGACCCTCCCACCCACAGGGGCTCCAGCTTGCCCTTGAACCTCTGGTTCACAGTGATCCCAGCATTCAGCTCCTTTTGAGCCACTCCAGTGGAGAATTCAGTGATGTTGGATTTAATCGTTTGATTTTTAAAAAATATTTTATTTATTTATCTGAGAGAGAGAGAGAGGATTGGATGCCAGGGCCTCCAGCCAGTGTAATCGAACCCCAGATGTGTGCGTCACCCAACCTTGTGCGTGTGCATCATCTTGTGCATCTGGCTTACGTGGCACCTGGAAAGTTGAACATGGATCCTCAGGCGTTGCAGGCAAGTGCCTTAACCGCTAAGCCATCTCTCCAGCCCCATGGTCACTGACTTTGAACACAAGGAGTCATCTTTCTGAGTGGTGTTTTCTCTCCAGCATGCATTGGAGGTTCTCCCCCCACTCCACTGCCAGCATGACTAATCGCTCATTTAACATCACTTCTCAAGGTCTTCACGGTTGGATGCAAATGGACTTTTTTTCCTTAGGAAAAGAACTTCAGTCATTTGAATGTACACAGGGAAAGGACTGCTTTTGATTTTTTCTTTTTTAAGATGGAAAACATGAAAACGTGCTTGCTGACTCAAAAGCATTTTATAAGATGAATTACTTTCATGGGGGAATGGATGAATAGAGGAGCACTCAGGAGAGAGAGAAGGAGGGAAGGGAGGGTGAGGAGCTGGCTCATTGGTCAAAGAGAAAAGACCAAGTGAACCCCACCCTCCCGCCCCAGTGAGGCCCAAGAGGTGCCAAAACAGTTTGGCTACAAGAGCCAAATGTCACTTCCTGGTGGGACTTTTTATCCACGATTGCACAAATTGTTTCATTTAGGACACTGGGTGACGGCAGAATCTCAATGCACCAGACAAGAATACTCATTCCCTGATACCTTCTCCATATGAGAGGTGTCAAGATACAAGTATTGCTGAACCATATGTTAATGCTGCTCTCACTTTTAGGTGGAGAAGCTGCTCTTTACAGGTGGCGGTGGCTGCTGGGGAGACTCACAACTCATCAAAGTGCTGACAAGTGACAGTTGAGGGTTGAGTGCTAAATGGGACATCTTGATCCCACCCTCTGGGGCTCAGGACCATTGCAGAAGAGGTGGTGGCAGGAATGTAAGGGCCAAAGGATGTGTCTTCCAGACCAAAGTGGTAGTGGCATTTGTGACCTAACAGGGGCTGCTGTTCTTTGCACAAGACCTGCATAATATTGGGCCCATCAGCATGTTGTCATGAACGATGGAGGGACTCAGAAATGCTATCAAAATAGAAAATAGACTGATAGGAAAGGAGAGGGGGTTCAATGGAAGAGAGTGAAGAAGGGAAACAAAGGAAGGAGGTGGGAGGGGATTATGATCAGGGCACATTATGTCTCTGGATGGAGGTTGACAATTTAAAAAATTAAAAAAATAAAAGGTGACATTTATCTAACCCTTAAAAATATTTTACTTGAAAGTCTCAAAAGGAATGTTTTCTTTGTTAATGGCAGGCTCAGACCAATAATTTCACAGGAAATAACCACTAAAATTTAAGTGACATTAAAAAAAATTCCTTAAAGGGGGCTGGAGAGATGGCTTAGAGGTTAAGGCATTTGCCTGCAAAGAAGCCAAAGGGTCCTGGTTCGACTGTCCAGGACGTTTGACATTTGGGACTGTTTTTTGATCAAAAGGCAGCCAAGGGGCTGGAGAGGGGCTCAGTGGTTAGATGCACTTTCTATGCAAGCACGAGAGCCCGAGGTGGCCTGAGACTGCCCGAGTTGAAATCTCCAGATCCCACGTAAAATAGCTGGATGTGGCCACGTGTGCCTTTAATCCCAATGCTACAGGGGAGCAGAGGCCTGAGAATCTTCGGAGCGCTCACAAGCTCTGGAATCGGTAAAGGGAGACTGTGTCTCAAAAAAAAGACCAGACAGAAGAGCTACGGAGCAGAGCATTTCAATGTTCCACCCGGGCTGCTGTAGGCGACCATCCCTCCACTGCCGGCAACTATATGGGGCCCCGCAAGGACATATGTGAACACATCACTCTCACACAGGCATACACAAACATAACAACAACAGCAACAGCAACAATCATAAATAACAAGGCAAAAGGCAATTGACAGAATGGAATACATGGCTAAGAAAGTAAGCACTCCGAGGCTACGGACATGTGACATTTGGAATAAACCTTCCCGTGCTTTGATCTGGGGTTTGGCAGAGCTGCCCTCTGGAGACAGGATCTCTCACTGGCCTGGAACTTACCAATTAGGCTCCACTGGTTGGTCCATTGAGCCTCAGATATCCACCTCTCACCTGAAAAATTAAAACCAATGACTTCCATGAAGTGACTAAGATTTTCCAACCATGGCAAGCCTATCTCTGATTAGATATTAACAGAGACAAGTTTTTGGGTCTGGCCTCTGTGTTCTTTATTTATATTTGTGGTTACTTTATTCATCACATGAGACTATGAGGAGACAATTGCAAGAGGGAAAAGAAGATGAATTTAAAGAATCATCATAGCTATTTATTCTAAGTAAGTCTGACAGTCGTTTAAATCTGATATGGCCACTTTACATGTCAGACTGGTATTTCTACACCCCGGATTTTTATCCCTGTAACATATTATAATTGAGAGGTGCCCAAACATATGTTTTCTGTTAGATGGATTGAGCTCCAGAAGTTTCTTCATATGCTGCTCACAGACGGACAATCCCCCAGGAGCTACAGAGGCGAGTAATCTTTATTTTTGTTATTGCAAATGAAAATATTGCAGGCTGCCTATGTTAAGTGAGTTTCGTTTCTGAAGAGTGTTTTATTATTAAAATATATGCTGTCACCTTTTCCGTGCACATTTTAATAAGGATTCTTTTGCTTTATTTTTGCCACTTGTGGGTGGGAAATCCTATTCATCTCTTCTGTGTCCATTGGCCATGGTTCCATTTACTTACTTTTAGGAATCTTTGTGAACCCCTCTTTCCCTATCCCATCCCATCCCATGCCATCCCATCCCATCCCAATGAGACTTTGGCGTCCCAGAGAAGAGAGGCTCAGACAGGCCTGGTGTGTTCAGGCACACTATATACACAGCAACTTTAATGTTTTCTTGTTGGACTCACCCAGAAAGGAAGTATTTAGAGTGGAAATGGTGGAAACATTGCTTCTATGACATGAGCTGGGAAAAGCACAGCGTAGCTTGACTATCACTGTTGCTTTAAATCTAAAACTGTTGTGTCAAAAGTCACTCTGAAGTCAGGCCTTACTGTGAATAATGGCTTGGAAAATAGAAATATTCCTGTCTCCTGGGATCCAAAGGTCTGCTCCAGAGGATGGGGAAGGAAAGGCGCTGACCGTGGGAGAGGACTGAGCAGCTGGCCAAGGAGACAAGTGTCCTGTGCACTTCCTGTATTGGGAGTCTTGGCATCTAGCATGGACTATGCCAATGGCTTCTTTCTGACCATCATGTGCCCGTCACTTCCCAGGACCCACAGGACCCTCATCAGTAAGTGGGGGGCAGGAAGTTGGCAGCTGGCGTCCTCCAGGCCTGATGTGGGTGGCTCTTGGCAGTACATGCCTCTGTATGGCATGGGGATAAGAGGCAGACATATCTTACTCCCACATATACAGCTTCCTTACTGGTAGAGGTGAGGGCTGAATGAGTGGACATAATCAGTTACCCCAGGCCTGGGTCCAGGAAGGAGACACTCAAGTGTGTGGCCATGATGGTGGCCAGTGGCACCGGGTGGGGATGGGGACACAGGATGCTGAAATCACACTGTGCAGTTCGTTCATTCACTCATTCATTTGACGTATTTCTGTCAAGTCTTTCTATGTGGCACTCTGTACCTGGCTTTGTAGTCAAGTTAGAGGACACTGCAAATGTAATCTATGGTCACTCGGAGCTTCTGTCCTGCAAGGAGGCAGGTTTCAGATGCCAAGGCTCACAATGACTCCCGTCTGTACTACGAGTTCACATCCCGAGGCTCTGGAGGTTTTTTCCTCTTTCTATCTCTTTTCTCTTTCTTTCTTTTCCTACCTTCTTCCCTTCCTTCTTCCCTTCCTTCCTTCCTTTCTTTCTTGAGGTAGGGTCTCACTCTAGCCCAGGCTGACCTGGAATTCACTATATAGTATCAGAGTGGCCTTGAACTCATGGCAATCCTCCTACCTCTGCCTCCCAAGTGCTGGGACTCAAGGCATGCACCACCACACCCAGCATTCTTTCCTCTTTCTTATATGGAAGTTATAAACTCTCTTCTATTCTGTTAGTGATTAATGTTGAACTTTTGCCACACATACTTAACATAGTTTAAAAGTAACCATTATCTTAAACTTTTGGCTTTCATGCTGAACAAAGTAAAAACTATAAAATCAGATTTCATTTCTTAATTTTCATGCTATTATACTTGGCCATTATTTTAGTTCTGGTCTTGCTCTATATGTGTGGTATGGTGTATGTACGTGTGAATGCAGATCCTGGGTACCATGCATATGTGTGTGTGTATGTGTATAGTGTATATAAGTGTTAATGCAGATCATGGTATCATGCATGTGTGTGTGTGTGTGTGTGTGTGGTGTATGTACGTGTGAATGCAGATCACGGGTACCACGCACGTGTGCAGAGGCCAGAGGACAGCATCGGGCGTCCTCCTCTGGCGCTCGTCTACCTGTTTATTTGAGATGAAGTCCCACACTGAACTCGGCACTCCTGTTTTAGGTCAAACTGGCTGACCAGTAAGTCCCAGTGATTCTTCAGTCTCCATTCCCTACAGAACTGGCGACACAGGCCTGCATAGTTATATGCAGATGTTTATGTGGCTGCTGGGGCTGGGTTTCAGGGCTGATAAGACTCTCCTCAGGCCTTTCACGCTGGGCAGCAAGCGCTCATACTTGCTAAGCCGTCTCCTCAGCCTCAGTTCCATCTTTTTATTTCAGTATTACTATTTTCCACTTAGGCCATTTAAAAAATATTTACCTCACTTTAAAACTTTTTATTTTATTTTAGAGAGAGTGAGACAGAGAGAGACAGAGAGAGAGAGAGAATTGGCATGCCAGGGCCTCAGCCACTGCAATTGAACTCCAGGTGCTTGCACTACCTAGTTGGCACATGCAATCCTGTGTTTGCCTCACCTTTGTGCGTCTGGCTTACATGGGATCCAGAGAGTTGAACATGGGTCCTTAGGTTTCGCAGGCAAACGCCTTAATTGCTAAGCCATTTCCCCAGCCCTTTTGGCCTCATTTTAACAATGGTCTTGTGCAAGGGCCTTCAGAGTGCCAACTTTTCTCCTGTTATTATCTTCCTTTGTTCTGATCTGAACCCTTTGGAAACTTCTTTGGTGAAGTTATGGTGGCAGAAAATTATTTTGCTTTTATTTTTAAAAGATATTTTATTATTTATTTATTTATTTATGAGAGAGAAAGTGTCCATTGGCCATGGTTCCATTTACTTACTTTTAGGAATCTTTAGAACCCCTCTTTCCCATCCCATCCCATGCCATCCCATCCCATCCCAATGAGACTTTGGCGTCCCAGAGAAGAGAGGCTCAGACAGGCCTGGTGTGTTCAGGCACACTATACAGCAATACACAGCAACTTTAATGTTTTCTTGTTGGACTCACCCAGAAAGGAAGTATTTAGAGTGGAAATGGTGGAAACATTGCTTCTATGACATGAGCTGGGAAAAGCACAGTGTAGCTTGACTATCACTATTGCTTTAAATCTAAAACTGTTGTGTCAAAAGTCACTCTGAAGTCAGGCCTTACTGTGAATAATGGCTTGGAAAATAGAAATATTCCTGTCTCCTGGGATCCAAAGGTCTGCTCCAGAGGATGGGGAAGGAAAGGCGCTGACCGTGGGAGAGGACTGAGCAGCTGGCCAAGGAGACAAGTGTCCTGTGCACTTCCTGTATTGGGAGTCTTGGCATCTAGCATGGACTACGCCAATGGCTTCTTTCTGACCATCATGTGCCCGTCACTTCCCAGGACCCACAGGACCCTCATCAGTAAGTGGGGGGCAGGAAGTTGGCAGCTGGCGTCCTCCAGGCCTGATGTGGGTGGCTCTTGGCAGTACATGCCTCTGTATGGCATGGGGATAAGAGGCAGACATATCTTACTCCCACATATACAGCTTCCTTACTGGTAGAGGTGAGGGCTGAATGAGTGGACATAATCAGTTACCCCAGGCCTGGGTCCAGGAAGGAGACACTCAAGTGTGTGGCCATGATGGTGGCCAGTGGCACCGGGTGGGGATGGGGACACAGGATGCTGAAATCACACTGTGCAGTTCGTTCATTCACTCATTCATTTGACGTATTTCTGTCAAGCTCTTTCTATGTGGCACTCTGTACCTGGCTTTGTAGTCAAGTTAGAGGACACTGCAAATGTAATCTCTGGTCACTCGGAGCTTCCGTCCTGCAAGGAGGCAGGTTTCAGATGCCAAGGCTCACAATGACTCCCGTCTGTACTACAAGTTCACATTCCGAGGCTCTGGAGTTTTTTTCCTCTTTCTATCTCTTTTCTCTTTCTTTCTTTTCCTACCTTCTTCCCTCCCTCCCTCCCTCCCTCCCTTCCCTCCCTCCCTTCTTCCCTTCCTTCCTTCCTTTCTTGAGGTAGGGTCTCACTCTAGCTCAGGCTGACCTGGAATTCACTATATAGTATCAGAGTGGCCTTGAACTCATGGCAATCCTCCTACCTCTGCCTCCCAAGTGCTGGGACTCAAGGCATGCACCACCACACCCAGCATTCTTTCCTCTTTCTTATATGGAAGTTATAAACTCTCTTCTATTCTGTTAGTGATTAATGTTGAACTTTTGCCACACATACTTAACATAGTTTAAAAGTAACCATTATCTTAAACTTTTGGCTTTCATGCTGAACAAAGTAAAAACTATAAAATCAGATTTCATTTCTTAATTTTCATGCTATTATACTTGGCCATTATTTTAGTTCTGGTCTTGCTCTATATGTGTGGTATGGTGTATGTACGTGTGAATGCAGATCCTGGGTACCATGCACATGTGTGGTATGGTGTATGTACGTGTGAATGCAGAGTGTACCATAAGTGTTAAAGTGTAGATCATGGTATCATGCAGATCATGTGTGTGTGTGTGTGTGTGTGTGTGTGTGTGTGGTGTATGTACGTATGAATGCAGATCACGGGTACCACGCACGTGTGCAGAGGCCAGAGGAGAGCATCGGGCGTCCTCCTCTGGCACTCGTCTACCTGTTTATTTGAGATGAAGTCCCACACTGAACTCGGCACTCCTGTTTTAGGTCAAACTGGCTGACCAGTAAGTCCCAGTGATTCTTCAGTCTCCACTCCCTACAGAACTGGCGACACAGGCCTGCATAGTTATATGCAGATGTTTATGTGGCTGCTGGGGGCTGGGTTTCAGGGCTGATAAGACTCTCCTCAGGCCTTCACGCTTGGGTAGCAAGCGCTCATACTTGCTAAGCCGTCTCCTCAGCCTCAGTTCCATCTTTTTATTTCAGTATTACTATTTTCCACTTAGGCCATTTAAAAAATATTTACCTCACTTTAAAACTTTTTATTTTATTTTAGAGAGAGTGAGACAGAGAGAGACAGAGAGAGAGAGAGAGAGAATTGGCATGCCAGGGCCTCAGCCACTGCAATTGAACTCCAGGTGCTTGCACTACCTAGTTGGCACATGCAATCCTGTGTTTGCCTCACCTTTGTGCGTCTGGCTTGCATGGGATCCAGAGAGTTGAACATGGGTCCTTAGGTTTCGCAGGCAAACGCCTTAATTGCTAAGCCATTTCCCCAGCCCTTTTGGCCTCATTTTAACAATGGTCTTGTGCAAGGGCCTTCAGAGTGCCAACTTTTCTCCTGTTATTATCTTCCTTTGTTCTGATCTGAACCCTTTGGAAACTTCTTTGGTGAAGTTATGGTGGCAGAAAATTCTTTTGCTTTTATTTTTAAAAGATATTTTATTATTTATTTATTTATTTATTTATTTATGAGAGAGAGAAAGTGTTGGAGAGAGAGGGGGAGAATATGGGCATGTCAGGGCCTTTAGTCACTGTAAACAATCTCCAGACACAGGTGCCACTTTGTACATCTGGCTTTATGCATGAGTACTGGGGAGAGATCTCAGGTTGGCAGCTTCAGGTTCACTGAGATGGGCACAGTTATGGAGGAAGGGATATTATTTATTGAAGCTCACAGATCCAGGGGAAGTTCCATAATGGCAGGAGAAGCGGCCTGCTCTTCACAGGGTCAGCAGCAGAGAAAAACCAACCAGTCACCACAGCACACAGAACAAAACTACAGCCAAAAGGTCACACAGCACACTTCAGGAACTCCTGTACAATGGAATCTCAAACCCACCATTTATGCATGAGTGATTGCAGATGCAAACTATAACTAGTAAAAACACTGAATAATTGGGGATTCTCAGGTCCTTAGGCTTTGCAGGCAAGCTCCTTACAACTGCTGAGCCATCCCTCCAGCCCTCTTTTGCTTTTATTTATCTAAATGTGTTATTATTTCATCTCTGTGGTCATTTTGTCAGGTACTTAGTTCGCTATTGGCTGTAACTTAATTTTCTCAAGTACACCAAAGATCACATCCTGTCTTTCAGTGTTGCTGCTGTCCAATCACCCATTCAGTCACCATCAGTCTCACTGCCTTTCCTCACCTGTCCATCTGTTTCCTCTAAGACTTGTTGCATGAGTCACATTTCTGTGTCTTCCTGTATTATTTGTGGACATCCCATCTTTCATCAGCTACAGAAGTCAGCTCTATCTTCAGGTTTTGTCCTATCTGTATGCCTTTGTTTTCTGACCCAGGATTTTAATCAGATCTGTGTCTTCTGACATTACTTTTATTTTATTTTATTTTATTTATTTGATTATGAGAGAGAGAGGCAGAGAGAGAGAGAGAGAGAAATAGAGAGAGAGAGAGAGAGAGAGAGAAATAGAGAGAGCCATACAGAAATACGATATTTGCTGAAGAATGAATAGATCCAGAAACTACTATATATTAAGCAAGGTCATTAAGACTCAGAAAGACAAGTAATACATGTTCTTTTTAACCTGAAGAGCCCAGCTTAAAAAATTATTTATTTTTATTTATTTATTTATTTATTTATTTGAGAGAGAGATACAGAAATAGGCAGAGAGAGAGAGAGAGGGAGACAGAGAGAGAATGGGCGTGCCAGGGCCTCCAGCCATTGCAAACAAACTCCAGATGCATGTGCCCCCTTGTGCATCTGGCTTACATGGATCCTGGGGAATTGAACCTGGGTCCTTTTGCTTTGCAGGCAAGTGCCTTAACTGCTAAGCCATCCCTCCAGCCCCCAGCTTTTTTTTTTTTTTTTTTTTTTTTTACTTAGGTAAGGTCTTGCTGTAGCCCAGGCTGACCTGGAATTCACTCTGTAGTCTCAGGGTGGCCTTGAACTCATGGCAATCCTCTTACCTCTGCCTCCTGAGTGCTGGAATTACAGGTGTGCGCCACTGTGCCCAGCTTTTAATGTTTACATATATGTCGGGTGAGTGTGGGTTTAGGCTATCATAGTACTTCCCTTCTCATTGCAAAACAAAATACCAGATGAGAAGCATCTTATGGAAAGAAAAGGTTTATTTTGGCTTAAAATTTTGAGGAGAGGCTTCGTCATGGTGGGAAAAGCATGAAGACAGAGCAGGCAGCCTGGGTGTCACTTCTTGTCCCAGCAGGCAGCGGGGTGTCACATCTTGTCCCAGCAGTAGGGGCAGCAGCAAGAGTGAGTGAGCTGGGGAGCACTGGCAGGTGGGCTGGACTGAATAATCCTGAGACCCACCCCCAGGGACACGCCTCCTGCAAGGCTTCACCTCCCAAGGGCTCCACCAGTTGGGGACTAAACATGAGACTTAACTACAAACACTTGGCTATGGGGGGCATTTTGCCTTCAAACCACCACAGCTATGAAATTATAAAGAGAATCATGAGAGGAAAAAGAGGTGCTGAGGAAGGGTTAGAACACTTGTAACAGAAAGGTGGAAAGAGTGCTCTAAGGGTATCTTTACACCCTTAGAATAAGGAGTTGAAGGGGGGGAAGGAAAAGGAAAAGCAACAAAAAACAAAATTTGTTTGAAAATTCCATAATGAAACCTAATATAAATGCTAATTTAAATTGTGAAGAAAATGGAAAGAAAATTTGAAGAAAGAAGAAAAAAAAAAGATGTTGTTGAAACTCATTTCTGCCCTGTCTGGCGAGAGTGTTGGCAAATAGCAAGTTTTGTAGACACAAGCTTTCCTGGTTATTTACTCTTTGTAGCAACTGTATTTTTTATTTCTTTTTTTTAATAATAAAAATTTTAAAGCATTTTTAAAATTATTTATTTATTTATTTGCCAGCAGAGAGAGAGAGAGAGAGAAAGAGAAAGAGAGAGAGAGAAGAGAGACATAGAGAGAATGGGCACACCAGGGCCTTAGCCACTGCAAACGAACTCCAGATTCATGTGCCCTTGTGCATCTGGCTTACGTGGGATCCTGTGGCTAGGCAGGCAAATGCCTTAACCGCTAAGCCATTTCTCCAGCCCATATTTTTTGGTTTTTTGAGGTAGGGACTCACTCTAGCCCAGGCTGACCTGGAATTCACTATGAAGTCTTAGGGTGGCCTCGAACTCACAGTGATCCTCCTACCTCAGCCTCCTGAGTGCTGGGATTAAAGGTATGTGCCACCTGGCCATAGTAACTTAAATTTTTTTAAAAAAATTTTTATTTATTTTTGGAGGTAGACACAGAGAGAGACAGACAGAGAGGGAGAGGAAGACAAATAGAGATGGGCGCGCCAGCAGTCTCTTAGCTGCTGTGAACAAAATCCAGATGTGTGCGCCCCCTTGTGGGAAAGTGCAGCATTGTGCCCTTGCATCACTTTACATCTGGCTAAAAGTGGGACCTGGAGATTGGAACCGGGTTCTTAGGCTTAGCAGGCAGGCGCCTAACCGCTAAGCCATCTCTCCAGCCCCATAGTAACTTTTAAATGTGTGAATTTGAACTGGGCGTAGTGATGCACGCCTTTAATCCCAGCACTTGGGAGGCAGAGATAGGAGAATTGCCATGAGTTCAAGGCCACCCTGAGACTATATAGTGAATTCCAGGTCAGCCTGACCTAGAGTGAGACCATACTGCGAAAAACAAAACAAAACAAAACAAAAGTGTGAATTTGGCTTTTGACTGTGAGGTGATGTTTGTTTGTTCTTTGTGGGAATTCAAAGGATGAAGCTGGGTTGTTCCTCCAGAGGAGAATCCCATGTTGGTCCCTCTGTTCAAAACACATGGCTCCCTTTTGGGATCTCAAAGACTTGCCTATAGTAATGTCTTATTTTGGAGATTTCTCTTGCTTCCTAGAGTCCAGCTATTTAAAAAAGGATCATGACATCCATCCCACGAAGACCTGGCTGAATAGAGGGAGAGGGCTTCTCCGTACTATTGCTGGCGCCCCATCTCCCGCTTTCTTCTGTGGCCCTGGGCGACTCAGCTTCATACACTAGGTCTCTGTGCTACACTACTGGGGTCAGTGACAAACTATAACCATACACTGGTGACGTGTAAGTGGACACTGTAGATGAAGAAAGATCCTATCAAAGCCTCTTTTGTCAAGCATTCTTGCAATTTCTCTGCAAATGTCACAGTGGAGGACATAAAGTTCCCAGGGCATTGAGCCCAGAAATAGCATGGCAATGCTGGGTTAATTTTGTGTGTGTTTCTGTCTAGGGTAGGTTTTAGACTGTCTTGGGGTCAAAACCTTTTAATACTAATGTATTCTGTGTTTGAGCTAACTATATAATGTCAACGGCAAGACTGGATTTCTAACTCTCTAGTGTAGGAAAATAAGTCCTATTTATTCTAAGAATGAATGTAGTGGATAAAATGTCTGCTCCTTAAAGATGTTGCGATGAGGGTTGGGGATGTAGCTCAGTGGGAGAGTGCTTGATAAAGCAGAGAGAGAGGAAGAGAGAGAATGCTAATGACTTACTCTCTTCTCAAATATATTCAATAGTATAAAGTTTTAAGGTAGGAAAGGTGGAATAGATTATTAAATTACAGCATGGGGTCTTAATTAAAAAGCAAAGCAGCCAGGCATGGTGGTGCAACCTTTAATCTCAGCACTAGGGAGGCAGAGGTAGGAGGATCACTGTGAGTTCAAGGCCAGCCTGAGACTACAGAGTGAATTCTAGGTCAGCTTGAACTAGAGTGAGTGAGACCCTACCTTGAAAAACCAAAAAAAAAAAAAAAAAAAAAAAAAGCAAAAATAAGACATGAGGCTGGGGAGATTGCTCAGTGTTTAAAGGTGCTTGCAGAGTTCACCAGCTCAGATTTGATTCCCCAGTTTTAAAAAATATTTCATATATATATGGGGAGAGAGAGAGGAGGAAAGGGAAAATGGACACACCAGGGTGTCTAGCCATTGCATATGAACTCCAGATGCAAGTGCCACCTTGTGCATCAGTGGATTCTGGAGAGTCGAACCTAGGTCCTTAGGCTTCACAGGCAAACATTTTAACTGCTAAGCCATCTTTCCAGCCCCCACCCCCAGTACTGATATAAAGCCAGATGCATAAAGTGGTGCATGTGTTTGGAGTTTGTTTGCAGTGGCAGAAGGCCATGGAATGCTCATAACACACTCTTTCTCTCTATCTCAATCACACACACAAATATAAAAAAGACATGAAAGGGATGTAATTTTAATTATTTTACTTCATGGACATTCATGTATGTGTGGGTGCGTGTGTGTGTGTGTGTGTGTGTGTGTTCAGTTCTTTCAGGTGTCATACACCTTTTTTTAAAAAGGTGGTCCTTTATTTATTTTATTTACAAAAATTTTTTATTTTATTTTTGAGAGAGAGGGGGAGAAAGAGGCAGAGAGAGAGAAAGAGAGAGAATGGGTGCACCAGGGCCTTTCAGCCACTGTGAACAAACTCCAGACACGTGCTCCCTTTGTGTGCATGTGCAACATTGCATGGTTGCGTCACTTTTGCACACGGCTATATGTGGGACCTGGAGATTAATACAAGCATTCTTAGGCTTTGCAGGCAAACTCCATCTCTCCAGTTTTTATGTATTTACTTATATTTGTTTATTTGAGAGAAAGAGGGAGGGAGAGAGAGAGAGAGAGAGAGACAGAGAGAATGGGCACATCAACTCATCTAGCCACTGTGAACAAACTCCAGATGCATGCACCACCTGTGCTTCTGGCTTATGTGGGTACTGAAGAATCAAACCTGGGTCCTTAGGCTTTGCAGACAAGCATTTAACCACTAAGCCATCTCTCCAGCCCATCATCCACATTTTTTGAGACAGAGTCTGTCATTATCCTGGAGCTTGCCAAGTAGGCTAGATTGACTGACCACCAAGCCCCAGGGCTCTGCCTATGTACTTCCCCAGGTGCTGGGATTGCAGGCATGTGCCACCATGTGTACAGAAGTGTGCACACATATGTGTGTATGTTCTGGGATTTAAAACCCCAGGTCCTCATACTTGCAAGGCAAGCACTTTACCAACTGCACCAGAATAATTGGAAAGATGCCTTGACGGTATCTCAGGAATTGACTGCACTCCACCAATCACAGGTTGTACCTCTTTTTAAAAAGTTTTTTAAAATTTTTATTTACTTATGTATTTATTTGAGAGAAAGGAAGAGAGAGAAGGAGAGAGAAAGAGGCAGATAGAGAATGGGCATGTCAGGGCCTCCAGCCACTGCAAATGAACTCCAGATGTGTGCACCCCCTTGTGCATTTTTCTTACGTGGGTTCTGGGGAGTTGAACCTGGATCCTTTGGCTTTGTAGGCAAATGCCTTAACAGCTAAAAGGTGTCATCTCTCCAGCCTTCTTTTTTTTTCTTTTTGAGTTGGAAACACCACTCTTAGAAGAGAGAGCTTCTTGCTTGCCCAGCAAAGTGTCCTCCCATGGTCAAGTGAGAGGTTGCTTCAGATACTTCTTGAGCTGGTGTGGAACTGGCCATCAAGTATGTGATGCTGGCTTTGCAGGTGGTCAGCGCTCAAGAGTTACAGGATCATGGACACTCCCATCATGATTGTCGAGGAAGGTCCGGGAGGCTAGGCTAGGCGATGTGTGATGGGGCAGGTAGCCTCTGAGAGGCCAGTGCATGAAACGGGGGGAGGTCTACACTACAGCAGAAGCTCGAGAAAGTTTGAAATGTTAAGAATATGGCATGTTTGTCAAGGAAGCCACAAGAAGTGAGCAGAGAGATGCCACCAGCATGGCTGCGACCTGCAAGGTCACAGGGTCGGGGCCGCCCAAACATGTTGGATCTCACGATAAGGTGCCCTTTGCAAAGAACGCCAGTTGTGGACCTACATGAAGTAGTAGGTGGCCCTTCAACTTTTAAAAATTAGGTATATACTTTGTATGGACACATCATGTGTTGGTACCATCATTTCCCTCCTCCCTGCCCCATTCCCCTGAGGGCCCCCTTAGTGGGTTACTGGTATTCCCCATGGAGCCATGGGTTATGCATTGTGAGAGCAGCAGTCGGTCATTGTGGGGGAGCAATGCCTCTGGATATGCCCTCCCTGTGGCTCTTACAATCTTTCCACTCCCCCTTCTGCAAAATCCCCTGGGAGCTGTGGTGGGTGAGTTTTAAGTCTACTTCAGCATTGAGCTTTCAGCAGCTTCTGGGTCTCTGCCTGTCTCCTTCACTCTGGTGCAGGCTGTCAGGCTTGCTATGGAAACAGCACTCTTGCTCATCTCACCAGTACCTCTGTGGTTTTATTTATTTATTTGAGAGAGACAGACAGAGAGAGAGAGAGAGACAGAGAGAGAGAGAACGAGGCAGATATATATAGAGAGAATAGGCGCTCCAGGGCCTCTAGCCTCTGCAAACAAATTCCAGATGCACGCACAACCCTGTGCCTCTGGCTTTATGTGGTACAGGGGCATTGAACTTGGGTCCTTAGGCTTTTCAGGCAAGCACGTTGACTGCTGAGCCATTTCTCCAGCCCTTGAATTTTTTTTTTTTTTTTTTTAGTTTAGTTTTTCGAGGTAAGGTTTCACTCTGGTCCAGGCTATGTAGCCTCAGGTGGCCTTGAACTCATTGCGATCCTCCTACCTCTGCCACCTGAGTGCTGGGATTAAAGGCATGCGCCACCATGCCCGGCTCTGAATTTTTTTTTTTTTTATGTGAGAGAGCGAGAAAGAGAGAGCGAGCGATTGAGAGAGAGAGAGAGAATTGGCTGCCAGGGCCTCCGAGCCATTGCAATCGAACTCCAGACATGTGCACATGTGTAACCTTGAGTGCATGCGTCATCTTGGGTGTCTGGCTTACATGGGATCTGGAGAGTTGAACATGGGCCCTAGGTTTTGCACTCAAGCGCCTTAACCACTAAGCATCTCTCCAGCCTCAGCCCTTGAATTTGTATTTGACTTTATTCCTGGTCCTGTTTTCTAATGCCTTCATTTTTCTTATAGAATAGAAATGTTTACTTCTTTTGTTTTGTTTTGTTTTTTTTTTGAGGTAGGGTTTCACTCTAGCTCAGGCTGACCTGGAATTCAGTATGTAGTCTCAGGGTGGCCTCGAACTCGGCAGTCCTCCTACCTCTGTCTCCCAAGTGCTGGGATTAAAGGTGTGTACCACCACGCCTGGCTAGAAATGTTTACTCTTTACCCTGTGTAATTGTACCTTAGAAGTATATAACTTGTTGTTTTTTTTTTTTTTTTTCTAGGTAGGGTCTCACTCTGACCTGGAATTCACTATGTAATGTCAGGTTGGCCTTGATCTCATGACAATCCTCCTACCTCTGCCTACTGAGTGCTGGGATTAAAGGCCACCACGCCCAGCTTCTAACTTGTTAATTGTACAGGGACTCATAGCTGAGTTTGCCTTGAGTCTGAGGCAACTTTGGACTAAAATGTTCCAACGATGTTAAAACTTAAAAAGTTAAGACTTTGGGGCTGGGGAGATGGCTTAGTAGTTAAGGCACTTGCCTGTGAAGTCTAAGGACCCAGGTTTGATTCTGCAGGTCCCACATAAGCCAGATGCACATGGTGACCCATGTATCTGGAGTTTGTTGGCAGGGGCTGGAGGCCCTGTCATGCCCATTCTCTCTGTTTGTCTCAGTCTCTCTCTCTCTCTCTGCTTGCAAATAAATAAAAAAGATATTTTTTAGCCAGGCGTGGTGGTGCATGCCTTTAATCCCACCACTTGGGAGGCAGAGGTAGGAGGATCGCAGTGAGTTCAAGGCCACCCTGAGACTACTGAGTGAATTCCACGTCAGCCTCTGGCTAGAGTGAGACCTTACCTTGAAAAAAACCAAAAAAAAATTTTTAATTTAAAATTAAGACTTTGGGGACTTTTAAAAATGAACAAACTAAATAGATTTTCATTATGAGATGGCGTGGGCCTTTAGGGGCTATGGATGAGTGTTAGGGTTTAAATATGAAGTGTGCCCCACAAGCTCTTTGGTGGTCTCACTCTGGCTCAGGCTGGCCTGATGTAGTCTCAGCCTTGATCCTCCTACCTAATGTGGATTGAAGACACGCCCGGCTTTTGGTGTAGTCTTGATCTCTAGCCTTGTAATGTGGATTGAAGACAAGCAGCTCTCCAGGAACCCTCCGGGAATCCCTCCGATGTCAGATTAGCACTGCTGAGGCAGCCAGCCCCGTGGACTGAGCAGCTACGGGTTCTCAGACTCCCCAGTGTGTAGACAGACGTTATTGGACCAAGCGGCTCGTATTGTACACGTCAATGTCTTAAATCCGCTTTGTATTAAGTATTCATTCTATCAGTTCTGTTCCTATAAAGGACCCCAGCTAATACATAGACCCTGCGGAAACTCAGCAATCAGAGCATCATTACCAGCCCAGGATGCAGGCAGAGTTAGAAGCCAGACTACTAACGGAAAGCCTAAGTAGGGAATTAGGACCTCAGGGTGCCTTTTCTCTCACCCTAAAGAAGCAATTCCATTTTTCCTCATTTTGGCAGAAGGTGAGAGGTTCGCTTTTGGAGCACATTGAACTAAACAGACTCTGAACGTGAAGGTATCAAATGTCGTTGAGAGGTGTGAGTAGAGAAACACACTTTAAAAAGGATAAAGTACCCGTCAATATCCTGTCCTAAACCTCCAGCTCCCTTCAGCTTCCGGAACTAACAGTGGGGCTCCCACGCCCGAGGCAGGAGATTGGGGCATTCACGTATGAAGACACTGGTTTCAGATGAAATATTTTAACTGGTGGCTTGAGGAGTCCAACAAAGCAGCCAGAAATTCCACATCAAGCCACATCAGTGTGCTCTGCTCTCTTTATAGTGGTCCCCACTTTCTTTTCAGAGTCTTATCCATAGTGTGATCAGACTGCCAGGGACGAACACACGCTTATGCAAAGCTTTTGAAGGACAGAGATTTGAACAGACAGAAAGAAAAGTGCAGGAAACAACATGCTTAGAGGAAAATGTAATGAGTAACTTCTGGGAGGTAAGCAAAGATACTGAATATAAAAAGAGAATTAAGCAGAATGAAAAATGTGATTCAGACTCTTAAACATATGGCGATGGTTACTGTAAATTGTCAACTTGGCAGGATTTAGAATCACCATGCAAACAAATCTCTGGGCATGTCTGTGAGGGATTTTTTTGCGGGGGAGGGGGTGATTTCGAGGTAGGGTCTCACTGTAGCTCAGGCTGACCTGGAATTCATTCTGTAATCTCAGGGTGGCCTTGAACTCACGAGATCCTCCTAACTCTGCCTCCCGAGTGCTGGGATTAAAGGCGTGTGCGACCACGCCCGGCCGTGAGGGATTTTTTTTTTTTTTTTGCATTAGGCAATTGAGAAGAGAAGACTTGCCCAAGTGTACGGGATGCTGTTCCATGGGCCGGTCGTCCTGGGCTGACTACAAAGGAGAAAGCACACTAGGCACGAGCATTCATCTCCCTTGCTTTCTGATATCTGACGGCTGCCTCGTGGTCTTGACTTCCCCACTAAGACGGACTTTATCCTCTCACACTTAAGCTGAGATAAACCTTCCTTAAATGGCTTTGTCAGGCATCCTGTCACCCCTAAGTATACAGCTGTTTAAGTTTCCAACCGGATTTCTTTGACTTGTTTTGATGGACAAAATCTTCTCCTTTAATTTTTTAAAAAAATATTTCATTTATTCATAACACACACACACATATAGAGAGAGAGAGCGAGCAAGAGAGAAAACATCAAGGTCTCTTGCTACTGTGAATGAACTCCAGATGCATGTGTCACTTTGTGCATCTGGCTTTATGTAGGTGCTGGGGAAGTGAACCTGAGTTGGCAGGCCTTGTGAGCAAGCACCCACTGAGCCATTTCTCCATGCCCCTTTAATAAAATCTTATAGTCAATTATGTTGTAAGCCAGCAATGAGTCACAGCTGGACTCAGAAATGAATTCCCTCAATAGGAAAATGGATCTAAGACATAAGGCCAGAGGGAGAAGGATAGATGGCCAGGTCTTATGGTGGAGAGCTGCCAGTGTGGAACATGGTCTCTGTGTCTCATGTGAGTATTTTTTTTTTCCTTCTAGTCTGTGAATTACACAAGTCTCTGTGTGATGGAGACCCTGGTAGTTATTTTGATATTTTGAGGTTGAAACCCCTGGAGTGATTCAAGATGCCCCTGGATGGATTGGTAGCATGATTTGGGGTGAATATTCCCCCAGGGGAATATTTAAGGTTTAAGGTGAGGGTACGTTCTCTTCTGTGTCCCTGCCCTAAAGATCCTTCCCACTGGCCATCAGTCAGCTTTGGATTCTGCATTCCATAAACGCAGTTGACTTTTTAATAAAATAATTCAAAGCATTAGTCATAATTTCTTTTTCACAGGGGATAGGTGAAGTAATCTACTTTCTGGAAAAAATACCACTATGAGTTGTGTTAACTTCCATCATAAACATGCAATACTCAGTCTTGGTACTTTCTGAATATTCCCCTTTGGGATAAGAAAAGAGAGAGTTAAAAGCTATAAAATTCCATGTGTATTATTTACTTTCTCATTGCTGTAAACAATTAACTGACACAAGCAATTTATAGAAGGAAAAGAGTTTAATTTGGCTTACATTTAAAAAATATTTTATTTATTTATTTTCAAAGGGAGAGAGAGAGAGAGAGAGAGAGAGAGAGAGAGAGAGAGAGAGAATATGGATGCACCAGAGCCTCCAGCCACTGCAAATGAACTCCAGACGCATGCACCACTTTGTGCATCCAGCTTTATATGGGTACTGGGGAATGAAACCTGGGTTATTAGGCTTTGTAGGCAAGTGCCTTAATTGCTAAACCATCTCTCCATCCCTCTTTAAAAATCTTTATTTAGGGCTGGAGAGATGGCTTAGTGGTTAAGGCGCCTGCCTGCTAAGCCTAAGAACCCGGTTCCAATCTCCAGCGGTTCCAATCTCCAGGTCCCACGTTTAGCCAGATGCAAAGTGATGCAAGGGCACAATGCCACACTTGCCCACAAGGGGGTGCACACATCTGGATTTCATTCATAGCAGCTGAGAGACTGCTGGCGCACCTATTCTCTATCTGTCTCCCTCTCCCTCTCTCTCTGTCTGTATCTCTCCAAAATTAAACAAAAAATAAAAAATAAAAATAAATCTTTATTTATTTGCAAGGAGAGAAAGAGAGAGCTTGCATTTTGAAGGGGAAGATTTATGATGGGAAGGTAAGGCAAGAGTGACTGTCAGCTCCTCACATCATCACCTTAGCAGACAGGAAGCAGAGAGGAGGGCAGCTGGGGTCAGGCTCTAACATCTCACCTTGTCCTTGGCTTTGGCTGAAGCTTGTGAGTGAAACTGACGTGCACAGTTTCTGGGTGGGAGCAGTGAGAATCTATGCGATGGTCTGCACGTTTATCTTTCCTTCTGGCTGGACAAGCTGCCACGGACATGCTCTGTCAGCTTAGGTCGCTGAGTGACAAGGGTAAGTGGAGTCCCCTGCTGCTGTGTGTTGGACAGGGAAGCCGAAGAAAAGAGTCAAAATTAAGCCATGAAAGTTTGGGGATCTTTTGTGACTGCAAGATGACATGTAGTCCGTCCTGCCAGGAGTGTCTTCCTCCTTTCTTGGGTAACAACTTAATTAAGTTACTGTCTGTGATGCCAAAGAACTGACTTATTTTCTTCTTTTGAAGAAGATCAACTGTTTATTTTTTTTTTGTTGTTGCTGTTAGACTGTTATTTTCTTTGGAAGAACCAGTCTCATTAATAGTTGATGCATCTGCATATTGTGGAGTGATAAGATTCTCTATTTCCTGAATCTAAAAAAGGCCCCGAGAGAGCTATTGTTCCCAGAGACGTATCTCTGATAGTCAATAGCTGAGATCCTGGTTAAAGGACATCTCTGTGCTTGATCACTACTCCATTAACTTCCCGTCAGTTTTATCAGCATTCTAGATCACAGGATGGAGAAGGAGGCACAAATATTTGCATAGGTGGTTAGGAAACACAGGCCGTGGGCTAATGAGCTGTGATGTGTCTCTGGACTTGGACACATTCTTGGCTTCTACTGTCATGGCACCCCTCCAGGGTTCAACTCCCAGTGGATCATCTTTCCCTGGATGCCAGATGCTTCAGCTCCAGTCCAGGGCCACAGGGAGGGGCCCCCAGTTCTTCCTGTGCTGGGGATTTAGCCACCTTTTCATTAGGAGAGAATGGATTGCTGGTGAATCTATAGCAGAATTACTTAGTTTTTTTTTTTTTTTTAAACTGCCAGCACTGCTGTATTCTGGATTAAATTATCAACACCTGATTGGTAGAGAACACATTCAGATTATAACAATAGCCCTGTCATAACCTACCTGTGTCTACAGACTTGAAATATATTTACTATCTTGAAATATCCCTAGTACTTGGGAAGTGATGTCCCTTTTCTCCCATGAAACACAATGTCTATATGAATGTCGTTAACCAATCCTGCTACATATGGAAATTCTACCAGGTCTTGCTTTTGGTAGATCTGCATAACTAAATTAATATGCATATGATAAGATAAATGTCAGCCGCAGCCTTGCTCTCCCTGGAGGTCTTGGTAAAAGTGATCAGAAGCCTCATCTATCCATCATGATTTTGGGATCCCACCAAGTGTCTGTGAGCCTAGAGGATCTCCCCTGTACTTTCAGTGTGGAAGCCCGGGGGGGGGGTGGTGTGTGTGGAGGGAGGCTACCTCATAGCAACACAGAGGAAAAGGTTCAGATATTATTCAGCCCCTGTAGCTCTCCTGTTGATTCTCCTTGTCAGGGCTAGTACTTCCTCTGTGGGCCACCCCAGCAATGGTGGTCACACAGTACTTAGCCCATGGTGCTATTTTCTGCTCAAATACCAATGCCTAGGCCAATGTGTTTGTGACCTGGGAGTAGAACTGGCCTTCTGTATATTATAGAAGTACTGATGCTTACGTGGAAAATGATAGGGTGTGGACTCCTCCCATATAAAGGGCCAGGTGCCCAGGGTGACTACAGACCAATGACGCATGTAAACAAACAGAACAAGGACATGAGTATTAGCTTTCTTTCTTTCTTTCTTTCTTTCTTTCTTTCTTTCTTTTTTTTCTTTCTTCTTGAGAGAGAAAGAGAAAAACAGAGAGAGAGACAGGGAGAGAATGGGCATGCCAGGGCCATTTCAGCTGCTGTGAACAAACTCCAGATGCATGCTCCCCCTTGTGGGCAAGTGCAGCATTGCGTGCTTGCCTCACTTGCGTCTGGCTAAATGTGGGACCTGGAGAATTGAATGAGTGCTCTTAGGCTTTGCAGGCAGGCACCTTAACCACTAAGCAATCTCTCCAATCCTAGCTTTTCTTTTCATCCCTCTTTCCCTCCTTTCCTTCCTTGGTCAGCTGACTCTTAGCAAGATACAGGGTTTATACTTTGAGGGTTGAATTTGAGTCAACTATTAACCTTTGAGGAAAGGATACAGTAACTGACAGGTGAGGAATCATCACTGAGCCAGGTAGCCCAGGGGTGTGCACTCAGGAGAGTCTCAGTGGGATGGACAGACAGATTCAGTGGATGAACTAAACTACATAACCAATCTCCAGTGTAAATCCAGGAAGCTATAGAAAGGAAGAGAGGGGTGCTGGAGAGATGGCTTAGTGGTTAAGGACCCAGGTTCAATTCCCCAGAACCCACGTAAGCCAGATGCACATGGTGGTGCATGCGTCTGGAGTTCGTTTACAGTGGCTAAAGGCTCTGGGGCACCCATTCTCTCCCTCTTGCTAACAAATTAAAATAAAACAAAATAAGTTAAAAAATAAAGGAAGAGGGTCAGAACTGAGAAAATGCAATGAGCTTGTGGGAAGAGACAGCTTCCCTCAGGAAGCTTGTCTTAGGCAGCACAGGCCCCGTGTCACTGTAAACACCCAGGTGAATGACGGCCAAGGTTCTCTCACACAAAGGATTTCCAGATCTCTAGGGTAAGAGAAGATTCCCAGCCAAGGGCAAAGGAGGAAAAAGATCAGGACCTGGGGGCCAGGCCATGAGGAGACCTCCAGAGGTGAGCCTCCAACACGATTCTGCTAAGTAAATGCCACATGGTAGGGACAGTGTGGTCCTATTCAGCACAACTCTCCATGCCGGGCATAGTGCCTGGCACAGAGCAGATGCCTAACGCATGCTTGTTGAGTGAACACATACATGTACTCCATGG
Organism: Orientallactaga sibirica; assembly: GCA_036365145.1. Taxonomy (NCBI): domain Eukaryota; kingdom Metazoa; phylum Chordata; class Mammalia; order Rodentia; family Dipodidae; genus Orientallactaga; species Orientallactaga sibirica. Next base: position 11,605,405 of record JAEOAD010000284.1, read on the forward strand.
GTCATGAGTCGAAGAAGAGTCGTATAAAAGGGCTGTTGCCAAATGTACTTGGGGCAAGCTCCAAGAATGTGTTTCTCTTCAGGAAACGCTCAGATCACACCAGCAAGACTGTCTCTGCTCTGAGGACAGAAACTGTTTAACTGTCCTTTATCCTGCTTGGCCATAGTTTTTTTTGGGTCAGATGCCTCCTGCATCCCTCCTCTTCCTGGTCATTCTTACTTCCACCTCATCCATTAGCACGGGAAGAGCACAGCTTCCCGGAAGGGACAGAGAGAGCCCCAGGACACGGCAGTGGTCTGAGACCACGGGTCTGTAGAGGATAGACACTAACTGGGGGGGTGGTCAGGGTGAACTCACAGAGAGTGTGTAGTCAGCTCCTCATGCTGGGACGAACGTCGAACAAGACCCAAACCAATATCAATAAGCAAGCACAGTTAGAGCTCACAATTGCTCTCTCAGGCTGGAGAGATGGCTTAGCGGTTAAGGCGTTTGCCTGAAAAGTCAAAGGATCCAGGTTTGACTCCCCAGGACTCACGTAAGCCAGATGCACAAGGTGGCGCATGCATCTGGAGTTCGTTGGCAGTGGCTGAAGGCCCATTCTATCTCTCTCTTTCCATCTACCTCCTCCTCCTCTTTCTGTAATAAATAAAATAAAAACTTAAAAAACTACTCCCTCCACACCTTTGGGATGGAATGTAGGTCCTCCCCCAAACACACCTTAGGGCTGGACTCCAGGATCTGTCCACAGTGACACACTCCTATGTAGCAGGAATCCGCCTGCTAGGGTCTGAAGTCTCAAGCTCACTTTTGTTTTATTTTATTTGTTTTTTTGAAGTAGGGTTTCACTCTAGCTCAGGCTGACCTGGAATCCACTATGTAGTCTCAGGGTGGCCTCGATCTCACAGCGATCCTCCTACCTCTTCCTCCCGAGTACTGGGATTAAAGGCGTGTGCCACCACACCTGGGTTTTGCAAGCTCAGTTTTAATGAAACATCCAAGTCTACGGGGGCATGTATTGAAAGTATCACATTCAAACCACCACTGTGTGCATTCAGAGAGAGAAGAGACAACTGCCTTCCCTTTGGCGGCTTTACCAAGGGAAGTGAGTCCTGACTGGGGAGGCTTTGTGGAGGAAGGTGGACTGTTCCGCGTATTCAGAGAATAACTCAATAAGAACAGCGCAGTGCTGCTTCAAACCCAGTGTCCTCTCAGCGGGCCTTTCTCCTAGAGTGCTTCCAGAGCAGCTCTCCTTGCTCTGAGGCAGGTTTTTCTGGCTAGCATCCTTGTAGCTATCACTACATCTAAGGCTCCGAAGACTTTGTTCCCTGTTTCACTGTCCCTGCACATCATGGCATCCTTGTAGCTCAAACAGTACCTCATCGGTGTGACTACCAGCTCTTTGAGTCACTGCTCAGCGGAACCCGTGCCAGCAGTACAGGTGGGCCCCTGTGACAGCCCTTCCCAAACCAGGACACACTTCAGTAAGTAGACTGAAAGGGTGTTTCTCTCTATGCCCTTCAGTCTTTACCCATTGCTATAGTCCACCCCTAGGTTTTTGCCACACACTGTGTGTAAGGAGAGGCAGGAGTGAATGAAGTTCACCTGTTGCTTAAAAGTGACAATAGGAATGTCTAATTTCTCTGTGTCTGGAAAACTCAACTAGACACAGAAAATTCTTACAACAGTGTTGAAATAGTACCAGCCTTCTCTCCACCTGTCTATCCATTTTTCCCCTTCCTGTATCTCTCTCCTTCTCTTTCTTCCATACTTCCATTTTGTCCTTTTAAAATTTCCTTCCCTCCCACTATTCCTTTTCCTTCCTTCCTTTCTTTTTCTCTCTTTCTTTCTTTCTTTCTTTCTTTCTTTCTTTCTTTCTAAAATATATTTTATATATTTATTTGGGGGGGGGAGAATGGGCGTGCCAGGGCCTCCAGCCACTGCAAACGAACTCCAGATGCATGCACCCCCTTGTGCATGTGGCTTACGTGGGTCCTGGAGAGTCGAACCGGGATCCTTTGGCTTTGCAGGCAAATGTCTTAATCGCTAAGCCATCTCTCCAGCCCCCATTCCTTTTCTAAGTAGACACCATATGGGAGGTATTATTCTCCTTTCTGAGCCTGACACAAAATATAATCATTGCTACAACTGACTTAGAGTCTTTTAGAATGTGTTCAGGAGGAAGCCTGAGAACTACGTGCCGTATTCTCCTCAGTATGCAATGACCCCGAGATGTCACAGAATGTTTGGGGATAACTTCTTGTCTCATGGTCCCTTTTCTGTACACTCCTTCCACTCAAGGTACAGGACTAGAAAGACTTAGGAGCCTTGGACTTAATTACTTCCAGCAGGGATGCCACCTAAGGGTCTGCATTTCCTTCTGAACCTGTTCTGAGCTCAGGCTTGCACTTGAGGACAGAGTCCGTGAGCTTGGAGGGCCTTGTCTTTTATGGACCATTAGCACACCAGCCCTTCCTCCAACAGGGGACACTGCCTCTCTCTCTTTCAGGCTGCTGTTAGGCACAGAGAGCTACCCCCCCCCCCCGCACTCGGGCCTCTCGCTCTTCTCCAGGTCCCGTTAAACTTGACAGCAGCTGGTAGATCTAAAGTGAGAGTCAAGTCGACTTTCTCTTCTAGGTCCAGGATGGACACCTTCCTCCAGACATCCTTCCCCACGTGGTCTGCACCTTCTTTTTCTCCAGCTCCATATCCTACTCTGCCAGGGTATGCTAATCTTAGCAAGGATGGGTCCTGGCACCTGGTTTAGAATTCCTGATCTAACGCTGCAGTTGATGAGCTATGGCCCTCAAGTTATATTGAGCTTGTAGCTCATATTTTTGGTACATCCTTAAAAGCAAGGATGATTAAAAAAATAAACTTTAAGGCCGGGCGTGGTGGCGCACGCCTTTAATCCCAGCACTCGGGAGGCAGAGGTAGGAGGATCGCTGAGAGTTCAAGGCCACCCTGAGACTACATAGTTAATTCCAGGTCAGCCTGGACCAGAGTGAGACCCTACCTCGAAAAAAAAAAAAAAAAAACAAAAATAAAAATAAAAATAAATAAAATAAAATAAACTTTAGGGGCTGGAGAAATGGCTTAGCAGTTAAGGCGTTTGCCTATGAAGCCAAAGGATCCCAATTAGATTTTCCAGGACCCATGTAAGCCAGATGCACAAGGGGTACATATATCTAGAGTTCATCTGCAGTGGCTGGAGGCCCTGGCATGTCCATTCTCTCTGTGTCTGCCTCTCTTCTATCTCTCTCTCTGCTTGCAAATAAATTTTTTTTTTTTTTTTTTTTTTTGGTTTTCGAGGTAGGGTCTCACTCTGGCTCAGGCTGAAAAATAAAAAAATATAAATAAATTTTAAAAAAAAAATTAAAAAAAACTTTAAAGGTTGTAGTTGGGTGTGGCTACACAGTTGTATAATCCCAGTGCTGAGGAAGTGGGAGACAGAAGGATTACTGGGGCTCCCTGGTCAGCCAGTCTAACACACACACCAAAAACATTCCAGGTTCAGTGAGAGCCTCTATCTCAGAGAAATAGGTGGAGTGATGGTGGAGGAGGACACCTGACGTCTTTCTCTGACCTTCCTGGGCAGGTATGTGCATAGGATGCATGCATCTGCACACATACACACACACCAGAAAAGAAAAAAGAAAGAAAACAATATAAAAACAGTAACAAAGAAACAAGCAAAGAATAGAAGCCAGAGGAAGTCCACAATGGCTAACATGTTTGCTGTCCCTCCTTTTATAGGAAAAGTGGCTGACTCCTGCTTAGGAAGGAGTTGAGTCATGTTGGCAGGGAAGGCAACCTTATAAAACCCATCGTGGCCACACCTTCAATGGGGCAGGTGCTGGAAGACCTGGAACCTTCCATCTTTGCCTCCTCAAGTACTCCCATGTTACTCCCTGACAGGAAGCAGACCGTGCAGTGTTCCCCGAGCCTAGAAGATGCACAGACCTTAGGTTATCGCATGGCATTCTCTCACTATATAAAGAGATATCCATGTGAATTGAATTAGCAAAAGCAAGCAAGAGAATGAGAACTGGAGTCCCAGCGATGTGAGTTAAACACACGAGGGGCCTCACTCGGCTCGTTTCTCCCGCAGTTGAGTGCAGCTACGGCATCAATTAGGTTTCGGATGATGTTCTCAGATTTGGGGAATGAGTCTCTGAGTGCCAGGAAAATCATGCTACAGTGTCTGTGTATGCAAAGAGCTGGCTGGATAGCCGCTCCCACAGATGTCCTTCGTGTCCTCTGAGCATCAGAGCTCTGCAGAGTCCTCTCGCAGGGTCACAATGGAGACAGATTCTTGCAGCATCTGTCTGATCTTTTCAAAAGTTATTGTTAACATAAGATTAATTTTTTTTGCTTAAATATTTCCTATATACTTGAAACATGTTCTCAAAAAGAATGGAAGATAAGCCAGTTGTGATGATGGCTCATGCCTTTAATCCCAGCACTTGGAATCTGAGGCAGGATTACTGTGAGTTCAAGACCAGCCTGGGCTACACAGTGAGTTCCAGGTCAGCTTGGGCTAGAGTGAGAACCAGCCTCAAAAATATTAGAAAATGCACTTTAAAATGGCTCGGAGATACTTTCTTCTTTAGGCTTTTTCTGGGGTTGATTCCAGTCTTTAACTTTGGCCTTGAAATGTGGATGACAGTTCAGTGATGTATTTATCCAGTCTCTGATTATGAGGAAATCAAGGATTTGACTAAAAGATGTAAACATGTCAACTGTGGTTCATTGCCCTGAAGCAAAATGGCTGTGTTAAATCAGAACATATGATCATATTAGAAATAGATTTTTTTTTTATGAGGAAAGGAGACAGAATCTCACAATAGACTAGGCTGGTCTCAAATTCACCATCCTCCTGCCTCAGTCTCTAGTGCTGGGATTGTGGGTGTGCACTTCCAATACCTGATTTAGAAATAGATCTTGGTAGGACGTGGCATGTAAGGACTGCTTCAGAGGAAGGGATTATTCTGAACCGTTTGTAATATGGCAACAGTCCTCGTAAGGTGAAGAGAGCGACTGGCCCTGTCCTGAGGCTGCATATGGAGTGACTTCCTGCTCCACACCTCATCTGGGAGCTGCCCCTGTGAGCTCTGTTGGATGGGGAGGAAACTGAGGCACGGTTGTTTTCTTCCTTTTTCCTTTCTTTTTTGTTGCTTTTTGGTTTTGCTTTCTTTAAATATTTTATTCAGCTGGGCGTGGTGGCACATGCCTTTAATCCCAGCAGTCTGGAGGAAGAGGTAGAAGGATTACCGTGAGTTCGAGGCCACCCTGAGATTGCATAGTTAATTCCAGGTCAGCCTGGGCCAGAGTGAGAACCTACCTTGAAAAAAAAAATAATTTATTTATTTATTTGAGAGAGAGAAAGAGAGAGAGAGAATGGGCACATCAGGGCCTCCAGCCACTGCAAACGAACTCCAGATGCATGTGCCCCCTTGTGCATCTGGCTTACGTGGGTCCTGGAGAATTGAACCGGTATCCTTTGGCTTTGCAGACAAATGTCTTAACCACTAAGCCATCTCTCCAGCCCTGTTTTTGCTCTCTTGAGATAGTTATTAATCTTACCACACATCTCAGACAAAGCCTCAGACTCACTATGTACACCAGGCTGGCCTTGAACTCCCAATCCTCTTGCCTCTGCCTCCTGTGCTGGGATGATAGGCATGTACCTCCAGCCTGGCGAGAGCTTATATGATTCCTGGCCAACCCCTCACATTCTGGAACCCCCAGTTACATACTAGAATGATTTTTTTTTTTAGCTCTTGCTGCAAATTAGAATTATCTGAGAAGTGTGAAAAAGGATAACATGGTGCGGGGCTCCCCCAGACTTGGTGATTGGGGTTGTTGCTGCACTTGAAGGGATCATCAAGGTGATGAAGATGGACAATCACTTCTTTCAGGGACTGTCTCAGGGTTCAAGTACGTGGAAATTGACACTGTGGTTGTGACTATTGGTGGGGGAAGGGCCCTGATATTTTACTTTGTAAAAGCTCCCCAGACTGTCCATTTGGTTAGGTAGCCCTTAACCTGGAGGAGTCTCCATGGTTTATACCACTGGTTTTAATCTGACTCAAACCAAAGCCCTCTCCCCCTTTTTAAAAAAGTAGATATTTGTGTTCCATATTCACAGGTAATTCTCATCTATACATGCTAATTTCAAAAATCAATACACTAGGGCCTGGGAGATGGCTCAGCGGTTAAAGGTGCTTGCTAACAGAGCCTGTTGGTCTGGGGTTCAAATTCTCCAGCCATCCATGTAAAGCCAGATGTTGCAACAGTAGGAGACCCTGGCATGGCCATATACAGGCCCACACACGTGTGAGAACAAAAATTGATACAAGGCCTGGAGTGCTAAATAAAGGAGAGAGAAAAAGAAATCACTTACAATAAAACAGCCCGTTTCCTTGTTATGTATTTAGTGCTTAATCACAACCTTATCAAAAGAATTATTAGGACTTAGGACATCATCCTGCGTGAGGCCGCTAGGGATTCACACTGACCTGGGAGTGCCTGTTCAAGACAGACACGTCACGTGACATGTTATTCTTATTGTCTTGGCTTTTTTTTTGGGGGGGGGTTTCGAGGTAGGCTCTCACTCTAGCTCAGGTGACCTGGAATTCACTATGTAGTCTCAGGAAAGCCTCGAACTCATGGCAATCCTCCTACCTCTGCCTCCTGAGTGCTGGGATTAAAGGTGTGCGCCACCACGCCCGGCTGTGATACATTATTCATATTGTCATGGTTTTTTAAATCAATGCTAGGTAAAATTTCAAACACACAATGTTCAATTTTCTCTTTGGAAAACATAGAAATCGTGTTCTTGGAAAATTCAGAATGACTAAAATTATACAAAAATACTTCCTACTTATGCAACAAACTGAAGGTGGGTTCCAGGTTCAGAAAACAAAAAGGCACGTTTTCATCTATATAACTGGCTGGTGGGGCTTTGAGAAGTTACACAAGATTGTCTTTTGCATTGCAGGACCTCTAATACCCTGGATGTTACCCCTTCACATGGTAGCACCCTATTTTCATGAGCATCAAATGAAAAGAAAAGGTCCTAACAAATTTTAAAACACTCCCTTAGGAGTGGCACCCTCACCAAGAACAGAACTATTGGTTAGACTTTTGCAGGTGATGTAGGAAAAGCCATTTCTGGTTTTTAATATTAATTTTGACACACAGAGAGAGAATTGGTGCACCAGGGCCTCCAGCTGCTGCATGAACTCCAGACGCGTGCACCTCCTTCTGCATCTGGCTTTACGTTGGCACTGAGGAATCGAACTCAGGTCTGTAGGTTTGCAGGAAAGCACCTTAACTGCTGAGCCATCTCTCCAGCCCAGAAAAGACATCTCTCTAGAGTAAACTGACACGGATATGAGCGACCACCGTCTGTGTTCCTAAATGCGTGTGTGCTGAGGCTTGGGTGTGAAATGTCTACACAAAAGGCTCACGTAGTGTTTGCTTGCTCCCCAGCTGGTGGCAATATCTAGAGGTGATTGGCTTGTGAGAGCTCTGACCTAATTGACAAATGGATTGATTGGGAGTAGACACCGTGGAAGGTGGATTGTAAACTGGAGTCCCTCGGGGCAAGGCATGGTCTGAAAAGCCACTGCGTATGTAATATATGGAGTAACAGAGCAGGGCACAGCCCGATCGACTTAGAACTTTCTGATAGAATGAGTTTTTTGTTTTGTTTGTTTTCGAGGTAGGGCCTCACTGTAGCTCAGACTGACCTGGAATTCACTATGTAGTCTCAGGGTGGCCTCGAACTCATGGTGATCCTCCTACCTGTGCCTCCCAAGTGCTGGGATTGGAATAAGTTTTTGACTTGAGGACTGTGTAACATCGATATCACATTCTGTAGAAACCGTCCTTGAAATGGGGAACTGTTACCTTTCTCTAGGCTAGGGACATGTGGTCTGATTTCTGAAGATGCTGGCAAGAACAGTCAGCCATAACATGGTGGTGTGCGGCTTTCCTCGGGGAGATGTGTCCAGCACATCTGTTGATTCCCGTTAGAGACTCCACAATGCAAGAAAACAATTTCACCAAGTAAAACCTGCTCCTTACAGGAGTTTGGGTGAGGGCTGAGTCACTCACAGGCTATTACTGAGAAGCCTACCTCAGAAGGGGGAGTGACTCCTGAAAACTGTTCCTGGGGCTCCTTACACTGCTTGCAGGCAGCTCCACTGAAGAGTCTCTTTTCCCCAGCAGTTGTTTACATAGTAAACTTTATTGCTTATAGAATTTGGGGGGGGGCTCTGTGTATTTTTTTTTTTTTTGTATGGAGAGTGAGACACACACACACACACACACACACACACACACACACACACACACACACAGAGAATGAGAATTGACATGCCAGAGCCTCCAGCCTCTGCAATTGACCTCTAGACGCGTGCACTACCTTTTACACATGCACGACCTTGTGCTTACATCACCTTGTGCATCTGGCTTATGTGGGACCTGGAGAGTCAAACATGGGTCTTTAGGCTTCACAGCAAGCACCTTAACTGCTAAGCCATCTGTCCAGCCCTACTTATGGATTTAGTAAGTTTCAGGAGCGTCCTGAATGTCCCTTCTCCCTCCAGGAAGGAGTTTCTCAACTCAGAGGAAATAGCTGCCCCATAAATGGTGGGGGCCGGAGGCAGCTGAGATTCTTCACTATGGTGTGGTGGCACTGCCAGTGCTTCTGGCTGTTGTGTTGAGTGTTATCACATTCCACCATGTTCACAAGACTCCTATAGGTGTCGTGGATGAGGCAATCAATGCTTTATAACAAAACAGGCGTTGTGGTAGTAGATTTTGTCCAACTGTAGGCTAATGTAAATGTTGTGAGCATGGTTATGGTGGAGTAAGCTATGACTTAGTAGGTTAGGTGTATTCGATGCAGTTTTGACTCAGATCATGCCTGTTTTATTTTATATTTCTGGCTTACATGGGATTGGTGAGTTGAACATGGGTCCTTAGACTTCTCAGGCAAGCGACTTGACTGCCAAGCCATCTCTCCAGCCCTTATATTTCTTTTTTATTTTATTTTTTTATTGACAACTTCTTTAATTGTAGACAATATCCCATGTTATTTCCCTCCCTCCCCCCACTTTCCCCTTTGAAACTCCACTCTCCATCATATCCCCTCCCCCTCTCAATCAGTCTCTCTTTTCATTTTGATGTCATGATCTTTTCCTCCTATTATGATAGTCTTATGTAGGTAGTGTCAGGCACTGTGAGGTCATGGATATCCAGGCCATTTTGTGTCTGGAGGAGCACGTTTGTAAAGACCAGCCCTTATATTTCTTATTTGTGTCTCTGTGTGTTTGTATGAGTGCACCAGTGTCTCTTGCCACTGCAAACAGGCACACGATGCATGTGTCATTTTTTTTTTTTTTTTTTTTTGCATATGGTTCACATGGGTGGCTTGGGAATTGAACTCTGGGCTGGGAGGCTTTACAAGAAAGTGCTTTAACCACTGAGCAATCCTCTCAGTCCCCTGACATTTAAAAAATTATTTTATTTATTTATTTGAGAGAGAGAGAGGCAGAGAGAGAAAGAAAGAGAAAGAGAGAGGAGAGAGAGAGAATGGGCATACCAGGGCCTCTAGCCATAGCAATTGAACTCCAGATGCATGTGCCACCATGTGCATCTGGCTTATGTGTGTCCTGGGGAACTGAACCTGTGTCCTTAGGGTTCACAGGCAAGCACCTTAACTACTAAGCCATCTCTCCAGCTCTCCCTTGAAATTTTTCATTAACTGGGTTTACCAGAACACCATCCCATTGTAAATGAAACCATCTTCCCAGTCCTCTAACATTTCTTTTTAAAAATATTTTATTAATTTATTTTATCTATTTTTGAGAGAGAGAGAGAGATTGAGAGAGAGGTGGGCAAGGGAGAATGGGCTCACTAGGGCTTCCAGCCAATACAAACAAATTCCAGACACATGTACCACCATGTGCATCTGACTTATGTGAGTTCTGGGGATTGAACCTGGGTCCTTAGGCAAGCTCCTTAACTGCTAAGCCATCTCTCCAGTCCTTCTCTGACATTTTGAATTAACAATGGGTTTACCAGGATGCCACCCCATTGTAAGTGAAGAAACCTGCACCTTTTTGGGGGGACACATTTCTTTGAAAAATCCATGAGCACTCAGCAAACAATCCATGCATATTTTTATATGCACAAAAGTGTTAGCACAATCTAAGAGTGATTTCAGACAACTGATTTTTGTATAAGCATACCCTGAGGGTCTCTGGAGCTCAAGAGAAATCCCCAAATGCTATTTATTAAGATGTTGCTTTTACATTTGAGGTTCTTGAGTTGGATAATCATAGTCAGAGTCAGTTAATTTATACAACAAATTGCTCGTGAAAAGAGAGCAGAGATCATGGAAAAATAAGTCAGCTCCCAAAGTATGTATTGTGTATTTAGTTCCTGCAAACGCCTGGTGAGGGAGGGAGGACTGTTTTAGAGAGGTGTTTACGACACTGCCATCCACAGGGACGTGTGGTTTTGGACATGGCTTGTAGCAGTTCACCTTGTCCCATGGCTTGGAAGGAGCCAATCCAGTGTGGGGCCATTTGCAGAGGAGAGAGGGGACAAGTCAAGGGTGGCTTAGGAAGCCCTCATTTCCTGATGGCTCTGTGGTTGGATCACTCCTCTTGGAAGGAGAGGCAGATAAACCTGCTTACTCCTCAGAAAGAAATTGTGAGGCTTTCCTCCTGAACTGAAGGTCCGTCTATAGCTTGCTTCCTGGAAGGACCATGTGTCACCACCATTCACTGCTTCAACCAGATCCATATGGATCTGATGCTGGCCTTACTGGGGGACAGTGTTGTTGGGGTGGAACTGAAGACTTCTAGACCAACTATGGAGGCCGAGACACTCAGGGACAGAAACCTGCAAGTGATCTTGGGCTTATCTCCCAGGCTTAAGCTCTCTTGCTATAAAATAAAGCCACTTGGTGGCTTTATTCAACTCAGTAAATATTTACCGACAACTGCTATTTGCCAGGAAAGTTCTAGGCCCTTGGAAAAAATTGCCAGACAACAACAACAACAACAAATCACTGTTTCCTGGGAGTACCGGATGGGAGACCACGATTGTTCCCAGGAGATCATGAGAAGGAGACACGGGGAGGGACGTGATGAGGAGCTGGGACAGGTTTTCCTGGCACAGATGGACCCACATACTGGTCCTTTGGCTGGCTGTGGGCAGCACACCACAGGGTCTTTGGAGAAGAAGCACAGGAACCAAACAAATAATCAAAAGTCAACAATGAAAGAAGCCAGCCACCCAACACCTGCTGAGCAACCTTCCAGTGGGCTTCAGATGTACTGCTTCTTCCAACACTCCAACAAGCCAGAGACATATTAGCTGCTCCCATCTTAACAGATGGGACGACTGAGGCTGGGCGGTAAATACTGAGAAATTACTCTGAGCCAGCAAAGAAAGGTTTATGTAATGAGAACACACAATGTATTGCTCTCTGAGAACTTCCCCTCTGTACTTAGAAGACGTTAGGAAAATATTATCAAAGGATTGTGATTCCCTTCTTTTCCAGAGGTTGAAAATTCTTGCTGTGGAGCCAACCTATACAGCATTCCATGTGAGCCTTTGAATCTGGAAAAATCCTATCGCAGTATTCCATTCACAGAAAACACCCAGAAACTAAGGCCCCTTGTAAGTGGATGTTGGGTCTCTCACATTCTCTGGGGGGCAGCTCAGCTGTCCTGCAGGGGTGGCCACAGCTCCTACCCTACTCACAGGGGCCGTGGACCCCATGGAAATATCCTGTCTGCTCTTAGAAGTTCAGAACAAGGTTCATTTCTCAGTCATACAGGCTCAGAAACATTGGGGAAAGAAAAGAAAAGAGAAAAAGAAAAATCTGGTGTTTTAAAATTTTGCCAGGAGTCTAGTCATTAGGGTAAATGTTAACCAAATCCAAAGATATGAAAGAATATGGATTTTGATAGAAAAGTTGATAAACGGTCTCTTCTATGACTTTGAAAAACAGAAATCCTTGCTTAAAGACTTGATATTAGCAAATACCACTTACTGAACATATACCATGTGTCTGGCATTAATAAGCTTTCAGACGTAATTAGTGGTGACTTGATGGCATGATGCCACAGACTGCTGCATGCGTGAGCTTGAGAGCAGAGGCCACCAGCCCTCCCCTGGGCTCTATGCACCAGGTATATTACAGGCTCAGAGTTGCAGCTACCACTTCACTTTGGTGCCTGGGTAACTATGGGCTCCCTGGTACCCTAATATTGGCTTTAATTCTACCTGACTTAACTCCAGGGCTCAACTCCCTGACTTCAACTTCTGAACTTTAGCTCAGCATCTCCTGAGAGAACCAAGAAGGCTGCCCTGGGCTTGTGGCAAGCCCCGTGGGGTCAGGGTCAGATGTCTACCTCTGCTTCCATCACTATGGAAGCAGATGGAGGCTATTCGACTTGGTATATTCACAGCCAGCTAGTGCCAGCAATTCCAGGTGAGGACTATAGCTGGCAGGTATTCCAGATCACATCTGCTGCTGATTTAATTAGCTGAGTACTATGATTCCATTTTATGTAAGAGGGTTAGCAGCCAGAAATTTTGATTCCCATCACAGTGTGAGCAGGTATAGAACTGGAACTTGATGGCTAGAGAGATGGCTTAGTGGTTAAGGCATTTGCCTGAAAAGCCAAAAGGATCCTGGTTTGATTCTCCAGGACCCACATAAGCCAGATACACAAGGGGGCACATGCGTCTGGAGTTTGTTTGCAGTGGTTGGAGGCCCTGGTGAGCCCACTCTCTCTCTCTCTCTCTCTCTCTGCCTGCCTCTTTTTGTATCTCTCTCTCTCTCTCTCAAATAAATAAATAAAAATAAAATATTAAAAAATCCCAGTGGAGGCACATAGGAGGACTCAGTTCACTGAGCCTGGACCAGAGTGAGACCCTACCTCGCAAACCAAAAAAAAAAAAAAAAAAAAAAAAAAAAAAATAGTGGAACATGAACTCAGTTCACTGAACCTATAGCATATCAACTCTAGCTAGCCAGCAAGCCCTGTCCCTGCCTCCCCAGCACCAGGATTACAGGCATGTGCCATGGTGCCCTACATGGATTCTGGAGAGCCAAACTCAACACCCCATGCTTGTGCAGCAAACACCTTACCAAATGAGCCATCTCCCTAGCTCTCTACCCTTTCATCTCCTCCCTTCATCTTAGAATAACCCAAATATCCAATGCTGAGATGACTCAGCATTTAAAGGTGCTGATTCGCAAAACCTGCCAACCTGGGCTTGTACCCACACACATAAAGCCAGATGCACAAAGTAGCTCATGCATCTGGAGTTCAGTTTGCAGTGGCAAGAGGCTTGGCACAACCATACTTCTCTCTCTGATATACACACACACACACACACACACACACACACACACACACACACACAGTAATTCCAGTAATTCTAGTAATTTCAGTAATCAGGAGGCTGAGAAAGGTGATTGCCACAAGTTTGAGGCCAACCTGATCTACATAGTGTGTGCAAGGTCAGCGAGGACTACAGCGAGGACTACATAGTTAGACCCTGTCTCAAATAAAAACATAAACAATCAAACTCTTTGAAGGGGTACCATAAAAGGGGATTTCTTCCTATAACTTCTGACCTGTGACTACTGGGTCTCTTGCTCAAGATTTTGGAAGCTGGGTGAGTCTTCCTAGCACAGAGAGCAGCCTGAGGCCTGGCCGAGGCTGTCCTCTCCAAATGTTGTCCAACACCAGAACCAACAGCCTCTCCTGAGAGATTCGGGTTGCAAGGCTGAGCCATAGGCGAGGATTCCATTGAAGTCCCGCTGAGGACATTCTTGGACCCAGCCTACTTTCTAATGGGAAAAAATGCTTTTCCAGTGGCAAACGTATCCGTCCAGATGTCCAAACAGAGCTGGTAAATCCTAAGGAGCTAAACAGTATTTGAGTTTAAAAGAAAAAAAGAAAAAGGCCACCTAAAATAGCCTTGATGGTTTTTTTCCCCTCTAGTTCTTGAGTGGTCATGGCTGTCACTGATGCAGATGATAAAGTTAATCTCTAAAACATTTAAAGTAACGCTCACGGAGGGGGCATTGACGTCCCTTCACAGCGCACTTTGCAGACACATGCCACAACCCCCGTTAGAAAACGGAAAATCCCCACAGTTGTTCAGACACAGTTCCTAAGCTTTCCCAGAGCCATGTGCCAGGGTTTGGAACTCTGAAGACAAATCCTTTCTCTGGAGCATCCACACTGCACACCACCCGCCCACCACCACCACCGCTACCACCACCCCACCACTGCCCTGGAAGCCTTGTCTGAGGACAGACCCTCCGAGGATCTCCTTCCTGAGTCGGGGAAGCCGTGGGATCTAGAAAGAGTTTATTGGAGGAAGTTTCTAACTAAATCTCCTCACAGCTCTCAGGTTGAGTCTGCATCATAGGACAAGGTCAGTGTATGTCTCCAGACGGTGGCGCTGGTGGCTGACTCACCTGGAGTCTTGCTGCATCTATTTGCTCCTGGAGAATAAGTGCAATGAGGTCTTAGAACCCAGAGACAGTGCCGTAGACTTAACAAATACTGTTGCCCTCTCTCTCTTGCTCTATCACTCATTCTCTGTTGTTCTCTCTCTCTTGCTCTATCACTCACTCTCTGCTGCACTCTCTCTCTCTCTCTCTCTCTTTGAGGTAGTGTCTTACTCTAGCTTAGGCTGACCTGGAATTCACTATGTATTCTCAGGTGGCCTCAAACTCTCAGCGTTCCTCCTACCTCTGCCTCCCGAGTGCTGGGATTAAAGGCATGCGCCACCATACCCGGCTTCTCTTGCTCTCCCACTCTCTCGGATCCCCAAGGAAATGATCCCTGTAGCCAGTCCTATAGTGAGCCTGAAGTAGGGCCTCGGGTGTTTTGACTCTTTCCACTGAAGGTGAAGGGGTTTGCTCTGCTCTGACTGTGCAGCACGGTCAGATCTAAGAACATGCCACAGAGCCCTGAGGAGGTGGCAAGAGGAGTCACGCAGACCACACGCAGGCCCACTAACCACACCATCGTCTGAGGAGCTGTGCTCCAATGGGGTAAAACCCATCTAGGATAAATCACTTGTATCCCTGGAGTTCGTAGCCCTACGCCTCACAAGTGCCACAAAGAGACCGCGGTCTCCTAAAAGCTTACTAAGAGATCTCTTGTCATAATGGAAAGGACACACCTTTCCCAGGTGGCCAAAAGTAATTGTAGGGAAGGGAAAAAAATAAGTTTAAAGAAACAAGTAAAAGCCCTTTTGCAGTCCCCCCACCCCGAAAACACATAGAACTGATGAAGAAGGTCATGTTTATAAATCACGACACCCTGCAGGAATTCTGGAAGAGTCTTCTTCATGTCCCCAGGCCTGCCCATGCTTCTCTCTCCCACACTTGCCTGCTTGGAGGTGAACACGGGGCCACCAAAGACAAGAAACCCAGAGAGCTGACGCTCACGCAGGAGTTAAAAAGCAAATGCCAAATGCTGAAATTCTCTGGCCAACAGTGACTTCACATTCTTGGGAATAAACTATTGACCAGATGCTCGAAAAGAAGATTCATGTGTGGAAAACAGCAAACGTATCCGTCCAGATGTCCAAACAGAGCTGGTAAATCCTAAGGAGCTAAACAGTATTTGAGTTTAAAAGAAAAAAAGAAAAAGGCCACCTAAAATAGCCTTGATGGTTTTTTTCCCCCTCTAGTTCTTGAGTGGTCATGGCTGTCACTGATGCAGATGATAAAGTTAATCTCTAAAACATTTAAAGTAACGCTCACGGAGGGGGCATTGACGTCCCTTCACAGCGCACTTTGCAGACACATGCCACAACCCCCGTTAGAAAACGGAAAATCCCCACAGTTGTTCAGACACAGTTCCTAAGCTTCCACCAGAGCCATGTGCCAGGGTTTGGAACTCTGAAGACAAATCCTTTCTCTGGAGCATCCACACTGCACACCACCCCGCCCACCACCACCACCGCTACCACCACCCCACCACTGCCCTGGAAGCCTTGTCTGAGGACAGACCCTCCGAGGATCTCCTTCCTGAGTCGGGGGGAAGCCGTGGGATCTAGAAAGAGTTTATTGGAGGAAGTTTCTAACTAAATCTCCTCACAGCTCTCAGGTTGAGTCTGCATCATAGGACAAGGTCAGTGTATGTCTCCAGACGGTGGCGCTGGTGGCTGACTCACCTGGAGTCTTGCTGCATCTATTTGCTCCTGGAGAATAAGTGCAATGAGGTCTTAGAACCCAGAGACAGTGCCGTAGACTTAACAAATACTGTTGCCCTTTCTCTCTTGCTCTATCACTCACTCTCTGTTGTTCTCTCTCTCTTGCTCTATCACTCACTCTCTGCTGCACTCTCTCTCTCTCTCTTTGAGGTAGTGTCTTACTCTAGCTTAGGCTGACCTGGAATTCACTATGTATTCTCAGGTGGCCTCAAACTCTCAGCGTTCCTCCTACCTCTGCCTCCCGAGTGCTGGGATTAAAGGCATGCGCCACCATACCCGGCTTCTCTTGCTCTCCCACTCTCTCGGATCCCCAAGGAAATGATCCCTGTAGCCAGTCCTATAGTGAGCCTGAAGTAGGGCCTCGGGTGTTTTGACTCTTTCCACTGAAGGTGAAGGGGTTTGCTCTGCTCTGACTGTGCAGCACGGTCAGATCTAAGAACATGCCACAGAGCCCTGAGGAGGTGGCAAGAGGAGTCACGCAGACCACACGCAGGCCCACTAACCACACCATCGTCTGAGGAGCTGTGCTCCAATGGGGTAAAACCCATCTAGGATAAATCACTTGTATCCCTGGAGTTCGTAGCCCCACGCCTCACAAGTGCCACAAAGAGACCGCGGTCTCCTAAAAGCTTACTAAGAGATCTCTTGTCATAATGGAAAGGACACACCTTTCCCAGGTGGCCAAAAGTAATTGTAGGGAAGGGAAAAAAATAAGTTTAAAGAAACAAGTAAAAGCCCTTTTGCAGTCCCCCCACCCCGAAAACACATAGAACTGATGAAGAAGGTCATGTTTATAAATCACGACACCCTGCAGGAATTCTGGAAGAGTCTTCTTCATGTCCCCAGGCCTGCCCATGCTTCTCTCTCCCACACTTGCCTGCTTGGAGGTGAACACGGGGCCACCAAAGACAAGAAACCCAGAGAGCTGACGCTCACGCAGGAGTTAAAAAGCAAATGCCAAATGCTGAAATTCTCTGGCCAACAGTGACTTCACATTCTTGGGAATAAACTATTGACCAGATGCTCGAAAAGAAGATTCATGTGCGGAAAACAAGCACAGAGACAAAGAGAAGGTTCTGAACCCAAAAATGTTTTCCACAGACATATCTACCCAAGGCCCTGTTCCCCCAAAGTACATTAGGGGTTGCACCTGCATAATGGGGGAGGCTTTGGATTCAGCCCCAAAGACAGTGTGTCCTCAGCAGACCACTGCCAGCAAGGTAAGGCCCTTGGGCCACAGTGGCTCTCAGTCCAGCTCAAACACGATCACACTGTCTGGAAAAGTGCTTTTCTGCCCTGGCAGCTGTCCTTTCTATCTGCTCTGAATTTAAAAGAAGCAAATGTCATAGGAGGATCAGAAAAAACATAATTCCACGTTGCCTTCCATGGGTCTGTGCTTCCCAGTAAACCTGAGACAGTTGATTCCATATGGGGCATGGGGCATGGGGCTGGTCTCTACAGAGTGAAACTGGGGCAGCAGTGAGGGAGACACGGTGGAAGTCAAGACACAGCACAGAGAGCAGTAGACTTTCAGCAGAAGCTTCCCTGGGGATGAGAAATGTGCTTCGTCCCTTTCCTTGATGGTGTATGCATGACTTTTCTCATTGCAGTGACAAAATAACTGACCCCCCCCAAAAAAAAAGCAGCTTGGTGGTGTATCCCTTTAATACCAGAACTTGGCAGAGGTGGGAGGACTTTGAGGCCACCCTGAGACTACATAGTGAATTCCAGGTCAGCCTGGGCTAGAAGGCTGGTGCTTGGCTTTTCCCCTTTTTTTTTTTTTTTTTTTTTTTTTTTTTGAGAGAGAGACAGAAAGAGAGAAAGAGGAAGAGGCAGAGAGAGAGAGAGAGAGAGAGAAAATGGGTGTGCCAATGGCTTCTCAGCCTCTGTGAACAAACTCCAGATGCATGCGCCCCCTTGTGGGCAAGTGCGGCATTGTGCCCTTGCATCACTTTGGTGCCTGGCTAAACATGGGACCTGGAGAATCCAACGGGCATTTTTAGGCTAGGCAGGCAGGCACCTTAACCACTAAGCCATTTCTCCAGCCTTCCTTTTTCCTTTTTTATTCCACCTAGGACTCCAGCCCACAGTGTGGCAATACCCACACTCAGGATGGGCCTTCCCTCCTCACTTAACCCTGACACAACCAGAGGATGTCTCCTAGGTGACTTCAAATCTGGTCAAGTTGATGACGAAGATAAACCATCACAAATGATATTGCATTGCCTAGCTCCAGTCAGGGATTGCAATCAGGACATGATAACACATGGATGGATGGATGGTTGAGCTGTCCCTTGGTAGCAACTTTCCCTCTTAGGGAATTGTAAGGCCAGTCTTCTTTCCCTGGCATCTCATTAAAATTGACACACAAAGTAACTTCATCAGTATCACCAAATCCAGCCCCCTGACAACTTACTTTTCTGACCCATGCATGTGTGCATCCCTGCCCATTTTACCCCTCTCACATGTAAGGGGCACAGTTTCTCTTTTCAGTCTCTTGAAATTAAACTCCATCCATTTTCAGCCTGTCTTATGGCATCTTTCAGGACTAGGACATCCAAAAACATTGCTCCTGTATGTGACCTGAGTCTAGAAATCGTCTCGCCTGGCAGTCTTGTGCTTTGCTTCAACTCGGAGCCTCTGGGCCCTTGTGTCCATGGCAAAGCATTGGCCAGTCCACCCATGCTTAGGTCCTGTACCCTCCTGAGACCCTGGCACCAGCTGTGATCATTGTCATCATCATACCTTTGGTCAGTTATTTCCCTATGACTACAAATGTCTGCTCTCACATTCTTCACTTATTCTATCACATACCTCACTGATTTAATCTGTTTATCTTCTCTAATGGACTAGAAGCTTCTAGAGTGTATGATTCTGTTTTGTTCACCCTTTTTAAAAAAACATTTTTTAGGGCTGGAGAGATGGCTTAGTGGTTAAGGCACCTGCCTGCTAAGCCTAAGAACACTGGTTCTAATCTCCAGGTCCCACATTTAGCCAGACACAAAGTGATGCAAGGGTGCAATGCCACACTTGCCCACAAGGGGGGCACACACATCTGGAGTTCGTTCACAGTGGCTGAGAGGCTGCTGGTGTGCCCATTCTCTGTGTCCCTCTCCCCCCTCTCTATCTCTCTCTGTGTCTGTCTCCAAAATAATTATTTTATTTTATTTATTTATTTATTTTATTTTATTTTTTTATTTATTTGACAGAAAGAGGGAGAGAGAGAGAGAGAGAGAGAGAGAGAGAGAGAGAGAGAGAGAATGGGCATGCCAGGACCTCCAGCCATTGAGAACAAACTCCAGATGCATGCACCCCCTTGTGCATCTGGCTTTCTTGGGTTCTGGAGAATCGAACTGGGATCCTTTGGCTTTGCAACCAAACGCCTTAACCACTAAGCCATCTCTCCATCCTTTTTATCATCAGCATTTAGCACAATGTCTGATGCCTAGCAGATCAATAAATGTCTGCTGAACTGAGCAAATTGTACTTTTGAAATAACCATGATACTTATAATTTACTATGTGCTCATTGTGTAAACATTCTGTTAAACTGTTAAGTCCACAAATTCACCTAGCAACTTGGGGACTGGGTATTTTTTATCTCTGTGTTACTGATATGGATCTAGAGATTTGAGTATCCTGCTCCATGCGGAGATGATATTCAAATACATGTTCATCTGTTTGTACCCCAACATGATCACACTCAAGGAAAGATGTAGGTTCTTCTATACACAGATAACAGAGAAACCTGCCAGATAATGTGATCTAAAGAAGGCTATGAAAGAAATAGTGAAGGATCCCTGTTCCATTCTTAACTGACAAAAGTCTAACATACAGAAAATTAGCATTATTGCTTAATTAATACTTTGGCGCAGATTTGTTTGGTGTCTGTAACATTCATGGTCATCTGATGATAAGAAGTGAAAGACTGATAATAATCAGGATAAGTATGCCCCTCTTTTAGTCAACCTAAGGGCTAAACTTATACCCAAATAGATGCATATCAATTTATTAATACAGGCACTCCCATTTCCAATTATAATTTTAGCTCTATTGTTCCTATTTCTTTAGGGAAGATACTCAGTTGGCTTCAACTATATCTGGCTTATAAAATTTACTAGCAAGGTCAAGAACAATAAAGAAACTTTTCTATAAAAATAAATCTGAAGAAAAGCTTTGATTGTCTTTTTTTTTTGGTTTTTCAAGGTAGGGTCTCACTCTAGCTCAGGCTGACCTGGAATTCACTATGTAGTCTCAGGCTGGCCTTGAACTCACGGTGTTCTCCTACATCTGCCTCCTGAGTGCTGGGATTAAAGGCGTGCGCCACCACGCCCGGCAACAGACTAATGTCTATTTAAAAATAGTAGAATGGCTTCTAAGCCAGCATGCAAAAGAGACCAAAAATCATTATCTAATAGCTTTGTGCTTGTATATTTTTTTGTCTCCTTGATATTTGAAAATTTACTTAAGAACAACGTGGCTTATTTCACTGCATTAGCATGTCAGACAAGCAATTCAATAATGTTTAGAAAACATTCGCTTAAAAAAATCTATTTCCTCCAACTTTCTGGCACATTACACAGCTGTTTCTAGGAATGCTGCAAAACTTTCACGTGCAACCAGAAGCATCCAGGGCATTGCTTTTTTACAGCTTGTAACAATGGTGCCTTGTAGGAGTGGAGGGCGCGTTGGCCTGGCAGCCATGGCTAGTTTGGAGTGGACCAGTACAACGATAGCCAGGTCTGTGGCCACGTGATGGAGCTGCTGATACTCCCTAGTAGATGGAAGAGGACGAGACACATGACCCTCCCCTGGGAATCCAGCTGTTGCTCCCTCCTGTCCTCCTCCCCACCTGCAAGGGGTCTGGGAAAAGCTAGACTCGATGCACAGGAGAAGGTGAGCTAGGAGATAGGACTTGATGAAACTCACATGCGATCACAATCCAGGATGGAGTGGGACTTGGCTGCGATGCAACTGCCCATATTCCTGTAAGGACCCCCTCACTTGTGCTCGACAAGTTACCCCAAGACACTCGGTGGTTCACCAGGATTGGATTTTGGTGCCATCATGCTTTAGTCTGTCGTCACGCCCTAGCTGGGATGAATAGATGTGTGTGTTCTCATTTCTCCAGGGAGAAAGTACCCCCCCCACTCTGCCTCTCTTTCTCTCTCTCAAATAAATAAAATAAAATAAAATAAAATAAAATTTTGTAGCTGGGCGTGGTGGTGCACGCCTTTAATCCCACCATTTGGGAGGCAGAGGTAGGAGGATCACTGTAACTTTGAGGCCAGCCTGAGACTACGTAGTGAGTTCCAGATCAGCATGAACAAGAGTGAAATGCTACCTCGAAAAAACAGAACAGAACAAAACAAAACAAAATAAAATAAAATTTTGAAAAGGAGAGGTGTTTTAGCTCATTTCCATCTAGTCTTAGACTCTGACCCCTGGCAGGGTCTCCCTGTATAGGTATCTGGTAGAACCTTGGCCTAGACCATTCACAGTGTGTAACCCACCTCCCTGGTCCTCACCCTACCCCCACACTGTGGCCAAGTCCACTGGTCAGCTTGTTCTCATTCCATCTCTCCCCTTCCCTTTCCCATGACCAGCATATGCCTGAAGACATGGTCCTAAGAACTTTCCAAGTCATTAGGTCATCCTGGTCTCAAGTCTACTTCTGAAAGTGTGTTAAAAAAGTGAACCTAAAGCCGGGCATGGTGGCACATGCCTTTAATCCCAGTACTGGGGAGGCAGAGGTAGGAGGATCACCATGAATTTGAGGCCATCCTGAGACTACATAGTCAATTCCAGGTCAGCCTGAGCTAGAGTGAGACCCTACCTTGAAAAACCAAAAAAAAAAGTGGATCTAGCCAGGCATGGCGATACACACCTTTAATCCCAGCTCTCAGGAGGCAGAGATAGTAGGATCACTGTGAGTTCAAGGCCACCCTGAGACTATATTAGTGAATTCCAGGTTAGTCTGAGCTAGAGCAACACCCTACCTTGAAGAAAAAAAAAAAAGTGAACCCCGGGCTGGAAAGATGGCTTAGTGGTTAAGGTGCCTGCCTGTGAAGCCTAAGAACGCTTGTTCAAATCTCCAGGTCCCACGTTTAGCCAGATGCAAAAGTGATGCAAGCGCACAATGTCACACATGTGCACAAGGGGGCGCACGTGTCTGGAGTTCATTCACAGTGCCTGAAAAGGCCCTGGCGTGCCCATTCTCTCTCTGCCTCTTTCTCTCGCTGTCTGTCTCTCTCAAAAAAAAAAAGAAAAGAAAAAAGTGAGCCCATTTCAAAACAAGCCAAGAGGACGAATTCTGTGTGATTCCACTTAGATGGAGTCTCTGAAGTGGTCACAAGTGGGGTCAGAGAGCAGCGTGGTTGCTGCTGAGGCCGAGGGAGGAGGGAAGGAAGCTCGTGTACAACAGCTTACGCTTTCAGCTTCGCAACTGAAGGGTCTCTGTAGCGTGTTCGCACAACAGTGTGAGTGCACCGCGCCCTTTTCAGCGGCTAACCATGGAGCCATTTCCCCAGCCCCATTTACCCCTCCATTAAGATCCACAGACATCTCCATACATCGACGTCTCCCCTAGCTTTGCAGTTCTCATACTTCACAAATAGGGAAACTGAAGATTTTCCACTTCTTTGGGCGGTTCTGATACATAGTGAAGTTATGAGCCACTGGATTCGAACTGCAGCCTGCAGCGCTCTGCCACCCTCCTCCTGAGGTGGAAGGGCAGCTCCTGGCTCCCTTCGAGGAGGGCTGTGACACCTCCCTGGTGTCCACACCTTCGCCATGCTCAGTGGGATGGCATCATCTGCAGCCCGACAGAAATGCAGTCTTGAGCTCTACCTACTGCAGCCAACAGGAAATCTGTATTTTTAACAAATGCCTCAGATGATTGATTCTTGTGTGGAAGGCCACATGATGCTACTTTTATATCATTTTTAAATTGGCGATCCCTTTATTTGAGGCTGTCTACACATAAAAGGCACTATCTGAAGCATGCTTAGTGTTTTTGTTAAGGCTTGCCAAGGCTGTAAATCCCAGATGAAAGCCATTTGGGTTGCATGTCTTGTTGTCACCCTGATAGAATGATAAACTCACAGAAAGCTGTTTTCTCTACAGCTAAATGTTTGTCCCTTGCCCGATAAGTCCTCTAGGTCTCTGAGCTATTTCTCAAAGAGAAAACAAAGAAACCCCGCCCTAATTCTACCACAGCCAAGAGGAGAGAGGTCCTTGTCCCTACTTTGCTGTAAAGCATTAGCCCACTTCACTTAAAATTTTATTTCCCCATCACATCCAGATATAGCCAAGGAAATCATTTATTTTGAAGTGTTTTTTTTAAGGTTTCCAATTAAAAACCCTTGGAAAGCACTTGACCTATATTTACTGTAACCATACTTTCCAAATAAAATTCCAGACACATGGCCTGATAAGTATGTGTGTACTCACCACATTATTTAAAAATAAACTGTGCTATATTTTGCCTGTTTGAAAAAAAAGAATTCATACTCATTTCAGAAATGTCAGAAAGATCAAAGAACCAGATATTAGTGCTGCTTTCACTTTTGGTCACAGAAGCTTCTCTATTCAGATGGTGCTGACCACTGGGGAGACTCAAAACTCATCAAAGTGCTGAGAAGAGACAGTGGAATGTTCACCACTAAGTGAGACATCTCTATCAGACCCTCCAAGACTCAGGAACCACTGTATGAGAGATGATAGCAAGAGGGCTGGAGAGATGGCTTAGCAGTTAAGGCACTTGCCTGCAAAGCCGAAGGACCCAGGTTTGATTCCCCAGGACCCACGTAAGCCAGATGCATAAGGGGGCGCATGTGTCTGGAGTTCGTTTGCAGTGGTTGGAAGCCTTGGTGCACCCATTCTCTCTCTATCTTCCTCTCTCTCTCTCAAAAAATAAATAAAAATAAAAATATTTTAAATAAAAAGAGATGATAGTAAGAATGTGCCAGCCAAAGCAAGGGGAGGAGTGCTTACCATATTATAATCACAAAATGATTGCGATATTCAGAACCTCATGGTGGCTGAGGCTACCTACATAAGACCTGCATAACAGGAGGGAAAAACATAATATTAAAAGAGAAGAGAAGCCGGGTGTGGTGGCGCATGCCTTTAATTCCAGCACTTGGGAGGCAGAGGTAGGAGGATTGCCATGAGTTCGAGGCCACCCTGAGACTACATAGCTAATTCCAGGTCAGCCTGGACCAGAGTGAGACCCTACCTTGAAAAACCAAAAAAAAAAAAAAAAAAAAAAAAAAAAAGAAAGAAAGAAAAAGAGAAGAGAGAGGGCTGGAGAGATGGCTGAGCCATTAAGGTGCTGCAAAGCCTAAGGAAGCAGGTTTGGCTCTCCAGTACCCACGTAAGCCACATGCACAAGGTGACCCATGCTCACAAGGTCACGTGTGCACACAAGGTGGCACATATGTCTGCAGTTTGATTGCAGTGGTTGGAGGTCCTGGCATGCCAACTCTCTCTCTCTTTCTCTCTCATAAATAAAATAAATAATTAAAAAATTTTAAAATAGAAGAGAAACTAGTTGAAGGGAGGGATTCAGTGGAGGGGAGGTAGAGAAGAGGAGGAAGGGAGTATGGTGGGAGAGGATTCTGATCATGTTTATATTGTTTAGATTTATGGAAGTTGTCAATAAAGTTTTGAAAAGGAAAGTCAAAAGAGTGAACTAAAGTGTCTGCAGTCCTACCACTCATATTTCAATCCTTGTTTTTTTTTTTTAGTTTTTATCTGTAGCAGGTGGTATCATTTGTCAACAGCGTATCTCATAGAATTTGCATCCTGAACCTTCCAATTAAACTTATGAGGATTTTCCTACATCACTAAAGATAATTTGTAAATATTATTTTAATGGCTGCATGATACTCTATTTTGCATATACTATAATTATTTTTGCCCACCCTACATACTGTTTTTTTTTGTTTTTTTTTTGTGTGTGTGTGTGTGTGGTTTTTCAAGGTAGGGCCTCACTCTAGCTCAGACTGATCTGGAATTCACTATGTGCTGGGATTAAAGATGTGCACCACCACGCCTGGCTTAATGTATTTTTTTTTTTTAAAGATGATCCAGCTCAAAAACAAGAGCAGAAGGAAGAGTGATGGAGGAACACTGTATGATCTACTCTGGCCACAACAGGTGAACGACCCTGCCTGACGGGAGCTTATGGGGCCTTACAAGAGCACATGCACACGCATACCCTCTGCACACACATACATACCCCTGCACACACATGTATACCCCTGCACACACACACAAGTAAAACAAAAAAATTAAAGGTGGAAGGGGATTGATGAAGATGCCTGACATCAACATCTGGCCTACACACACACACACACACACACACACACACACACACACGCATGAGCATACACACACACGTATTCACATGCATGTGCATGAGCATACACACACGTATTCACATACATGTGCATGAGCACACACACACACACACACACACACCATGCACAGAAAAGAATGAATAAACAGGGAAGTCTAGTAGGGTGCAGGTGACACCTTGAAGGTTCTGTGTGTTCCCCAGCACAGTGGGGTGCAGAGAGCAGAACCCATCTCTCTTGCAACATTGTACGGTTCTCAAGACCTGTGCACTTCCTCATCTTTTGTGGGCAAGACTCAGCTGTGATGGCAAAACATTGCTCCGAGGCAAAGAAATCCTGCATTCCAGAGCAAGCGTCTCCAGTAAGACACGGGAAAACAGAGGAGGGTCGCTGGCTTCTCAGGTCCGCTTTCCTGAAAAACTGAGAGAAAGGAATTTATGAAAGGAAATAGGTTTATCTACCATTTTGGCCAGAACTTCCCTCTGTCTTGTTTTTGGAGTGTCAAACTTTTTAGAAAAGACAAGACAAAAGCCAGGAAATGTATGCAGGTCAGTGTAGCTGTGAGATGAGTTAGTTATTCGTATAGTGAGAAGGTTTTCTCTGGGAGATCGGTTCTTCCTCTGGGGCTGGGTGGGGGCGCCTATGCTCACCCTAGGAAAGTTCTAATTACTCCAGAACTCCAGTGATGGAATTGTTCTGTGACCAGAAGTTCTATATGATGTAAGAGTAACAGGCCAATTTGGTCAAGCAAACTTTCGGTTTGAGTTTATGCAGGACCAAGCAATTGGCCATTGTCTGGACAGTGCGTGTTTCAGTTCCTTTGTAGAACTTGGCACAACCTGAGTCTGAGAAAAGAAAGCTGCTCAGAAATCTCACAGACTCATCCCCTGGGCCTGGAGCAGAGTGTAGGGTGGTAAAGCACTGTGGGCATCTACCTGTGGGCAGTCAGCATGTAGAGGCGTGAGCTGGGCATCATGTTTTCCCCTGACAGCCCAGCCCACCCCGGTAGGACCCTCCAGGAGCATTGCCTAGTTACAGGGAAAGCACTGCGGAGCAACTGCAGTGTAGGATCTTGAATGAAGTCGGCAATCCCAGAAAGCAAGAGGGCCTGGGGATCCATTTTTATAAACTTCTAGTGCATGTATTTAGAAGAAAAAGAAAACCATAGAATAGTCATGCTCTGATTAAGCTATCTGCTAACCAAGAGGAATTAAAAGGCGTCTTGAAAAATAGCAACTATACAAACCCACAGTATCTTTTCATCGGTTGGTTGTGAATTTATAATAATAAATTTCACATTTCTTTTGGGAGATGTTTCCCCAGTTATCCAACCCATGGTAGGTCTAGTCACTGCCACTCTGTCAAAAGCATAAAAGCACTGAGTTATTGAATATTTGAGTTGTAATAACTATTTTATTTTACTAAATTCTTACTTGAATTTACTTAATAATATTTAAGAGGAGGACAGGAATGAACATTTCTAATTTCAAAAGCACCTAACAAACAAGGCGCCTGCCTGCTAAGCCAAGAAGGCCCATTTGAGAGATGGCTGCCAAAAGTGACGCAAGGGTGCAATGCCGCACTTGCGCCTGCCTGCTCACAGTGGCCTAAGAATGCCCATTTGAGTCTCCAAAAAGAACTACTTTAACAAACTTCTGTTCAATGTTAGAACAGGTACATAGTTTATTAGACCTCATTTTGATCAATGCTTTCATCTGCTTATAATCACACCTCACTTGAACACTCACAATGTGTAATGATTAACTCACAATTTGTGGATCTAGTTAATGGGGTATAAGTTAATAATGAGGTCATGGGTATCCAGGCTATAAGTTTTCTATAAAATTGAAATCTGGCAATAAAGTAATAGTAGAAATATATGTTAAAATTAGGTAGAAAACAGTGATCCTTTGGTTCCCTTTTTTTGGCTTTTAAACTATGATATTCCCTCCCCCTTTTCCACCATTTCTTCTGCAATGGACCCTGAGCCTTGGAGACATTTCAGTGCTGAGTACACCTCTGTCACTTCTTCTCAGCACCATGTTGCCTTTTGGGTCATCCCAGTGGTCACCACCGACTTAAAAGAGAAGCTTCTCTAACCAGAAGTGAGAGTGGCATTAATATATGCATATGAACATTAAGTAAAATGCTTACAAGGCAATTTGGTGGGCATAATATATGCATTTAGCCAGACAAGAGTAGACATTACACTCCTAAGGCTCATGACCTTCCCCACCATAGGCTTTTGATTGGGTTTTCAGTACCAGGCATGTATTCCCTCCCATAGAGCGGGCCTCCAGTCCAATTAGAGAGCAGTTGTTTTTTCCCCAGAGCAGACATGCCACTATTGCACCAGTTCAGTCAGTTGGCTTGGTTGGCCAAACTTGAGGTTTCCAGTGTCCACTGTTTTCACCACTGATGACTCTGTCTCTCATAGGGCTGCATGCAGTGCAGCTTTTTCCAGCTGTCTGTCAGTTGGTCTGCAGGGAGGAGGTTTTCAGCTCAACCCCAGTTTGATTTCTCGGTGACCTTGCAGCCCAAGCATGTGGAGTCTTTAGCAATAGAGTCTTACCATCTATTTCTGGTGGGAAACCAAGAGCCTTAGCAATAGCCTGTAATGTTTTGGGGGCATCAGGGACCTTCCTGGCCAACAACTCACTGGAAGGTATCCAATCCCTGGCATTGAAATTTTTCTAGTAATAGTCTATGGCTTCTGGGTGTGCCATTATCCAAAAAAATAGGTCATTATATGGCTTATTCACAATAACCTGAATTTTGATTAACCCTCCTCCCACCCTTCTTTTACTCAATCCCTTTCCCTGACCTCACATAGGCCTTTCCCACCCCCAGTAATATATTCATCTGCTTACATATATACAATATCATCTCCTTAAGACCGCCTCTCTCCTCCTTCCCTTATAGCCCTTTTCTAGCTTACTGGCCTCGGCTACCGATTTTTCCTGCAACTCATACATAAGTTTGAACATTTGTAGCTAGGATCCACATATGCGAGAGAACATGCAACATTTGGCTTTCTGGGCCTGGGTTACCTCAATTAGTATAATGCTTTCCAGGTCCATCCATTTCCCTGAAAATTTCATTTTTCTTTACTGCTGAATAGAACTCCATTATATAAATGTACCACATCTCCATTATCCATTCATCACTTGAGGGACATCTAGGCTGGTTCCATTTCCTAGCTACTGTGAATAGAGTGGCAATAAACATGGTTGTGCAAGGATCTTTAAGGTAGTGAGAAGAGTCCTTAGGATATATGCCTAGGAGTGGTATGGCTGGGTCATACGGTAAATCTATTTTTAGCTGTCTCAGGAACCTCCACACTGATTCAGGAAGGGTTTTGATTGGATGAGCTCATTAGTGTATGTGGTCAGCTTCCATTTTAAGGATAAGTCTTCCTCTAGAAAGTCTCCATCCTTCCATCAGGAGGTAATCTACATACCTCCTCTTGAAAGAGAGTGGATTTCTGTGATTGTTTTAGCTAAGAAAGGAGGGTGAAGTGACACTGGGATTCCCAAGGCTACATCATAAAGGTGTTGGATACTTGCGCCTTGTTCTCTAAGATGGTTTTCATGTCAGCGAGTCTGACTTCCTTGAGGCCTCACTGCTATGAGAAGCCCAAACTGGCCCAAGTGCAGACACCACATGGAGAAGCCATAAGACTACACGGAGACATGTCCAGGCCACTCTTAGCACCACCTACCCTGTTGGGTTCCAGTCACCATCTGACTGAAAATCCATGAGGGACCCTCAAACCATCCTCACACAGCTGAGTTCACCCATGCTCCGAACCCACAGAAGCTGCAAGAAATAATGAGAAGGTTGTTGCTTTGGGTCCCAAGGCTTGGAGAGCTATGCCATGCAGCAACAGACATGCAGAACAGTATTTCTCATCTCTGGTTGAAGGAGGGACACATGACCTAAGCCAGCCTACTTGGGCCAACCTCACAGGCTTTCCGGAAGTGCTATGACACGTTTATTCTCTGCCCCTCCGGCCCTGAGTGCACATGGCTAGAGCCTCCTGATGACAGCAAGGAAGACACCCTGGGGACAAAACCAGCATTTGAAGGCTGCAGAGCAGCAGGGGTCCCGATGGCATCAAATCCTGAATCAAGTTGCCCCTGAGCTACCCTTTGATCCACTCACCAGTTCTGAGAAGTCATTACAGTCAGGCATTTTTAATTGCAAGTCACCACGCAGATCTCAGAATTGAATGTCGTATTTGATATCTGCATCCTTTTTTTTTTTTTTTTTTTTTTTTTTTTTTTTTGGTGTTTTGAGCTAGGGTCTCACTTTGGTCCAGGCTGACCTGGAATTCACTATGTAGTCTCAGTGTGTGACCTCGAACTCATGGTGATCCTCCTACCTCTGCTTCCCAAGTGCTGGGATAAAAGGCATGTGCCACCACACCCGGCTTTTTTGATGCCTGCATCTTTTATCCTTGATCTGGGACAAACTGGAGATTTGCAAGCTTTCAGTGACAAGGACCTCGCCTGGCCCTGGAGCACTCATTTCATCCCAGCCTTTGTCATTGTACAGCAGAGAGACTGCTCTCTGCTTTAGTTTCTCTTGGGTAGAGTGGGAAATATCTCGTGCTCTGTGGATCAGAGAATATCTAAGCTAATCTAAGCTTTTGACTTGTAAGCATGAGGGCTTGAGTTAAATCCTCCAGAGCCAAGTTGTGGTGGCACCCCCTTGTAGTCCCAGCACTGGGGAGGCAGAGACAGGAGGATCTCTGGAGTTTGCTAGTCAGCCAATGTAGCCTGCTGGGCAAGTTCCAGGACACTGAGAGACCCTGTCTCATAAAGAAAAAAAAAAGGTGAAATGTGTTTCTGAGAACACACACCCAAGGTTACCTTCTGGCCTCCACGGGCATATGCACTTTTTTTTTTTTTTTTTTTTTTTTGTAGCAGTTACCTTTTTGTTGCTGGGACAAAATCCTCAACCAGAAGCAACTTATGGAAGAACAGGGTTTCTTTTGGCTTATCATTCTAAGAGGAAGCTTCATCATGGAGGGGAAAGCATGGAAGAGCAGACAGCTGGGCATCACATGTTGTCACATTATCTTGGAGGATTCAGCAAGAGTGAGCTAGTCAAAGCTTTGGACAAAATCCAAAGGCCCACCATAGTGACCCACCTCCTCCAGCAAGGCTCCACAACTTTCCCACACTACCACCAGCTGGTGTGCAAGACCCCACACAGATGTGCACACAGATGTGCATACGTACATACACAAAGTTGTTCATTTATTTGTGTTATTTATTTTTATTCTTCTATCTTTAAAATATTTTATTTATTTATTTTAGAGAGTATGTATGTGAAGGAGAGAGAGAATGGGTGCACCAGGGCCTCCAGCCACTGCACACAAACTCCAGATGCATGCGCCCCCTTGTGCATCTGGTTTTGTAGGTACTGGGGAATTGAACCTGGGTGTTTAGGCTTCGCAGGCCAGTGCCTTAACCATTAAGCAATCTCTCCAGCCCTGTTTGTGTCTGTTTGTGTTGTTTAAATTGCCAAGATGGAGAAATACGAGCTGGAGTCTTCTTGGGTCAGCTGGACCAAGTGCTGGCTGCTCACTTTGTGAAGATGGATTCAGGGAGCAACCTACAGTAGCATCTGAGAGGAGCAGCCTGTCGTGACTGAAGCCAGTGACTTGGACAGCGCTGTCCTAGTGACAAATATGCCCACGAGTGACATGAAGCTGGGAGGGACAGCTCACATTTCATAAGAAATTAGGAACTCCAAAATTTTCGTTGTACTCCATCAGCTACCAAATCCAACAAGATCAAGTTTAAATGTGACGTGTGAACTTCTGGCCCTTGTTCTTCTCAAAAACAAGTGTAGATATACGACAGCTAGGAAAAATGATGGAGTCCAAAGGTAAAACACACAGAAAGACGTGAAATCTTACTTGTCATTAACCTCGGGTACAAGACAAAGGCAGCATGCATCTGTGGGAGGGAAGCACAGCTTTCAAAGAAGACTGGGAGAGCCTGGTCTCTCTGTGCTGGTCACACGCACCCTGGAGCACAGTGTTCAACTATGGATGTCATACGCTCAGGAGAAGGGGACAGAGACGTTCACTCAAAAGCAGCTGGTGTGTGGTGAGAAAACTGTCAGCCTTATCATTAGAGAAATGATTAGAAGGTATGGATGTTTGCCTGGAAAAGATTCTGCAAAATCTGGGCTTCCAGAAGGCCTGATAAAGTCACCCATCTATCCTTTGGGAGAAGGCAAGCACTCTGAGAAAGATTCATAGCTGGCTGCTGAGTGAGAAATGCAAAGCCAGAACTTCTAAAACAACATCTGGGAGCTGAAAGATGGCTCAGTGGGTAAAGTGTTTCCATCCATGCATGAGGACCCAGCACCCACATAAAAGCAAGATTATGGAGGTGTGTGTGCATGTACGTGCATGAGAGCATGTGTAAACCCAGCACTGGGGAAACAACAGGATCCCCAAGACTCGCTGAATAACAAGTCTAGACAAACAGTGGGCACTGGGTTCCGAGAGAGACCTTGCCTCAAAAAACTAAGATGGAGAGTGACTGAGAAAGACACTGGAGGCTGTTCTTTGGTCTCCACATGCGCTCTCTCTTTCTCACACACACAAGGAACACTGCCTCAAATTGTGGTTCCTACTCTTTGTGGGCTCAGGAAATCCCTTAGATGCTGGCAGAGGCTCCAGAAGCATTTCCCAGAAAAATCACAGCCATTTCACAGTTTGCAATACTTCCCAATATATGGACTCCCCCAAGCTGTACACATCCCACATTGGGAATCCCTGCCTGGAACAACAAGAAGCTGAGTGGATCAATCTTGCAAATTCTCATATCAGGAGAAAGCACACAAACCTCTATTATTACATCATGTAACACTCCCTGGAATAACCATTCACTTTCCTTCTGTGTGGCTTCTTTGCTCCAAAGAAGCAAACATTATGCAGTCATTTACTTATACTGCTAGGAGTGAAGGGTGGGGAGCTGGGGAGATGGTTCGGAAGATGAAGGACTCATTGCTTAAGCTGGAGTCCCTGAGTTCAGTCCCCAGACCCCAGGTAACAAAGCCAGAGGCTGGGGTGGGCTTCTGGAATCCCAGCATGCTGACATGGACTGTAAGATGGGAGTTGCAAACAGGAGAACTTCCCATAAGCCCTCAGAGAGTGATGCTAAGAGCAACAGCAGAGCAAGAATTCAGAAGAAGAACCCTGTCTCAAGTGAGGTGGAAAGGCAGGGGACTGACCTGAAAGTTGCCCATATGAACACATACACAAATGAGTAAAAATTTTAAAAGGAGGGAAAAGTCTTTGGTCTTTTCTCACCTTCAGAGCACGATATAAACACTGAGACGTCTTTACCTTCCCGTTTCTTTCATTTATTTATTGTTGGCCTTTTTTTTTTTTTGAAGTAGGGTCTCGTTGTAGCCCAGACAGGCCTGGAATTCACTATGTAGTCTCAGGCTGGCCTTGAACACACAGCGATCCTCCTACCTTGGGCTCCCGAGTGCTGGGATTAAAGGTGTGCGCCACCATGCCTGGCTCATCTTCTTCTTCTTATTATTATTATCTTTGGTTTTTCAAGGTAGAGCCTCACTCTAGCCCAGGCTGACCTGCTCTGCTTTGTAGTCTCAGGGTGGCCCCGAACTCATGGTGATCCTCTTACCTTGATCTCCAGAGTGCTGGGATTAAAAGCATGCGCCACCACGACCAGCTCTTTAATCTTTTTT
Source organism: Orientallactaga sibirica (assembly GCA_036365145.1). Taxonomy (NCBI): domain Eukaryota; kingdom Metazoa; phylum Chordata; class Mammalia; order Rodentia; family Dipodidae; genus Orientallactaga; species Orientallactaga sibirica. The sequence continues at coordinate 11,638,784 of JAEOAD010000284.1, forward strand.
TTTTTTTTAATATCCTACTTCTCCCTCTCTCTCGTCTTTCCCATCTCTCCTTTCTCAAGGAAAGAGATCAGATGTAGCAGCAGGGGTGTTCACAGGGAGGTTGGGATGAGCTAGTTCTGCTTCTTCCCTGACCTCTGACCCTCTCTTACCTTCTTCTTCTCTGACTGCCTGACATGTCAAAGACCCTGGCTTGCTCAAGGAGAAGTTCCATAAGCTTGTCATACTGAGTTCAGCATGAGGACCATTTGGGTGTTGAGAGATGTATAATGTAAACATTTTAAAATGTTTAAATTAATTAATTAATTTAAGAGAGAGAAGAGAGTGGGCATGCCAGGGTCTCCAGTCACTGCAAATGAACTCCATGTGCATTTGCCACCTTGTGGATCTGGTTTATGTGGGTCTGGGAATCAAACGTTGGTCCATAGGCTTCACAGGCACCTTAACCATTAAGCCATCTCCCCAGCCCTTGTGTAAGTATTTTAACAAAACTCCAGACACATGTACCACTTTGTGCATCTGGTTTTAGTGGGTATTGGGGAATTGAACTTGGGTGAACTGCTGAGCCATCTCTCCAGCCCATCATGCCAAGTGTTTTAAAATAAAATTTTGAGCTTCTATAAAATATGCTAGGACTTCAGGAGAAAATCATACATTAATTTGAATTGTAACTCAGCCTAGCTGTTAACCTTCCCTTCAGCAACACATCACCAGTTTCTCGTGCGGTATTACTTTTGTGTCTTTCATAGGAAGTGTCACACTGACTGATTTCACTGCAATTGTGCAAACTCTTGGCGTGGGCCACTCACATAGTAAATGATCCTATCAAATGATCAGTCCTGAATGACCAAGCTGTAGTCAGTCAACTTCAGAATGAAAAACATTAACCGCGGAGTTGGCTGCCAAACAGGGGTTAAATTCCTATCTCACTATCTGAGTCCCAGTTTAGCCCAGATACAAAATGATACTATGTCGTGGGGCTTATGTGGGTTCAATGGGATAACATGTGAAACACGTAGACGGGTATCTGGCACACACTAAGCATAATCTTAGAGTATATTTTTATTTTTGTGTCTATGCATGTGTGGGTGCATGCACATCCACATGTGACGGGCACATGGAGGTCAGAGGACAGCTTCCAGGTCTGCCTTCACCTTCCCACCTCATCTGAGGCATGGTTTCTCTCTGGATCTCACTCCCGTTGTCACTGGTCTTTGCTGTACTTGCCATAAGCTTCCAGGAAATTCTCCTGGCTGCCACCCATCTCACTGCCTTCAGTGTGCTGGGTTTTCAGAAGCCCGCCACAGTTTCTGGCTTTTGTTGTTGTTGTTGTTGTTTTTGTTTTTGGTTTTTTGAGGTAGGGTCTCACTCTGGTCCAGGCTGACCTGGAATTCACTATGTAGTCTCAGGCTGTCCTTGAACTCACAGTGATCCTCCTGCCTCTGCCTCTTGATTGCTGGTTCAGTTTCTGGCTTTTTTCATTTTTTAAAATTTTTTAAAAAATTTTTATTTATTTATTTGAGAGGGACAGAGAGAGAGAGAGAGAGAGAGAGAGAGAGAGAGAGGGGCAGATAAAGAGAGAGAGAGAATGGGTGCACCAGGGCCTCCAGCCACTGCAAACAAACTCCAGATGCGTGTGCCACTTTGTGCATCTGGCTTATGTGGGTCCTGGGGAATCAAGCCTCAAACCGGAATCCTTAGGCTTCACAGGCAAGCACTTAACCACCAAGCCATCTCTCCAGGCCCAGTTTCTGGCTTTTTAAGTGATGTTTAGGGATCAAACTTGGGTCCTCATGCTTGAGCGATGAGTGCTTTATCCACTAAGTCATCAACCCAGCCCCTTTATTGATATTTTAATGAATGTGGTTTTTCACCTCCATGTTTAAAAAGTTATTTGTTTATTTGCAGGAGCAGAGAGATGGAGAGGAGACAGGCAGAGAGAATGAGCTCTCCAGGGTCTCCAGCTGCTGCAAATGAACTCTGGATGCATGCACCACTTTCTACATCTGGCTTTACGTGGGTACTGGGGAATTGAAATGAGGTCATTAGGCTTTGCAGGCAAGAGCCTTAAATGCTGAGCCATCTCTTCAGCCCATCACCTACATTTTTTTTGAGCATTAAAAAGTTTTAGCAGCATGCAAAATTAGCAGAAGACCACACTGAGTTTGTAGATGCCCATATCCCTTTCTGACTGACACTCATGAACTTTCTCTAACAACACAATGAGAATATAAGTTCATTAGAAAAAGTTAAAAACTTGTGGAGAATTTCCAAAAATCTGATTCCCATGACTATCCAAAAAACGAAAATAGAAATGACTGTGCTTAGGCAGTTCATTTATTGCCAACTTCTGGCTTTTCTTCACATTCTCTTGACTAGATGAGCAAGTCCAGTTTGTACAGTCAGCCTTCACATCATTTATTCCTGTCACCTGCTTTAAGCAAGTGAAGTGCTCACTCCCTCCAGCCTCCCACCTCAAGCTTAATCCAATCCATATACCTAGTCTATTGGCTTGCTGACACAAACCTGCGTGGTTCTACTGCTGGGCAAGAACCTGGGTAAGAGAGGCTGTGACGATGGTGGGTATGGTGTGTCCATATCCACTGGGTTGACGGCTTAATATGATCACAGTGTCTGGTGCACACAGATTTGCAGGACTGTAGCAGGGATTCCCAGGCTGTCTGTAGTACGAAAGGGAGCCTGTGGAAACATCCTGTGTCTAGAAAGAGAATGAGCTCTGGCAAGGGGGAGAGGAGTAAGTGCTTATTGTGACCTGTAGAAACATGGTGGTCTCTCAGATCGGCTCAGAAAAGGGCTCTTTCTGGCTCGTGGCAACCCTGGCTCCATTTGGAATAAAACCCACATGGAGAAACGTACAGAGGAAACTATTTGGGAGCGGGAACTGGGTGTGTTTCAGACATTAAGTCTGCAGAGAAAAATCTGTAGGCTTTTTTTTTCTTAAAGAAAAACAAGCCCTTGGAAATGAACTTTGGGAGAGATGCCCAGTAGGGGAAACAAAACAGTACAATAAGAAGCAGTTTGAATTGTACGACTCGGTATCCTGGGGACAAGAGGAAGTGTGACCGTTGACAACAGTTCACTACAAGTAGATGCAAGTGGTAGGTAGGGCAGCAACTGAAATACTGTTCTTCATGCAGGCAAATGATTTTCAGATTTTTTTTTTTTTTCAAGGTAGAGTCTCACTCTGGCTCAGGCTGACCTGGAATTCACTATGTAGTCTCAGGGTGGCCTCGAACTCTCAGTGATCCTCCTACCTCTGCCTCCCGAGTGCTGGGATTAAAGACATGTGCCACCACGCCCGGCTGATTTTCAGATTTTCTGACTATGTAACTTCTATATGTTCTCACGCAGTTGCTACTGAGTAAATGACAGTGAGTCAGGGGAGTGATCGTTGTGCTGTTGAAGGGCTGCTCAGTCTGGGTCTAGGTACTTGAACTGTCACTGTGACCAAAATATCTGGCAGAAACAACTTAAGGGAGGAATGACTTATTTTGCTCATGGTTTCACACACTCACACAAAAACCATACAAGCAATCACTAGTTATTCGACAACACATGGGTCACCACCACCAGCTCCACTGCCTTGTGTCTGCTGCCTAGACCACCTCACAGTGGCATCTTCTGCGTTCATAGCAGGGCATGAGCCAATCACGCCTGACCATTACTCCCAGTAACAGGCCTCGGAAAGTTCTGGGCTTTGGTGGGCTACAGAGGTTGACATTGTGGCTTTAGAAATAAAAGCCTGCACAGTGTCACTGTGTCCTTTGGTTTGTGACTTAAATGTCTGTAGGACCTGCTTCTTGAAAGATTATTTGAAGTCTGTTCTCACCATATTGCTTTTCTATTTGGTTCTGACCCATTGGTCTCAAATGGATGTGACAACTGATATAACAAGCTACTGTTGTGTTTATAACATATATTATTAACACCCATGATGCTGGAAGGAAGATACTGTTCTTGTACTGCCCAAAAGGCTATTAGAATTCATATAAAACCTGGAAGGCCATAAGGAAATGAATTCAATATATTCAGTGTTGGTTACACACACACCTGTTGTCAACCATAGCTGTAGAGACAGAAAAACCATCCTTCAAAAATGAGGGAGAGGGATGGAGAAATGGCTTAGTGGTTAAGGTGCCTGCCTGCAAAGCCTAAGAATGCTCTTTCAAGTCTCCAGGTCCCATGTATAGCCAGACACAAAAGTGACGCAAGCGTGCAATGTCACACATGCACATCATTGGAGCTCTTTTGCAGTGCCTGAGAGGCCCCGGTGCACCCATTCTGCCTCTTCCTCTCTGTCTCTCTCTGTCTCTCTCCTCTCTCTCAAATAAAAAAAATGAGGGAGAAATTAAGACACTGCCAGATGTGAGCACTGACACCGGGGGTTGTTTTTCCTTCACAAGGCCTCCCTGAGGAGGGTCCTTCAGGAGAGGTGAAGCGACACTGGTGAATCAAAGCTGTAGGAGGAAGTAGAGAACTGCCGTGGAGGGGAATGCACGGACAGCTGTGAGCACGACTGACTTTGCTTCCTCTGACACATGAGAGACGCTACATCAAAGGAAGTAAACTAGCAGAAGGCTGAGCCCCGGGGCACAGACATGGCACTCTGTGACCTCAGTACCCGGGAAGGGCTCAGGCCGGGGCTCTGTGGGTGCTTCTTTTATGTTATTTTATTTATTTATTTATTTATTTATTTATTTATTCATTTAACAGAGAGAGAGAGAGAGAATGGGCATGCCAGGGCCTCCAGCCACCACGAAACGAACTCCAGATGCTTGTGCCCCCCTTGTGTATCTGGCTTACATGGGTCCTGGGGAATCGAACCTAGATCCTTTCACTTTGCAGGCAAATACTTTAACTGCTAAGCCATCCCTCCAGCCCCTTTTATGTTATTTAGTTCAGCTAGAACAACTATTCCAGAGTGTTAAAATTTTAGCATTTTCAGTATAATCTCCATGGCATCCATAAAGAAAACTGGAGTGCATACAAACAGAGAAGAGATAGAATTTCAAACATTTCACTAAAAAAAAAAAAAAAAAAAATCAACAAAATGCTGGAAATGAGGGACAAAAAGAGCAAATGGAGAAAGACAAAAGCAAAGTGAGAGAGGAAACTCTTCCTCCTCAGTGACTGTACAAATGTCTGTGATCCCTCCCCTCAGCCCACACACTGGCAAAACAGACTGACGGGATGGGCAGAAAACATGACCCAGTGCTGTGCTATGCGCACAGCTCACGTTAGATTAAATGGCGGAACAGCAAGGTATGGATAAAATCTGCTCTGTGCACACTGTAGGGAAAGGGAGCAGAGGGAGTGTACTGATACCAGACAAAACAATGTAAATCAAGGTGAAATTACGAAATACACAGGAGGCTCCGTGTTACTAATAAATGCCAATCCAATAAGAAGATCACATGGAGCTCTGAAATGATTGAGACAATTGAAACCGCCTGCGTTTTTACAGCTGCTATAGAGCGTGGTCCTCTATGGCTTTAGTTGAGAGCTAGTTAGAGCGTGGTCCTCTATAGCTTTCGTTTTGTAGACTCTCTCTTCTGGGGATTAGAGTTGCCATGCAGATGAACTATATACGCAGCCAACTAAACCTGCAGAGGAAAGAGGCTGTGTCCAAGGAGTTCATTGCCAATTCTGAGATGAACCAGATAAGGACCCAACCACCCCCCAGGGAGCTTTTCACCTCCTTGGAATTTTCCGCTGAGCTCCAAGGGCACCTGAGTTCTGTGTTCTCAGAGCCAGCGCCAGGGGCTTCAAGGTCATTTCGACTGCCTGTGCCTCAGCAATGGCACAGCTTCAGACAGGAGCACTGTGGACTCATCCTGGCCACGGTGCCTGCAGCTGAGATGGGAACGTCAGGCCTCAGAAGAAACAAGGCCTATAAGGTCACATCGAGTAGAGCCAGTGGAGCGCGAGTCACGGGGAGGCCTCCTATGCCCTCTCGGCCCATGGGTCTTACAGCCTTGGACTAACTTCCCAGATTCACACTATCTGTCCCCCAGGCTCAAGGACAGGGGAAGCCACTGCTTCTCAGGCCCCAAAGATATGATGATATTATTCCTTCAGGCTCTGAAGACATGGGGTCACTCTGCCTATAGGTTCTGAGGACACTGGGGAGACACTGCCCCTCAGGCTCTGAGGTCCCAATGAAGCTGTCTCTTAGGCTGTAGGGTTACAATAAGGCTGTCCCTCAGGCCCTGAGGTCGTGAGGAAGCCTCTAATCTCCATCCTCTTTTTAGCGTCTCAGATAACGTGCTGTAAATATCCCAGGGACCCACTGGGGGCTGCTTGGTTCCTTATGCATACAGCCTTCTCTGTGCCTCAGTTTCCTCCACCCAGGAAGGGGGTTAGTGAGGAGTGGATAACCAGTTAGCATACAAGTCTCAAGCACTGTGTCTGGCTTCCATGCTGAGCAAATGGTCCAGGTAGTGGCCTCAGGGGTACTGGTGGTCAGTCAGTTTCCCTCCTGTTGCTGCTTCCACGCTCCTAGTCTGCTCTGTGTACTTCAGGCTTCTCACATCTGCCAGGGCTGGAGGCCAGCCAGCCTCTCCTGAAGCCGCTGACCCAAAATTCTTCCTCCCTCCGACCCTGCACTCTTTTGCCTCTTGTTGAAGTCACAGTCCTTTGATATCGTCCCCCTACTGGAGCTGGGAAGTCGGCTCCCTTGCAGGAGGCCATGAGGCTTCCAGAAGTGGACCTCCAGCGTGGAAGAGCGTGGTGGAGCTCTAGCATGGAGGAGGGTGAGACAGGGTCTGAGCTGGTTGGTGGCTCTGTCATTATCAACATCCTCGGGCATGTTGCCCACCATGCACTGTGAGCAGCGGGATCTGAGCCTGTCCTGCACCTCATCAGGGAGGCTCAAGGATGTCCAATCTGCTTCTTTAGTTGTAAAAGGCTGGGCCCATGGTGCTGGGGAGTCCTAGGGCAGAGGTGGATACAGTGCCCATAGTTGACCATGGGACCACGACCCTACAATGGAGTGGACAGTTGCCAGTGTGGTCAAGACTGCAGAACAGGGTGAACGGAGTCCCTTGCAGGGGCAGTATAACCAGGAATCTACCTTTTCCCCCAAGCTCTCATCTTGCAGAGACAGGCCACACTCCACATCCTCCTGCTGCACAGTCCTTCTGTCTTATGGAGTTAGGCCACACTCCACATGGGCGGGAGTGAATGAGAGCAGTGCATGCTGCATATGCACGAGGGTGTCTGTGAAGCATGAATGAGTGTATTGTGGTGCCTGTGTAAGCAGGGAGCCCCGTGTCAGACGCCGGGAATACATCTGGTCCTGGTGCATCCTCAGATCCATTCATTGGGTAATATTCTCTCCCACCCCATCCTTGTGTGGAACTACTCAGGATGAGCTTGTGGCTATGTTTGGGCATCCCAAACCATCACAAAGGGACGTTAGGAGCCACTGAATGCAGGTGACAAGTTCTACCACGGTGGGCTGGCTGTCACCGTGGACATGCAGGGTCCCAATCTCCAGAGGCAATGAATGCTTTCTTGGCTGCCGCTGGCTCCAGGCACGTGGGCGGTACTTCATTCATCTCCAGCAACACCTGTGGTGTTTCCTTCCTCACAGAGAAGTGGCATTCCTGGGAGTCCTGTATCATCAACTCCCTGGCGATGCACTTGGAGTCACGTGGCAGGACCTCCCTGGGCAGCGAGGATAACAGAAAGTACAGATGGCACCTCCTCTACCGTCTCCCACTCCACTCCGGCAGAACCCACCACAGCTCCTGCGTTGTACATGGAGGCCGATTCTGCACATGGAGTCTGACGCGATGTCAGAATGAGCCCAGGGGAACCTGGCTCAAAAATCAGGCCCTGATTCCCCAGGGACATGTTGGAATGACCACTCAGGGCCATATCGGGTCACCTAGGACGACCCAGGGCCACCCAGGATCAGGCAGATGTGCCACGAATGCAGAGACAGGCATCCAGGGCAAGGGTGGGCTGGCCTTGGTCTGAGGTCGGGTCCAGGCTCTGTGGCCCACATTCCAGCAGAGACAACACCGGCCCCACACTCTTCCACCCACCTCAGAGCAGCCTGGATGTGAAGCCACATGGGTGTGGGCTGTGGGCCCTGACACAGATGGGCAGTGGGCAGATACCATTCTCAGATCTGCAGGAGGCCCTGGGCTTCTGTGAGCAGCTCCCTCCACCTCTCCCAGGCAGGAGATGTGACACAAATCGGATGGATCCCAGACGCCTTGGGCTCATCTGTGACCCTAGGCTCCTCTGTGGCATGGCAGATGGCATCTGTCATCCTTGCCAACAGTGCAGACATGTAGCTGCCCTGTCCTCTGACATCCCTGGGAGGAGGGGAGTTTGGTCCCTACTTTAGAGTTAGGGCAGGAGGGAGCCCAGGGCTGGGTGGGCTGCCGTGGTGGGGGCAGTGGGAGGCTTCCCTGACCGTCACAATTCTTCTTTCTTCTCCTCTTTTCCTTCCTCCCTCTTCTCATCCTTTAAAATTGAACTTGGTACCTTCATAGAGTGGAGGGCTTCCTGTCTTCCAGTAAGGAAATCTTCCTAGCTGAGGCCACTCTTGGGATGGTACTGGAATCCGAAGACTGTGTCTGCCTTTCCTAAGGAAAATTAAGTATGCAAAGTGATAATGTGTGACTCAGAAGGAATATGGATTCCTTGAAGTTTCCAGGAATGCCCCCCCTCAGCTTCTGTAGGCTTCAGAGAGGGTGGCATTTTAGCAATGCTGCTCAGCGTGTAGGCTAGCACCATTTTTATTTTTAGTGATCAATGTAAGGGTCAGGGGGATTCCATCGGGCCTGATTTGAGATATCCCAAGGGATCAATGTTGGCCCTAGATTCAGAGAAGTCCTGTGGAATTGAAGCTGGTGATGGAGTGGTCCAGGGAGCGTTGGCACCCCGAATCTAGACCGCTAGAGAAATGGTCACGTGACCCTCACGTTTACTCATCAGCTCGCTCTCCTTGGTCTCTCGGGACAGCAATGGGGATAATGGCATTTATGATGGCTGGTCTTGGTTGTCAACCTGTGTGAATTGGAAGATGTCTAGAAAATTGGTAAAGAACACTGCTGGCATGTCTGTGGGGGGTTGCAAAAACAGCTGGCATTTGCCCTGGATATAAGTGGCCCAGTCCGAGTAGTATGGACATGCTGATGGAGGGCAACTCCTTCACTGTTCTCACCTACTCCATTCCTTGTGAGATTTTCATTGTTGTTCTGTTTTTTTTTTTTCCTGCCATCACCTGAGGACATCAGACCCAGATTCTTCAGCCTTCGAACATCATCTTTACCAGTGACTGCCCAGAGAGCAACCCAGCTGTCAGCCTCAGACCAGGACTGGGTTCTAAGTGTTCCAGCTCTTGTACTAAATAGCTGATTTTTCCCCTAGCGCTCCATCATGGAGCTATCTAACCACTGCTGATCTGAGCCAATCCAATACCCATCCCCTTATAATGATATGTGCTCATTTGTTTCTGTTCTGCTAGGAAGTCCTGACTAACACATGGTCCCCACATCTGGGCTCTACCACTTGGCATCTCTCTCCCACACTGCCAGTATCCTTGTCAGCATGCAGAAAAAGGTGTTGCTCTCTCTCCCAGATGGATTAGCCTCCCACTCTGCTTCCTGCTGGCTCAATGAACCTCATCAGGGAGAAATGAAGGCAAGAACAATATTGAGGGACAGTGAGGCCGATATAGTGCAGATTGGAGGTCTAACCCTGGCTCTCTCTCATCCTGATGGCATGACGTCAGCCAGGCTATCTCTGTTCTCTGTCTCAGCTCCTCAACCACCAAAGTGGGCAAAGACCATCTTCCCTTTTGCAGGGTTTCTGTGAGTGTTCAATGACTCAATCCTGTGCCTGGCACATAAAAAGCACTCGATGAATATTAGCTAAATTATTATAAGTAATAACATTTTGAGAGACCCCTATCTCCATCTGGATGGAGCCATTCACAGAAAAGCATGCTAATGTTCCAAGAGATGGGCAGATAACCAAGGGCATCCACTGTAGCAGCCTGAGGGCTGAGAAGCAGCATGAACCAGGCAAAGGCAGGCCGAGCTGTGCACGTTTCAAGTCACGGTGGGGAGACAGAGCCAGTGCCAGTGCTGTCATGAACAGATTCAACCATCGGTAGAAGAATGGCTCCTGGTGACAAACATGGCCATGTCAGCTGTGGGGGACAGAATTTATATGGAGGTTATGAGAAGGTTACTCTAAGAATGTCCGCTCACTGTCTGACCCAGAGCATGAATCATTCAAAGATAAGACTGTGTGTGTGGGCCGGGGCAGGAGACAGTTACATCAAAAAGGGTCTTGGCTCCAGAGAAGAGAAGATGGTCTCCTTCTCGCCTGTCTGCTTGGGCTTGTCTTTTTGATAAAATGAGTCACGAGTCTGAGCGAGAGGGACTCTGGTGATAGGACAGCTGTGTCACCATGTCCCCTGGGCAGACAGCCTTCCGCTGCCAAGATACTTCAAAGCCTTGTGACAGTAAAGGAAAGCAGGGCCTTTTGCCTTAGGAACAGCTGAACTTGGGCCCAGGGCAGTGAGAGGAGAGAGGCTGACTTTGGGGTGAGCCTTATTCTGAGCATTTTCTAAGCGCTAGCACAGTGTTTTTCAAATCCCACCCGTTTACAGCTAACGAGAATGAGGATTCAGAAGTGAATTTTTGGCCCAAAGTCCCACGTTCCACGGCAGCGCTGCGAGTGGTGCAGAGGAAGCTGACGTTTAACCTCGGCTCCTCTGTCCACTGCGAGTGGGCGCTGCCTGCCCAGGCACTCTCTTTCCTGGGACCATCTATGCTGGGAGGTGCTCTAGGCTGCCAGGAAGCAGCTCAGCCCCGTGAAGAATACTTCAGCTAGATGGAGGTGACTGAGGTGTCACCATGTGGGATGTCACCAGGCTAGAGTGATAGGTCAAGGCAGAAGCATCGAGGCGTCACCTTCACCGGGTTAGTACAGTCACAGTGTCCTTGAAAGTCAACACCTTGTCTTTAAGGCTCAGAGTTGGAGCAAGGCCACCACCTATCAGCTTCATGTTGTTCAACAGCCCCAAAGGCCACAAAGGGATCCCAGGAAGATTGTGACTCTGACGCCCACAGTGAAAACCAATTCACAAACACAGTCTTGCCTGCTGTGGTGGTTTGATTTAGGTGTCCCACCCAAACTTGGGGTGTTCTGAATGTTAGGTTCCCAGCCGATGGAGATTTGGGAATTAATGCCTCCTGGATGCATTGTATTCTTGGTGGCGGGCTTATGGGTATTATAGCCAGTTTCCCCTTGCCAGTGTTTGGCACACTCTCCTGTTTCTGTTGTCCACATGATGTTGGCCAGGGGGTGATGTCTACCCTCTGCTAATGTCATCATTTTCCCCTGCCATCATGGAGCTTCCCTTCAACCTTGTAAGCCGAAATAAACCTTTTTTTTTTTTTTCCACAAGCTGCTCTCGGTCGGGTGTTTTCTGCCAGCAATGTGAACCTGACCGCAACACCTGGCTTCTCTTGCTGACTAACTTCTCTTCCTTCATCTTTCCTTTGATCCCTTCCCACATAAACTAAGCATGGTAAAGCAGAAAAAAACTCCTTTTGTCATCAGGCTTCCTGGGTTGAACGGTGGAGATTGGTGGGATGGAGATGCTCTGATGTTCAAACAGTGGCCAAGCACCAGGACGTCTGCTGCTGTAAAAATCATCCCTGGTTACTATCTCTGCAGTGTGCTTAACACTGAAGCCGGTACATTCTGAGCCAAGCACATGCCCTGTGAATGTGGACTGTCCCCCATAGCTGCCTGTGCTTGGGATGAAACCTCACACTTGACCCCAGCTCGTGGGGCCTTGGGGAGGCAGAGCCTTGCTAGAGGAGATACGTCACTGAGGACAGACCTTGGGGTGTTAAAGCCCGGTCCCACTTGAGGCACACAGCAAGCTACTTTCTCTGCTTCCAGCTGTCTGCTCCTGCCATGATGAAATATCCCCTGGAATCCGAAAGCTGGAAATCAACCCTTTCCTTCCATAAGCTGAATGTTGCTGCATTTTGTCCCAGCAACAAGAAGGTCGCTGTGGGCCTCACTCCCCAGTTCTTGAGGGCGGAGACTGAGGTCCTGGAGAAGAGTCAAGTTGGCCTCCTCTGTTGCTACATGAAAACCCTGCCCAACTCGGGCATCCCTGCAGAATTCACACTCAAGACCCATCTGAAGCTCTAGTCTGCTGGCCTGGTCAGACTTGAACCTCACAGTCGTGGGAGCAATTTTTAACATGGTATTGGTCGTCTCCCTCCCTGTCTTCCTCTCCCTCTACACACACACACACACACACACACACACACACACACACACACACACACTTGCTATCTATATTTTAACTGAGTTTTGCTTGCTTCTGTTCTTTTTAAAATGTTTTTGTTTTTTTATTAGCAGCAGAGGCAGAGAGAGAGAGAGAGAGAGAGAGACAGGGAGGGAGAGAACGGGCGCACCAGGGCCTCCAGCCACTGCAAACGAACTCCAGATGCATGCACCGCCTTGTGCAGGTGGCTTACGTGGGTCCTGGGGAATTAAGCCTCGAACCAGGGTCCTTAAGCTTCACAGGCAAGTGCTTAACTGCTAAGCCATCTTTCCAACCCTCTCTTCAGTTCTTTAAATCATCTCTTAGCCAGCATCTTCGTCCTGCTAAGCAGAGCCCCGTAAGCGTGACCACTGTGGGGCTCAGCTTCGCTTCTTTGCCCTGTGCTGGACCTAACTAAAGCAGCATGCTATAAGCATCCCCATGGATGCATGAAAGACTGGGCCATTATGTGTTGGAGGAAGGAAGAAGGGGTCAAATGTTGGCAGCAGAATGACTTCAGAGTGACTTCCTTCCGCCCTGGGTGCTTACTCTGCAGCCCCATTGGATGAATGGCCTCAGGCAGCTTCATTCCTGGTAAACATCACACCCTCTTTTATTCATTCGCATTGATGTGCTAGTTCCCCCATCAAGACAGTCATTCACGATTAACAGAGCACAGCTTCAAGCTCAGCTACTAAGCTGCCAGAAGGATTATCCACTCCCGTGGCCTGGAGCTACTCTCTGATTGATAGGTGGCACTGGACTGGGTAGCACAACCTGGAGTTTGTTTTGCGTCAGCTCAAAACATATATGAATGGCTGGAGATGGGAGATGTGGCCCTACTCCTCCTGTTTCATATGTTTTCATTAAGAAGAACAAAAATAAAGGCAGGCTTCATCCTGGTGCGCCATTTGTGTGAGGGATTTTTCTAGCCCCAACTTGACTGTGTCAGGGATGTCATATCTCGGATTCTGAAAGCCTCCAGGGAGGTTCATGTCCCTACCTGCTCTTTATCCATGGCTCCTTGAGAAAGTAGACTTTTCTTTCTGGTAGAGAAAATATTGTGAGGTTTATTTTTTTCCTTCTGCATGTATCTTGAAGCCTGAAACCACAGGCAGGGCATATGTGATTTGCATTGTCCATTTAGAAACAAAGAGGAGGTTTCCATTCACACAGGAGATTCTGCTCAGTAGTGAAGCACCATGTTGGAGACAGACTTTGGTCAAGCTTCGGTCAAGGGCTCAGTTAGGGGAACTCGGCTTCCAGCTGCGGGCAGGCCAATGGCTTCCTGTTTGCTGGTTGGAAACATCTGCCTCTTCCATCTTTCCGTATGGTTGCTCATAGGATGCTATTTTCCAAATTGAAAGAACAGGATAGAAGCCAGGATCTTTGGATGACCCACTTTCAGAAGTGACGTCCTATCACTTCTGTCACCATGTACTCTCTCTAACTCACTCAGTCCGGCCCACAATCACAGTACCAAAGTGTGACCATCAGAGGAGGTGGGAATCACATCACCTCCAGAGATCCTGTCTGTCACACTCTACCTTTGCTTAAAACAGTGAGCGTCACTGATTTTAGGACCTGGTCCTTATGTGGCTTACCAGACATCATCTCCTTCCCCAGGCTTCTGGGCCTGTACGTGCACATGCCAGCAGTGGTCTCTCACTAGCTTCTCCTCCAGCTTATCAAGCCATAATAAAGGAGACTTCCATAGACTCCGTAGCATGGAGCTGTCCAAAAACCATGGGGCAAATAATAGCATTCGCCTCTTTCTTACAGCCAAGGGACCATTGTGTGCATGATTGTTTTAATACAAATTACTTCATGATTGTGAAGGGTTGTTTTCCAGTTGCAATGAACAATAAAGGCCTTGCTAAGCTTACGAGCCACGTCACATTTCATTTGTAGCAACTTCTAAAATAAATCTTGGTTGCCAAAATGCCATGTTTTGAGAAGGCTAGCATAGAAAATACATTATGGATAGCTCATATCAAGATGGTACTGCTATTTTCATTTTTTATTCATTTTTAAAATTAATTTGAGTGTGTGTGTATGTGAGTGTGTGTGTGTGTGTGTGTGTGTGTGTATGAGTGCACCAAGTCCTCTTGCTGCTGCAAACCAACATCAGACACTTGTGCCACTTTTTGTGTCTGGCTTACATGGGTAGCTTGGGAATTGAACCCGAGCCAGCAGGCTGTGCAAGCAAGTGCCTTTAATTAGTTGGCCATCAGCCCCCCTTTTAAGTACATCTAAGAAATTTTAGGCACTGCTGTTTTGTTAACATATAAGACACTTTACTTGAAGATGCAGTGGGGGTTGCTTCGTGTCTCCTTATGTTTTCTTGCTTTGGTGTAGTCACAGCTCCGACTGCCATCACAGACCCTCAAGTCCTCGTGCTTCCTCCTCTCACAGAAGAGGGAGATCAAGAAGGGAAGTCAGTGTCAGAGAATGGAGTATTCCATGTAAGCCCTTACTCCTGTGACTCTTGATTCTGTAGTAAGTCGAGCAGGAAATAAAATGAGGTAAGGGGCAGAAGCAGTCTCCCGTACCGTAGGGATCTGTAGATGTTCTCTGGCAGAAAAATTCAGAGCTGAGGCTTGCTGGTGAGCCTAGGGGGTCAGGACACAGCCATGCAAGGTCAGCAGATGGTTTATAGTCAACACAAGGCTCCTTACAGCTCCCAGGTCTGAGTCTCCGGAAACTGGCCCACTGGCCTTCATCTTCACTCTCTTCCTCATTGCGGGGAGAGGGCCTTGCCCTCCATGAACCTCTGCATCGGAATGTGCCAGGCAGCTTAAAGGCAGAGAGGGCATAGTGATACTGTGGCTCAGTTCCCATCCTACAGGTGAGACAGAGGGAAGGACCACCTTACCCCTGCCAGTCTCCTGGCCCCTCAAACAGCAGACAGCACGTGTGAGTGCTCAAAAGACATTTCCCATGTTGTTCTTTCCTCTTAAAATTCTTTTAGATGTCCAAGCCCTTCTTCAGCCCTCAAAGAGCTCCTTAAACTGCGGTTGTAGATTGTCACTCCTTCTATCCCTGGCCTCAAGGCTAACATATCTGCTTTGGTTTAAACAAAACACTACAAATCTTTCCTCTAATCTCTCTTGACTTCTTACTTCAGCATTCAGAAAACAACTTGTCCCATTATCAAACATTATTGTGTTTAATTTCCCTTCCTTCAGTTTTGCACCAACCAAAACCCTCTGTTTGTTGAACAAATATCTGAGATGATCGTAGCTAAGGGTTTGGATTACTCTGAACTCTAAGAACTAGTTTCAGAATCTGTCCTAGCTGCTGTGAAGCATCATAGGAGTTTTCTGTTGACACACGGGATAACTGATCTACAGGAAAATAGTCTATAATTTGGAAGGAGAATGATTGCAGTTAATATACCCTTCAGTCCCTCTACTGTTTGTGGAAAGCTCATGCCTGTAATCTTGGCACTGTGAGGCTGAATCAGGTGGATTGTAAATTTGAGACCAGCTTGGGCTTCATCAAAAAGTAGAAGAAAATGAAAATTAAATCTGTACATGTGACACAGCACCTTCTACATCTCACAGCATAAGAGTAATAATAAAAAAAGGATGGCTAACCAAGAAGAGAAGATAACTTTCTGAATGGTATGTGTTGACATACCAAAGTGGTGGGGCACGCCTTTAATCCCAGCACTTGGGAGGCAGAGGCAGGAGGATCGCCATGAGTTCAAGGCCACCCTGAGACTACATAGTGAATTCCAGGTCAGCCTGGACTAGAGTGAAACCCTACCTCAAAAAAAAAAAAAAAAAAAAAAAAAAAAAAAAAAAAAAAAAAGAAAAAAGAAAAAAAGAAATATTTTTAGATTACTTATTTATTTGTAAGTAGAGAGAGAGAGAGAAGAGAGACAGACAGAATGGGCACACCACAGCCTCTAGCTGCTGCAAACAAACCCTAGACACATGCGCCACTTAGTGAATCTTGGCCTTATGTGGGTACTGGGGAATTGAACTCTGGTCATTAGGCTTTGCAGGCAAGTGCCTTAACCACTAAGCCATCTCTCCAGTTCCGTATATCATTTAAAAAAAATTTTTTTTAAAAACAGTTTTGTTTTGCTTTGTAAGATAGGGTCTCACGCTAGCCCAGGCTGCCCTGGAATTCCCTATGTAGCAGCTGGGCGGCCTCAAACTCACAGCAATCCTCCTACCTCTGCTTCTTGAGTGCTGGGATTAAAGGTGTGTGTCATCACACCAGGATTAAAACACTTTTTTATTTTATTTATTGAGAGACAGAGACACAGAGAGAGACAGACAGACAGAGAAAGAGAATGGACACACCAGGACCTCTAGCCACTGCAAACAAACTCTGGACACATGTGTCACCTTGTGCATCTGGCTTTAGATAGGTACTGGGGAATCGAACCTGGGTCCTTTGGCTTTGCTAGCAAGTCCCTTAACCACTAAACCATCTCTCCAGTCCCCCCCGCCCAGTATCATTCTTAATAGGGAAATGTTAGTTGTTCATCAAAAAAAAGTCTAAAGAGGGCTGGAGGGATGGCTTAGCAGTTAAGGCGTTCGCCTGCAACGCCAAACAACCCAGGTTTGATTCCCCAGTACTCATGTTAGCCAGATGCACAAGGGGGCATATGCATCTTGAGTTCATTTGCAGTGGCTGGAGGCCCTGGTGCACCCATTCTCTCTCTGTCTATCTTTCTCTCTCTCTCCTTCTTTCTCTGTCAAAAAAAAAAAAAAAAAGCCTAAAGAGAAAGATGGCTGTGGTGGTTCACACATGTAACCTGGTACTTGTGAGGCCGAGGCAGAAGGAGTGGCAGGAGTTTGAAGTCAGCCAGGGCTACATTGTGAGTTTCAGACCAGCTTAGGTTACAGAGTGAATCTGAAAAAACAAACAAACAAACAAAAAAAACAATAAAAAATCCAAAAAGAAAATTAAAACCAGGCTTCAATCTATTTTTTGTATGCATGGGCAACAAAACATTATTAGTTTTCATATATTAAAAATTCTAAGTTGACAAGAAAATGAAAATCAATAGAGAAATAAGTATAGACTGTGAACAAATATTTCAGAGGAAAGAATATATAAATAGTGAATAAACAATAAGTAAAGTCAACCTTATTCATAATCAAGGTGATATGAATTAAAACTTATGAGATAGATTTTGACAAAGCAATGCTATCAAAAAATCAACATATATGAACATGTCAACTTTTGAAGAAAACCTATTTATGATTTGGATCAGAAATATCCTTCAAGGGACTGGAGAGATGGCTTAGCAGTTAAGGTGCTTGCCTGTGAAGCCTATGGACCTAGATTTGATTCCCTAGTACCCACACATGCACAAGGTGGTACATGCGTCTAGAGTTTGTTTGCAGTGGCTGGAGGCCCTGGCATGCCTGTTCTCTCTCCCTCTCTATCTGCTTCTTCCTGTCTTTCTCTCTGAAATAAATAAATAAATTTTTTTAAAGAAATGTGTTGGGCGTGGTGGCGCATGCCTTTAATCCCAGCATTTGGGAGGCAGAGGTAGGAGGATCGCCATGAGTTTGAAGCCACCCTGAGACTACATAGTGGATTCTAGGTCAGCCTGAGCTACAGTGAGACCCTACCTTGAAAAACGAAAAGAAGAAATGTGCTTCAAAAGCTCAGGGGTTGAAGTCCCAGTGCAGCAATGTCAGAAGTGAGACCTTTGGGAAGTGATGGGATCAGGAAGGTTCCAACGTCATCACTGGATTAACCCACTGCTCAACTCATAGCTCAGCAGGGTCCTGAGTGATATGGAAACGTTGGGAGGTAGATCCTAGCTACAGGAAGGTCCCTGGGGAAGGGGTGCAATTTAAGTGTGCATTACATCCCCAACCCCTTTCTCTTTTTGTTGTTTGTTTGGTTTTGGTTTTTCGAGGTAGGGTCTCACTCTAGCCCAGACTGACCTGGAATTCACTCTGTAGTCTCAGGGTGGTCTTGAACTCACTCACAGTGATCCTCCTACCTCTGCCTCCCGAGTGCTGGGATTAAAGGCATGTGCCACCATGCCCGGCTTCGCTTTTTATTTCTTTGCCACCATGAGGTGAGCAGCTTTGCACCACCATGCGTGTTCCCTGCTAGAATGTTCTGTCTCACCACAGGCCCAAGAGTGACAGAGTCAAGTGAAATCATGAACTGAAATTAATCTTTGCTCCTTTAAGTTGATTTTCTCAATTTTTTTTGTCATAATGACAGAAGGTTGATGGGTACAACTTAAATACTATAGCATTTAAGAACGTAATTGTGTACAACTTTTTAAGCTGAGAAGATGATAAACATACTTTCCAATCTAATGATTCCATTGCGGATGTGTCTACCCTGAAGAAACTTCTGCACATATGCACTGAAATCTCAATATTGTTATTCATGAAAGAAAAAAACCCACCTGGCAACAATCACCAAGTTCATTGACAGGACTAGGTCAATAACTATATTATATTTACATACAATGGAACATTCCATAGCTAGAACTATGAAGGGAGTCTATCAACGTGCATGAGATTGATGTGCTACCTACAAGAGGGCGACAGGTCCAGCAAATTTAACAACCTAGGCTAATCTTGAAAAAACTTCTGAGTGAAAAAAAAAAAGTCAGAGAAAGTTCCATTCATGTTGATACCATATTTTGTTTGTGTTCAGTACTTTAAAAAATTATTATATTTGTTGCAGGAAGTACAGAGCCAAGGAAAGGCACCCATGTGGCTAGAGATCCCACGTGGAGAGCCTGGAAAAACTGCAGAAAGAAAAGAGAGAAAAGAAAGTTCAAGGAGCTCTTGCAATATGGGGAGCTGGAGGGGGTACAGAACCCATGTGGAGAGTAAAGGCAAGAGAGAGAGAGAGAGAGAGAGAGAGAGAGAATTGGCATGCCAGGGCCTCTAGTCACTGCAATTGAACTTCAGACACATGTGCCACCTTATGCACATGTGTGACCTTGTGTGTTTGTGTCACCTTGTGCATCTGGCTTACATGGAACCTGGTGAGTGGAACACGGGTCCTTAGGCTTTACAGGTAAGTGCCTTAACCGCTAAGCCACCTCTCCAGCCCTTGTTTTATTTTTGAGCAGCTTTGCACCACCATGCATGTTCCCTGCTAGAATGTTCTGTCTCACCACAGGCCGAAGAGTGACAAAGTCAAGTGACCACAGAAGAAACGCTGAAATCATGAATTAATCTTTGCTCCTTTAAGTTGATTTTCTCAATTTTTTTTTGTCATAATGACAGAAGGTTGATGGGTACAACTTAAATACTATAGCATTTAAGAACGTAAATGTGTACAACTTTTTAAGCTGAGAAGATGATAAACATACTTTCCAATCTAATTATTCCATTGTGGATGTGTCTACCCTGAAGAAACTTCTGCACATATGCACTGAAATCTCAATATTGTTATTCATGAAAGAAAAAAACCCACCTGGCAACAATCACCAAGTTCATTGACAGGACTAGGTCAATAACTATATTATATTTACATACAATGGAACATTCCATAGCTAGAAATATGAAGGGAGTCTATCAACGTGCATGAGATTGATGTGCTACCTACAAGAGGGCGACAGTTCCAGCAAATTTAACAACCTGGGCTAATCTTGAAAAAACTTCTGAGTGCAAAAAAAAAAAAAAAAAGTCAGAGAAAGTTCCATTCACATTGATACCATTTTTTGTTTGTTTTCTGTACTTTTAAAAATTATTATATTTGTTGCAGGAAGTACAGAGCCAAGGAAAGGCACCCATGTGGCTAGAGATCCCATGTGGAGAGCCTGGAAAAACTGCAGAAAGAAAAGAGAGAAAAGAAAGTTCAAGGAGCTCTTGCAATATGGGGAGCTGGAGGGGGTACAGAACCCATGTGGAGAGTAAAGGCAAGAGAGAGAGAGAGAGAGAGAGAGAGAGAGAGAGAATGAGAATTGGCATGCCAGGGCCTCCAGCCACTGCAATTGAACTCCAGACACATGTGCTACCTTACGCACATGTGTGACCTTGTGTGTTTGCGTCACCTTGTGCATCTGGCTTACATGGAACCTGGTGAGTGGAACACGGATCCTTAGGCTTTATAGGTAAGTGCCTTAACCGCTAAGCCACCTCTCCAGCCCTTGTTTTATTTTTTTGAGGTAGGGTCTCACTCTAGCCCAGGCTGACTTGGAACATACTCTGCAGTCCCAGGCTGGCTTCAAACTCACAGTGATCCTCCTACCTCTGTCTCCTAAGTGCTTGGATGAAAGGTGTGTAGCACCATACCTGACCCTTTTTTTTTCATCTCAAAAGCAAGCAACACATTGGCTTTGGTTCAAATATGGTCCCCCCCCCAAAGTTCATGTGCTGAAAATATAATCTCCAAATTTATCTGTTGGTGGTATGTTTTTTAAAAAAAATTATTTATTTTTATTTGGGACAGAGAGAGAGAGAATGGGCACACCAGGGCCTCTAGCCACTGCAAACAAACTTGATGCATGTGCCACGTTGTGCATATGGCTTATGTGGGACCTGGAGAATCGATCCTGGGTCCTTAGGCTTTGCAGACAAGCACCTTAACTGCTAAGCCATCTTTCCAGCCCTGTTGATGGTATCTTGAGGTGGATGTGTTTAGGATTAGATGGCATGATAAGGATTGGGCCCCAGGATGGGGTTAACATCTTTATAAGAAAACCAAAAGAAGTAGTTAGGGAGGTGGCTTAGTGGGCAGAGTGCCTATCTAGCACACACAAGACCAAGTTCAACCCCAGCACTGCATACACTGTGTGTAGTGCTGCTTGCCCATAATCCCAGCATTTGGGAGGTGGAGGCAGGAGAACCAAAAGTTCATGTAGCTCAGAGTACATGAGTCCTTGTCTTTAAACAAACTAAAGCAAGACAAAAAACTGTGAGAAATCAATTTCTTGGAGCTGGAGAGATGGCTCAGTGGATAAAGCACTAACCCTACAAGTGTAAGAACTTAAGCTTGGATACCCAGCACTCACATCAATGCTAGGTGAGCGTGGAATCCCCATGGCAAGCTGGCTAGCTGGACTGGCTGAATCAGTGAACTCTGGGTTCAACTAACAGGCCCTGCCTCAGTAAATAAAGTGGAGAATGATAAAGAAAATATCTGACATCAACCTCTGACCACTACATACATGTACACATGTACCCATACACAAATACACAGAGAGAGAGAAAAAGAAGACTAGAAAAGGAGACCTGAGTTTACTTACCTCCTTGCTATCATCAATTGATACCCATCACCATGTTTTGGCACATCAAGTCTGCTCTTGCTGGATGTGGACTCCTTCAGGTTAGACTTTGCAGCCCCCAGAACAGAAAACAGTCTAAGATAATATTGTTTAAAATATACACAAACCAGGGGCTGGGGAGATGGCTCGGCAGTTAAAGTTGCTTGCTTGCAAAGCCTCATGGCCTGGGTTCGATTTCCCAGTACCCATGTAAAGCCAGCTGCACAAAGTGGTGCAGATGTCTGGAGTTTGTTTACAGTGGCAAGAGGCCTTGGTGTGCCCATTCTCCTCCTTTCTCTCCCTTTGCAAGTAAATACATGAAATATAAAGAAATATATAATATAAAAGATGAAAGGATAAAACAAATTGCTAGACTTTTCTCATCACAGGCCTATTAATTATGTCATTTCAAAGGTATTGGCAATGTTCTGTTCTTAGTGGTTCTAAATGGAGTGACAGGTTCTCAGATATTCTTTTTCTATTTATTTTGTGGCTTATATAGGCAATAGATTATTTTCTGCTAATGAAGTGTTACATTAAAAATTAAGCAGGTTCTCTCCCTCTCTTTCTCTCTGTCAAATAAATTTTTAAGAAAGAAAAGAAAAAGAAAAAAGGGCTGGAGGGATGGCTTAGTGGTTAAGGTGTTTGCCTGCAAAGCCAAAGGACCCAGGTTCAATTCCCTAGAACCCACGTTAGCCAGATGCACAAGGTGGCACATGTGTCTAGAGTTTGTTTGCAGTGTCTGGAGGCCCAGCATACCCATTCTCTCTCTCTTTCTCTCTGTCAAATAAATAAACAAATTAATTAATTAAATTAATTAAGCAGGATCCAAACCATCCAGTAATTTGGTCATATTAAAAGCTTTAAGCTTCTTTGTCCCATTAGTTCTTATTTCCCATGGGCCTTGTCAGCATCTGAATAGTCATGAGTCAGACATGAAGAAGGTCATTGCGACTGAAAAATGACCACCCTGCCCCCATCCCCCCTGCCTAGCTCCTGCCTATCAAATGTGTAATGTTCCAGTTGACTGGGTTAGACACTCCCGGGTCGTATGTCTTGTTAAGGCTCATGGCATACACCCAACATCACACTTCCCTTCCCGGAAGGCTATTAGCTGTCATATGGCCTGGAGTGGAACACTGCATGGGACCCTTTTTGTATATCCCTTCTTGGGCTTGTCTCAGGCCAAACATGGGGTTGGGACCTACCTGTCCACCAGGCTGTGAGCCGGTGAGCTTTGTGAACTCACTGACCTCCTCCCGTCTTCCATTTTCCTTTTCTTAGATGAGATGTGGCTCTATTCGCAGACTCTGTGGAGCCATTGGGACTCACAGTTTGTAAAGAATTGTTGGGATTGTGGACCAGTGGTGTCCGCAGAAGCTCATGGGGCTAGACAGCAGAAGATTTCATGGTGAGTTCTTCCCTGCCCCACGTCTGCCCGGGTTTAGGTCACTTTGGCACCTGCTGTCCGGAGAACTGGGGCCATGATGTGTCACCCTGGTCACAAAACCAGGATAGGGGTTTTTCCCAGCTTTTGGCCAGGGTGCAAATTAATACTGGTGTGTGCACTTTTCAAACTAAAAAAATGCCTCCAGAACGCCTTCAAAAGTTTTTGTACAAACGCACAAGCCAACTTTTGACCGTGAGTGACTCCACAGTTGGCAAATGCTGAAACTCATGACTGAGTTCATGGGACCAACTGGTTATAAACATGATTTATTGAACAGTGCTCTTGCTATCTAAAGAACCATTGAGCAAAAAACCAAAAAACCAAAAAACCAAAAAAAAAACCCAGAGAAGTTAAGATCAATGCTTGCCATTCAGGTTCACGATACCGCTGGAGCATGTGAGTCTATCAAGGGATCCGTGGTCAAAGGCAGGCAAGAATTAAGAGGACAGAGCAATGCAGCCAGAGATGCAGCAGTCGGACTGCAGCTTTGTCTCCCTGTCTGAGCGTCTCGTGGCAGCCTCCATCTCTGTTCCCTTCTTGGGCCTTGTGTACCAGGTAAATGATCACGTGGTGCCATGGTTGGGAGTACTGGCTATGGCTAGCTGGACATGTCTCTATGGATTCTCTGCTTCTGAGGCTTTGGCAAATGCACTTAGTCCCTCTGGGCTTCCATTTCCTCATCAGTAAAATGAGATTAGTCACAACGTCGGCCTCCTAAGGGAAAGGGGCTTGTGAGGACTGGTTTTTTTTTCTTCATGAATATAGTTTAATAATGGCCCATTCATATTTACAATTTAATATTGATTATATAATGTTTATAGTTACTGCCCACGAAGTAGCTCTGAGTCTCTTCTATTAACAGTTTATGCAAAGGCTCCCTGGGCCATAATATTTCCTACCTGTCATTGGTTGGATCCACGGATATACAGAACTAACTATAGTTACATTTACCAATGACCTTGATATATATATTTTTTAATATTTTATTATTTATTTATTTATTTGAGAGAGAGAGAGATACAGAAATAGGCAGGCAGAGAGAGAGAGAGAGAGAGAGAGAGAATGGGTGCGCCAGGGCCTCCAGCCACTGCAAATAAACTCCAGATACATGCACCCCCTTGTGCATCCGGCCTACGTGGGTCCTGGAGAATTGAGCCTCGAACCGGGGTCCTTAGGCTTCATAGGCAAGCGTTTAACCGCTAAGCCATCTCTCCAGCCCGACCTTGATATTTTTATACATATATATGTTACTAATTAGCATCATTGCAGCTTGAAGAACATCATTTAGTATTTTTTGTGTGAAGTAGGCTTAATGAATTTCTTCGGCCTGGAAAAATATTTATCTGTCCTTCACTTCTGATGGACAGCTTTGCTGGGTACAATCTTTTTGGTTGGTCATTTTTTAATTTATAGCAAGTTAATTATATTATCCCGGGGGGTGTGTTTCTTTGCCTACATGGTTTCTGCTAAGAAATGCACTTATAGATTTACTGATAATCTCTCCTATGTGATCTCTGTTTCTCTCTCTTTCCACAGCATGTGAGTCAGCAGAGACTCGCTTGAGGATCACAGGCTAGGCAAATATCCTTTGCTCCAAGGAAGCAGTCACCATAATGGTACAGGCTCCCAGATGAAAGCCGTCTCTCTGATGGAAGGGTGCTTTGAGGTGTGGGTGACTATACGAAAGCTCGGGATGACCTTGCCGACTATAAGGACTTGTACTTCTTATCAACAACTTGCTGACTGCTTTGCATCCCTTATCCCATGTCCTCATGGAAACCGTGTAAGGCAAGAAGGCTAAGGGTCCCCATTTGATGGAAGAGTAAACTGAGGCTCAGTAAGATTAATTAAGTGTCCCCTTCCTGGCCACAAGCACCAGGGTTGGAAGTGCATGCTTGTGAGGGAGGAGGTGGTGTCAGGGTTCTCTAGAGGATCAGAACGGATAGAATGAATTGTATTATAAGGGAATTTATTGGATTAGCTTACGACAATCTAGCAATAGCAGGTTGCAGGCCCAAGAATCAAGGACCCAGTAGCTGCACAGTCCATGAGGCTGGATGCCTCAGTAGTCCCAGTCCTGCACTGAGGCCTGGAGGCGTACTGGGGAGACGCTGCTCTTCAGTCCACGCTGCTTTTCAGTCCACGCTGGTCTTCAGTCCACGCTGGTCTTCAGTCCACGCTGCTCTTCAGTCCACACTGGTCTTCAGTCCATGCTGGTCTTCAGTCCACGCTCAGTCCACGCTGGTCTTCAGTCCATGCTGCTCTTTCAGTCCACGCTGGTCTTCAGTCCCAGTCCACGCTGCAGTCTTCAGTCCACGCTGCTCTTCAGTCCACGCTGCTCTTCAGTCCACGCCGCTCTTCAGTCCACGCCGCTCTTCAGTCCACGCCGCTCTTCAGTCCATGTTCAGTCCACACTGCTCTTCAGTCCACGCTGCTCTTCAGTCCACGCTGGTCTTCAGTCCATGCTGCTCTTCAGTCCATGCTGCTCTTCAGTCCACGCTGCTCTTCAGTCCACGCTGGTCTTCAGTCCACGCTGCTCTTCAGTCCACGCTGCTCTTCAGTCCACGCTGCTCTTCAGTCCACGCTGCTCTTCAGTCCACGCTGCTCTTCAGTCCACGCTGCTCTTCAGTCCACGCTGCTCTTCAGTCCATGTTGCTATTCAGTCCATGCTGCTATTCAGTCCACGCTGCTCTTCAGTCCACGCTGGTCTTCAGTCCACGCTGGAAAGCGGCAAGCAGCATGGGCAGCCAGGTGGGAGGAGGGGACACTTTCCTTCCCCAGTTTCCCTAGATAAAGCCCCTGCTCTGAGAGGGGACGCCCACTCTGGGGGAAGGCTCACCCTGTGGAAGGAGGATTCCTTCTTTAATTAATCCTCCCTGGAAGCTACCTCAGAGACCCACTTGTGAGGAATGTTTGTGGATTCCTAAACAGATCAAGCTGACACAAAGTTAACCAGCACAGGTGGTGGTGTATGCACCTGTGTGTTCAGATGCTGGTGTCCCATGAGCATGGGTGCAGAGGCCAGACGACAATGTCAGGTGTCCTCCCTGGTCACTCATCTACATAGTTCTGTATTTCTTGCTTTGAGATAGGATCTTTCCCTCACCCTTACTGTACCTGCTGTCCATCAGGAAGCCCCAGCGATTCTCTGGTGACTCCCAGCTCTACCCCTGCCCACTGGGGTTACAGATAGGCATAGCTAGGCGCTGCTTTTTATGTTGGGCTCTGGAGAGTTGAACTTGGTGTTCTCTGGCCTGAGAGGCTTTTATTCTGAAGGGCAAGTGCTCTTAACCACTGAGCCATTCCCCCAGCCTTTGGAGGGGTGATTTCTGCTCTGCAGACTGCAGGTGAGGCCTGGCCTGTGACTGCAGCACAGTCCAGGATTTCCAAAGCCCTGGGGGTTTGCCATTAGATAAGCAGAAGTACGCGCCACTTAGGCAGATGAGCAACTAATTTTCAAGTGTTTGTCCAGGAGCAGGGCCCACGTTGCTCCATCTTGTCTGTGTGTTGGTCACCTGAGCTTGTGACCAAATATTTAACAGGATGCAGCGAAATATTAGAATTCGATGAGTACTTGCTTTGAGGGATTTTTTTTTCAGTTTGAATTTTGATGTTTTATTACTCTTAAAATATAGGAGTAGCCAGGCATGGTAGTACATGCTTTTAATCCCAGCATTTGGGAGGCAAAGGTAGGAGGGTCACCATGAGTTCAAGGCCACCCTGAGATTATATAGTGAATTCCAGGTCAGCCTGGGCTACAGTGAGACCCTACCTTGAAAAACCAAAAAATGAAAAAAAACATATATCTATGAGTAGACTACGTAAAGGAATAGTTTGTTAAGGAAATAAGATCTTTGATAGGCTGTGTCCAACATCAGGAGCTAGGAAGGGGTAGTATGTAAAGTTGGAACCAGATATTCGTACTTCAAACTACAATGTGTTTGATTATTATTTTTTTTCCTGGTAACTCATAATGCTCTCCCAGGCCTCGTGGAACACGCCAGTGACATGAACTAATGGTGCACTTCAACAGAACAGCAAGTCTGCAAACTGTCAGAGATGAACTTTTGAAAGCACAGTCTCCTCCCCTGGGATATGGGAGCAGAGACGTGCTCTCGTGAGCACAACCATCACTTTGCACATCAACAGGCCTGGCTAAGCAGCTTGGGGAATGGGGGAGTGGGGTGGGGAGGGGGTTCCTATGCTTTAGAGCAATAGCAGATAAAACTTTCCTGTGACCTTGTACCACATCTGTGCACAGTCACAGAGCTAACCCACCCAAGCTCTCAGTAAACAACTCGGCATACAGAGCCCAATATTCCCCAGATTTCTGTTCCAACTAGTGACTATGGTAGACTCCAGCTGGTGTTTATGACTATCACGCAGATAACGAGCCAGGGAGGGAGTCAGGGCCTTGGGCTTGATAAGGACAGTGATGGGTTTTGTCAGAGCCAGGGCTTCAGCTCTCCTCGGCTCTGCTCCACGCCGAGCCTCAGTCACAATCCTGCACGTGAGCCTCCTCCACGACCCCACCCCCCCAGCACCCATGTGTGTCTGCAGCCTCACTGTGGACACTGCTCATCCGGGTCCTTCATCTCCATCTTGATTTGCTTGTCAACCTTCTCTCTCTCTCCTTTCTAAAAGAACTGTGAGCAGTAGGGAGTGGATCAACCTCCCCTGCCCTGCCAGAGTTATTGATTTAGAAGATCAGCTTAATAGCTGTATTCCTCAGCACAGGATAGAGTATGCTGCTGTAACAGGTAAGCCCTGGCGTTCGGGTGAATTAACAAAGATGCGAGCTGGGAGAGCCTCTCTCCTTTTGTTGTCCACACTCTACCACAAGGGAAGACAGTCATGAAAGAGCATACCAGGTCTTGACTCCATGCAGAAGTGGCCTGACTTCTACACATGGTCCTTATTAGAATGGACACTGGAAACCATGTGGAAGACACAGGAAGGCTGAGGCAGGAGGATTGAGAGTTTTAGGCCAGACCAGGCTACATAGTAAAGCCTTATCTAAGTAGGTAAGACTGGGAAGTGTAGAGACACGTATATTTGGTGAGCCTTAATTTTGATAGTCACTTCGCTGTGTGACTGTGGACAGCTTAACTTTTCCGAACCTTAGTTCGCTGAATCGTAAGTAGAGATGCCTTATAGGTGTGTCGCTGGATCATGTACAAGGACACTATGTCAAATTTCTAGCCTAACATCTGATTAGAGTAAATTTAAATGTAAGAAACAAGCCACACGTGTCTGCTACTGTGCTGGCCTCTGCCTCGCTTCTGCCTTCCAAATTGCCTGTATCTGATTTCTAGTCTTCGGTCACAGAGGAGCTCAGGTGAAGGAACCCTAAGAAACATGAGCCGTTCTTCCACTTCTGCAGCACAGGGAAATACTGAAGTAAGGTGGAATGGTGAAGGAACCGAAAGGTAAGAGGTCATATGTATATGCAACCTGCTTTGAACATTACACAGTGTAGACATGTATTAAACATGATTTAGTTGTTGGTGGTGGCATTTTTTCAAGGTAGGGTTTTGTTCTAGCTCAGGCTGACCTATATTTCACTATATATTCTCAGGGTGGCCTTGAACTCATGGAGATCCTCCTACCTCTGCCTCCCAAGTGCTGGGATTAAAGTCATGTTCCACCACGCCTGACTATGATTTAGTTTTAAATGCATGTAATTAGAAAGGGTCTTTCACTGGCCTGGAGCTCACCAATTAGGCTAGAGTGGCAGGCCATTGAGCCCCAGGAGCCCACTTGTTTCTGCCTGCCCAGAGCTGAGATTAAAGCATTGCCATCTCACTGGCGTTTTTACTTGGGTTCTAGGGAATGAACTCAGGTCTTCCTTCCTGTGAGGCAAGTCTTTTACCAACAGAACCGTATCTCCAGCTTTTAATTTAGGATGTAAAAAGTGGAAATTAGTGTCACAGAATGGAGCAATTAATAATCACTAGCTTTGTTAAATGAATACAAGAGCCAATTTTTTTCTTTCTTCCTTCCTTCCTTCCTTCCTTCCTTTCCTTCCTTCCTTCCTTCCTTCTTTCCTTCTTTCTTTCCTTCTTTCTTTCTCTCTCTCTCTCTTCCTTCCTTCTTCCCCTTCCTTCCTTCCTCCCCTTCCCCCTCCTTCTCCCTCCCTCCTCCCTCCCTCCCTCCCTCTTTCTTTCTTTCTTTCTTTCTTTCTTTCTTTCTTTCTTTCTTTCTTTCTTTCTTTCTTTCTTTCTTTCTTGTTTGTCGAGGTAGGGTCTCACTGTGGCCCAGGCTGACTTGGAATTAACTATGTATTCTCAGGGTGGCCTTGAACTCATGGCAATCCTCCTACCTCTGCCTCCCGAGTGCTGGGATTAAAGTCGTGCGCCACCACGCCTGGCTAAGAGCCAATTTTCTAAACTAAAGTAAAATGAAAATAAGCCAAATTACTAGAGGACATAGTAATAATTTGTGTAGAAAGAAATTTACTGTTAAAGTGGGTAAGCCATGGTATTTGTGCATAAAAACAAATAAAAATTGGCTCCAAGCAACAAGACAAGGTGGATGTAGGTCCTGTCTCATTCCTCCCTTCTCAGGCCTGTGGGGAGTCCTGCAGGGCATAGCCTTCAGGCTGCTTCCCCACCTATTCTTCTGGCCTTTCAATTGTTTATGGTGGTGAGGTCGTTCTGGCATCAGACACTTCTGTCTGTCACAAAGCTGAAATCTCTGTATATATTTGAAATATACCTTATATACATATTATATATGCTGCTGTTATATATAAAAGAGAAAAACCAGGAAGTCATAATCTTAAAGCCAATCCATTCACTTTAATCCAGTTTGAATTGAAAACAGTTAGTGCTTTTATAGATTGTATGTAAATGTAATGATTTTTAAAATGATCTATTAGATGTGACTATTCTGGGGTTGCCATTGGGTATAGAGGTTAAAAATTAAAAAAGAAAGCCAGGCGTGGTGGCTCACGCCTTTAATCCCAGCACTCGGGAGGCAGAGCTAGGAGGATTGCCGTGAGTTCGAGGCCACCCTGAGACTATTCCAGGTCAGCCTGGACCAGAGTGAGACCCTACCTCGAAAAACCAAAAAATAAAAAATAAAAATAAAAAGAATGCTTCTACGGTTAGCAGCTCATGGAGATGTCAGGATAAGTTAAAGGACTGTGTTTTCTCTCTGAGATAGTTTCTAAGGATGAAGTGAGTGTTTCCTCTATTCCTAACACTGGCTCATGGGCTGCCCAGACCTGAGAAGCTTGGACTATCATAAAATCAATCATAAAATCAATGATTTTGAGAGATGATTTCAAGGGCATGAGAACATAAGGGGGAGACATAGAATGAAGTTGCTGTTCTATTTCAGATGTTGTAGAAGGTGGCTTTATAAGGAGACATGCTGTTCGTTATTTTAGTTGCTTTAACTGCATGAGAAGAGAGTGTGACTGACCTCCCAGAATACTGCATGACCACAAGCTGCCTCTGTGAACCACGCGTGGGCCTTCCAGAAAGCTCCTCATTAAATGCTCTTGGCTTCTGTGGTCAAATCTGGGCCCTCTAAGGACAATTGAGTGGGTCAACTACATTTCAAGCTAAAACCTGGTAAGTGCAATGAAATTTTAAAAGAGGTCATGTTTAAAGGACTCATAAAAAGATCCCATATAAAAAAATGTGCTTATACTGCCAAGTACATTTAAGAAGCTACATTGTTAGCATGAGTGGAAGGAAATGCCAGCTTTCTATAGCTAATTCATTTATAAGTAATTTGTTCAGCATCCAATTTGAATTTTTTTCCTATTAAAATGCTAAGGCTTGTGGTCCAGGCAGGATGCAGATCCTGAGGGGTATTTGGTAACCTGCAAGGGCAGACCCCATACCTGGGGTTGTGAGGCTTACCAGGTAGGCCTGAGACAAAGGTTGAGGGAGGAGAGTGGTTCAGGTTCACACGTTGGGATCAGAGGTACACAGAGTACAGTCCTAATTCTGACTTGGGACAAATGAACTTGGCTTCTTGGAGACTGTCTTCCTGTTCTGCATATGCTGATCAGAATTGCATGAGCCTCGGGCTGGAGAGATAGCTTAGTGGGTAAGGTGCCTGCCTGCTAAGCCTAAGAACGCCTGTTTGATTCTTCAGGTCCCATGTTTAGCCAGACACAAAGTGACGTAAGGGCACAGTGCCCCACAAGAGGGCACACATGTCTGGAGTTTGTTCACAGCAGCTGAGAGGCTGCTGGCGTGCCCATTCTCTATCTGTCTCTCCCTTTCTGACTCTTTCCACACAAAAAAAAAAAAAAAAAAAAAAAAAAGAATTTCATGAGCTTTCTCAGAATTCACATGGGGCTCCGATGAGATCCTGCACGCAGCTCCTGAAGATCCAAAGGCTCAGTAAATGGCTGAGGTCATGATGATGTGTATATCAAGACCTCTCTGGAAGTCAGCACCCTCCCAACACCTTGAAGCCAGTGTGCCCTTGTGTCTGTGTTGAAATAGTAGTGGATTATAAGAGAGGTATGAACAAGTGATCTCCACTTCCCACCTAATGTAGACAGTTGTGCGTTTCTGGGAGGAACATCCAAACCAGACACACTTTATGGGAGGAAGGGATTTCTTTCAAGCTTACAGATGCAGAGGAAGTTCTGTCTATGGCAGAAGAAGCTGGCGGCCACTTATAAATCCAAGCAGAGAGAGAAACCACCAGCATCCAGCAAACACCAAAAAGCAACAAACACAAACTGGCAGCAAGCTGGACCCCCAGAGCTCAAACCTTTCTGCACATCTTTGGGCTGGGATTCAGACCCACCCCCGAA
Source organism: Orientallactaga sibirica (assembly GCA_036365145.1). Lineage (NCBI taxonomy): Eukaryota > Metazoa > Chordata > Mammalia > Rodentia > Dipodidae > Orientallactaga > Orientallactaga sibirica. The sequence continues at coordinate 11,670,570 of JAEOAD010000284.1, forward strand.
CACACCTTTGGGCTGGACCCCAGAACCCTTCCCCGCACAGTGACACCTCTTCCAGCCAGGTGACTAGAGACTTAAGTTACAAGCTTTAACAAAACACTTGGATCTCACTAGTTTGGCTAGACAAGTTAGCCAGCAAGCCCCAGGGATCCTTCTGCCTGTTTCCCCAACGCTGGGATTACAGGCATGTGCGATCACACATTGCATGTTCTGTGAGTGCCGGAGGTCTGAATTCAGCCTCTCACGCTTGCACAGCAAGCACTTTACCCACCGAGCCATCTCCCCTGCCCTGGAAATGCACTTTAAAAAAAAATTGCTTATTTATTTATTTGCAAGTGGGGAGAGAAAGAGAGATAGAAAAGAGGCAGACAGAGAGAGAGTGGGCACATCAGGGCTTCCAGCCACTGCAAACGAACTCTAGTTACATGTGCCCCTTGTGCATCTGGCTTACATGGGTACTGGAGAATTGAACCGGGATCCTTTGGCTTTGCAGGCAAACGCCTTAACCACTAAGCCATTTCTCCAACCCCTGGGGCTTGCAGTGGCCCACAGTCAGCTGTGACAATGGGCAGGCACTCTCTAACCAAGGTCGCTCAGTGCATGCCTGTAGACCATTTGCTATCCCCAGTCAGAGGACGAGCAGTACATCTCCTTGGGATGTCACACATCTCCAAAGTAAAGATGTGCTCTCAACCAGAATATGTTTTCTTGGGGCCAGAAAAACAAAGGATGAAGCCAGCACCCCCACTCCCACCCCAGCAACAGCGCTGAGCCTAGCTCTCTTGCCAGCCCTAGCCGCCAGGCAGGAGCCAGGACAGAGAGGCCAGCCGTGACCTCAGCTCCACACCCTACATCCCCCAGCCAGGTCGAGGGGCCTCAGGGCCCCCAGAACCACAAAGCTCCTGTCCAGCATCTGAGAGGTCAGAGGTGGAAACTTTATTGACTCATTGTGGGGACTTTCCAATTTGGAAGCCAGGATTTGCTTCCCGTATATTACAATAATAAAAAAATAATTACTGCTGCTATTGAATTTTATGCTAACCACACCAAATCCAGACATCTGCATTAAACTAAGTTGGAGAACCTTTAGTGGAGGTTTTTTCCATAACCATGAAGCTCTGCAGAAACTCGGAGGCGTCCAACAGCTGTGGTGGCCACAAAAGTATTACAAGAATGAAGATGACTCGAACAGAGGAACAATGCCTATCAAAAAGACCTTACTGGGCTGGAAAGATGGCTTAACGGTTGAGGCATTTGCCTGTGAAGCCTAAGGACCCAGGTTCGATTCCTCAGTACCCACATAAGCCAGATACACAAGGTGGTGCATGGGTCTGGAGTTCATTTGCAGTGGCTGGAGGCCCCGGTGTGCCCCCTTTTTCTCCGTCTCTGCCTCTTTCTCTCTCTCAAATAAATAAATTAAATTAAAAGTAAAAAATTTAAAAAGGCCTTACTTAGAACTGTGAAGATAAAAAGTTTTCTTTAATCATGTGGTCAAGGGAAAGAGGTAGAGGGAAAGGGTTGGTCTTGCATTTAACTTGGTCCAGTTGGATCTGATTGAGAGCAGCCTAGGCTTGTCTCAGCAGCCTGTCAAAGAGAAGTGGTGCCTGCGAGGACCCTTTCCTACCTACAGGGCTCACTTCCATCCTGCTCATGATTCTGCTGGTCAGCCCAATGGCAAGCAAGAGACCGGAAAGTTCCACCACCCAGTGTTCACTTGCTACAAGAGAGAGATGCGGTCACACCTTAGAGAAGAATTTTCCATTAAACAGGAAACCAGTGGTCTTTCCTCAGAGATCCCAAGCCTGCGACCTGGAAATGTCTCTGCTCTCCTGGCTCCATGTGTCCAGAGTTCACCAAGTTGAGCTCGTAGCAGGTGCAAGCCAGGGAGTGGGACTGGCCTCCCTCGCAGTGGGAGGCATCTCATCTTCCCGGGTTTCATTTTCTAGGTCCTGTGAGATTACTTGGGAAACTCGATTCTAGAGTTCTCCACAGAAACGGGACCAAGAGGAAACTCATGGGCGGGTGATTTTAAGGAGTCGGGTCACAAGACTGTGGGACTGACAAAGCTCTGTGGCACAGCTCCAGAGGCAATGCACTCAGGCAGCCTTTCTACATGACAGCCAAGTTCACCTCACAAAAAGTCCTCCATTGCCACTCTTAAGGCCTGTAATGGACTAGATGTGGCCCACCCACACTGTTGAAGCTCATCTCCTTTATATATGCTAACCACTATAGATGGCAGCTACAGTACAAAATGCCTTGATGGCGACAGGGAATGAGGATTTGAGAGGCACAAACATGACTGGCTTGTTGACTAGCTAAACGGACACACAAAATCAATCGTCCCACCTCGTGTCCATGTGAAAATAATTCTGAAACTCTTCTTGAATTCCCAGAGGAAACAGGTCCTTGCCCATGGTAGCTGAGCTCTGGGGAGAGGTGAAAGGTCCCAGGAAACAGATGAGTAGGTAGGAGAAGATTTACCATAACACTTCCCCGAGGTGGAAATAAATGCATTTGCCTGAGTTCATATCTTAATAAAATTTCCAGTTTCTGTAATGTTGAAAGGATATGAGAAAGATGATTTAGGGAAGAGTGATTAATGTGCGGTCGTTTGATTCAGGTGTCCCCCATAAACTTAGGTGTTCTGAATGCTAGGTTCCCAGCTGATGGAGATTTGGGAATTAACACCTCCTAGAGGCAGTGTATTGTTGGGGGTGGGCTTATGGGTGTTATTGTCAGTGTTTGGCACACTCTCCTGTTCCTGTTGTCTACCTTATGTTGGTCAGGGAGTGATGTCCACCCTCTGCTCATGCCATCGTTTTCCCTTGGCATCACGGAGCTTCCCCTCAAGTCTGTAAACCAAAATAACCCTTTTCTCCCCAAAGCTGCTCTTGGTCAGGTGATTTCTGCCAGCAATGCAAACCTGACTGCAACAGTAAAGTTGGTACCAGAGGAGTGGGATTGTTGCTTAGATACCTGACTGTGTGGCTTTGGCATTTTGGAGCTGATTTTCAAGAGGAATGTGGAAGGATTTGAAACCTTGGCCTAAGAGATGCTTTGCAGTGCTGTAAGTACAGCTTGATGGACTATTCTGGTCAGAGTTGAAAGATCTGAGTGCAGTAAGAACTATGGATTATGAAGGTGAGAAAGAGCTTTGCCTGGACTGGGCTAGAAGCAGTTTGTGTGAGAGGCTTACTGTTATGCCTGTGTCCTGAGAACTTCTGCAGGGTTGCTTTGCATAGAAATGGACTGGTGTGCACAGAGGAGTATGGCACAGAAAAGAAATCTTCGGACTGAAACTTTTGCCCTTTCAGCTGCAATTATATGAGAGATTACAACCTCTGAGATTGGGTCAGCTGACCTGCACTTGGGCAACAGGAAGAATGTAGACTCTTGAAGGGGCCTGAGTGCTTAAAGAGTGTCCTGTTCTTCAAAGTCTGCTTTATTCCCCCCTGGATTAACAAATTGGCACCCTACCTGGTATTGTGGAGTATAAGAAATGCAGGAAAGAGAGGGTCATTGAGTTGCAATGCAGTCTTGTGTTTTGAAAATGGCCATGGGCAATGTGAAGCAGGTTTGCTGGATGCCTGCATGGAGTCCCAATGGAGCTGCAAGAATAAACCGTGGGTTGCACTGGAGACCCAGTGGTGATGCCAGGACCACGAGATGGCTGCTGAGGAAAGCTGCTGGCCCTAATGAAGTTTTCTAGGACTGTGAGTAGCCTAGCTGGAGGGCGGAATTGGAACTCTGGAGACTTGTTGCTGGTTAGGATTATTGGATTTGGAGACTTGTCACTGGTTAGAGTTGTTGGACTTGGAGCTACAGAGTTTGATGTCTGCCCTGGTTGTTTTAGATCTTGTATTGGTTGAATATTTCTTTGCTATGCTCAATGCCATCATTTTAGTGTGAGCGTTTATTCTGTGTCATTATGTTTTTTTGGGGGAGGCAGTTTTTGGTATTATGGCTCAGTTAAAAGACCTTGGATTATAGGGATGTTTGAACATCATTGGGATTGATAAAATTATGGGGACTTTTAAAGTTGGATGGCTGCCTTTTATTTTATATCATGTATGGTTATCAGTTTATGGGGGCTAGGGGCGGAATGTGGTGGTTTGATTCAGGTGACCCCCATAAACTTAGGTGTTCTTAATGCTAGGTTCCCAGCTGATGGAGATTCGAGAATTAACGCCTCCTGGAGGCAGTGTATTGTTGGGGGTGGGCTTACGGGTATTATAGCCTGTTTCCCCTTGCCAGTGTTTGGCACACTCTCCTGTTGCTATTGTCCTCCTTATGTTGGCCAGGGGGTAATATCCACCCTCTGCTTATGCCATCGTTTTCCCCTGCCATCATGGAGCTTCCCCTTAAGTCTGTAAGCCAAAATAACCCTCCTTTTTATCCCCAAAAGCTGATCTTGGTTAGGTGACTTCTGCCAGCAATGCAAACCTGACTGCAACACACATTTAGTAACGACAATTTTTGCAGAGTGGAAGTTTACTCATGGAGTGGTGGTGAGTCATATCATTTGTCAATTGGATAGGAAACATGCCTATGAGGGATTTTCTAGATAAGGGTAGTTGAAGTGGGAAGACCCACCCTCACGGTGGGTGGTGCTCTTCCGTGGGCTGGGGTTGCAGGCTTTGTAAAGAGGAGAGGGCTGGCTGAACAGCGGCACTCACCACTCTGCCTCCTGACTGCGGATGCAGTGTGGCTGGGGGACTGGACCTCTAACTGAGAGCTGAAACAAAAACCCTTCCTTCTGTAAGCTACTTTTTTTGGGTTGCAGCAATGAGAAAAGCACAAATTCAGAGAGTGATTTACATATAGCTTTCTACCTTAAAGTTGAATTTATTGAGCAATTATTATGTTCCAAAGACTGTTGAAGATTCTTCACATGGGTTATCTCATTAAATTTTAGGATAGTCCTACAAAGCAAGCATTAAGACACACCTTCTTAAAAATGTGTTGTGTGTGTGTACACGCATGCACATGCATATATCTGTGTATGTGTGCATGTGTGTGTATGTGGAGGCCATAGGACAACCTTGGGTGTCATTCCTCAGGAACACTATCCACATTGTGCGTGTGTGTGTGTCTGTGTGCTTGTTTGTTTGTTTATTTGAGAGAGAAAAGAGAGAGAGAGGCAGACAGAAAGAGTGAGCCTGGGTGTGCCAGAGATGCATGTGCCACTTTGGGCAACTGGTTTTCTGTGGGTAGTGGAGAGTTGAACTTGGGCCGTCAGGCTTTCAGGCATTTGCCAGCAAATGCCTTTAACTGCTAAAGCCATTTCTCCAGCCCCCAACATTTTTTTCGAGACAGGGTTTCTCATTGGCTTGGAGCTCACAAAGTCGGCTAGACCGGCTGGCCAGCGAGCTTTGGGGATGTGCAGGTCTTCGTCTCTCCAGAGCTGGGATTACAGGTGTGTATCACCACGCCTGACATTCTACATGGCTACTGGAGATTGAACTCAGGCCCTTGTTCTTGTAAAGTAAGCACTTTACTAACTGAGCTGCCTTCCCCAGCCCCTCATTTTATCCATATTTCTTCTTAGAAGATAATTTTTCCTTATACAATGCCATGCCTGAAATAGTTGGTGCACATCGGAACTGTCAAAGTTGGCCGCGTTGACCTAAGTATGCTAGCCTTTCTGACGCTGTGATCAAGTACCTAAGAAAACCAGTTCAATAAGGAAAAAGGGTTCTTTTGGTTCACTTTCATAGGTTTCAGGTCATGGGCACTATTTCCTATTGCTCTGGGTCTGAGGCAGCATATAGTATTGTGAGAACACAGGGTAGCACAGGCCTGGTTATCCCATGGCAGCCTGGGAGGAGAGAGAGAGAGACAGAGAAGACATTTCAGGCTCCAATATCTCCTTCAAAGGCATACCCCAGTGACCTAACTTCCTTCCACTAGGGCCCTCTTCAGGCTCCATCACAGGCTGAGGCCCAAAACTCTGCACATGCGTCTTTATCCCACGTGGAATGTAAGTCCAAGCATCCTGGGTTTTATTGAGGTTTCGGTGTTGACCTGATGGGAAACAGAAGTCAGTACCTCTGGAGGAATCTGCTCTGGCATTTTGAAACAACAGTGGCAGAGTGAGTGGAGGCACTGAGACAAAGGAAATGGGGAGCGGGTGAGCTAGTTTATAAATATATCAAAGATGCACCAGGCCTGCCTCCCAGGGTGGGTGAAGTTAGAAACATGAGTGACTGTCTTAATCCCTTGGCTTTATGGTGCAGAGACCCCCTACAGAAGAAATGCACATGCAGGTCCCCATCAGCGGGCATCAGAGCCAGGGTGGTCCAACCTGTGCACAGGGGAGGCTGGGGTGAGAGGGGTATGGATGCCTCGGGCTGGAGACAGCCCTCCCTTTCCAAAGGAAACCCGAGAGACGGGCTGGAGCTTGCAAATTCCTGTCTTGAGCTCTGAAGAGGAGTTTGCATGCTGCCTAAAAGCAATAAATATTTGATGAGACTTAGGATGGAGAGGTGCGCAGATGTTTCAGAAAATCAGACCGGAGTCTCCTCCGGCACAGCCCCAGGTGTGTTTGCTTTTTACTCAGAAGAAAACGGTGAGGGGAAAACACTTGTTTTGCTCGGAGTTTTGATTAACTATTAAAAATAGAAGCTCATATTTCCTCGGGCTATTAGTGATGTAAATATCGGAGTAAGAAAATCACACACCCAAAATTGTTTTTGTTTTCTTCAACATGAGTGTTAGCTTCTAATTCCTTGGCCTTCCATGTAATTCTGTCTGCTCTCCCACCTGGCTGGAACTAACTTGGTATGAGCACCGAATCCTTTAGGGAAGCATTCTGCTACCAGCAGCACACCTGCACACACCTGCACCAGAAGTGACTTTAAGCCGCGGATTGATTTAATTATTTCATATGGCCGAAGCTTCCAAGATGAGCTTCCAAGTATGCTTAGAAGCCCCTAAACTTCTGTCTAGCGTTTGGATTCATTTTGACCTCCAGTTCTTGGTTTACCACCATTCTGTCTTTAGGCTTATCAGTCAACATTGTAAAGTAGTTGCCAAGACTCCACTCCTATATCTTTGTCCAGGTACATTGAATATTTAAGGAGGGAAAGACATGATGAAAAAGGAATTTCTTTCTTGTGGCAGAGGAAAATATTTGCCAGAAGACTCCCCCAAAGCAGGCTACCCATTAGTACCTCATGACTAGATGGGCTGGGGGCTAAATAACCACCTCTAGATGCAGAGGAGTCTGGGGAAAAATATATGACACAGAAAAAAAAGTCATAATTGGGCAAGTCAATGAGGAAGCGTAGTCTGGCACTGATCATATTGCAGAGCTGAGTAAAATCATTTGTTTTCTTGTTTGTTGGCAAGGGTGGAAATGACTGTTGGTAGAAAGAAGATTTTACCGCAACTGAATCTTGCAGTTCTAGGGTTTAAGTCCTTTATTCGACTAGTGTTCTAGCAATTAAACTTCAGCCTGGGGTGTTCTCTGTACCTGCGTCCCTGGGGAGCAGCCAGCAATCAAACTCAGAGCCTAGGCTAACTGGCAGCAACCCCCGCCCCCCAGATGTGGACTCTGGTGACAAGCAGCTTGTGTACCAGACACAGCATCCAAGCATCTGGCAGTTGCAGCGGCAGCCGATGCCTGCGAGGAAAGCGCGCAGCTGAGACCACCTGGGCTCTCTGAAGGGTGCTGCTGCTGCTGTCCATCCATGTTTGACCTCACCACAGCCCTGGAATTCCTAGAACCTGTAAGAATCAGGAATTCAAGATTCTGAAACTTAATTTATTATGATTTTGTCTTTTGGCACGACAAGGAAACTATATGTCTCAAACGGCTGATTTATTTCAGGAAACAACAATTGGGAGGAAATTTAATATTCAAGAATGGGCAACAGATTCAAAACAATAGTCAAGGCCACCGGATCGGTTCGATGGATGGACAATAGCAGGCTGAGGGGAATTTAATCATCTGTGTATGAAATATCTATTTATGCTCAGCTGTGAATCCAACGAATGACTCATATGCATTTCAGCTTCAGTTATTTCTACTTAAGAGACAATGTGATGATAAATTTTTGTGGACTATTCCCAAGGAACAATGTAAGTAGTTACTTCATAAGTCTGGAGATTAACATTGGTGTGAGACAATAACAACACATGGCTCATAAAGGTGTGCTAATGAGTGTAACCTAATTATGCTGCATTTATCCCACAGGTTAGGGGCTGCAAGAAAACATATCTTAAAGAACCTCCGAGGGCTGGAGAGCTGACTTAGCCATTCAGGCGCTTGCCTGCGAAGCCTAAGGACTCATGTTCGAAGTGAATGATGGTGCGAAGTGGTACAGGGGCCTGCTTCTCTGTGAAGCAAGACTATTGGTGAAATATAAAGGTCTGGAACAATAGTCAAAGGAGGTCTCTGGGCATTATTTCTTTAGATAGACTCCAAATGCACAATGCAAGAATATGCAAGAATATCTACCACAGGGCTGGAGAGATGGCTTAGCAGTTAAGGCATTTGCCTGCAAAGCCAAAGGATCCCAGTTCGATTCTCCAGGACCCACGTAAGCCAGCTGCACAAGGGGGCGCATGTGTCTGGAGTTTGTTTGCAGTGGCTGGGGGCCCTGGTGTGCCCTTTCTCTACCCCTCCCACCTCTTTCTCTCTCTCAAATAAATAAAATATTTTTTTAAAAAGAATATCTACCACAAAAATTAAGAATATTAAGAATCTGAGCTGGGTGTGGTGATGCATGCCTTTAATCCCAACACTTGAGAGGCAGAAGTAGGAGGATCTCTGTGAGTTGGAGGCTATCCTGAGACTACAAAGTGAATTCCAGGTCAGCCTGGGCTAGAATGAGACCTATCTTGAAAAAAACAAAAACAAAACAAAACAAACATCTGTGGCACTGAAACTCACTTCTTCCCTCCTAGTGGATGCAATTGAAAATTCCATTCCAGGTGTCCGCAGCCAAGAAACAGGGTTCTGCTGCCCTTGGCTCTCGATGGAGGGCTGTGGTATCTTTTTTTTTTTTTTTTAATATATATTTTTAAATTTTATTTATTTGAAAGAGAGAGATACAGAAATAGGCTGGTAGAGAGAAAAAGAGGGAGAGAATGGGCACACCAGAGCTTCCAGCCATTGCAAACAAACTCCGGATGCATGCACCCCCTTGTGCAGCTGGCTTATGTGGGTCCTGGGGAGTCAAACTGAGGTCCTTTAGCTTTGCTGGCAAGGGCCTTAACCGCTAAGCCATCTCTCCAGCCCAGCTGTGGTACCTTCCTGAGAGGATCAACTTTCAGCTCTCTCAGCCTCTTCAGCCAAGTGCTGTAAAGATTCAGTTCCAAGCATAAATGCCGTGTTCCACCTGTGCCCCAATCGTCATGGACACCAAAGCACTCAGTGTCCATCAGCCATCACCTCAGCTTGTTTATGGGTGTGGTGCTTTGATTCAGGTGTCCCCCATAAACTCAGGTGGTCTGAATGCTGGGTTCCCAGCTGGAGATTTGGGAATTAACGCCTCCTGGAGGCAGTGTATTGTTGGGGGCGGGCTTGTGGGTATTATAACCAGTTTCCCCTTGCCAGTGTTTGGCACACTCTCCTGTTGCTATTGGCCACCTTATGTTGGCCAGGGGGTGATGTCCACCCTCTGCTCATGCCATCGTTTTCCCCTGCCATCATGGAGCATCCCCTCAAGTCTGTAAGCCAAAATAAATCTTTTTCCCACAAGCTGCTCTTGATCGGATGATTTCTGCCAGCAATGCGAACCTGACTGCAACAATGGGGCTGCAGCCCTGTCCTGGGAGAGATGAGCTGAGAAAAGCAGAGGCTACCACCTCACTCCAAACCGAAGAGACAGTTGAAGTAACGTGTCACAGACCCCATTGTGGTTGGTGGGACCAAGGCTCACAAGTCTTGCTTGGAGGGAGAAACCTTCTTAAGATCTTGTTTGAAACGGAATGTGGGGGAGATCACACTCAAAGACTGTCTCCTAAGGAAGGGGAGTCTCCGTGGTAAGCAAATAAGAGGCCATTTCGTAATAGAATCAAGCCAAACAACAAATGGGTCATTTATGACAGAGAACCAGAGAAAGAGACATGTAAGAAGAGTTCTCTGCTGTGCACTGGACTGGGGCTGGCTGAATTGCAAGAGTATTTGGGGCCCATTGAGGTGCTGGAGTGTTTGGGGCCTGTGCACTCGGACCAGAAGGCACCAAGACCCGAGGACAACCAAAACCTATCAACAAGACAAGGATAGATAGCTGACTTCCTGGCAGGAGAAGAACCACCCCTCACACAGGAGCCAGGGCCCAGGGGAAAACACAGAGGGCTTAGTGAGATGAGCAGAGTGCTGTTTCCATGGCAAGCCTGACACCTGCGCCAGGGTGAGGGACACAGACACTGATGACACTCAAGATACACCACAGAAGAAATCCAGAAGCTGCTGAGAACTCAACAGTGAAGCAGACTTGAAACACACCCACAGCGGCTCAGGGAACTTCTTTGAAGAGAGGGGTGGAAAGATCCATAGGATAGGAGGTCGTATCCAGAGGCTTTGCTCCCCCACAATGACTGACTGCTGCTCTCACAACTCATAACCTACAACCCCATGGTGAATACCAGCAGCGATCCCACTGAGGAAGGCCCTTGGTGGAATGGGGGCAAGGTGGAGGGAAATGATGTCACCAACGCACGGTGTGTCTATACAAAGTTCCTTAATAATAATGATGATGATGATGTGTTTTCCTGGGGTCATAGCAAACCTCAAACACGGACCTCAAACCATCCCTGCAAATAGGTTCCAAATTTAATTAGACTCCATTGTGGAGCAATGTGCGCCCCGGGGTATTGGGGCAATTGAATAATCAGCAAGCAATTAGTGGAGCCCAAGAGCTGAGTGTGGGCAGGGAGGCTGCCAGAACAACCTGTGTAACCCTGTGCAGTCCTAGCTCCCTCCCACCAAGCAATGCCAGAGGCTCCATGCTGGAGAGGGGGACTAGACAAGCAAACCCCACCAGCAAGAAGAAGGTCTGGTGACGGGATCCGCCCCCCAGTGACACCTCCTCCAGCCTGATAACTGGAGACCCAAGTTACAACCTTTAATAAAACACCTGAGTCTTTGGGGCATGCACATTCACACCACCACACACAGCAAGGGCTTTACCCACTGAGCCACCTTCCCAGCCCTCAAGTACATATCTCCATTCACTAAAACTGCATAGCTATAGCATGCTGTTCTTGGAGAAAGTTAGGAAAAACTTGGCCATCTGTTTCCTGGTTTTCTGATTTGATTTTATTCATATGTGTCTTCTGAATAGGTAGCATTCTCATCTGTGGTAGCTTTTATGGACTCAAGAATTCTTAGTGGAGAAAGGCTTTGAGCTCTATCAATCAAATGAAACTCGCATGAGATGCAGCATTCACATAACATGAGATCTATTCTCTTCTTTGCAAGCCAGGAGGTCTATTTTAGGAGCTGGGGAGGTGCTCAGTGGGTGAAGTGCTTGTTGTGCCAGCATGAAGACCCGCTTTGGATCCCCAGCAACCATGATATGCTCAGTGTGGCCACATGTCTGTAAAACCCAGTGCTGGGGAGGTGGAGACAGGAGGACTCCGAGAGCTTGCTGGCTAGCTAGTCTAGATGGATTGGTGACCTCCAGGTTCAGTAAAGGCCCTGTCTCAAAAAAATAAAAGTGAAAAGTGACTGAGGAAGACACCTGACATTGACCCCTGACCTCCACATGCATGCGCACACACCTGCACATATTCTATAAAAAAATAAATAAAAAGCATCCAATTTAGACAAACCACAAATGTTCTCCTTATGAAGGCTATTCCCCTCCCCCAAATACAGAGGTCATAATGCTGTCCAGGAAGAAAAACAAAATCTGCCTTCCATGATCATGATCATCATTTAAATATAAAAGGCAAATATAAAATATAAAATACCCCCCAGCCTTATGGAGGACCCCCCCTTCAACACCTTGGGTTTTCCTTCTTCATTCTATAACTCGCAGATTTTTCTGGGATAATAGCGAATTTTCCAAACATTCCTGAGAAAGGGTGTAACCCCACATTTCTCATTTACTTTCTATGCTTGCCACAGGAGATCCCTGTGAGACCTGCAACTCCAGACTTGTTTATTTCAGCTCATTTCATGGTGAACCCCAAATCACACACCTCCTGGGGTTCTGGGGAAGTGGGAAAGCTATGAAGGTCACAGGGCAAGTGCGGCGTCCTCGAGGAATAAATAAAATACTGCTCCATCATTTTCCTATCCCTCCCAAAGCTGTTTTGTTTCTAATCCATTGCTTGTAAATTTATCCCTCTAGAAAAATCTTTCTGCTTTCCCAGGAAGTCTCCAGGGAATCAAGCTTCAAAGCTCACTGCGAACTTTGTCAATATCTGGGAGGTCATTTGTTTACAAACATTGGTAAATGCACAGCTGGTTTTGTGTAGGACCCTAACCCCCACAGCTCTGTCACTAGCATGGAGTCCTGCAAGCATCTGTCAGACACACTTTTTTTTTTTTCTTCAAATCTTCTCTGGGATCCTTGACTGCTATTGTGATGTCACATGTGACCTTGGTTTATTCCAGATGTCTAACATTAACACAAAATGTTGGCGATTGTGATAATTTTGGGTTCCAAAACCATTATTACTTGCCTCTTCCTAGCCAAGCTTTAACTTTGAGAGAAGGAGCTGACATTGTTTCTAGCATTTACACCGTATCAGAGTCCTTGGAGAGAAGAGGGGGGCCATACCCTATACAAACTGAACCCCAATAACATTGTGGATGCAAGAATATGTCATATTCTGAACCTAGTAGCTTATTTTTTAATAATTTATTTATTTATTTATTTGAGAGTGAGAGAGAGAGAGAGAGAGAGAGAGAGAGAGAGAATGGGTGCACCAGGGCATCCAGCCACTGCAAACAGTATCAGATTGCATGTGCCCCCTTGTGCATCTGGCTTACGTGGGTCCTGGTGAATCGAACTGGGGTCCTTTGGCTTTGCAGGCAAATGCCTTAACCACTAAGCCATCCCTCCAGGCCCATAGAAGCTTATTTAAATGTTACTATGCATAAATGTGAAAGAGCTTTGAAGGAAGTTATGGAAGGTCTACTAACTCCACTTGCGGGATCAATAGGTTGCAGAAATTCTTAAGATACAGCGCTGAAGCAGCATCTACAGCACATTACATCTCTAGTAACCCCAAGGCTCATTAATGTGCTTGGTGAGCACTCATAGCTTCAGCGCAAGTGGCCTGGGTCCCTCTAATCAGATGGTTGACCCTCCAGTATATTTTTTATGCCAATTAAAAGCAATGGTCTCAGGCTGGAGAGATGGCTCAGGGGTTAAGGTGCCTGCCTGCTAAGCCTAAGAACGCTGGTTCCAATCTCCAGCAGTTCCAATCTCCAGGTCCCACATTTAGCCAGATGCAAAGTGATGCAAGGGCACAATGTTGCACTTGACCACAAGGGGATGCACGCATCTGGATTTCATTCTCAGCAGCTGAGACACTGTTGGCGTGCCCATCTCTGTCTTCCTCTCTCTCTCTGTCTCTCTGTCTCTCTCCAAAAAATAAAAAATAAAAATAATAATCATAAAAAAGCAATGGTCTCAAGAGATCTCTGTGCTGGCTATCTGTTGGCACATAACATGCAAATGTCCCCCAAAGTGCAGCAGCTGAGATCATTCCTCATTGTTTCTCCTACTTTTTGTGGGTCAGGAATCCAGGAAGAGCATAGCAGGAATGGCTTGTCTTTGCCTGTGTGACTTCTGGGGCCTCAGAAACAAGACTGTAAGGCAATGTTTTACGACCATCTGAATCTCCCATCTCTTGCATGTGGCTGTCAGCTGGAGGCCTAGGTGGGGCCATGGGTCAGAGCCACCCTGTGGGTCCTCTCCTGTGGTCTTTGGCTTCCTCCAATGGAGTGACCATCCTGTAGAAGAGCAGGTCAGCCTGTCGTCCATGACCCAGCCTTGGCAGCTATGCAGCATCTCTTCTGGGGTTTTCCATTGGTCAAGACAGAACGTTCTGCCCTGGGGCTGGAGAGATGGCTCAGTGGTTAAGGCACTTGCCTGCAGAGCCTAACAACCCAGGTTTGATTTCCCAGTGCTCACATAAAGCCTGATGCACAAAGTGGCACATGCATCTGGAGTTCATTTGCAGCCACTAGAGGCCCTGGTGCACCCATCCTCCCTCTCTCTGTCATCTCTCTCTACTTGCAAATAAATAAGAAATATATCTAAAAAAAATTTTATACCTGAGAACAGCACACTTTTAAAAAATTTATTTATTTATTTATTTTATTTACTTACTTACTTACTTGAGAAAGTGAGAGAGAAAGAAGCAGACAAACAGAGAGAGAATGGGTGCTCCAGGGCCTCCAGCCACTGCAAATGAACTCCAGATGCATGCACCACCTTGTGCATCTGGCTTACCTGGGTCCTGGAGAGTTGAACTGGGATCCTTGGCAAAAGCCTTAACCGCTAAGCCACCTCTCCAGCCCAAGAAATATTTTTTAAAAAAGAAAGTCCTGCCCTGGCTCACAGGGAGGGAACACTGACATCTCTCTCTTAGGAGAGGAGTAAAATCACACTGTAAGGGTATATGGGGTGGGAAATCTGCTGGTTGAGCCACCTTGAGAGATGCAGTCTATCGCAGTAGCTCTGTCACACACACAGGCTTTGCTGTTGAAATGGTAGGCGTATCACCAGCACTCAATTGCAAAGGCACCTTCTGAATAAATAGTGATCACACAGTCTGTGGACATGTGGCATCTTCAGGTCTCCTGTGGAATATAGCAACTCTGAAAGCCCAACAGTTGAGCCCCAGTCCTGGCAGAAGCTGCCCTCTGAGAAGAAAGAGCAGTTGGAAGCCGATTCCCCTCACAGACCTGCTCTTGGGTGAATATCTGGAGAGCTGGGGGCTCAGAACTACCATGAAAACACCACCTTGCGTCTTACTGCCCTTGGTGTTCGCATAGGTAGTGTCTTTATCTGACCCTCCAGACAACACACCAATGAAGGGATGTGTCATCTTGCAGAGACTCGGTGGTAAAAGCGGACACAGCTACCATATCCCAGGGATTTGCACTGGCTGGAAGAGATGGACAATGGACAGAGACAGCACAACACAGCAGCTACAGACAAGGAAACCATAGGTAGCGGTGGGTCTTTGGAAAACTCTGGCCCAGGGATGGTGGGGACAACAGGAATTGGTATGCATGCATGTGCGCTGTAGTCAACAGGGGGCTCTCCCAGAATCCTGAGGTGTCCCAGGCTGTTCCTCCTGTTCTGCAGAGGAAGGAAGGAGTGCCACCTTTGGGATGCTGGCACTCAGGAGTTACCACCCAGGCTGGCTCAACAGCCCAGCCGAGGTTAGATCTCCCAGGTCCTGGCTGCAGGACAGCGCTTGCCACAAACACACTTGGCTCCAGATGGTGAGGTGAGGCAGCCGGGTGAAACAGGAGTTCTCTCCACCTGTGCGTGGGAATGTGCGCTCAAAAAGCCCCAGAGATGGAGAGGTCAGTGAGGAACCAACAGAGAAACAATACTTTTCCTACTTTCCAACCAAGAAATGAATCGAAGCATGGTTTTCATTGCATAGATTCAGTCACGGTGAACTCGGTGTAAACACAATCATTGCGGATGAAAATTTGCATTTTAAAAGCTGTCCAATGTCAAAATTGGCACTGTGTTGACAACCAGGAAACCATGCTCTCTAATGTGATGTATGTTTTCAGTTTTTCAGATAAAGGACAGAAGTAAGGAGCTCTCCTGGAAGCGGACTTCTCTCAAAACAAAAACAATTATTTCTAACTGATCCGTTTTGTAAAATTAAATTTTACAAAAATTACTTGGTCTTTGCAATTGGGTTTTCCTGAAGCCAACCATAGTATTGTGGTTTCAGTGTGAACCATCCCTCTCCACTCATGTGTTTGAACACTTGGTCTCCGGCTGATGGCGCTGTTTGGCTGGCTGGAGGCTGGCTGGAGGAAGTGGGTCCCTGGGGGGGGGTGGGGGCCCAGCACCACTTCCTGTTCTCTCTCTTCTTCCCTCTGTGACAATGTGGTCATCCAACCAGCTGCCCCTGCTGCCTTCCTGCCTTGATGGAATGTATCCCTCAAAACTTTAAACCAGAATAAAGCCTTTCCTTCCGTAAGTTGCTTTCTGTGAACTATTTGGTCACAGTGATGAGAAAGTAACTCATGAGCATAGCACAGTGATCGTTGCGTGACATGAGCCGCGTGTTTCTACCTCTTGGGAAGATATGTGTGAGGCATCCAATAGGTGATGGACCTGTGAGTTATGTGGGAGCTCTCACCCCCTCTCCCAGCTGGTCTTTGGCCCTGGTCTCATTTCCTCACCTCACAAGGTTTCAGTTTCTCTTTAATTTACTCTGAGTCACTTCAAGGATCCTTCCTCCAGCAAGGTGGAGAATTCTGGAGGTCAAAGCATGTCGTAAGTCCAAAGTCACCAACAACAGCACTTGAGAATAACACACGAGATGTTATGAAAGGAACTGATGAAAAACATGAGTGAGAGCTTCCGGCTGTGGAGGTATTTTTACACTCTTCTGTAATTTCTCAGGTGCCACTGTGTATTAATGGCATTCTCTTCAGCAGGAGACCCCCGCAGATCTTCAGCCAAACTGAGACCACTTGGTGACCTTGGGAGGAGCCTATCATGGCCCACCTGGTTCCATTTTCTTTTTCCTTCCACCTGAATACTCACAGCACCCTTGCTCAGATTTCTCCTTCATCCTCTACCAGCCTTCCCAGGACCGTGTCTCTAAGATGGAGAAAACCACCCTATTCTCACAGTGGGATGTGCTTAGGATTCTTCTAGTTGGTGCTATTATTATATGTTTAATTTTTCTTAAATTCTATTCATTTTTGGCTTTCTTCTTGATGCTTCTTGATAGCAACTGGTGGCACTGTTTTGGGAGATTGTAGAATGTTTGTAAGTGGGACCTTGCTGGAGAAAGGGAATTTTGAGGAGTGGGCTTTATGGGTTGTCACACGGCCTGATTCTTTTTTTTTTTTTTTTTTTTTGATGGTTTTTCCAAGGTAGAGTCTCACTCTAGCTCAGGCTGACCTGGAATTCACTGTGTAGTCTCAGGGTGGCCTTCAAACTCATGGCAATCCTCCTGTCTCTGCCTACTGAGTACTGGAATTAAAGGCGTGCACCACCACACCTGGTCTGATTCTTTTTTGAGCTCTCTCTCTCTCTCTGTTTTCTGATCCCCTGAGATGTGAGCAAGCAGCTTTATGCTCTGCCACCATGGACACAGTCACCTTGGCCACCATGGACACAGTCACCTTAGTCACCATGTGTTGGCGTCCCTCATAGGGCCAGCCCAGGAGGGGATGCAGGGTCTCTGCCGGGCAGGGGATGAGAGGCGCAGAGTCAAGATACAGGCATGAGGAGTCGGGTGAGAGCAAGCAGAGGGCGAGCTGCTGCAGACTCGTTTATTCAAGAAAGTGTAGGGGTTTATAAGGGTCTGGCTGGCCATTCGTTGTATGGGATGGTTCTCTTCTTGTGACCAATGACAGCCTGTCTCCGGGCACATCATTTCGCAGCAGGTTGCTCATGGGCATAGGGCTGTAGCTGTTGTCACACCAGGCCTGTGCAGAATGCCACGTTCACAGAATCCACTTCCTGGTTCCTCCTAGCAGGCGGCCTGGCTAGGGCCCGACCTGCATTGTGCCATACAACCATGGACCCAGCCCCCTTAGCCAACATAGACACAGCCACCTTAGCTACCATTCCTCCTGCACCATGATGGAGTGGACCCTCTCAAACCAGAAGCTTCAGCTGCTTCCTGTGAAATATTTGGTGACAAGGACGGGAAAACTAAAACAACTTTCTCCTGGCTGCTGCAGCAAATCCAATGTCACCGGTATGGCTCCTCCGCCGGACCCTGGATCCTCCCCGTTCCACAGGTCTCTTCTCCCATGGTGCTTACTGATTCTGCTCCCCCTTCTTCTCCTCCCCTCACTGCTCCCCCATCAACCACAGGATGAGGAATTAATTATTTTGGCCCTTGCTACTTTGGGCTTAAATCTCCTGCATCTCTGACTCATGCCCATCTCTTCTTTTTTATTTTGACTTTCTAATGATAATTTCCATAAATATAGACAATATACCATGATCATAACCCCCTCCCACTACTCTCCCTTCTCACTCTCCACATCCCCCCTCCACTGAATCTCCTCTTCTTTCCAACTAGTCTCTCTTCTATTTTAATGCCATCATTTTTTTTCCTCCTATTATGCAGGCCTTGTGCAGCCACTGTGACGTCATGCATATCCATGCTACTTTACGTCTGGAAGACATTATTGTAAGTAGTCCTCCCTTCCTTTGGTTCTCACATTCTTTCTGCCTCCTTTTCTGAAATGGTCCCTGAGCTTTGGAGGGTGTGATAGAGATGTCTCACTTAATACTCAACACCCCACTGCTACTTTGTTTTCAGCACTCTGGTGAGTTTTGAGTCATCCCAGTGGCCACCACCATCTGAAAAGAGAAGCTTCGCTAACCAAAACTGAGGGCAAAATGTAGACAGCTAGCCAGACAACAGCAGTAGTTTATCCCCTAGGGCTCATGACCTCCCCCACCATAGGCTTTTGACTAGTTTTCAGTACCAGGCATGAATTCCCTCCCACAGAGCAGGCCTCAACTGCATCAAAGGCATGCCTGTCTTTTCTTTTGGGAACATTTCAGTTTGGTCTCTGCTGCTCCCAGGGAGACTCTGGGGTGCCCACCCTATCTCCCCGAGTGATCCCCACACTGCACACGTGGCATGCTCTTAGGGGTACTCTTCACTAGACTCGAAGAACCCTGAAGACAGGCTCAGTGCTGCAACTGAGGGTTTTGGTTTGCTCTGTTTTGCTTGATCCCCAGCAAATTTATGCTCTGAATATGTATATTTTTTCAGAGTTCCAAGGTATCTACACAGTATGGCACATCGCTTTTTTAAAAAATATTTTTTTAAAAATATTTATTTATTTGAGAGAGGGGGAGAGAGAAAGAGAGAAGAGGGACACTCCAGGGCCTCTAGCCACTGCAAGTGAACTCCAGACACCTTGTGCATCTGGCTTATGTGGGTACTGGGGAATCAAACCTGGGTCCTTAGGCTTCACAGGCAAGTGCCTTAACTGCTAAGCCATCCCTCCAGCCCTTGAGCTTCTTTCATTTCCCAATAATATCCACTTGGGAATGAATCCACAAAGAGTGGAGTCTTATTCTGTCTGAAATGCTCCACACCCTTGTCTACCAGCAAAGTCCCCATTACCCTTCTTCATCTACATCGATGCAGATTCTGTTGCGAAGCCTTCCTGCTTCCCTGACAGCTGGCAGCATCAGAGAACCCTCCCGCTCTAGACGAAACGTGCACATCTGTTCGCCCCGCCCCCCCGTCCTCCTGGGGCTCTTCAACCGGCCATTGCAGGTGCTTGTCTAATTCCTTGGGAAGGAAACACACACTTGTCCCACGTCCATGTGTCAGGAAGTCCTGGGTTAGTTAATATGGATGGAGGGAGTTCAAGGGCAGATAAATGGTGGGAGAGGCTGTGGATCGTTTCCTATGCTCCCTGCATGGGGGGTGGGTCTTGGGGTAGGGCTGCTGCCCGGAGCAGCCTTGTTCTGATCCACCCAGGGTCATGTGGCTGAGCAAAGCCAGCCAAGTGTCCCACAGTGTTGGTCTGCCTGCATTCCCACCCTCCATGGAGTCTATTATTTTCAAATTCTTCTTGCTGATCTCTGGTCCAGCCTTTTGCCAGACCCAAGACCAAAGAGTCACAGAGTGTCACCCTTCAGGAATGTAAATGATTCCGGTCCCAATATGGCCACTTAATCATACACTCCGTGAATTCAGGGAGCTCACTTGGGGAAAATACAGTTTTTTTTTTTTTTCCTTTTCATACATTTGCTGCTTTCTCCAAACAAACTCTAAGAAAGAGTGCACCATCAGCAACTTGGCAATTTGGAACCGAAAGAGAGTCTGGGATTTCATGTCTCCACTGACTGAAAAAAAAAAAAGACTTCTTTGAAGTGCATAAATTTGCACTTGGCCATGTTTTCGACTGGCATCCTTTCACTTTTCACAGACCAAGCTCAAGCAAGAAAATATTCTCCTTCCACCCACTACCCCTAGGAGCTCATCCAAGATGTCCTAGAAGAGAACCAAGGGCCGTCCCACCATGAGGACCAGAGGCAAGAACCCTTGTGCTTCCTCATGTTTCTAAGAACCATCCTGTTCCTGCCCTGAGCAAAATACCATGAGGCAGAGCACTGGTAAGCGCCTCCTGTGCTGGATGATGGGAAATGGCAGCGGCCAGCACTCCGGCACCATACAAGAGCCTTCCTGGTTGTAGGGGACTCAGTGTGGCCCTGGAGTCGTTAGGTCCACAGGGAGACTTGTGCTTCTACCGTGGATTCTGACTTCCTGGCCTAGAGGCAATGACAATGACCTAGTGGACTCACCGGTGCCTCAGAGAAGCAGGAACATGGCCATGGCTAGATGACTGGGACAATAGGGGAAAAAAAAAAAAAAAAAAAAAAAACGCTTCAGGTATGCAAGATGGAAGGTGTGCTGCTCAGTCTCGATGTGCAACTTGACCAGCTGCGTCATATTCCTGCTGCCCTGCCTGTCCCTGCCATGGTGCACTTGCCACCTCAACCTGTGAGCCAAAATAAGCCCTTCCTTCCTGAAGTTGCTTTTTAAAAAATAATTTATTATTTTTTTTATTTATTTGAGAGAGACAAAGAGATACAGAAATAGGCAGGCAGAAAGAGAAAGAGAGAGAGAGAATGGATCTGCCAGGGCTTCCAGCCACTGCAGACGAACTCCAGATGCGTGCACCCCCTCGTGCATCTGGCTTACATGGGTCCTGGAGAGTTGAACCAGGGTCCTTTGGCTCTGCAGGCAAATACCTTAACCACTAAGCAATCTCTCCAGCCCCTGAAGTTGCTTTTGTCAGGTGTTTCATTACAGCAATAAGAAAAGTAGCTAAGGCATAAGGGTAGACTAAGTATTTGAAGTGCTGTTGTATCCACATGTACAGTGCCCAGCATCTCACAAGGATGACATAACCAGGCCTCCTTAGCACTCCTGGGACTATATAGGATTGCCTGGCGGTGACTGTACGTTCAGTATGTTGAAGCTGGAAAGTCAGGCACTTTGTGGTCAAGAAGATTCTCTGCTTTATGAGCTAGAGGTTAGAATATCTTTAATTCACCCTCTGGTCCCGGAGGGACTGCCCACTTAGTGTCCTGAAAGAGTGACCCATCTTGAAAACACTTCCCACTGTGATGTAGGATTCCACTGTGTGAGCTGGTCGTCGTGAGCTGGCTAGGCTGCCTGTGCCTGGAAGTTCTTGTCCCAAGCAGTGTGTCCACGAGCAAGCCCTTGGGTCACTGGGGTTTGGGAGTAAGGACTGGCTGATGTTCCTCTCTGTCACTGGGCCTGGAAGAAGGAAGTTGAAAGAAAGGAGTGGTGGGACACACGCCTTGGCTGGCTACTGATGATATCCCAAATGCAGAATTTTCACAGATGTCCTCCCAGTGCTATTTCCACTGGTGTCGTCCCTGTGGCAAGACTGGGGGGGGCACGGGGGATGAGTTGTTTTGAGTTGCTTGGCTTTGGTGTGTTTGATGGACACAATAATCTTGTTCAGGCCACATACCATGTCACCAACTCCACGTAAAAGGATGAGTGGATTTTCCAAACCTCAGCCACTGGGGAGACAACAAACTCTGAAAAGACCCCTCCCCCCTCTTCTTCCGACTGAGGACACAGGGGAGAGGGGCTGGAGTGTTTGGCCTCACCTAACATAGCCAAGGCAGGCAGCTGGGTTGCAGATAGGGACCTACTTGGGAGAGCACCCCAAAGTCAGCCTTGGGACCTGTGTGTGGACCCTAAGAGAGATCCGTTGGCAGCAGCTATAGGCTAATGCCTAGGTTTGTCTCTTCTAAGTCAAAGGATCTTGATAAAGTGTTGTTTCAGGCAGAACTCCACTCTCGACTAGCGGGGAGGTACAGGCCCCAGTGTCATGTCCCTAGAATCACTGGGGGCCAGGGCCACATTCCAGCAGCACTGGGAAGCCAGGCAAGTAAGCCAGGGAAACTGAGACGCCTCCTGACGGTGCGGGACATTGCTGAAATGGCACTTGATAATCCCACCCTGGCATCCATGCCCTCCTGAGTCCTCCCCTTGAATATGAACCCGTGGCTTGCTCCCAACCAAGAGAACATGAAAAGAATGAAAAGATGTCACTCTTGTGATCACACTGAATAAGATGGTGACTTTCAAAAGAAAAGATTCATTTTTATTTATTAGAAACAGATAGAAAGAGAGAGTGAGAGAGAATGGGTGCACCAGGGCCTCTAGCCACTACAAATGAACTCCAGACTCATGCACCGCCATGTGCATCTGGCTTACATGGGACCTAGAGAATCAAACTTGGGTCCTTAGGCTTTGCAGGCAAGCACCTTAACCACTAAGCCATCTCTCCAGCCCCAGGTGGTGACTTTTGTCTGGTTAGCTGACTCTCCTGCCTTCTCAACTTGGTTTTAAGAAGCCATGTGGGTCATGCCTTTAATCCCAGAGCTTGGGAGGCTGAGGGAGGAGGATCACCCTGAGTTCAAGGCCAGCCTGGAGCTACAGAGTGAGTTCCAGGTCCACCTGGACTACTGTGAAACCCTGCCTTGGAAGAAATGAAACAAACAAAAAGAAAGAGAGGGGGAGGATTGGGGCGAGGGGGAGGAGGAGAGGGAGAAGGGTCCACTATGATGAAAGTGTGTCTCTGAGTATGAGTATGTCATAGTCAACTCTCCCCATCTATGGAAAGCTGTTACAGACATCTTCATTTTGTATAATGCTACCAGTTTGTCCCTGACAAACACAGACTTTCTGAGAAATCCTAAAGAATTCCTAACCTGACCATTGAACAGACCAAAGCTATGTAAAGCGTTTATGGCCCCATGTACTGCAAGGTGGAGTTTGTTCTCGTTAGGAAATGCCTGGAACTGTGACTAGGCTTTGAGGAGAAATAACTCCTCTGCTTGCAATTTCCATGCCTGATGTTAGAAGGACTTGCTGTGGAGTAGCCATGGCGTCCAGACTGTTATGGTTTGGATGTGAACACTTGGTGCCCAGCTGGTGGCACTTATTTTAGGAGGTCGTGGAACCTTTTGGAGCTGAAGCCTTGTGGGAGGAAGTGGGTTGCTGGAATATGGGAGCCTCAGGGTTCTAGTATCCCAGTTCTGGCAGAGTTCTCTGCACTACCTGACCCACTGAGATGTGCAGGACCCTCCCAAGAACAAGAGTTCCACAGACAGGAACCATCCCAGTTCTGGACAGGAGCCACTTCTCTGAACCACTCCCTGGACAGGAGCCACTTCCACAGACCCACTGAGATGAGCCAGCAGACAGAGCCACTCCACAGACAGGAACCACTCCCACGGACAGGAGCCACTTCCCACAGACAGGAACCACTCCCATGGACAGGAGCCACTTCCACGGACAGGAACCACTCCCACGGACAGGAGCCACTTCCACGGACAGGAGCCACTTCCACAGACAGGAACCACTCCCATGGACAGGAGCCACTTCCACAGACAGGAACCACTCCCACGGACAGGAGCCACTCCCACGGACAGGAGCCACTTCCACAGACAGGAACCACTCCCATGGACAGGAGCCACTTCCACGGACAGGAGCCACTTCCACAGACAGGAGCCACTCCCACGGACAGGAGCCACTTCCACAGACAGGAACCACTCCCATGGACAGGAGCCACTTCCACGGACAGGAGCCATCATAAGTCCCAGCCATCCACAGAAAACCCTCCCATGGAAAGGAGGCTTTGCCATCAGGTGCCACCTTTCCATCAAGTCCCAATAAAATCCTTCCTTAAATGGCTTTGTCAGGTGTAAGTCCTAGGGTTGAGAAAAGTAACTCTGACATAAACATTATAAACCCTGTTTCTCCTCCACTGCCCACATGCATCCTGCAGACGCGAGGACACACCGATGTCCCTGCGATTCCTGTGTCTTTGCACCTCTGCGCGACTTGGTTGAGACAGAAAGTGGGTAGAAGCATGATTCTTGAAAGCCATTCTCCATCAGGATGCCTGGAAACAACTCTGCTATTCATGGAAGTGACCCTGCGCTGTTGTGTGACCCACAGGAAGTGCAAGTGCAGAGAGAAAGTGGTCTTGGTCATAAGTGACCAAAACATCCTCCCTGTACACTCTGCCGTAAGTGTGTCATCACATGAACATGACTAAAGTCACCCAGGGTCCCAGAAGGAGCTAAGGGCAGAGCTCTGAGTCGAGAATATGGTGGCTGGAAAAAAACAAAACAAAATAAAAAAACAAAAAAACCCTCTTCCTTCAAATCCAGTTCTATTTTTGCAAATGCTCCCCAGCTCACAGGTTCTGTTGTTGTTCTTATAGAGAGCCGCTTGTAACGTTTGCTTCCTCCCCGACCACCATTTTATTCCTTTTCTCCTTGTTTTCATGGTGGGCACTTTGGCTGATTCCTTACATGCTGACGATAAGAACTTAGGATTTTTAAATAATACTTAGAGTTATTCTTATTTAGAAAGTGCAAAGTTTTCAAAGGGAAAGATTCCTCAGGTTAACACAGTCCAGAAACAAGAGGAGCGAGTGGTTCACCTTACAGCCCACATGGCAGCTGTGTGTCTTTGCCTCCCAGTCAGCTCCTCCTGGCAGTGTGAGGCCCACAGTGGACATGTGACAGTTTCTAAAGTGACTGTGTGTCAGAGCTTGGGAAAGGCCATTTGACTCCTGCGGTTGAAACATAAATCATTATACTTTAAATCAATAGATTAAAAAAACCCTGCCTGAAACATGTAAGCTTCAAGTATTTCTAAAATGTTGGAACCATTCGAGGCAGGCTGCTGGAAAGTGTACCATTTCACAATCCCATCCATTCTCAACTCTCTCTTTTTTTCTTTTCCTTTCTTCCTTCCCTTCCTTCCCTCCCTCCCTCCTTCCTTCCTTCCTTCCTTCCTTCCTTCCTTCCTTCCCTCCCTCCCTCCCTCCCTCCTTCCTTCCTTCCTTCCTCCCTCCCTCCCTCCTTCCCTCTTCCTCCCTCCCTCCCTCCTCCTCCTCTTCCTCCTCTTTCTTTCTCTCTTTCTTTCTTTCTTTCTTTCTTTCTTTCTTTCTTTCTTTCTTTCTTTCTTTCTTTCTTTCTTTCTTTCTTTTTTTTCAAGGTAGGGTCTTGCTGTAGCTCAGGCTGACCTGGAATTCATGCTTTAGTCTCAGGGTGGCCTCGAAGTCATGGCGATCCTCCTACCTCTGCCTCCCAAGTGCTGGGATTAAAGGTGTGCGCCACCACGCCCGGCCATTCAACTCTCTTTTATCTGATGATCCAGGACACTGGATTTCAATATGAGTGTCCAACTCTGCCCGATGTCCTGAAGGTGCCCTGACTGCAGGACCAAGTTCATGTCCCACCTGGATCCCAGCCTGGCCGTTCAGAAAGTGACACTAACGAGTCCCTTCCCCCCAGTCGTACCGTCCCCAATGCATGCTGTCCTCTCCTCTGGGCAGCAAGGACCTTGGGCAGGAAGCGTTCAGGAGTCCTTAGGTTCCCAGGCTCCAGGTGAAAATCAGGATTCATTTTAGAATTATGTTTCTGCATTTCTATGTTAATATCTTTTGCTTTAAACTTTAGGCACCAGCTCCAATGGGAACCTTCAGTAATTCATTCCGCCAGCCAGCAGTGGATGTTTTGTGGGAGGTTAGCTTAAATGAGGAGTCTCAGGAAATGAAGTCAATGGTTTCTCAAGCTCCCTTCAGGGCAGGACCACAGCTCCATCCCAGGAAAGAGAGGAAAACATTTCCTGTTTAAGAACTTCCAGACAGGAAGATTCTAGAATCCATTCATTCACTGGATAGTCATCTATTTGGCATCTGTTAAAACCTTTGCTGAGGCACTGGGGGAGCAAAGGTATGAGACAGCTCGTCTGGGAGGCTGGAGAGGAGGGAGGCTGCTGCAGGCCAGGCCTGGCAGGGACAGAGGGAGCTGGGTGCTATATGCTGCCAGCCTTCGTGCCACTGTTGGCCCTTTACATGTTGTGTTTGGCCAATCAGTGTCTTGTTACCTTAGTTTTTTTAAAATGTAAACAGCACTTGCCAACACTTAAAATTTGGAAAATTCACACACACACATACATGAATACACATGCCTTTCACACATGTATGATCTGGACTTCTGAATTCTTTCTAAACCTTTAGGAGGTGCAAAAGACCACTGTACCACATTCCTGCCTCCCCGGGATGAGCAACTGCCGAGGACGCCCACCTCTCAGGCACATGCTTTAGCCCCTCACAGTCCCCGCCACTGCCCCACGGACATCACAAAGGCAACTTCTGTTACCAACTGGCCACTGTGGTCACTTAAATGACTTGGTGACCTGTAGGGTAAAGCTTCAAATACCAGCCACAGACGCAAGAAATATATGTGATTAAAATTTTCTAGTGGTTACTTTAAAAAACAATAGAAAGACGACTGGGGCTGGAGGGATGGCTTAGTGGTTAAGGCGTTTGCCTGCAAAGCCAAAGGACCCAGGTTCGATTCCCCAGGACCCACGTTAGCCAGATGCACAAGGGAATACAAGAGTCTAGAGTCATTTGCAGTGGCTGGAGGCCCTGGCATACCCATTCTCTCTCTCTCTCTCTCTCCCTCTTTCTCTGTTAAATAAATAATAAATAAATGCAATATTAAAAAAAGAAAGAGGTCTGGGGGATAGCTTAGTCAGTGTAGTGCTTGCCTTGCAAACATGAGGGCCTGAGTTTAAGCTCTAAAACCCATATAAAAGAAAAAAGCCAGGTGTGGGGGTATGCATTTTGAAATCCTAATTCTAGGGAGGCAGAGACAGGCTTGATGGCCAGCCATCTAACTTACTTGGTGAGTTCCAGGCCTATCAAAAACCCTGTCTCAAAAAAGATGGACAATGCCTGAGAAATGCCACCTGCAGTTGTCCTCTGGCCTCCACATGCACACATGTGCATGTGTACCTGCGCGCGCATGTGCGCGCACACACACACACACACACACACACACACATGCATGTGTACCTACACACACACACACACCCCTCCCACAGAAAACGCCCACATCTTCGCACACACAAAATTTAAAATTTTAAGATAAAAACAGAAGAAAGCAACAAGTATGATTAACTTTAGCCATATATTATCAATTCAATGTCAAAATAAGATACAATGAAAAATTATAAATGCAATATGTATTTTCCTATTCAAACCAGTATTTAAAAATATAGTGTGAGCCGGGTATGGTGGCACACATCTTTAATCCCAGCACTCAGAAGGCAGAGGTAGGAGGATCACCATGAGTTCAAGGCCACCCTGAGACTATATAGTGAATTCCAGGTCGGCCTGGGCTAGAGCGAGACTCTACCTCGAAAAACCAGGTATGTATACATATACATATACATATACATGTGTGTGTATATATTTATATATACATATATATATATATGGTGTGTATTCTATCCTTATTGTATATCTCAATTTACATTTCAGGTGTTCAACAGTAACCTATGGAAAAGAGAACAGGGCCAGACAGTGTAGGGTATAGTGATGCAGGTATAGGGCATGCATGATGGAGTGGTCACGTGGCCAAGGATGAGACTTTAAAGAGACTGTGGATGTGCTTACCACACAAGCATGAAGACCCGAGTTCAGATCCCCAGCGCCCACGTCAAACGCAGGACATGGCACACACCCGTCATCCCAACACTCAGGAGGTGGAGACAGGAGGATCCTTGGGTCTTGCTTGTCATCTATTCCAGTCGAATCAGTGAGCTCTAGGGTCAGTGAGAGACTTTGTCTCAAAAACTAATGTGGAGAGTAACTGAGGAAGACACTCAATGTTGACCTCTGGCCTCCACACACACTCACATTCACACGCACAAAGAGGCTGATACCGATAACCAGTGACCCCTACAAGGGAGTGCTTCTTTGCTCTTTCTTTAATTAATTAATTAATTTGCAAAGGGAGAGGGAAAATGAGAGTGGGGGAAGAGGCAGAGAGAATGGGCACGCCAGGGCCTCTAGCTGCTGCAAACAAACTCCAGATGCATGCACTACTTTGTGCATCTGGCTTTACGTGGGTATTAGGGAATTGAACCCCAGGTCCTTAGGCGTTGCAGGCAAGTGCCTTAACCACTGAGCCATCTCTCCAGCCCTATGCTTTCTTTTATGGAGAATTAAAAGGCACTGGAAACCCAGTTAGGGCCTCAAGTCTGGTGTTTTTTTTTTTAAACTTATTTTATTTATTTGAGGGAGAGAGAGAGAGAGAATGGATGTTCCAAGGCCTCCAGCCACTGCAAATGAGCTCCAGATGCATGCACCCCCTTGTGCATCTGGCTTATGTGGGTCCTGGAGAATTGAACCAGGATCCTTTGGCTTTGCAGGCAAATGCTTTAACTGCTAAGCCATCTCTTCAGCCCTCAAGTCTGATATATTTAAGCTCATCATTGTGGCTGACATTCCTCTTGTGTGTTTTAGCTGTAATTACTCTTGGACTATGGTGCATGCGTGTGGAAACACCTGGACAGAAGCATTTAGCAACTCCAGACAGACTTAAAGTGCTGAGCATTCCAGGTGGAGCTACGGAGGAGGGCTGGTGGGAGAGGGGACTGGGCCAGACCCAGCACCAGCGGGAATGGATTACATGACTTTTCCACAATGCAAGCATGTGCAAGGTTTATTTGTTTATTTATTTATTTTTATTTGACAGAGAAAGAGGGAGAGAGAGAGATAGAGAGAGAATTGGCATGCCAGGGCCTCCAGCCACTGCAAATGAACTCCAGATGTGTGCACCTCCTTGTGCATCTGGCTAATGTGGGTCCTGGGGAATCAAACCTGGGTCCTTTGGCTTTGCAGTCAAATGCCTTAATGGTTAAGCCATCTCTCCAGCCCATGTGCAAGGTGTTATTTATAGCATTTCTTTGTTTTGGCATGGGCATGTCTGAAGAAACTCTTTATCTTCTAGCCCCCCAGAACCTTTAAAATAGCCACTGCCATGTTCAGCCGTTGTAGTACTTGGACTGTTTGCCATTCTTTCCATTCATCTTTTATGAAACCATTTATTTGCTTTAAACTTCATTATCCTGGGGTGGCCCAATAGAAGCCGAGTATCAAGCATGGCCATATTTTGTTGAAAGGGGCCTTTCAAAATTACAGTCATATGTTACATACATTGCCTTAAACACCTACAGTCACCACCACATAACTGCCCAGTCTCATGTGTAGTAAGTAATTATGGATTTGGTTGTACAATTATAATCTGTTCCAAATTACTGCTAAACCCCATTTTTTATTGAGAAAAGAAAGACATTATCTTCTGAAGAAACAAATTTTCTAGAAAAGAGGATATTGACTATGGAGAAAGAATTTATCCCTAAACCTTCCAAAGTGCCCAAGCTTATTCACTCCTCACCTGAATCCCTTGTGGAAGTTGATCTTATAGCAAAAGGGGAAAAAACAGCTTTTCCAAAGATAAACGTCTCTGTCTCAAGACTGTGACCATCTCTGACTTTATTGTGCTCTGCCTCATTCTTGCATGTGGTAAGGATGGAATTTGTCAGAGGAACCCATTTCCAGAGCACCCCGCAGACACTGTCCTTGGAAGAGCTTTATTTGGCTGAGTTCCTGGGTCTCTCTTCCTCTTCTTTTCATGTTCTTTCCTCGTATTTTAACTGATAATTGATCATTCCTTACTTGTCAATCAACTGCAACATTTTACAATCATTCCAACCACACCAAGCAGTTTCTTTCGACAAATTCCTTCGATGTGACTCTTATGTGTGCGGGCAAAGTCTGGGACAGAAACCCACCCAAACCCAGAAATATTTTCAAAGGAATTCCCCAGGGCGTGTTCAATTAAAAGGTTATGTTACAGCCTTCTGTAAATTCCATCATACTGTCTGGAAATGTACAAAGGGTAGTCCGAGGTGCCTGTAAGCAGTGGTGGCTAGCGCCACGAGGGTGGGTGGGAAAGGCATGCCTGAGGGACACCAGCCCTCCAGGAGGGTCAGAAGCCGTATTCTCCTCCCCAGCCAAGCCAGGGTTTAGATGCTCAGCCATTCGTTCCACTGAATACTTGAGTAGGAAAATCATTAACCCAGGGGCAGACACACCTAGAATGGTCTTTAGAAAGGGGACCCACGGCAGGGGGAGGGGGAGAGAACAAGAGATGATGCACAGATTTTTGTGTGTGTGTGTGTGTGTGTGTGTGTGTGTGTGTGTGTGTGTTGTTACCCTCTGAGAACTTCCAGCTAGACTGCTGTAATTGCTTTTTCTTTCCTCAGTCAAGTGCAGAAAGCCAAAGCCAAGTGCAGACGGTACTCTTATGGCAACTGTACAGTGGTTTCCAATAACCTATGTCTTTCCACAGCAACTTCAAGGGCAAAGTTGACACCAAGCATCCCAGCAAGAAGAGACGTCCCGTTACATAGTGGTAACTGAGGAAGGGGTCATATATGATTGCTTCTTAAAGTATGGATAATCTTTAAAGAAACCACACCACTTACTCTCTCGCTGTTTCTTTTTTTCTTTTCAGGGTAGGGTCTCACTCTAGCTCAGGATGACCTGGAATCCACTGTGTAGTCTCAGGGTGGCCTTGAACTCGCAGTGATCCTCCTACCTCTGCCTCCCAAGTGCTGGATTAAAGGAGTGTGCTACCACGCCCGGAAGAGTTACTCTCTTTTTTAAAATAATTTTTATTGACAATTTCTATACTTACAGACAATAAACCATGCTATTTCCCTCCTTCCCCCCATTCCCCTTCAGAACTCCACTCTCCATTATATCCCCTCTCTCTCTCCAGTAGTCTCTCTTTTAATTTGACGTCATCATCTTTTTTTCCTATTATGAGGGTCTTGTTACTCTCTTTTTGCTGTGAACAAATACCTGGCCAGAAGCAGCTTAGGGAAGGAAAGCGTTTACTTTGACTTACAGATCCAGAGAGCAGAGTTAATTAGGACCCAGAAAACATGGCAGGAGCAGGGAGCCTCCTGACACGAACAGGCAGGAAGGCAGAGAGACAAACAGGAAGTGGGGCCAGACCACAAACCCTTAAGGCCTGTCCCCAGTGACCGGCTTCCTTCAGCAAAGCTCCACTTCCTTAAGGTTCCCCAGCCTTCCCAAACAGTGTCACCATTTGGAGACACATGAGCCTCCGGGGGGCACATTTTACATTCAAACCCCAACAGACACCAACACAGGCCAGTGATGTACCATTAACCCCTAAGCCTCAGGGCCAAGGACATGGAGGGAGTTCTTGATACCGGAATCCTAAGAAAGAAGAGGCCCTATGGAGGGAGACACGAATACCATATGACCAGCCTTCACTGACTTCCTGCTTGTCAATATACTGAAAACCAGAGGGACGGGAGGTTGCTGAAGCAGCCTTGAGAATCCAGCTGCCCTGGGCACAGGGTAGAGGGCAAAGAGGAAATGTGCAGCATAGGCCTCGACTCTGACAGGACCAAGCTGTTCATTGTCACTGAACAGGGGACCCAAGCGAGCTGGTTGCAAGTGGAATCATTGAGCCCTGGAGGTACAATAGTCACTTGTGGTTTAAGACCATAGAATTAAAGTGCCCATTGTTATGGCTGAAATGGGGGTTGGTGGTGACAAGTGACAAGATGCTGGGGCTTTGTGGGACCTGAAGGTTTAGCAGGCCAAGGACACCAAAGCTGCCAGGCAAGGATCTCAGTGGCCCTTGGAGGTTGACGTTAGTATCAGTGGGAAGGAGAGGGAGAGCTGGGCTCTGCGAGCTGAGCTGGAATGTGGACCCATCTCAGTCGAGGGTGAGGCGGGAAGCCCATGCACATAACCCAGACAGCAGCCTCTCGTGGGGTGTGCCAGGACACAAAAGACATACAATTCCATGCCTGAACTTGAAAAGCATATTCTGGGTGTGTAAACATACAAGCTACACATGTTTATCATGCTAGAAAGATTGCTATCATTTCTCTGGTTTTTTTCTTCTGGTGATTTAGGAACATAAATTGGGTCATGTTTCAGGCTCATTCTTTTTGGTAAGGCAACACATGCACACATGTATAACGATTGGAGGTCTGCCACACTCTGCTTTGAGGACCATATTTGCCATGGGGCCAGGGTGCTGCAGACACACTCTTGAAATGGTATATTCCTCCTCAGAGACTCTGTCCCAAATGTAGCATGGCTTAGGTGTGTGGACTCTTCCAGAAGGCCAGA
The DNA here is from genome assembly GCA_036365145.1 of Orientallactaga sibirica. Lineage (NCBI taxonomy): Eukaryota > Metazoa > Chordata > Mammalia > Rodentia > Dipodidae > Orientallactaga > Orientallactaga sibirica. The sequence continues at coordinate 11,702,839 of JAEOAD010000284.1, forward strand.
ACTTGGATCAAGTGATGCTTTCCTTCAGAAATGCTAAGATCTCTCACTCATGTAATATTCCAAAGGGGTCCTTGTTATGAAGCCGGGCGTGGTGGTGCACCCCTTTAATCTCAGCACTTGGGAGGCTGAGGTACGAGGATCACCATGAGTTCAAGACCACCCTGAGACTACATGGTGAAGTCCAGGTCAGCTTGGACTAGAGTGAGACCCTGTACCTTGAAAAACAACAATAAAACAAAAAGAGTTATGATCTCTAGCTCCAAGTCCACCAGCCCACACGTGCGCATACACATACACATACACACCACATCGTGAGGGCTTGACAATGGAAGAGAAGCATTTTTGCCTTTTCTCATCTCATTCCACCTCTTTCATTGGAATAAAATAAGCAAATGCAATTGCAGTTGACATATGTGGTAGTTTGAATATATGGCCCCTGATATATTCAGTGTTTTATTAGTTTATAGTTTGCATCTGCAGCCTCCTTGCTGGAGGCAGTGTCACTGGGCAGATCTTAAGATGTGGTGGTGGGTTTAGGATTTCAATCTAAAGATATGCAAAGTGTGCCTAACTGGAGTTCCTGAGGTGTGACTTTTGGTTTTTGGCTGTGGCTTTTGCTCTCTGTCTGGTCCTATAAGAGCTGGCCAGCTTCTTCTGCCATTATGGAACTTCCCCTGGATCTGTAAGCTTCAATAAATAATATCCCTTCCTCCATCACTTGCCTGGTCTGGAAGTTCATCTCAGCGAACCTGAAGCTGTCTGCTACAATGTATTTCTGCTGCCTTCCAAATACTTTGGAGTTAGCTATGGAATAAACGGCAGAATCAAAGCGTAAGGAGAAGTGTAGGAGATTCACAGGGCTGGGGGCATGGAAGAGGAGAGGTTGCGAGACACTAGCAAGATTATGCCTTGGAATGGAAGGTCATCGTTTACCATTCACCAGCCAAAGATTCTTTCCCATGCTGGAAACAACATTCCCAAGCCAGTAGTGATGCCGTCTGCTTACCCAAGGATTATCTATCCCAACCATTTCCATGGTAAATCCAGTAAATATGGAAAAATAAAGCCTTCCAGTTTGAGTACCAAGATTACTTGCTCTGGGCTGATAATGTTCTACATGGTTTTAAAAATAATAGAGTAACATTTTGACCATGCAAAAACACAAACATTATGTATCCACAGTGGCCAAAGGGCCTCTTTAGATAGCAAACAGCGGAGGAGCTAAGTGTTTGAACACACCGTGAAAAGCTCCGTAGCATGGAAGCACTCGATGGGTCTGCACAGATTTCTTGTTCTTTCTTTGATTCTCTAGTTTTCAGTTTAGTGCAGAGTCCTCCATTGGATCCCTGGTAGTTGCCTTTGAGCTGCTGTAACAAAAGACCTGAGAGAAACAGCTGTGGGAAAGAAGATTTATTGTGACTCATGGTTTCAGATGGTGGCTGTCCACGATGGCTGGGAAGGCATGGCATGGCGGCTCCCTGCATGCAGTGGGAGTGTGTGGTGGAAGCTGTACACATTGTGGATGACCAGGAAGTGGAGCGCATAGGCCAGGACCAGGGGCATGTATAACTTCAAAGTCTCTTCCCTAACCTAAGAATCCAAGGTTGGATTCCCCAGGACCCATGTAAACCAGATGCACAAAGTGGTACAGGCATCTGGAATTTGTCTGCAGTGACTGGAGGTTCTCATGCTCCCATTCTCTCTATCTGCCTCTTTCTCTCTCTCCCTCCAATAAATAAATCAACAAAATAAAATAAATTATTTCAGCCAAATAAAATTGATACTGAAGGTAGCATGACTCATTTGGAGTCATGTATGATTCTTCCCATGGTATATAAAAAATTATTGAAGATCTATAAAGCGACTTCTACAAGGCTCACTTTTCCATCAAATGGCAGCCACGCAATGCACTGTCTATCATGTCAAAATGTGCATTAGATACAAATACTCAAACCATGAAACAAGCCTCCATTCTTCAATAGCTTGAACAAAGATAAAATGCCTGGAGGTACAGATGGGTTCTTTAAGCACCATTTAAAGACAAGAGCACAAATGGACGAGTGTTCAGTTACATGCACTGAACTGCACCTTTGGTCCTGGAATCAGAGCTTTGTATCACAGAGCATAAACACGTTCTAACTGTGTGTGGTGTCAAAGGACTGGGACCACCAGCGTTCCAAAGAAGCCTTGTCAACTAGGCAATTAAACAATCTACAGCATGTCTCTCTGTTGTCCGTCATTGACTGCCCTGGAAGGAACTTTGAAGGGAAAATAGAAAAAGGAAAAACAAGGAGCTGTGACTCCCTTTACCTTCTCTGTTTAAAGTCAAAGAGAAAACACACATCATTTCTGTTATACAGTAACATTTTCAAACTGCATCATTTGTACAAGAGAAGGACTAAGAGCAAAGGTGTGTTTAAAGAGATCCAAACCCAAGCGAGAGTGAGAGAGAGAGAGAAAGAGAGAGAGGGCACCTCACACCCTGCCTTCTCCCAGTACTCCAGGGGAGCCACTTGCTAAGTGCTGCACTAAACAAAGGAGCAGAGTTCTTGGCCAGGTACTTGAAATCATGATTCAGTAACAAAGCAAGCAAGGCTCTTCTCATCCAGAGGTGTAGAGGCCAACACTGCTCAACTTCCCACAAAGACTCTCAGTCAAGTGGCCGGAACGTGAGTGCATGGGGTGATCTCTCAGGTCTGTAGAGCGGCTTAGCACCCAGCGTTCTATTGAAGTGCTCCTATATCCCTGCCACAGCTTCACTCACAACATACTCCTATCATGTGTTTCCTCGACATTTCTTACCATTTTCACAGTCTTCAGAACTGAATCTACATTCTTCCTTGCAGGAAGATTTTTTGAAAGCTGGTTTTGTCTGGTAATTAGGTCCTCATAACTCCTGAGACAAACACATTTCAGGGTGACATTATAGATGTCCTGTCCTGCAAGTACGTTCATGAATGAGTTAGAACCTGACCCCTCGGACTTCACCGCAGGCATGGCTTGTCTAGAACTTCAGGGAGAGAAACAAAGCATTACTAATTAGCTCTCCTGCGGTCCGTAGGCACTGACACTGTGCCTTAGGCTCAGCTTAATGAGCCATTGGAATCACAGCTGAATGGCATTAGCAAATGAGTGCATGAGATTGGAGTTACTTACAAAAGCTGAAAATTACAGAGATAAAAGTAAATTAAGGGCTGGAGAGATGGCTTTGCGGTTAAGGTGTTTGCCTGCAAAGCCAAAGGATCCCTGTTCAATTCTCTAGGACCCACATAAGCCAGATGCACAAGGGGGCACATGCATCTGGAGTTTGTTTGCAGAGGCTGGAGGCCCTGGCATGCCCATTCTTTCTCTCTCTCTGCCTCTTTATCTCTCTCAAATAAATAAAATAAATTTTTAAAAAGTAAATTAAATATGACTAAGGACCTCAATAGACACTGGAATGAAATAAAATCAAATGTGAATGAAATTCTGGTGCAGACCCAATTGCATCCACTCTTTTTGACACAAGTCATGGTGATGCTCAAGTCAAGTCAGGATTTCCGGTCTTATTTTTGTAGTGTGTTCCCACATAGGCCCATGATCTCTTCAGCCATGGCCTCTTGACTAGGTTAAAGTACTAGGCATGCATTCCATCCTCTTGAGTGGGCTCAAGTCCAATCTGAAAAGGTTGGTTACTCCCTAAAAGTCATGCCACTATTGAACCAGGGGGACACTACTTTCCTGACAGGTTGATTGTGGAGCACATATGGTCCACTTCTGGGCAAGACTGTTTTCTCCCGAGCAGAGAGGAAGCTTCCACTTAGTTCCAGCTTGATTGTCTTCTAAGCCAGCACTTCAGACTATAGGTCCCAGCATGTGAAAAGCAAGGCTACCTTGCATTAGGGGCTGAAACCCCTGGGATACTCCTTTTTTTGGTATTTTTTAATTATTTTTTTTTTAAATTTATTTTTGGAGAGAGAGACAGAGATAGAGAGGGAGAGGGAGACAGAAATGGGCGCACCGGCAGTCTCTCAGCTGCTGTAAACGAAATCCAGATGCGTGCGCCCCCTTGTGGGCAAGTGCGGCATTGCGCCCTTGCCTCACTTTGCATCTGGCTAAACGTGGGACCTGGAGATTGGAACCGCTGGACATTGGAACCAGCATTCTTAGGCTTAGCAGGCAGGCGCCTTAGCCGCTAAGCCATCTCTCCAGCCCTGGTTTTTTTTTTTAATGAGAGTGAGAGAGAAAGTGTATGTGTGAAAGAGAGAGTGTGAGAGAGAATTATCACATCAGGGCCTCCAGCCACTGCAGTCAACCTTGGACATGAGTCACCTTGTGTATCTGGCTTATGTGGAATCTGAGGGGTCAAACATGGATCCTTATGCTTCACAGGCAAGCACCTTAACTTAAACCCTCTCTCCAGGCCAACACTCCTTTTAAAAACATTTTATTTATTTATTTTGCAAGTAGAGAGAGATGGGGGGAGGGAGAGAAGGAGGGAGGGAGAGAATGGGCACGCCAGGGTCCATTGCAAACAAACTCCAGATGCATGCTCCACTTTGTATATCCTTGGAGAAAGGAATGAGAGGAGAATCAGTCTTGACTCTGGGTTTCTATGACAGGGAAAGGGATTGAAACTCATGAAATTTAATTACAAAGCTGATGGCAATTTTTTTCTTAATATCTATTTATTTATTTGAGAGAGTGTGGCAGATAGAGAGAAAGAACCGGGCGCACCAGGGTTGGTAGCCACTGCAAACAAACTGCAGACGCGCCACCATGTGCATTTGGCTTACATGGGTCCTGGGGAAACAGCCCAAGTCCTTAGGCTCCACAGGAAGCACCTTAACCGCTAAATCATCTTTCCAGCCCTAATGGCCAATTTTCTTTTGGAGTTGCTAAGTTCTATGTCTTGACTACAAGAAGGCAAAAGATATGGGGAATTTAGGACTAATGGAGAGGGAAGTCTGCATAGGGCACAAGGGCAGTTTCCACACGCAGTAATATGTGTGGTGAGAATGATAGCACGAGACATGGCTTGTCTGGGTTTGGATGCGGGCAGTTGGAATTCTGTCATTATGTCTTTCTCAAGCCCCTGATGATGGAAGATGGAGACCTCAGACACACAGAGAGAGAGTCTAGACTTGGGTCATCGTCTCTGAAGACTGTGGGTAGCAGATCTTCTGGAAAAGTGCTGTACACGACCTGGAACAGCTTCCATAGAAGAGAAATGGCACGTGTAGTTCTGAGGCAGCAGGAACTCCAGGCAGCCTCCACCCAGAGTCTCTTGCATATCCAATTGTGGAATAGACACAAAAGTGGCTGGTTCCCCTGAGAATGGCACAGAAATGCCAGGGGTGGGCTGCAGTGCTGCTGGGTTGTGGATAGATCTAGTCTCACCTGTGTGACCCAGTACACATGGAAGGGGGTGTGCAGATGTCTTATATAGGAAGTCAGTCTATCAGGGGCCAGCTGAAGTCATCTTGTAGTGTTTGGATCCATGTGTGAAAGACAGCTATGAAAGTATAGAGGGATGAGACAAGAAACAAAACAGTCCCGGAGAGGGAGATTCGGAAAGATAGCTTCCTGTGCTGTTTCCCCTCTTTTCCTCATCCTTGCTCGTTGCTCTGTGAGCCTGTGGGGAGCAGCGAGGTGACAGGCCTTGGGGAAGAGTCCTTCTCTGAGAAGGTTCTGTCATGGTGCTTAGGAGGGGTAAAGGCCTCACGCTTCCACCAGGAGCTCAGCCCTCAACCCCAAGAGCCATGCGTGGACAGTGTGGGCTCATCCGAGCGTATTCTTTCTGCCACCTCTACAAGCCCGAGGAAGACATTACGTGGCCCTAAACTGGGCCTGTGCTTTTCCAACCAGGTATTCTGTTCTGGAGGAATTACTTATTTCCACTTTTCCAAATTGTGAAGGATTATGGATTTTTGTCCACTCTTATGAACCAAATAAGTGGAGAACAGTCCTTGAAATTTTTTTTGAAAATCCCTCTACCTTACATCTTACATACCTGTTCTTTGCCCAAGCTCTTTTTGCTTTCATTCCGCTGGATTTTTTGAAAAAAATATTTTATTTATTTGACAGAGAGAAAGAGAGAGAGAATGGGCACACCACGGCCTCCAGCCACTGCAAACGAACTCCAGACGCATGTACCACCTTGTGCACAATTTAATTCTCCTGCATCTCAACAAGGAGGCAGAGGAGGAGGAGGAGGGGGAGGAATCTAATTATATCCTGTCCAGGGATAAAGGGGTTTTGTTATTGTTTCATATTTCTCACAGCAGTAATAGAGCTTTACCTGTTCTCTGGGCTGCCAATGTGTGCTTCTGCCCTGACAAGTTTAAGACATGCACGCACTCTGTGAGAGAAAAGCCCCCAGGCAAGGGGCAGCCCCTCAGACTTGTTGCATGGTGGCAGCTGCTCTGTCTCCCATCATCTGCATTAGTAAATTACGTACATTATGGAAGTTCCCTTGGTCTCTTAGGGGATCCTAACCATTCTCATGAATACCAGTGGAGGTCTGCCGAGAAGTCAGTGTAAACCCCTGAAGTTGGACTTCCTCGGATTCCATACGAGTATAGCAGCCCACTGTAGGCCTTCAGAAACTCTGTGGAGTGTTATCTGACTTATCCTCGTCTGCTTACATGGCTACTTCCCCTCACTGCCATGCTGTTCCACAGACGAGGCGCTCTGTGCATCCTTACTCCTCTGGGGCAGCACAGCTCTCCTTGGGTTTGGGACAACTTAGGTTCAGCAAGCATGTTGATTTCTCATCATCCTAAGGGCCAGGATGCTTCTTCCTGAGTGGAAGTAGAACTCTCAGAAAGATTTATTTTTTTGCATGTGCATAGTATGTGTGGTGTGGTGTGTGTAATGTTTGTACATGTATGTGGTGATGCCCTGTGTGTTCATTTGTGGCAACCATTTAGGTTCCACTCCGTCTTATTTTTATTTTTTTCATTTCCCTTGTCTCTTTCTGATTCCAGAGGATGGCAATTTTTTCTTAATATCTATTTATTTATTTGAGAGAGTGTGGCAGATAGAGAGAAAGAACCGGGCGCACCAGGGTTGGTAGCCACTGCAAACAAACTGCAGACGCGCCACCATGTGCATTTGGCTTACATGGGTCCTGGGGAAACAGCCCAAGTCCTTAGGCTCCACAGGAAGCACCTTAACCGCTAAATCATCTTTCCAGCCCTAATGGCCAATTTTCTTTTGAGTTGCTAAGTTCTATGTCTTGACTACAAGAAGGCAAAAGATATGGGGAATTTAGGACTAATGGAGAGGGAAGTCTGCATAGGGCACAAGGGACAGTTTCCACACGCAGTAATATGTGTGGTGAGAATGATAGCACGAGACATGGCTTGTCTGGGTTTGGATGCGGGCAGTTGGAATTCTGTCATTATGTCTTTCTCAAGCCCCTGATGATGGAAGATGGAGACCTCAGACACACTGAGAGAGAGTCTAGACTTGGGTCATCGTCTCTGAAGACTGTGGGTAGCAGATCTTCTGGAAAAGTGCTGTACACGACCTGGAACAGCTTCCATAGAGGAGAAATGGCACGTGTAGTTCTGAGGCAGCAGGAACTCCAGGCAGCCTCCACCCAGAGTCTCTTGCATATCCAATCGTGGAATAGACACAAAAGTGGCTGGTTCCCCAGAGAATGGCACAGAAATGCCAGGGGTGGGCTGCAGTGCTGCTGGGTTGTGGATAGATCTAGTCTCACCTGTGTGACCCAGTACACGTGGAAGGGGGTGTGCAGATGTCTTATATAGGAAGTCAGTCTATCAGGGGCCAGCTGAAGTCATCTTGTAGTGTTTGGATCCATGTGTGAAAGACAGCTATGAAAGTATAGAGGGATGAGACAAGAAACAAAACAGAGTCCCGGAGAGGGAGATTCGGAAAGATAGCTTCCTGTGCTGTTTCCCCTCTTTTCCTCATCCTTGCTCGTTGCTCTGTGAGCCTGTGGGGAGCAGCGAGGTGACAGGCCTTGGGGAAGAGTCCTTCTCTGAGAAGGTTCTGTCATGGTGCTTAGGAGGGGTAAAGGCCTCACGCTTCCACCAGGAGCTCAGCCCTCAACCCCAAGAGCCATGCGTGGACAGTGTGGGCTCATCCGAGCGTATTCTTTCTGCCACGTCTACAAGCCCGAGGAAGACATTACGTGGCCCTAAACTGGGCCTGTGCTTTTCCAACCAGGTATTCTGTTCTGGAGGAATTACTTATTTCCACTTTTCCAAATTGTGAAGGATTATGGATTTTTGTCCACTCTTATGAACCAAATAAGTGGAGAACAGTCCTTGAAATTTTTTTTGAAAATCCCTCTACCTTACATCTTACATACCTGTTCTTTGCCCAAGCTCTTTTTGCTTTCATTCCGCTGGATTTTTTGAAAAAAATATTTTATTTATTTGACAGAGAGAAAGAGAATGGGCACACCACGGCCTCCAGCCACTGCAAACGAACTCCAGACGCATGTACCACCTTGTGCACAATTTAATTCTCCTGCATCTCAACAAGGAGGCAGAGGAGGAGGAGGAGGGGGAGGAATCTAATTATATCCTGTCCAGGGATAAAGGGGTTTTGTTATTGTTTCATATTTCTCACAGCAGTAATAGAGCTTTACCTGTTCTCTGGGCTGCCAATGTGTGCTTCTGCCCTGACAAGTTTAAGACATGCACGCACTCTGTGAGAGAGAAAAGCCCCAGGCAAGGGGCAGCCCCTCAGACTTGTTGCATGGTGGCAGCTGCTCTGTCTCCCATCATCTGCATTAGTAAATTACGTACATTATGGAAGTTCCCTTGGTCTCTTAGGGGATCCTAACCATTCTCATGAATACCAGTGGAGGTCTGCCGAGAAGTCAGTGTAAACCCCTGAAGTTGGACTTCCTCGGATTCCATACGAGTATAGCAGCCCACTGTAGGCCTTCAGAAACTCTGTGGAGTGTTATCTGACTTATCCTCGTCTGCTTACATGGCTACTTCCCCTCACTGCCATGCTGTTCCACAGACGAGGCGCTCTGTGCATCCTTACTCTTCTGGGGCAGCACAGCTCTCCTTGGGTTTGGGACAACTTAGGTTCAGCAAGCATGTTGATTTCTCATCATCCTAAGGGCCAGGACGCTTCTTCCTGAGTGGAAGTAGAACTCTCAGAAAGATTTATTTTTTTGCATGTGCATAGTATGTGTGGTGTGGTGTGTGTAATGTTTGTACATGTATGTGGTGATGCCCTGTGTGTTCATTTGTGGCAACCATTTAGGTTCCACTCCGTCAACTCGTCCACTTGTTCTTATTTTTATTTTTTTCATTTCCCTTGTCTCTTTCTGATTCCAGAGCATGCAATTTACTAGCCCTAAAGGTTTCTCTGCCTCCACTCCCCACAGGACTGGAATCACAGGCATGTGTGGCCATGTTTAGCTATTTATGTGGGTTCTGAACTCGCAAACTCAGGTGGTATCTGGCCCCTTCACGCCCTCGTGCTTATGTAGGAAGCATATTTAACCACCGAGCCTTTTTTCCTGCCCTTCAAGGAAGATTTTTATACCTTTCATTGTTCCCATCAGATCTATATTTAAAGTTTTTTTTTGTTTGTTTGTTTATTTGAGAGAGATAAAGAGGCAGACAGTATGTATGGTCATGCCAGGGCCTTCTGCTACAGCAAACAAACTCCAGATGCATGTGCCACATTGTGCATCTGGCTTTATGTGGGTACTGGGAATTGAACCTGGGTCATCAGACTTTGCAAGCAACTGCCTTTAACCTCTTAGCCATCTCTCCAGCCCCCTAGAAACTGTATTTTTGAAGACATGCTATAATATTTAATTGATTACATAATTATAAGTATGTAGCAGGAACCTTTGAAGTTTATGACAAAGATAATTATAATATCACAGGAAGAAATAAGACTATATATTTTAGAATGAATTTCTTTTTAAAATTTTTTTAAGTTTTTATTTATTTATCAGAGACAGAGAAAGGGAGACAGAGAGAGAGGGGGAGGGAGAAAATGGGTGCACCAGGGCCTCCAGCCACTGCAAATGAACTCCAGACACATGTACCACTTTGTGCATCTGGCTTACATGGGTCCTGGGGAATTGAGCCTCGAACCAGGGTCCTTAGGCTTTACAGGCAAGCACTTACCACTAAGCAATCTCTCCAGCTCCTTTAGAATGAATTTCCAATATTGGTCATAACAATAAAGTGCCCCACACATAAGTATAAATGATAATTGATTCATGATCTTTGAAAGCAAACTTTTTGTTAGCTTTCAAATTTGAAGTGAAATATGTATTTGTAAATGCACAGGAATATAGAACTAGTGACAGTTTTGAACCTTCTAAACCCATCTCTGTGTCACTCGGAAGCCATTGGTGTTTTCCACGTGAAATGCCCAGCTCCCACAATAATAAGGAACAAGGGCGCATGGAAACCATTAAGTTCAGAGTTGAGCTGAATCTGTAGTTTTTGCATGATATTTATTTCTCAACATATTTTCCCAGATCCCAGAGCCTTTTTGCATAAAGCCCAAACCTCTTGAGTATTCTTTGCAAAAAAAAAAAAAAAAAATTGAATGAGAACAGGAGCAGCTATATTTGGAAGTAAGGGCTTGAATGCACCCTCACCCTTGCAAATGGGGACGAAATTTCCCCTTTGTTTGGAACTTTGGAACATGGATTTCTGTCTCTTGTCACCTTGCTGGGGATCCCATCATGGATTCATTAGATTCCTACTAAAAAATAGGAGAAACAAGAACTTCTTTTAATTCACCCATTCTCTTCTTGGAACCAGGTTCACCCTGCGAAGCGACTGCTTCAGACAGAGGGTAGATCGTCCAATGGACGAGAAGTCTAGTGCTCTTGGAAGCTGAGCCTCAAGAGCTGACTGTGGCTCTGAGCAAGTGGCTGACTCTGGCCGGAGTGAGAGACCTCTGTCCACATTCTTCATGGACTCTGCTCGCCTTAGGTACTTCCTGGGAATTCACTTCGAGGAAAAATAAGTCATGCTGCTTGTCACGGTCTCCAAGTCCCTGAGCCTGCCTGTGGCTTTGTGATACAACTCACATCAGACCACAAAGAAAGCACGAGCAAAGGGGGGAAATAGAATTGGTTTATCGTTACTTTTCAACAACATCAGAAACATTCCCTTGGGGCTCAGGTAGTTCGTCAGGGAATCAGTCTGTTTAACTGTTGATGGCCCCATCTAGCATTTCCGTTTTCACTCTCCCACTTCAAGGAAGTTATGACTGATTTTCTTCCTCCATACATGCACTCCTTCCCAAGCTAGGTAAACCAAAATGAATTTGATGTTACCTTCTATCTGGACTGTAAGGTCTGCTTGTCTCATCAGACTGTGAAAGGGCCAGAGTCTACAGAGGTTTGAGATAATTTCTGGATTCTTCTACTGGAAGCTTTGAGCCATAACAATGAGGATTGTTGTATGCAGAGGTGACGACTGACAGTGTGCCAAGCTTTCTCTAATCCCATAACCCAAACTTTCCAGGTACAAGGAGGCCCAAGTTGTTTGGGCGAGTGACCAGATGGCTTTAAGGAATGTCTGTCTGTCTCTAGGCACAGAAATCAAAGGTCTGTCGGAGCAGTTGTTTCTTTTCTGAACCCATAATTGTGTCCTCTGACAACCTTAGGGTTGTCCCCATGGAGTGACTGAGAAGCTCTGACAGTCTCCAGGATTAATCTGATCCCAGTTAGCAATCATCTCTGAGGTGGCTCTTCTCCCCGACACACTTCCTGGAGAGATTTCCTGCCCTCTCTGTTTCTGCTCCTGCTTGTCTGCCAGGCAGGCATCTTTGTCCCTGGCCTGGCAGCCCTGCATAGACGCAGAGCTCTCTGCACAACCCATCAAGTGACTGACCCTCGATCTCTGACCCAGGTATATTAAAGCTAAGCTTCTGAGTAACCCCCTCTGAGGTACAAAGTATCACTGGATCAGCCCAAATTAAAACCCACTTTGAATCCCTCACCCACTTTCAGAGAAATCACTCTCATGATTTTGACTACTGGTTTTTCTGTCAAGTAAGTAAGATCTAGTTCTTCTTACTACAAGAAGATTATTGATTGTCATCCCATAAAGGAAAATTAGATTGTGCCTGAGAAGTACTGAATAAGGAGATGATTTTTTTTATTTATTTTATTTATTTTTATTTTTTTTGGAGAGAGACACAGAGAGAGACAGACAGAGAGGGAGAGGGAGACAGAGAATGGGCGCGCCAGCAGTCTCTCAGCTGCTGTAAACAAAATCCAGATGTGTGCGCCCCCTTGTGGGCAAGTGCAGCATTGCACCCCTTTGCATCTGGCTAAACTTGGGACCTTGAGATTGGAATCGGTGTTCTTAGTCTTAGCAGGCAGGCGCCTTAACCACTAAGCCATCTCTCCAGCCCAGGAGATGATTTTTAAGGCTTTCAGTGGCCTCCTTGTCTTTTTTAGAAAAGTTTATATTATTTTATTTTTTGAGAGAGAGAGAATGTGAGCACCAGGGCCTTTCAGCTGCTATGAACAAACTCCAGATGCATGCTCTCCCTTGTGGCACATGTGCAACATTGCATGCCTTCTTACATGGATGTGTGGCTTCTTCCAATAAATGCTCCGGCTTTCTTTGGTCATGAAAAGCATTTCTTTGCAAATAAATGGCCCCAATGTCAAAAGTAGTAACCCACTCCATTCCTGTATTTTCTGGTTGTGCTCAGTGGCTTTGTACTCACGCAAGAGAAGCCACTGCGTTCAGTTACACCATCACTACCTGCAAGTAACCAAGAAGCTCTCACTTCCAAGCCTGTCCATATTTCCTGTAGAACAGAGATGAACTCAGCTAACCTGCAGTTTGCCAGTCCTCAGAGGGCATGCGCGCGCAGCACCATGCACAGAACAGACAGGTCAAAGAAAGGAGGAAGAGAATTCATAGCAAGTACATCCACGCTGCTCCTCATAGCCTATTCTCTCCTGAAGTCGGCAAGGCTTTAACAGAGATTATTAAGATTCCCGTTGGAAACCCAAGATGTTTGACAAATGGCGCTGGCTTTTGGCCCTTCCCGAGCTCCCACTCAGCCATGGCCGAGGTTGCTCAAGCAGCAGTGACAATTGAGGGATTTGTCCTTTTTTGTAAATGTAATGTAAAATGGAAACTTTGTCAGCAGCTCTCACCTGGCCCCATCCCATCTGCTTCCCTTTGCTTTTTCACTCCCTGGCAGAGGACACCACTGCTTCAGGAACCCATTGCCACCCAAGCCAGGCAGGGGCCGCTTATGTGTGTTTGGCTCTGGGGAGAGGAGGCTGTTTGTCTGGGAACACTTGAGCCCTCTTTGCTGAGCCATGAGTCTTCACCACCTTGTCTGAACTCGGCTCTAAGGCTCTGGAGTCTCCTTCTGGAAGGTCAGTTCACACAGGATTGCATGCTGTTAAGCTTGGATACAAAGACAAAAAATGAAGCCTCCCTTCACTCCTGGCAGTCTGCTTTATGCTTTCAACCAAAAGAAGAAAGTCCCTGAAAGACTGCCTTAGGCTAAAGGGTGGATTTCCTGCAAGAGAAGGAGAGCTTCTGTCTGGAAGTGCTTTGTGAAGCAAAGCTGCACTTTTTGAATCTGTGTCACACACCGCAGCAACTTTTGAGGCTTGGCAGTCCAAATCCTCATTGTTACCCCTGTCAGTCCAGCCTCTTCCCTCTGCAGCCTGCAGCTTACCCACTGACCGCACTGTCTATATTTTCCATCCAGCAGAGGCCCCAACTTTATTGTGTGCGACATTGTGTGCTTGCATCCCTTTGCGTCTGGCTATGTGGGATCTGGAGATTTAAACATGAGTTCTTAGGCTTTGCAGGCAAGTGCCTTAGCCGCTAAGCCATCTCTCCAGGCCTGAAGCAGCTTTTATTTCTTATCAGAAACCTGAATCCATCCTGTCCCCCAGAGAAAGTACCAGTCTGGAGACCACAGTGACTCTGAGTAACTGAGGGTTGACAGCTCTGTTCCTCACCTAATGGGCAAGCCCTGCCTAAAGCAGGACAGAGAGCACATGGTATGGTGAGAGGGGCAGTGAATGCAGTCAGTGCTCACAGCTGTCAGCACTCACTTAACTTTTCAGTCTCTGGATTCAAGGCCTTGCCTCCATGGCCAGGGAGTGAGTCCCGGCTCATTCCTGTTCTACTCCTTGCCCAGCTCTGCTTCAGTTTGACATCTGTCCTCTGTTTAGCACCAGCCTTGCTTCTTCACAGGCACCCATGTTAACAACATGCTCCAGGTAATGAGGGAAAGTGAACCCCAGGGTGTCCTTGCTCACTACGTCATTGTGCTCAGAGGCTGTCTCCCCTCCAGGACCCTGGGAAGGGAAGTTAAGAGCCCATCATGTTACAGTGGCAGGAGTGGCTAGATGCGGGGGATATAGGAGAGACAATGTCTCTTGGCTCTGACACAGTATCGTGGGGCTTCTAATCAGTCACCTTGACAAAGCAAAGATGGTCACCCCCCAGTCCTTCAACTTCATAGAAGAGTTATCAGGATTAAATGAGAAAAGACAAAACAAACCTTGTCTATCTGGACACACTCTCATTATCTCTTTAATATAATTATATATTAAGTAGAGAAAATTCATTCCTTTTGTGCAGGTATGGCCTTCACTGTTTTCTATTATAATTTTTTTTGCAAGAGATGAAGCAGGACAAGATTAAACAAATCAATTTCATTTTCAGTCTTTTGTTGCATATTCCTAGTAAACATCAAGATCTAAATGGTTTTGCTTCATAGGAAACAAGTAATATACCTAATTCCTAATCGAAGTAGAATAGTGTCATGGGGACTGGGGAGAGTGCTCAGTGGGTAAGAGCACTTGCTACATGATGATGACCTGAAAGGACCTGAGTCACCCTGAGTTCGATTCTCCAGCACCCATAGAAACAAGCCGGTGTGGCCAACGGGCCTGTCTCCCCAGTCTGTGGGGAGTGGAGACTGGAGAATTGCTGCCTAAAAGCAGTACCTCCCGGGTTAGTTCAGTGAGAGACTCTGTCTCAAGAAGACACAGGAGTACGTGACAAAAGACACCCAACATTCTCCTCTGGCTTCCACATGCATGTTCATTAGGCATGTGTCCTTGCACACACATGCACATATACCACACACATGTGCATACACCACACACATGCACGTATACCACACACATCATGCCACAACACACATATACACATCACATATGTACACATGCCATTCCACATGTACTATACGCACACACACACACACACACACACACACATACGAATGTCATGAACAAACATTTGATGTCCGTCGACTCTCCTTTCTCTTTCAGGAAGCTGCTCCCTGGCAGCTCTTCTCAGAACAACCAAGTGTGTCAGGGGCCCCAATTAATAAAGATGTATCAAAACACCTGTGTTTCATGGGAAAGAAGGTTGACAACAGGTCCCCTGGAGAGACACTAAGGCCTTGCTGTGACAGGGCAAGTCCAAAGCGCCAGCCCTTTGCATTTCTGGGTGATTTCTTTGGAGCAAAGACCCATAACCTCAGGCCATGGATGTTGGAGTCTCTGAGCATGGTCCTCTGAGAGAAAGCAGAGCTAAGGATGTTTGTGTCAGCACTTGGCTTTGGGACATGGCTTCCTTGGCTCAGAGCTACCGCACAGAAGCATGGTGGCCCTGACAGAAGTCTGCTGAGGCAGCTGAAGTGAGGACCTGGTCCTGCTATGCTGAGCTTGCCTTCCTATAACACACTTCCTGCTGTCTGAGCAGAAGCTCAGGTCCTGGAGCACATAGGAGGGCTGTTTATCCATTGCTGTCACACTGGTCTAAGGGGTCAGTGTCTGGGGGGACTGGCCTCCTCATTATAGCCCAGGCAGAAGGTTTCAGGAGAGGCTGTGCAGGTAGCTGGTCTCCAGCCCTGATGCCAATGGCTGCCTTTAAAGTTGGAGGCACCCAGGACAGTGCTTGCTACAGACAATATACAGAATATTTAAATATACAGACTGTTTTCCTGTGCCCAAAGCTGTCCTTTCCCTATCCTGCCTTCTGAAACAAATGTTTTAGCATTTCAACAGAGGATGCCTGGACATGGAAAGTTCAAAATTCTCTGCCCCATTGGCTTGACTGACTCTCTAAGGCCTAGCTCAGAAGAGCTGCTACTGTGATGGGAAGAAAAGTCCCCAGTGCGAAGGGCCGTGGAGGGTCATATAAAGTATCAGAAAAAAAAAAAAAAAAAGATAAAATAGTACAGAATGGGCACACGGAGAGCTCATTCTCCCCTCACACATGTATTTATAGCCTTAGGGTTGTGGGTCCTACCTTCCGGCTCAGGTAACCTGAGGGACAGCTGATTGGTTTGGGTTAGAAGCTGTCTCAGGAAGAGGCTAGCCACGACACCAAGTTCTGAGGTCTCAGCATGACCAACCCTAGTATTAGGATTAGATTTGAATCCTAGGAAAGTCCTCCCTCCCAGGGAGGTGCTCAGTTATGGAAAAACAGGTCTAGGGAACTAGGCAAGAGCTAAGAAGTCAGATCAGATCATCCTTTGATCTCTAGCAGGTGCAGACTTTCCTGCCATTTTTACATTCAGGGGCCCAGTCACCCTAACTGCCTACTCCCGCTCAGACCCACAGCCACTCCTCTGTGGCATGAGGCCATTTCAAACAGGCCACTGGACTGCTTGACTAAGCTGAAGACAATGAAAAAGTTCTCATGGCACTTGGGAGTAGAGACAGGCTCTTACTGGGTGTGCAATGTTGCACGCCACCTCTCTGCACTGCCGTCTGCAGCAGTAGGTGATGGTGTGCTACACACAGAGCACCCTCGCCTCGCCTATGGCTCACTGCTCAGGACACCCCTCCTCCTGATAATCGCTTCTTGGCCCAATCATTTTGCCCTACAGGCAGAGCAAAGCACCCACCCAATGCCCTGCTCCATCTCTGAGTGATGGGAACAGGAATGATTCACAGGGTGCTTGGACCAATAGTTTGAGAACGACAGGCTATTTCACTTTATTTTTCTTTATTTTATTTATTTATTTGAGAGCGACAGACAAAGAGAGAAAGAGGGAGAGAGAGAGAGAAAGAATGGGTGCACCAGGGCCTCCAGCCACTGCAAATGAATGAACTCCAGATGCATGCGCCCGCCACCTTGTGCATCTGGCTTATGTGGGTCCTGGGGAATCGAGCTTCGAACTGGGGTCCTTAGGCTTCACAGGCAAGTGCTTAACCATTAAGTCATCTCTCCAGGCCCATGACAGAATTTCAACGAGCAAGGCTATCACTCATGCCAGGGATGATTTTGTGTCTGAAGTGAGCGTAGAGAATTAGCAGGTTTGGAGCCCTGTGTCAGTTCCAGCTTTTAATTTTCAGCAGTGTTCATTTTCACCAGTATTTTGTTATATTACCGACATGGCCTCAAACAGAACATGTTGAAACAGTATATTTGGTAGTTTCAACATGGGAAAACATTGTCAGGATTAAGATAATAAAAACGGGGCTGGAGGGATGGCTTGGTGGTTAAGATGCTTGCTTGCAAGGCCAAAGGACCCAGGTTCGATTCTCCAGGACCCACATAAGCCAGATGCAGAAGGTGGTGCATGCATTTGGAGTTCCTTTGCAGTGGCTGGAGGCCCTGGCACAACCATTCTCATTCTGTTTCTCTCTCTCTCTCTCTCCCTCTTTCTGTAATTTTAAAAAGATAATAAAAATGTCTATTACCCCAAAGAGCCTCAAGGTCTTTGTGCCACCTTGCTGTCCACTACTCGTCCCAGACAACTGCCTGTCTGTCTCCATTCCTGGGTTGTTTTCAGCTTGCTGTGAACATCCAAGTACAAGTCTTTGGACACGTGCTTTTATTTCTTTTGGGTAAATGTCTGGGACTGGGGTTGCTGGATCAGACTGTAGCTACATAAGCTGCGGTGAGCTTCTATGTGACCTGCCATGGCTGAGAGATGCAGTTCCTTATGTGTCTGCCAGTACTTGATACAGGTCAGATTTTTTTTTTCTATTTTTGTCATTCTCATAGACATGAGGTATGTTACATTTTGGTTTTATTTCCTTTATGATTGATGATTACTTTCACACACATGTTGTGTCATTCATGCATCTGCTCCAGTGATTCTATTCTCACGTCTCAGTTTTTGCATTCTTTCTATATTCTTTTTCTTCTGTTTAACAAAATGTTTTTATCTATTTATTTTCAAGGAGAGAGAGAAAGAAAGAATGGGTATGCTAGTGCCTTCTGCTACTACAAATGACCTCCAGACACACGTCACTTTGTGCATTTAGCTTTATATAGGTATTGGGGGGGTTGAACCTGGGAGGCTAGGCTTTGCAAGCAAATACCTGAAACTGGTAAACCATCTCTCCAGTCCTCTTTCTAAAGTCTTGATACAAGTTATTTATCAAATATATGTTCTGCAAAGTTTTCCTCTCAACATGTGATATGTCAAAGTACTTTAAATATTCACTTTATTTCTTATAGAACAGTTGGTTGGTTATTTATTCTAATTTAATTCCATGTTGTTAGAGAATAGGCTTCCTATGATTTGAATTCCCCATGATATATTGAGATTTATTTTATGGGCAAGAAAACAGTCTGTCATGTGTGCCCTTGAAAAACATATATTCTACTGGAAAAGCTGATTTGGGAATTCCAAAGCAAACAGGTGCCCTTTATGTGAGTGTTAGGAGATGCTGAGCATGGAATGAAATTAATGCTTCTCACATAGTCTATATTTTAAAAATATTTTATTAATTTATTTGAGAGAGGGGGAAGAGAAAAAGAGAAAGAGAGAGAGAACAGGCATACAAGGGCCTCTGGCCTCTGCAAATGAACTCCAGACACACGGGCCACCTTGTGCATCTGGCTTTCATGGATACTGGGGAATCAAACCTGGGTCCTTAGGCTTTGCAGGCAAGCGCCTTCACCACTTAGCCATCTCTCCAGCCCACATTTATTATTATATATTAAAGGAGGAATATGTCTCCTTTTTTCCCACTCCTTTCCTTCTTTCCCTTCCTTCATTTCTATCTCTGGACTGGTGATCAAGCCCAAGGCCTGGTATATTTTAGACAAGTCCTCTACCACTGAACTACACCCAAACCTGCAATGTGTTATTAGTTTTAAACAACAAGTCTCAAGTGTTTATAACTTGAACAAGGCCACTTAGGTATTAGGAGTTTCCATCACCTCATGGTTTTTGCATTCTTCATGATTTTCCTTGGCTTCAGAATTTAAAGAAGCTCCAAAAATCACAGGAATATAAATTATTTTAATACAATTCCCTCAAAACACACCCCCATGACAAAATCTAGAGGGCTTTTGGAAAGCATCTAGGACACTTCTGGATGCATTTTATTTTTTTGCCTTATAATCATGACTAAAACCTACTCCACATAAAGCAGTTGCCATACCTTATATATAATTCTAGCATGTGTTAGCTCGCTTCTTGTTACTATGACAAGTTGTTACTATGACAGGAGACAAGGTTTATTCTGGCTCACAGACTTGGGGTTCCAGTGTATTGGACCCATTGCTTTGGGCCTGTGGCAAAGTAGCATGTGAGGATAGGAGGCCATGGCAGAGCAAAAATTCTCATCTCGTTGCCAAGAAGAAAGAAAGAGAAAGAGAGAGAGGGGGAAGAGCAGGCTTGGTCCCACAATCTCCTTTGGGCATGTCTCCGATGACTTCCTCTACTCAACACCGCTTTAAAGGTTTCACACTCCCCAGTAACACCGGCCTGGGGGCCAAGCATCTGACACATGGGCCTTGGGGGACATTTAAGACAGAGCCAACATGACATGAGTGAGGGGTATTGGCAATGTTCTCTGTGAATAAAGATTGTCTCCAAGTCGGAAAAATAAAAAGTCAAACGCAGTCACTCCAGGACCATAAAACTGGATTTACTGCTGGTTTTCTTTCATCCCTGTTTAGGAATGAAATGTTCCATGGCTTTGTCAGGACCCCAGAGGTCAGCCCTGCCGCTGCAGAAGGCAGTTCCTCTCTGAGACAAGCCTGGGGGGGCGGGGGTTGTCAGGTGACAGACAGGGCACCTCACTGGAGAGGCCAGCAGGGCACTGTACAGGGAGAATACACGGCCTGCCACTGGAGGATCAAAACATCCCCGGGGGTCCAGGAAATTGGCAATGAGGAGGGTCCTGTGGGGAGAGGTGACAGGAAACAGAAATGCATGGCTCTGAGCTACTCAGGGAGCTTCAGAACATCCTGGCTGCAATGGGGGCCAGTTTCCTTTGTTGTTGGAAGTTAGACTTGTAAACACGCCGTCTCCAAGGGTGTCTCAGCTGCTCGGAACATTTGTTTGACTTGACTAGGCACGGGGACCCAGCCGTCATCCAGCTCCACCTTCCACAAGGCACAGCTCTTAGGGCCGCTGCTTTGGATCATTCCTTGCCAACCTAGACATGGGGGAGCAGATCAAACAACGTGCTGGACCTCGGGGAGTCTTTGCATGAGGACAGGAGTATGATTCCAGCAGGAAAACACTTCCTGTTATCCAGCTGTTTAATGATATCCAAGACAACCTTCCAGGCCGGCCAGTGAAATGCAGTCAGTATCCAGAAGCGTCTGGGAGGCCAGGCCCAGAGAATGGGGACAGTGACTTGGGGGGCTGCTTCTCCTCTCAACCTACAAAGTATATGTGATGGTTTCTATTGGTTGTCAATTTGACAGGATCTAGAATCACCTGGGAGGGATTATGAAGATTAGGCTAAGATTGTGCTTGTCTGAGGGATCACCTTGAGGTGGGAAGACCCACCTTGACTGGGCAGCACCATTCCATGGGCTGGGGTCCTAGACTGTATGAAGAGGAGAAAGCTGGCTTCCTCACTGCAGGCTGAGTGTGAGCGGTTGCCTCAAGCACCTGTCCACCATGCCTGCCCCTTCGTGATGGATGCCATCTGGAGATGTAAGCCGAAATAAACCTTTCTTCCTTTAAGCTGATTTTGTCAGGTGTTTTGTACCAGCAATAAGAAGGAAACTGATATAACATGGGTGTTTGAACATCAAACTAATCACCAAGAATTTTTTTTGAAAGAATGTATTTGGGGTAGGTTTTTCATTATTGCATTAGAGAAATCTCTTCTTTATTTTAAAAAATATTTTATTTATTTATTTGAGAGAGAGAGTGATGCAGAGAGAGAGAGAGAGAATTGGTATACCAGGGCCTCTAGCCACTGCAAATGAACTCCAAATGCATGTGCCACCTTGTGTATCTGGCTTATGTGGGTCCTGGGGAATGGAGCCTGGGTCCTTAGGCAGCTTCACAGGCAAGTGCCTTAACTGCTAAGCCTTTTCCCCAGCCCTAGAGAAATCTGTATATGGTCATGTTGGCCTGGAAGATCTTCAGGCAATAGCAGGACTTCTTTTTTTCAAGGTAGGATCTTTCTCTCTAGCCCAGGCTAACCTGGAATTCACTATGTGTTCTCAGGGTGGCCTCGAACTCACAACAATCCTCCTACCTCTGCCTCCTGAGTGCTGGGATTAAAGGCGTGTGCCACCACACTCGGCTTATCAGGTTTCTTATTCTTTCCACAGTTGCTGCTGGTAATGTTGGGCTGTTCTATTCTGGAACCTTCTTAAGCAAAAACATTTTTTTAAAAATCAGTTTGAGGGAGGAAGGGTATATTTCAGCTTCCAGTGCCAGCTTGCCATCTATCATGGTGAGGAAGGGAGGCATGGAGACAGGATCTGGAAGCAGAGCTGGTCACATTCCCTCCACAGTGACAAAGCAGAGGCTGACAAATGCCGGTGCTCAGCCAGGTCTCTCCATTTTATACAGTCCGGGATCCCAGCCCATGGAACGGTGCCGTCCACAGTGACAGTGGGTCTTCCCACCTCAATTAACCCAATTAAGATCATCCCTCACAGTCATTCCCAGAAGCTCACCTCAGCTAGATCATCCCTCGCAGGTGATTCTAGGTCCTGTCAGGTTGAGAGGCAACAAAACAGATGTCTCTTGAGATGACCTCTGATATAGCTGGAAGTGTGCTTTAATCATCTCCTTGGACTGCCCAGTCCAGTCAGTTGATAGTCAAGGTAACCATGGCGTCCTCTGTGAGGGAAGAGGTAGCTCCGATGAGTTAAGATCCTTCATCAAGAGTGCTCGCTCTCGGTGGAGGCACAGTGGATAAGGCCCTTACTGTGCAAGCACAAAGACTAGAGTTCAAACCTCCAGTACCCACATAAACGTGGCGTGGGCATGGCTGCCACTTATAATCCCAATACAAGGAAGGCCGAGACAGAACCCCCAGGACAAGCGGGCTAGTTAAAGTAGTTGAATCAGTGAGCTCTGGGTTCAAAGGAGACTGTACCTCAGTAAAAATAAAGAGGAGAGCTCTTGAGGAACACATTTGACATGATCCTCTGGCGTCCACCCACATACACATGCCCAAACACACACACACACACACACACACACACACACACACACACACGGATCAAGGCAGCTCCAAATGCTCTCAGAAGAGAAATTTTGGGCTGACACACCTGTCATGTTAAATATCTGGCTCACCTAATTGGATAGGATTAGCTGCTGTGGTGGTCTGGATATGAACTGTCCCCCCAGAGCCTTGTGTGTTTGTGATTAAGCCTCTTGCTCAATCCCAGCTGATGGAGCCTTTGGGAGGAGGTGTGTCACTGGGGGCGGACCTTGAGGGTTCGAGTCCAGCCTGACTGGGTGTTCACCACGAGCTTACTCTTGCTGCCACCTCTCAGCATGGCAGGCCTCTGCTCCGCTGTGCTTCTCCACTGTGGTGAAACTTCCCCTCCAGACTGTGAGCGAAAACAAACCCTTTCCTTCCACGTACTCCTTTTGGTCATGTGTTGTGTCTCATCCATGAGAAGGTAGTTACAACAGACACCATTATGTGAAACTACACTCTGGGATTGCTCCCAACTAATACCGGCTCACAAGCCCCATGGGTATCAACTCAGCAGCCGTTTATTGGAAGCCTTCTGCGATGGCTGCATGTGAGTGACAGGAGGAAGCATACATCAGCATTGAGCAAAAAGAGACCTGGTAGAAATCTCTCCATACTTCTCCTTTGGAATGAAACACACACGTTGAGACTTTGTGTGCCTTCGAAAACAGTCTACAAAGGAGATCCAGTTTGGGATGAGGTTGCTTTATAGTGATATAGAAAAATAGGTCCCAGGGGCTGGGGACATGGCTTAGTGGTGAAGGCGTTTACATGGAAAGCCAAAGGACCTAGGTTCGATTCTCCAGGACCCACGTAAGCCAGATGCACAAGGTGGTGCGTGAGTCTGGAGTTCATTTGCAGTGCCTGGAGGCCCTGGCATGCCCATTCTTTGTCTCTCTCTCCTCTCTCTCTCTAAAAAGAAATAGAAAAGGTCCCCCCAAAAGTTCTAAAACTAGGAATAAAAAGAGTGAGTGGCTTGATTTAAAGGCATGAGATGAGAGCTTTACTGGCAAGGTTCCCAACATTCTAACACAGAATGTGTTGTAGGAAAACACCACCTGTGTCCCACCCATATCCCCCTCCCTCAAAGACTTGATGTCAGTGGAGCCAGAAATGGGGCCATGTCAAGAGCAACACTGTTAAATAATTCACGCATCTGCATACTCCGGGAGATGTTACATGCGGGGCTCATTGTCCACACAGATTTAGAGTCCTTGATCATGGCCCATCAAAGAGCCACTTGTCCAGTGTTTGGAGGAGCTGGGCTGTCACCTATCATGTCAGTGACGTCACAAGTCACGTCTGGTAGGAAGTGAGGTCTGAGCTGTACTTGTGTTTCCTATAATCGTCAGCCAACTTCCTGGGGTTAGAGCTCAGGAGAAGATGACTCAGAGCCCGGGCCTTTCATTTCAGACACATTATCCTGGTTGATGTTGACCTGATAGCCACCCCTCCCTCAACAAGTCCTCCTGCATCAGAGCAAAAAAAGATACATGCTGTCTTTGATGGCTAATAACAATTAAGTTTCCAGACCAAGTATAGATGCCAACTGGACTTCTAGAAAGAACTCACTTTTTTCTAACATTCCCTTTTACTTATTTGACAGAAAGAGGGAGCAAGAGAGAGGAAGGTCAGGCCAGGGCCTTTAGCCACTGCAAACGAACTCCAGACACATGCTCCACCTTATGCATCTGGCTAACATGGGTCCTGGGGAATCAAACCTGGGTCCTTTGGCTTTGCAGGCAAACGCCTTAACTGCTAAGCCATCCCTCCAGCCCTGACATTCCTTTTTTATAGGCATTGCCATCAATATATCTGCATGTGAATTGCCATACTGGAATGGGCTTTGCAATTTTTTTTTTTTGAGGCAGAAAAGGGGCAGAAAGATTGTAAAAGCCACAAAGTGGATAGGAATACCCTGAGGTATAGTCCCCACTCCCCACCCCATAGGGACTGCTTGAACCCCACAGTGAATACAATACTATAACCTCACTGAGGAGGTCCCCTGGAAACAGGAGAAGGGGTGAGGGGATAAAAGAGTATAACCTGTTATATGTAAGGAATAAAATTTAAAAAATAAAAAAGTAAGAAGAAGAAAGAGGAGATTTTTAACAGAAGGTGTTGAGACCTGGGTAGAGAGGAGGCAAGATGGCAAGATGAGGAGACTTTGTACCCAACACCTCCAAGGTATAGGAAATTTCTAGGAACTGGGATCTCTTTAATATTAATTTACTTATAGCTGTACCACTTCACTCATTCTCAGAACTGCAAAAAAAAAAAAAAAAAAAAAAAAAGCAGGCTGGAGAGATGGCGTAGCGATTAAGGTGCTTGCCTACAAAGCCAAAGGTCCCAGGTTCAATTCCCCAGGACCTACGTTAGCCAGATGCACAAGGGGGTGCAGCATCTGGAGTTTGTTTGCAGTGGCTGGAGGCCCTGGCGTGCCCATTCTCTCCCTTTTTCTCTCTCTCTCTTTTCTCTGTCAAATAAATAAATAAAAATAATTTTTTTAATGAAAGGATGACTCAGTTGGTCAAGTGCTTACCATGATGCAAACACAAGGACCTGAGTTCAGATTCCTGGAACCCGTCAAGAAAAAGCCAGGCATGGTTGATGCGCCGGTGTTCTCTGCACTGGGGAGGCAGAAGGATCCCTCGAGCTCGCTGGCTGGCTAGTCTCTCCAATCAGTGAGCTCTAGCTTCAGAACAGACTCCGTCTCAAGGGATAAGGTGGAGACTGACCGAGAAGGACACCCGACATCTACCTCTGGCCCCCCACTCTACACATGTACATACACACCCACCCACCCAAATACATATGAACATGCATGCATGCACAGCCATACACATGCATGCACAAAACCAACAACAACAACAACAACACACACTCACACTCACATGAGCGGCCATTCCTACATGCAGGAAAACGAGTAGATAGATTTGTTGTGTTCCCTGGTGACCAGAAAGGAAATGCTTCTGCAGCCCCCCCCCCAGATCTCTTCTGCAGGTGCACTCGGTGATGGGGGCCCTCCAGTGTCCAGATGCCCTGTCCCATGAGTGCCTTCCCCTTTCACAGCCCCGTGTTCCTCTCCTGTTCACCTTCCTGGTAGTCAGTTGAGAGGTAACCTCCTGCACTTGGCCGTGAGCTTCAGGCTCGCTCTTCACCAAGCCATACCACAGCCAGCCAGCAGCTCGCCAGTGAGTCTAGCAAGACGGGTAATGGAAACTCAGCTGATGAGTGGGGAGGACTTCCAATGTAAATTTCCCTTTTCTCACCACAGTTTTATGGGACTTTGCAAAGATGCACATCAGCACTTCTGCAAGTGAGCCTGTGTTCGGAAGAGCTCTGAGCCTGTGGAAGGCTCTAAACTTTTATGTTGTTGTTTTTAATGGTTTGATCAATTACCAAGCACATTATGTCCCTGTAACCTTATCCTATGTCATAAGAAAGGGGTTATAATACCAGGGTTTTAGGAAAATCTGTTTACTAAATCAGTTAGACTTTGAAGTAACCCTTAGTACATTTTCTCTTATGTTCCCAGATATTGGTCTTCTTGTCTTGTCCTGTCCCAAAAATCTCCTTTGCCATACATTACTATGTTTGAAAAAGAATATATTGGCGGCCATTTAACTTCTAGCCAGTAAAGGCAGGATTTCCAGGGAGTGTCTTTCTGCCCTCTGGGAACGCTGAAGTCCCAGCTGGAGGCCTGGCTGGCTGAGCACTTCACTCCTACGCAACAAGTCTGAAGTGAGAAAACGTTAGTAGCAAAATAACAGTCCCTGGGAAAAGTCCAAGAAGTTCTACTGAATTCCACAGCTATTTCATAGGCTCTTGATCTCATTAGGCCCACTTCCGAAAACGAAACCTACTTCGCAGTCTCCTGACTTCCTTTTACTCCTTAGACTAAACCTCAGCTATGAGGAGCAAACTGATTTCACTGGCTTGATCTTTAAGCCTTCAAGGTGAAGGTGCATGTCCGTTGTTTACTTTCGAAATGACCCTGGGGATTTCCTGAATTTATATTGTCTCAGCTCTACACGCAAACCGGAGGGGTTATGTTGATCTTGAGGACTGACTAGTCTCTTATACAACGTGAACTCTTGGTGGGCAAAGCTGATGTGTAATTATGTTTTTATGTGGATACCTCAAAGAGTGGATTTTGTAACTGAGTGGAACCAAAGACTTGACAGTGTCCTAAGTCCTAAGAGACCGCAGCGCTCCATGCCCTTGGCCTTGGCTCATAGAACTGCCCCTGCGGGGAGGATCCTGCCTTCGCCACTGTTGCCCTATCTGCCGGGCTGCCACCTCCTCCTCCTTTGCTCCTTTTCAGTATCGCCCCCAAGCTCCTTCCATTCCCTGTACCCCCCTGAGCACATCCCAATAGAACTGACCGTCCTCCTCAGGGACACCCCACTGCATCTCGGGAGTCAACACTGCCACATTCAACACGTACCAGAACTTGCGGGTTTGCATGTGGATTCCACTTTCTAAAATGGCATTTTTGAACTAGTGACATATTGGGCCAGAAAATTCTTTGCTTGGGAAGCTGTCCCATGCACTGCAAGGAATTCACCAACATCCTGGCCGCTACCGACTACCTGTCCCTAGCCCACCCTTCCCCAGAAGTGCCAGGCTAAATGGTTATCAGATATATTGGCACATGTTACCTGGCAGGCAGATTTGTCCCAGTAAGAGAACCACTGGAGAGACACAAAGCTCACGAGGGAAAAAGTGTGACATGGTGTCTTGCTATAACTTCCCAGCATAGGCCCTGCTCCTTGCTGGGCATTCAGGAAATAGCTGTTGAATTTTGTGAATGGAGCCAACGTGTCTGTATTTGACAAATGTTAATTATCCAACTGTTGTTAAGTGGAACACAACCATAATGAGTGATAATGATACCTAAGTTCGAACCTTGCTGCAGCTGTGGTGCATAGCATGGCTGACCCTGAACTTGGGTTGACTTCTGGGATGGTGCATGTTCATTGAAAATTGTAAAAGCTCTGGACTCCTGAGCATGGTTCATTTCAGACTTAATCACCCAAATTCTAGACTCTTAGTGTCAACTTTGTTTACTAGAACTTGCCTGCAGGCCTGGCACAGTCTAACTTTTCGGGCTCCTTTCCAACCTGGGCCAGTTCACCCTTCCTTATACAATGTGGTGGTCCCCTGCTCCCGGGAGATGACTATGTTGATGCTGGACTTGGTGTGGACACCTGATTGGCACAGCTCACTATATCCCAGAACTCCTGGGACTCAAATGATCCTCCTGCCTCAGCCTCCCGAGTATCTGGGACTGCAGACACGTGCCACCGCACCCAGCTCCGGTTGCTTTCCTACGATTTACCTCAACCACAGCCTGTTCCTTTTTGCTTGAGTTGTTCTTGCTGGATTAGTTCATGTCTCCGAGCTGCTTGCTTTGTCACTCTCTGGGCACCATGATTAGGTTACTTATCAACTACAGAACACATACACGATCTTATACATTCACCCTGACCTTTGTGGATAGTTAAAAGAAACTAGTTCTGTCTAGTTTGGGGTGCCATACCATGTAAAATAACTTGCCTGATTTTTTTTTTTAACCATCCAACTGCTTTGGTGTTGCATGATCATAGCTCAGGACAGAATTCAGCGAGTAATGCATAGTCACTAATGACGACGTTAACGACCACTGATGTGTGATGAGTCACTCTAAAACTCCTCAGTCACTGTGGTCTTCCTAGAGAACTGGGATAATGTAACAAATAAACCTTAGATTTCAACTGGGCAACATCAGTCTTCTGATGTAAAAAAATGATGATGGGGGCCAAAGAGATGGCTTAGCGGTTAAGGTGTTTGCCTGCAAAGCCAAAGGATCCCGGTCGATTCTGCAGGACCCATGTATGCCAGATGCACAAGGGGGTGCATGCATCTGGAGTTTGTTTGCAGTGGCTGGAGGCCCTGGCATGCCCATTCTCTCCCCACCCCCACCCACCATATGCCTCTTTCTCTCTCTCAAATAAATAAATACAATATTTTTTAAAATGATGATGACATTGGTGGCCCAGTTGAGATGGCAATGTGGCAAAAGTGTTCCTACCAAGAATAAGATATAATAAGAGTGGGCAAGACATGTCATTGTCCTTATCTATGTTGCAAATCCCACTCCTGGTTCTCTTTCTGCCTTCCTCCTTCTAATCATCACAACCACCTGTCTTCCTTAATAAGGAGTATGCTTTCAGCAGTAGATAGGACAGCTAATCTATAAACTGAAATTTCACCCCCAATAGCACCCTCCAATTCTGATGTTCATCTGGCTGTGCCCTGACTATTCACGTAACTGTCCACGCAGTCATTTGTTCATTTAGCAGCTATTATTTACTCACTACTGTGCTGTGCCAGCTGCTACACGAAGACCTGCTATTCAAGGGCAAATGAGACTGGCGCTGTCCCAGCTGTTGTGGTTTGGGTCACATGGGGAACACAGATAACCAAAGGATCATGCAAGTCAACATAAAATCGGCAATGCACCAGCACCATAAACCAGGAAGGGGTTTGCAGAGAAAGCAACGGTGATGCTTGTATCAGTTACATTGGCATTCCTGTGGCCAAATACCTAGAAAGAAGCAACTTAAGAGGGCAAGTGGGCTGGAGAGATGGCTTAGCAGTTAAGGCACTTGCCTGAGAAGCCTAAGAACTCATGGTCAAATCTCCAGGTCCCACATAGCCAGATGCACAGTGACACACAAGTGCATAGTGTCACACATGCGCACAAGGGGGCACAGGCATCTGGAGTTTATTTGCAGTGGCTCAAGTCCCTGGAGCACCTATTCTCTCTTTCTCTGCCTCTCTCACACACTCTCATAATAAATAATAAAAAGAAGGAAAGGTTTATTTTATTGGGCTTACAGTTTGTGGTCACAAAAATATGCCGACAGGAGCTCGAGATAAGCTGGTCACAGTCAGTCCAAAGTGAGAAAACAAAAAGTGAGGAATGCTACTGCTCACTCAATTTGTCCTTTAAAAAATGTCTTATTTATTTATTTGCATGGGGGTAGGGGGGGGAGAATGTGTCACCAGGGTCTGTAGCCAATGCAAACGCATGTGCCACTTTGTGCATCTGGCTTTATGTGGGTATTGGGAATTGAACCCGGACCCTTAGGCTTTGCAGGCAAGTGCTTTATTGCTGAGCCATATCTTCAGCCAAGTTTCTCCCTGCTTTAATTTCAGGACCCCATTCCATGGAATGGTACCGCTAGAGTTAGGGAGGGTCCTCCCACCTCCATTAACCTAATCCACAAAATCCCTCACAGACATTCCCAGAGATTTGTTTCCATGATGATTCTAAATCTGGACAAAGCTGAAAACCAGAGATGAACTATCACAATGCTCAACTCTGTAGAACAGGCCAGAGCCCACTAGGCAAGATGCTAGGATCTGACCACCAAAACCCACTACAAGCAGGTTTGAGAACTGCCTTCTGTTGGGCAGGTTCATGCCCACTAGACGGATAGCTACTTAGGAGGTAAAAGATACCGGACAGATGTTGTATGTTACTATGGAGACCAGACAAAGAAAATGCAAGTTACTGTATTACCTGATGGGGGGGCTGGAAAGATGGCTCAGTGGGTAAAGTGCTTTCTGTGAAAGTGTAAAGAACTGAGTTCTGATCCCCACATGACAGCTGTGTGTGGCAGTGTACACCTATAATCCTGGTGCTCAGGAGACAGAGATAAAGATCTCTGGGGCTTGGTGGACAGCCAGTCTAGCCAAATCAGTGAGCTCCAGGTTCAGTGAGAGAACTTGCATTTAAAAAAGGTGGAGGTAGCCGGGTATGGTGGCACACACCTTTAATCACAGCACTCGGGAGGCTGAGGTAGGAGGATCACTGTGAGTTCAAGGCCACCCTGAGAGTACATAGTGAATTCTAGGTCAGCCTAAGCTACAGTGAGACCCTACCAAAAAAAAAAAAATTTAAAAGGTGGAAGGGCTGGATAGATGGCTTAGTGGTTAAGGTGTTTGCCTGCAAAGCCACAGGATCCCGGTTTGATTCTCCAGGACACACATAAGCCAGATGCACAAGGGGGTGCTTGCGTCTGGAGTTCATTTGCAGTGGCTGGAGGCCCTGGCACACCCATTCTCTCTCTCTCTCTCTCCCTTTATCTCTCTCACATAAATAAATAAATAAATAAAGTACATTTTTTAAAAAAGGTGGAGAGGGTTGGAAAAATAGCTTAGAGGTAAGGCACTTGCTCGTGAAGCCTATGGACCCATATTCGACTCTCTAGAGCCCAAGTAAGTCAGATGCACAAAGGTGAGGCGAGCACACAAGGTCACACATGCCCACTAAGTGGCGCAAGCATCTGGAGTTCGATTGCAGTGGCTGAGGACCTGGTGTGTCAATTCTCTGTCTCTCTAAAAAATAAATAAATAAATAAATAAATAAATAAATAAATAAATAAATAAATAAAATGAAAGTGGAAAGGGATCTAAGAAGACACCTGATGTTGACCTCTGGTCTTCACATCCATGTGTACACATGCACCTAAAAACATACACCACACATAAACCCACAAATAATAAAAGTGATAATATCAAAATAAGCCTAATGTATTCTTCAACTTCATACCTCCTTCTCCTAAGCCAGGAGCCTCCACATTCTGAGTTTCTTCCGCTTTTCACATTTTAATGGAAATTCTGTCACAACTATTAGCACTTCCTCTCTCATCTCCTCCAGCCTCAGGTTAAAATTGATGGTTCTAGTTTCTAGTTTCCAGTGCTGTTGGATGCTGGCCAAGTATATTTATTCTTTAGCTCCTTTTTTTTCTTTCTTTCTATTTACTAAGGCCTGGATGAGGCCTGGGTCCCTTATCACAGATCAGCTTCTTCAACATTCTTGAGCTCAGAAAACTCATTGTGAAAGTTGATCTCAGCTGGGACATTCCAGAGTTCCATTCAGTTACTGAGGAATGAGCAGTCAAACAGCAGGAATGTGTTAAGTGATTTCACTTGCCCTTTATCCTTGCATAACTCCAAGTGTGGCAGGCCTAAACCTCTCAGCTGTCTGGGTGAGCAACTTGCAAAGGCCTCCATAGCTCCTGAGTCCTGACTCACAGGACTCCAGACCCCGGGGACAGACTCCCATTAGCAGACACCTGTGCCGATGACTCTGCTTCTCACTGAGAAAAAAAAGTTTCATCTTTTTAATTTTTTAAATTATATATATATACATACATACATACATACATACATATATATATATATATATACATATATATATAAATTTATTTATTGAGAGAAAAATAGGCAGAGAGAGAGAATGGGCATGCCAGGGCCTCCAGCCACTGCAAATGAACTCCAGATACACGAGCGCCCTTGTGCATCTGGCTTACTTGGGTCCTAGAGAGTCAAACCAGGTCCTTTGGCTTTGCAGGCAAACACCTTAACCACTAAGCTATTTCTCCAGCCCTAATTTTTAAAATTATTTTTTATGAGAGAAAGAGAATTGGCATGCCAGGGCCTCTAGCCACTGCAATTGAACTCCAGATGCATGTGCCACCTTGTGCATAGGCATCACCTTGTGCATCTGGCTTGTGTGGGTTCTGGGGAGTGGAACCTGGGTCCTTGGGCTTTGTAGGCAAGCACCTTAACTGCTAAGCCATCTCTCCAGCTCCCCTTTTTACCTTTTATTTTCTTTTATGAGAAAGAGAAAGAAAAAAATAGTTTTATCTTTATAGACATCAGATTTAAATGCGTGTTAACCAAACAGTAAGCTTCAGCAGCTCATTGGTCCACTGAGACACAGGATCCACTGAGCTGTCCCACGGCAGTGTAATAATAGGCCTTGAAGGGCTACTAATGTGTTACTGATCCGGTGTCAAGAAGAAAATATCAAAAGGCTAAAAACAGATGGAACTTAAAACTCTGGCCTTGGGCTGGCTTAGAGATGGTTTAGCGGTTAAAGCACCTGCCTGCCAAGCCTAATAATGCCCGTTCGATCTCTAGGTCCCACATTTAGCCAGACGTAAAGTGATGCAAGCACACAATGCTGCACATGCCCACAAGGGGGCACACACATCTGGAGTTTGTACACAGAGGCTGAGAGGCCGCTGGTGCGCCCATTCTCTCTCTCTCTCTCTCTCTGCCTCTTCCTCTCTCTCTCTCTCTTTCTCTCTCAATAATAATAAAAATTAAAAAAAAACAACTCTGGCTTCCAGGTACATCGGAAGTTTATGCATTTCTCATTTTATGTACACAGAGGTGACCTCACACTGTCTCACGGTAGTGTGAGCAAAGTACCATGAAAAACAGGCATCAGACATCCTATAGAGGATTTCTCAAGACAGGACATCACGAACAGGTGAGAAGTGAACAGCCCTTGATGGAACAAAATACTGTCTCTCTCTCTTTCTTTCAAAATGTGTCCAAGTCATTTCCAGTACCTGTTATTTTTATTTTGTTATTTTATTTTTGCAGGGCTGGGAATGGACCCCAGTGTCTCTGCGTGCCAGGCAAGCACTCTGCTCCTGAGCTGCTGTACCCCACCCCCGGAGCCTGCAGGCTTGGTCATGTCTAGCACAATTGCATTGAGTCAAGGGTAGCTGACTTTCATTCATGAATACATGTTCATCTGGGAGAGAATCCATCAAATCTAGGGAATTTCCAAATTTGTTTCTCTCACTGCAAATGTACCCTTACAGGTATTCCAAGGGCTTCTGGAAGACTGAGGTAGGGGTCGAGGGCAAGGATCTAAGCATCAGGTTTAAATAGAAACATTGTGGGCTGGCGAAATGGCTTAGTGGTTAAGGCCCTTGCCTATTTAGCCAAAGGACCCAGGTTTGATTCCCCAGGACCCACATAAGCCAGATGCACAAGGTGGCACATGCATCTGGAATTCATTTGCAGTGGCTGGAGGCCCTGGAGCACCCATTCCCTCTCTTTCTCTGTCTCTCTCTCTCTCTCCCTGTCTATTTCTCTATCTCAAATAAAGAAAAAAATATGTGACTGGGCATGGTGGCACATGCCTTTAATCCCAGCACTTGGGAGGCAGAGCTAGGAGGATCTCCATGAGTTCAAGGCCACCCTGAGAATACATAGTGAATTCCAGGTCAGTCTGAGCTAGAGTGAGACCCTACCTCGAAAAACCAAAAAAATAAATAAAAATAATAATAAGGTGGCAAATGATAGAGGAAGTTCTACCAACCTCTGGCCTTTACATGCATGCACACCAAAAAAATGTTATTAAATAGAAGCATTGCATTTTTAAAGGATCCACTGAGCTGTCCCACGGCAGTGTAATAATAGGCCTTGAAGGGCTACTAATGTGTTACTGATCCGGTGTCAAGAAGAAAATATCAAAAGGCTAAAAACAGATGGAACTTAAAACTCTGGCCTTGGGCTGGCTTAGAGATGGTTTAGCGGTTAAAGCACCTGCCTGCCAAGCCTAATAATGCCCGATCGATCTCTAGGTCCCACATTTAGCCAGACGTAAAGTGATGCAAGCACACAATGCTGCACATGCCCACAAGGGGGCACACGTCTGGAGTTTGTACACAGAGGCTGAGAGGCCGCTGGTGCGCCCATTCTCTCTCTCTCTCTCTCTCTTTGCCTCTTCCTCTCTCTCTCTCTCTCTCTCTCTCTTTCTCTCTCAATAATAATAAAAATTAAAAACAACTCTGGCTTCCAGGTACATCGGAAGTTTATGCATTTCTCATTTTATGTACACAGAGGTGACCTCACACTGTCTCACGGTAGTGTGAGCAAAGTACTATGAAAAACAGACATCAGACATCCTACAGAGGATTTCTCAAGACAGGACATCACGAACAGGTGAGAAGTGAACAGCCCTTGATGGAACAAAATACTGTCTCTCTCTTTCAAAATGTGTCCAAGTCATTTCCAGTACCTGTTATTTTTATTTTGTTATTTTATTTTTGCAGGGCTGGGAATGGACCCCAGTGTCTCTGCGTGCCAGTCAAGCACTCTGCTCCTGAGCTGCTGTACCCCACCCCCGGAGCCTGCAGGCTTGGTCATGTCTAGCACAATTGCATTGAGTCAAGGGTAGCTGACTTTCATTCATGAATACATGTTCATCTGGGAGAGAATCCATCAAATCTAGGGAATTTCCAAATTTGTTTCTCTCACTGCAAATGTACCCTTACAGGTATTCCAAGGGCTTCTGGAAGACTGAGGTAGGGGTCGAGGGCAAGGATCTAAGCATCAGGTTTAAATAGAAACATTGTGGGCTGGCGAAATGGCTTAGTGGTTAAGGCCCTTGCCTATTTAGCCAAAGGACCCAGGTTTGATTCCCTAGGACCCACATAAGCCAGATGCACAAGGTGGCACATGCATCTGGAATTCATTTGCAGTGGCTGGAGGCCCTGGAGCACCCATTCCCTCTCTTTCTCTGTCTCTCTCTCTCTCCCTGTCTATTTCTCTATCTCAAATAAAGAAAAAAATATGTGACTGGGCATGGTGGCACATGCCTTTAATCCCAGCACTTGGGAGGCAGAGCTAGGAGGATCTCCATGAGTTCAAGGCCACCCTGAGAATACATAGTGAATTCCAGGTCAGTCTGAGCTAGAGTGAGACCCTAACTCGAAAAACCAAAAAAATAAAAAAAATAATAATAAGGTGGCAAATGATAGAGGAAGTTCTACCAACCTCTGGCCTTTACATGCATGCACACCAAAAAAATGTTATTAAATAGAAGCATTGCATTTTTAAAAAAATATTTTATTATTTATTTGAGAGAGAGAGATACAGAGATAGGCAGATAGAGAGAGAGAGAATGGGTACGCCAGGGCCTCCAGCCACTGCAAACGAACTCCAGATGCATGCACCCCCTTGTGCATCTGGCTTACGTGGGTCCTGGAGAATCGAGCCTCAAACCGGGGTCCTTAGGCTCCATAGGCAAGCATTTAACCGCTACGCCATCTCTCCAGCCCAACATTGCATTTTTATACATTGCTAAGATTAGCTTGCTGAACACAGAACATTTTGGGAGGGGGAAATGCTTTAAAAAATATTCCTCACCCTTTCTAATCTCCATAATGAAGATTAAACTCCCCGAAAGGTGGAGAGTTGCCCAAGAGCACGTAATTAGTTATTGGCAAAATCAATGGAATTTTTATTCTTCTGGGTCTCAACTCAGTTTGGAGATTTATCTAAATTTCTTATTTCAAAATGCTCTGATTAATCTCTCAAATGCTTCTTTGCAACACTATACAAAATTCATGCTGTGAGTTGATTTGAAAAAAAAAATCTACTGAAGACTCATGCTGTTTGAACTCATTCACAACCAACAGATCTTTGTAATTACCAGGCTACTTAATTTTCTTCGGCACAAAGCCTACAGGCACAGACCCAACAACGTTCTCCAACTTGGAGTTCCTCTGAGCAGTTATGCAATTTATTCCAGAGGTAGATTAGAAGCTGAATTAGCATGTTGGTACTGATCAATTAGTAGTGACTGGTGAGTGACTGGACACAGAGATCATGCAGCAATGATTAGTAATGTCTGTCACTGTGTGGGAAGGGAATATGGTATGATTGCTTTCTCATCATCCTTAGCCTCTCCTGAGTACTATGTTTGGCTTACAAATTATCTTAAAATTACTCCACTTCTTCCCAGTCAGACTGCTAGTTTTCAAAGTTTGGAACCGTGATTAAAATGCTTAGCAAATATAGATGCTGTAGGGCACAGTGGAGCATGCCTTTAATCCCAGCACTCTGGAGGCTGAGGTAGGAGGTTGACCATGAGTTTGAGCCAGCCTAGGACTACAGAGTGAGTTCCAGGTCAACCTGAGATAGAGAAAGACCCTGCCTCAACAAAGCTCCCCCCCAAAAAAATAGGTGCTAATAGTTTCTAACAAGCATAAGAGATTATAGCTGAGTTGACTGAATCGAAGAAAATGTAATTAAATTTCACAATTTAGCTCTCAAGGAATATCAGGGTCAGTACTTAGCAGAACAAGAACATCTGCTCAAAAGTTAAAAATGTTTTCAACAATATTTTCAAATTAAAATTTCAGATTTTATTTGAGACAATTTCCCAATAACTTAATTTAAATTGACACATTGTTTCCAAAAGGAATTTTTGTTTGGAGATATGGCTTAATGGATAAGGTGCTTGCCTATGAAGACTAAGGACCCAGGTTCGATTCCTCAGGACCCATGTAAGCCAGAGACAACAGGTGGTGCATGCATCTGGATAGAGGCCCTCACGTACCCATTCTCTGTCTGCTTCTCTCTCTCTTCCTCAAATAAATATATAAAATGTTTTTTAAAAATGGAAGCAAAGCCGGGCGTGGTGGCGCACACCTTTAATCCTGGCACTTGGGAGGCAGTATAAGGAAGACTGGGTGCTAAGTTTGAGCCCCTTAGCCTTCCTATGGACTCACAGGGATTTCGTAGTGCTGTCTCCTACACAAGGGTCCCTGCATTCTGACAGGATCGGGAGTTATGGGCATGACCAATGGCATGAGGAGAGCCTGGACCCCAAGTCCTGCCTGCATATCAGCAAAGCAAGGTTCATAAGCCATCTTGTCATGTCCCTTTCCAGAAGCCTTACCAGGGCCCTGCAAGTTTGTTGTACTCTAAAGATTTTCCTGGATAAGAACATGATTTTCTCCGAAGCACCTTTTATCGTTGAATTCCTCCTTGGCTCCAGTCTAAATCTTCCTAGTTGCATCCTGGGGCATCTGCAGCTACTGTCCCTCAAGGAAAGAAAGCCGGGGCAGGCTTCCTGTTCCTGCTACTCCGGGAGTTCTCCCAGCTCACTTCTTGGCCTTCCCATCTGCAGATGTGTTCTTGGTTCTGAGAAGTGAACTTATCACGTATCTTAAAATTCCCTTATTTAGGCACTTTACCCCTGAATTCTCCCCAAATGATTTCCATTATTGGACCCCATTCTTTGGATGGGGTCTGTATTAATTCTCATTGCTGTGACTAAATACTGTCCATCAGTAGCTTACGGATGTTCTTTTAAAAATTAAAAGTTAAAAAGAGGTACACACCTTTAGTCACAGCACTCAGGAGGCTGAGGTAAGAGGATTACCCTAAATTCAAGGCCACCCTGAAACTACATAGTGAATTCAAGGTCACCCTGGGCTTGAGTGAGACCTAACCAAAAAAAAAAAAATTATTTCTGCTTACAGTTTGGGGTCACAGTCCATTGTGGTAGGGAAGGCATGGTGGCAGGAGCATGAAGCAGAACCGGTTACATTGTGTCCATGGTCAGGAAGCAGAGAGAGATGAATCCCAACTAGCTTTCTTCTTTTTATATAGTCTAAGATGGCCAGTTCATGGAGTGGTGCCAGCCACAGTTAAGGTGGGTCCTCTCACTTTAATTACCCTAATCTGGAAAATCTCTCACAGACATGCCCAGGGAACTGTTTCCATGGTGATTCTCATCCTGTGGAATTGACAACCAAAGATTCGCCACCATAGAGTCCCACCAAGGATAAAGAGTGTTCACTATGGACCATCTTTCCCGTTAGTCCCTATGCCTTTTCATCTTATTGGATCTTATTGGATCTCAGTAACATTCCAGCTAGCTGGATTAGCATTCATCTAACTGTACACAGCCTGTTGAACAAGCATTTTATGATCAGGATTCCAAAATAGCATGAACAGCAAGAATGGCCATAATTCTGTCAACCCAGTGGCATTGGTGTGCTGAGCAGAAGCTTTTGGCTAGGCCTGTGCTAAGTCTCTGAGGTAATTAGTGCTGGACTAAATCATCGTCTGTCTATAAAGCTCTATAAAACTTGGCCTCCAAAAATTTACCCAAATCAGTCAAGATAGCAAAAACAAAGAACCTTTGTTGAGCACCTATTTCATTATGAAATATGGTGTTCATGCTTTCTAGAGTTTGTGAATAAAGTAGAAATTTTTTTAGTTTGTTAAAAATAAAATTTTACTTAACATTTGGACATTTATTAAGTCTCCCATGAGTTACTCCCTAGTACTACTTGAACGTTTTTAATAATATTATCATTGGACAAAAATCAAGTTAATAGCAGTTTTGTAGGTTTCTCAAGTCAAAACAAAAGCTAGTAATGGAGGAATTAAAACTGCGAAGAAAGCAAGCGTTCCTCTTTACACCGCATGAAAGCTGAGCTTTAAGCTGAGCTCTACTGCACACAGAACGCCACTGCCCTCACTGAGGGTGGGCCTTCTTAGGTCAGTTAACGGAATCTAGAAAATCCCTTACCGATGTGCCCATGGATCTGTTTCCACGATGTTTCTAAAGTCTTGTCAAATTGACAGCCTAGATTAATCATTACAAGTCCACCCCTTGTCAGTTTGTCACTCAAACATATCACTTTTCAGTTGTAACCTTTCACCCGTAATTCTCCTAGGCTCATGGTCAACAAAATGCATTCTGTCCAACTTAAAATGTTCTCATAGTCATTAATAGTGCTGGAATTATACGCATGAGCAAACAAGCCCAGAAAATTTGGAGCTTTTTTTTTCTTTTGGCAAGGAAAACATAGAATGCATAGGACTGGCTGAATTGAATTTTAGTCAATGAGCTACATATGATTGTCAACACATGATTATGTCCATTGACATGTGGATGACATTTGAAAGGGAGAAAAAGGGGGACAACACAAATGTGTTTGGGTTTTAATCATATCCCGAGCCTATGAGCAAAGGTTCTATGTACTTAGTGAGCCCATAACAATATCAGAGTCCCCAGCCACCATAATGCCATGTGACACAGGAAGCAGCATGCATTTGCAAATGTGTGGTTGGCTCTCAGAGCCTAGGAAACCAAGAGGGAGACTGTTTCTCACATAAGAATGACTGAATGCTATTGCAGGTTTTCTGCGTGCGTTCTGCAGGGATGATCTCTCAGCTGGGAGGATGGTTGCCATCATGAGTTCACCCTTTGGTACTAAAGGACTTCAGGAAAGTTGCTGAACTTCTTTGGCCTTAGATTTTGCAAGCTGAGGACACTAGCAAAAGCGGCTTCAGGGGATAGTGTATGCAAATGACCCAGAACGGAGCCTAGTGTCCATCCATCCAAATTGGGTCCACACAGGGCTCCCGTTCACATGCAGAAACTGACAGTGAACCATTAACAGATTAAGTCAATCATATAGTGTGTTACAAGGTGTCAGTGCTGTAGTGAAAAGAAAAGATAGGGGCTGCAGGGATGGCTTAGCGGTTAAGACACATGCCTGCAAAGCCTAAGGACCCACATAAACCAGATGCACAAGGTGACGCACGCATCTGGAGTTTGCAGTGGCTAGAGATCCTGGCATGCCTATTCTCTCTCTCTCCTCTTTCCCCTCACTCTCCCTCTGTCTCAAATAAACAAACAAATACATACATACATAAAATGTTTTTTAAACAGAAAAGATAAAGATGTCTCCCATAAACTCATGTGTTGTGAGTGCTTGGTCCTCAGCTGGTGGCAATTTGGGAGGTGACATTTTCCTGGAGGAGGGGTGTGGTTGGGTGGGCTTAGGGACATTACAGCCAGCTCCTCCTCTTTGTAAGGGATCATCTCACTCTTCACTTTCTGCAAGCTGCTGTGGCAAGGAGTGATATCTACCATCCTTTTTCTTTTTTTAAATATTTTATTTCTGTTTTTTTTTTTTTTTGAGAGATGGAGAAAGACAGAGAGAGAATGGGCATGCCAGGACCTCCAGCTGCTGCAAGTGAACTCCAGACGGTGCACCCCCTTGTGCATCTGGCTTATGTAGGTCCTGGGGAATCGAATATAGGTCCTTTGGCTTTGCAGGCAAGTGCCTTAACTGCTAAGCCATCTCTCCAGTCCTGCTATTGTTTTTCTGCCACCATGAAACACCCACTGGAGATTGTAAGCCAAAATAAACCCTTTCCTCCCATAAGCTGCTTTGGTTGAGTATATTGTCCCAGCAATAAGAAGGGAACTGCAACACTAAGGATGATAGGACCCAAGCCAGACCAGAGTAGAAAAAAGACACATTTGAGTACACTGTAAGAAAGCAGCAGAAAGGGGGAAACAGAAGTGTCATGTGACCAGGCCGTGGACTGGGGTGTTATTTTTCTTTTACTTGGGAGCTATCTTCTTTATAGTTAGGGTTTCTATTATGAAAATGAGGGTAGTTCTGATTGGTCGATGTTTGATTGTGGGCAGGGAAGTGAGTTTACAATGGCGGCCGCTGTGGAACTGGGTCATGGTTAATTTGACAAGCTCTGCTCAGTCACATCATTGTGCTGTTTGTGGTTTGGCCACATGGGAGCACTGGTTTCTTTACAGTGTCATTAGGGTGCTTCCTGGCCCAGGCTTGCACTGTGGAAAATTCCCTGATAGGGACTTACTTGTTCCCTTTCTGTTCTCCAAACCATAGCCTTTCTCTGTCTTTGGAAAAAAAAGTACATTATGCTAGGTATCATTTTTAAAAATATTTTATTTATTTATTTGCAAGCACAGAGAGAGAGAGAGAGAGAGAGAGAGAGAGAGAGAGAGAATGGCATGCCAGGGCCTCCAGCTGCAAAGCAATACCAGATGTATGCATCACTGCATCTGGCTTTACGTGGGTACTGGGGAATGGAACCCTGGTTGTTAGGCTTTGAAGACAAGTGCCTTAACTGCTGAGCCATCTCTCCTGCCCCAAACCTCATTTATTAATAAAACTGTTCAGTCTTAGGCTTAGAGTTGAGGCCTTTCTCTGCCTCGAGCCAGAGTTTCTGAAGCTTATAGCCTCAAATGGGATTGTATTCAGTGCCTTTTCACTGCTTCATGTGCTTTTATTCCCCTTCCCTTCTGCTGAATATTAAGGTCTACTTCCCTGTAGGGCTGGAACATAGCCGGTAGAAAGGGAGGCATGCAAGGATGTCCTTACTTGGGTGCTAACAGAGCACAGTGACCTAAGATCAGAATGCTCTGGGCCTGGCATTGCTTCTAGGTAATGCCCCTTATAGACATTTCTTTTGTATGTTGAGTAGTTTGGATCGCATCAATATTGTGAGAGTTATGTAGCAGAGAGTCTCTTTCTCATGTTCTTTATCATTCACTCAAGAATATTGATGCTTCAGGCTGGAGAATGGCTTAGCAGTTGAGATGCTTACTTTCAAAGCCAAAGGACCCAGGTTCGATTCCCCAAGACCTACATAAGCCAGATACACAAGGTGGTGCGTGTGTCTTGAGTTTGTTTGCAGTGACTGGAGGCCCTGGCACTCCCATTCTCTCCCTCCTTCTCTCTCTCTCAAATCAATGCTTAAAAATAATTTTCAAAAAAGGCTGTTGATGTTTCTAGAGCAAGTCAGTTAGTCTACTTAGGTTGAGACAGAGCATTCTCTGTCTGCAGGAAATGACCAATCTAATCCCAGTTTCCAGAGCTTTTGTTGGGCTGCTTTGAGTCGGTCTTATGCACATATGGCTTGGAAGGAAGCCAGAACTTGAACAAGTTTATGCAGAGAAGTAAGGAAGTGCCTTCTTCAGTTTTCTCTTCTGTAGGAATCCTCCAAATCCTCCAGACTCACTTTTCAGATACTGTCATTGTACCTTTTAAGGAGCTATTTAGGATCCAAAGGAAGCTTCTTCAATCAAAGAGAAAATTAAAAGGAATTTTTTTTTTTGATTTTTCAAGGTAGGGTCTCACTCTGGCCCGGGCTGACCTGGAATTAACTATGTAGTCTTAGAGTGGCCTCTAACTCACAGAGATCCTCCTATCTCTGCCTCCCAAGTGCTGGGATTAAAGGCGTGTGCCACCATGCCCAGCCTTAAAAGGAAATTTTTTTTTCATTTTAAATACATTTTATTTATTTATTTGAGAGACAGAGAATGAGGGAGAGAGAGAGAGAATGGGCATGCTAGGGCCTTCAGCCACTGCAAATGAACTCCAGATGCATGCGCACCCTTGTGCATCTGGCTTATGTGGGTCCTGGAGAATTGAACCGGGATTCTTTGGCTTTACAGGCAAGTGCCTTTACCATTAAGCCATCCCTCCATCCCTAAAAAGGAAATTTTAATAAGTAACATGACAATGAGAGTACAATATGCCCAGCTTTGGAAGAAGTAGCCAAAGTGGTACTGAGAGGCAAATTTATAGCAGTGACGTGTTTGTATCAAAGAGGAAAAATTCTATAAGTCATTGATTTGAGCCTTCATCTTTGGATGTCAGAACAAGACGAAGAATCAAAGCTAAAGCAAAAAGAAGACAAATTAATAAAGATAAGATCAGAAGTCAGTGAAGTTGGAAACAAAAATAATGCAGAAAACAAGAGAAAGTTGATGTTTTGAGAAGGTCAGTCAAATTGAAAAGCATGTGGGTAGACTAGCCAAAAGAGAGAAGACAAGGATTACTCATGTCAGAAATGAATGGGTAAAATAAAATAACAAGAAAAGGCTGGAGAGATGGCTTAGCAGTTAAGGTGCTTGCCTGCAAAGGCTAAGGACTCATGTTCGACTCACCAGATCCCATGGAAGCCCGATGCACAAGGTGATGTAAGGGCACACGGCCACACATGTGCACAAGATGGCACATGTCTGGAGTTCGACTGCAGTGGCTGGAGGCCCTGGCATGCCAATTCTCTCTCTCTCTCTCTGTCTTATAAACACTTTTTTCAAATGAAAAAATAGATTATTACTGATGTACAGATAGATACATTAAGAATATTTTGTACTTATTTTAGCTATGAAAGAGAGCACAAATCATGTTCAACTCAATCATTACAATTTAATTAAGTATCCTGACTGCAGACAAAACTCAAGAGAGTCCTGTGAACTGGTCAGCAAGTTTTGTGCCTCTCAGACTGCAATTTGTTTCTCATTAACTACGGCACTCCAGGGGTTAAGCAGTCCTTTCCAACTCGGCATCCAAAGCAGAAAGGAGCCGTGGTCACAAAATAAATATTTCCTATACAACTAGCAACTCCAAAACATTGTAAGTAGAATCTAGAGAGTGTCAAACAGCTGTGCTTCCCATGGAAATGGAACAACAGAGACAACAGCACACAGAGGAATAATTTTGAAAGTTCAATATTTAGACTCAATTGTCTAAATTATCTATGAAAAAAAAGTTCAGGGCTGAAGAGATGGCTTAGCAGTTAAGGTGCTTGCTTGCAAAGTCAAAGGACCCAGGTTCGATTCCCCAGGTCCCACGTAATGCACAAGATGCACAAGGTGGCACATGCATTTGGAGTTTGTTTGCAGTGGCTAGAGGCCCTTGGTGCACCCATGTCTCTCTCTCTTTCAAATAATGAATAAATAAATAAATAAATAAATAAATAAATAAACAAACAGTTCAGCTGTTTTAATTCAGTCTATCAAATAAACCAACCATGGACTCGAAGCTGGGTCCAGGCACTGGTATTTAGATATCCTTTATGCCTTGGGGCATACACTAACCTTCTGGTGTTTGCTGAACTGAGTATAGGATGAATAAATTCTGAACAATGGGAGCTTGACAGTTTCTAAAAGTCAAGGCAGGTTGAGGGACAACATCATTCTAAAGGTGACCTTGGAACCAGAAAGACCTGTGTCCCGATGGAGGTGCAGGAGCTGTCGCTGCTGTTATTGTACCCCAAGGAGCTCTTCTCTCCACACCTCCATTCCCAACAAGCCTCTAACTTATTGCATCGGAGTGTGCAACTGTGGAACTTTGAATCTCCATCTTTGAATTCCCTTACCAGAATCCCCTACTTTTCATCCTGAAACAAATATACGCATTTCCAAACCTTCCCAGAAGGTGGTAGTGGGTGGGGCCTATAAGGCTCCTGTTAAGGTGAGCAGATGGAATGCCAGCCAGGTTTGTCCAGGGCCAAGTGGGTGGCCTTGGGGAGGGTGTGCTACACTGAGGCGGGGAGAGTGGCAGAGAAAATAGCTTCAGGGGACAGCTAAGCCATAGTTACTCTTTTCTTTTCTTTTGTAAATATTTTATTTATTTATTTGTGAGAGAGATATACAGAAATAGGCAGGTAGAGAGAGAAAGAGAATGGGCACACCAGGGCCTCCAGCCACTGCAAACGAACTCCAGGTGCATGTGCCCACTTGTGCATCTGCCTTACATGGGTCCTGGAGAATGGAGCCTTGAACCGTCCTTAGGCTTCACAGGCAAGCGTTTAACTGCTAAGCCATCTCTCCAGCCCAAAGTTACTCTTTTCATTTTGAAGGTCCAATAATTTTAGTCTCTCAAATAAGCTGGCAGTACACAGATAGCAGGAAAAAGAACCTGCACATTTGATTCTCCATAGGAGACAGAAATTGGCGAGGCAGCTTAGGGGCAACAAACTCCAAAGGGAATAGCTTTCTTTGCACTAAATAATGGAATTGTCCTTCAGCCTGTAGGGAAAATCTAGGTCATTACACTTTACTGCAGGACAGAAACATCAGCGGGATCTGGCCTTTTCTTATCTCTGCCCCCTTAGGGAGTCCTTCCACTCCCTTCCTAGAGAATTTCAAAATTCCGGACCCCAGACTCCTGGCATCAGGAGTGTTGTGGTTTGATTCAGGGGTCCCCCATAAACTTAAGTGTTCTGAGTGCTAGGTTCCCCAGCTGATGGAAATTTGGGAATTAACACCTCCTGGAGGC
This sequence comes from Orientallactaga sibirica, assembly GCA_036365145.1. NCBI lineage: Eukaryota > Metazoa > Chordata > Mammalia > Rodentia > Dipodidae > Orientallactaga > Orientallactaga sibirica. The sequence continues at coordinate 11,747,734 of JAEOAD010000284.1, forward strand.
AGTGTATTGTTGGGGGCGGGCTTATGAGTGTTATAGCCAGTTTCCCCATGCCAGTGTTTGGCACACTCTCCTGTGCTGTGGTCCACCTGATGTTGGCCAGGGGGTGATGTCCACCCTTTGTTCATGCCATCATTTTCCCCCTGCCATCATGGAGCTTCCCGTCGTGTTTGCAAGCCAAAAAAACCTCTTTTTCCCAAAAGCTGCTCTTGTTTGGGTGATTTCTGCCAGCAATGCGAACCTGACTGCGACAAGGAGTACAATGACTAAAACAGCCACTCATTGTAAAACAAACAAATAAAAACCAAAACAAAACAAAAACCCTTCAAACCTGGTCTTCCTCACAAAGCCACTCCCCATAAAAAACCCAGGAATGAGTCCTGAGGGGGGGGGGCTTCTCAAACCCCCTCTTACCTCCCTGGACAAAATCTCCACCTTACTTCCTTCTCCTACATCTGGGCTTAAGTGCCCCCACCCCCGCCTTCTCCATCCTAAAGTTTTAAGTTACAGTAAAATATTTCTGAACCGTATCCTCTGGTGTATGTATTTTATTCTTCAAATTCAAAGGACAAGGATCCGGGGACACCCCAAATGATCAGTGCATTGGTGTACAAGGAACGCAAAATTCCTGTGCATAGGAGCCACACATTTTCAATATGTGAGAAGACAGGAGAAGAAGAAGGTGGCTGAACCTTACACAGAGCTCAGCAGAAGAGCGGGGCTTCTGGAGGAGAAAGGAAGGTTGCCTAAGCTGAGGACCTGGATACAGAGGATGTGGGAGTCTGGCAAAGGCTGTCATGTGATGCTGATGGTCTCCCAGGTTACAGCCACTGTGGTCACTTCTGTCTGGGCAGATGTTGAGTCCTTCATCTCTTCTTCCTGCAGGAAGCCTGTTCCTAGACGGTAGGCAAGGTGTCTGGTAGAAAAGTCTGTGCCCGACGCTGATGTAAAAGGACCGCATTTCAGATTCTCTCCTTGACTAAACCAGTGAAAAAATGCCAAACAAATACATTTGGGGTATCCTTTGTGCAAAGGATGTGATATGTGTGTGTGTGTGTGTGTATGGTGTATGCATGTTTGGGTACATGTGCCCCATGCATGTGTGAAGGCCAGTGAAGGAAGTCGGGATGTCAGTTCTCCATGGCTCCTCTGCACGTTTCCTTGAGACAGAGTCTCTCCCTGGTTCTGCAGCTGCCGTTTCTGCAAGCCTCAGTGATTCTCTAGTCTCTGCTCTCCCCAAAACCGGGGTTACAGACGCGTGCCCAGTTGTTTCTGTGGATGCTTGAGAATAGAACTCCGGTGATCTCAAGGCCCCACAGGTCTTAATGCTTGTGCATGAAGCTGTCACCCACTGAGCATCACTCCAGCCCTGAACTCACTTCTTCACACCAATCGCAATATATATATATACATCTGAAGGAGATGGTGCTGAGACATATGAGGAGCTACAGGGGGCTGGGGAGAGCGCACACTCAGAAAAACACCTGGCTTGCGAGTGTGAAGACCTGAATTCAATCCCTAGAACCCACATAAAATGCTAGGTGTGACAGCACACACCTGTAATCCCAGCACGGGCGGAGGGGCAGAGACAGGAGGATCCCAGGAACTTCCTAGTCAGCCAATCTAGTCTAATTGGTGAGCTCCAGGCCAACGAGAGACCCTGCCTCAAAAAGAAGTGAAGAACATACCTGAAGAATGACATACAAGGTGGTCCTCTGGCCTCCACATGCATGCACACTCACCAGCACGTGCATACATGCCTATGAACACACCTACACACATACACACACATCATACACACACCAGCAAAAAAGAAAAAAAAAAAGGAAAAATCCCTATAGATCCGTGGTGTCTTTCTCAGTGGAATTGTTCTGTGATTGCACATAAGAGCTCCGAACAGATCTCCATGCTGGGAGAGGCTAACCCACCGAAATCTCATTTCTCTTCACGTTCTCAAATTCCCCTCCCTCTCAAAATCACCCCAGTATGTGGCTTGGACAGGTAAAAGGGGAAAAGATAAGTCAAAATTCATCTGGTATACATTGGAAATTATGTCCTAACCACAGGTTACATTAAATGAGCACAAAGCCAACTAAAGAGCACGCTGGTTCCTGATACCACAATACAAGCGAAGAATCTACCCTGGGGGGTGCTCGAGAACCCAGGACCTGACCACAGACCAGAGTTCAGGTTGTGGGCGCAGGAGACGACGGTGGGAAAATATACATAATTTAAGTAAGATCAAAAGGAACAAATCTCTATTAAGTAGTATTTGCTAGCTTTTACATGAGGACTTTAGCCCTTCTTTAAATCTCAAGAAAACCCAAGCTCATAACCATACAGATATTTCCTAAAGGGCCAGAACATAAATGCTTCAGCTTTGCATGTTGTATATGGTCTGTGTCCCCTGTTATTGGTGTCTATTTACTGGTTTGTTTTCATTGTTTATAGTACTTTAATGTATACACTGTTCTGAGTTCACATGCCATGTGCTGCAGGGCAGGGCCTCAAGCCCAGGTATAGATATTTTGGATGGGAGTTAAAGCTCCAAAGATGCTAATTCAGCAGTTGAGATCTTCTCAAATGTCACTTTGAAGCAGAATTTCTTTTCATGTAATCACCCGCCCCCATGTTTATCTAGTCTGGCCCCTAGAATTGGCAAGCTCTGTTTGTGAAGCGGTGAAGTTTTCTCTCTTTAAGTAAAATTTCTCATTAAACTCATTCTAACCCAGCCTCACTTTGTTTTCATATCTTTTTTTTTTTTGGTTTTGCGTTTTGTTTTTTCGAGGTAGGGTCTCACTCTGGTCCAGGCTGACCTGGAATTAACTATGTAGTCTCAGGGTGGCCTCGAACTCTCGGCGGTCCTCCTACCTCTGCCTCCCGAGTGCTGGGATTAAAGGCGTGCGCCACCACGCCCGGCCTTGTTTTCATATCTTTTACTGCTGCATATGTGTGTGTATGTGTTGTGTCTCAGGTGTGTGTGTATACATGTATGTATATATATGTGTGAAGGCCAGAGACAACCTCAGGTGTCATTCCTCAGGAATGCCATCCAGCTTTCTTGAGACAGAGTCCCCCATTAGCCTGGAGCTCATCAAGAAGGATAAAGTAGCTGGCCAGCGAGGGCCAGGGTTCAAGTCTTCTTGGGTTTTGGTTTTAATTATAGCAGTGGATAATCTGAGAATTGTGGTGAATTCTGACTAAAATTGCAAATGTTTATGTTACTTTATTTGTTTAAATTTTATTTATTTATTATTTATTTATTTATAAGAGCAAGAGGCAGAGAGAGAGAGAGTAATAGAGAGTGAGGGAGAGAGAATGAATGGGCACAGCAGGGCCTCTCACCACTGCAAATGAAACTCTAGATGCACGTGCCGCCATTTGCACCTGGCTTATGTGGGTACTAGGGAATCAAATCTGGGTCCTTAGGTTTCACAGGCAAACACCTTAACCACTAAGGCATCCTTCGGCCCACAAAGGTTTATTTTTGATAGAAGTTCAGTTTTATATAATACAAAACCTAAAGATTAGCCGGGTGTGGTGGCACACGCCTTTAATCCCAGCACTCGGGAGGCAAAGGTAGGAGGATTGCCGTGAGTTCAAGGCCACCCTGAGACTACATAGTTAATTCCAGGTCAGCCTGGGCCAGAGTGAGACCCTACCTTGAAAAGCCAAAAAAAAAAAAAAAAAAAAAAAACCTAAAGATTTCAGGAAGAGCTCAAAAATCTTCGCACAGGCAAGGTGTGATGGTGTACACCTTTAAATCTAGCACTCAGCAGGCAGAAGTAGGAAGATCACTGTGAGTTAAAGGCCAGCCTGGGAAAATACCACGAGTTCCAGGTCAGCCTGGGCTAGAGTGAGACACTACTTCCAAAAAAATAAAAGATATCATTGGATATATGAAACCAGGGAACTTTTAATGCTTCTGTGAAATAAGCATGAAGTGTTTGAGGGGTGAGAACTGGGTCCTTTGGCAACACAAAAAGCGTGAGTGACATGGGAAAGACATGTTTGATATTGCTTCTTCATATTCACCTCCTCCAGAGGGGGTACAACAACTAACCCAAGATGGGAGTCAGACTAGGGCTCACCTTCTGGATGTTCTGTTAAATTATTTGTACTCAATGAAACATTTCCAAGAAATGTACAATCTGGGGTCTGGGGTGTTGTCCCCCATTGTGGGGAGAGCCTCATCCTGACATCTTTCTGCGCTCTCAATGGAACACCAGTGATGCTGAGTTTTGGAGTGGCGAGGGTGCCAAGGGAACAAGTGACGTTCTTACTGGGAAGCTCAAATTTCGTGTAAGCTCTGTCTTTGACTTGGCATCGTGAATCAAATCTGCGTGTTGATTGGTGTGAAAACTAAGGCATCTCCTTCTTCAACCATCTCCCTTTGGTGTACAAGAGTCCCGCCCCCCCCCCGAAGTGACTTAGATTCCTACCTATTTTGCAAATTAAAATGTAGATAAATGTATGATTTTTCTAAGAAATTCTAGTACTTCCCCAGGCTATCAGAATGCTTGCATTTTCGTTGCTGTTCTTGTTTTTCTTTAATTAATTAATTTATTTGCAAGCAGAGAAAGAGAGAGAGAAGACAGACAGAGAGAGAATGGGCACACCGGGACCTCTAGCTACTGCAAACGAACTCCAGATGCATGTGCCCCTTGTGCATCTGGCTTACCTATGTCCTGGGGAATCAAATCTGGGTCCTTTGGCTTCACAGGCAAGTGCCTTACCTGCTAAGCCATCTCTCCAGCCCTCATTGCTGTTCTTTATTTTAGAAAGGGGATGGTAGACTTTGAGGAAAGCAGCAGACATCCTGCCTGGTCACAAAGACCTTGCAAATTTAGTTGTTTTCTTGTAAGTTTTACCTTTAAAAGTGCCAGACATGGAGCTGGAGAGATTGCTCAGTGGTTAAAGCACTTGCCTATAAAGCCTAATAATCCAGGTTCAGTTCCCCAGGGCCCACGTAAAGCAAGATGTACAAAGTGACTCATGTAACTGGAATTCATTTACAGTGGTTAGAGGACCTGGCTCACCCATTCTCTCCCTCTCTCACATTTTCTCTCTCTCTCTGCTAATAAATAAATAAAAATATTTTTTAAGGGCTCCATCAATGTGCAGTGCTGGCTGAGAATCAATAACTCCAGGCTCTTGGACTGTTCTCTGCCCATCAGCGGAGCATCTTGGGTGCCACCCTCAGGGCCAGCAGAGTCCACCTCCAGCTCTTCTCTTCCATGGCTTTCTAATGCTAACACTTTGATGCAGGAAGACCAGGCCCACCATCCCACAGGGCTGTCTGCAGAATGTGGGAAGGATAGCATGTTTTTAAAACAATGGATAAAGAGTCTAAATAAACCCAAGGAAGGGAACTTACTTCTTGTTCAAGGATTAGATACCGAGATAGGAAGGAAACAGAAAGAGAATTTTTTTTATTTTTATTTATTTGAGAGAGAGAGAAAAGAGAGAGAGAGAGAGAGAATGGGTGCACCAGGGCTACTGCAAACGAACTCCAGATGCATGTGCCACCTTGTGTATCTGAGTTCTGTGGGTCCTGAGGAATTGAACCTGGGTTTTTGGGCTTTGCAGGCAAATGCTTTAAGCACTAAGCCATCTCTCTAGCCCCAGAAAGAGAACAGAATTTCCAAATCACTTGGAAACCCAAAACCATTTGGAAACACATTAGATATGCCTCCAGAGAGGGAAGAAAACCTCTGTGGTGTAGAAAGGCTGTCTCCTTAGGAGGAAAGCACTTGGTTTGCAGTGACCAGAGGGTCTCATCACCACCAGTGTTGGGCATTGCTAATCACAGGCTGGGACTGTGAGGAAGCTGGCCTGGGCTGTTGGACATGGCCCGGGACCTTGGGCTGTGGGGGTTGCAGCCAGCTTTATAATCGGGAACCCACTCTGGCTACTGAGCTGGCCCTCCCTTCTCTCAAGGTCATAGTGTTCCCATCTTTGCCCGGAGTGGGCAGAACTTGCCGGCCCTCCCCCCTTATCCCCAAAGTACCTGACCATTCCATAGTCAGGTTTTGACCCCTCCCCCATAGTTCCTGACCTTGTGGCCAGCTGCCCAAGAGACCCTTATAAATAGTTTCCCTGCAGCTGTAGCCATCCAATATGTGACTGAAGTCACATAGCTTTTCCCACCACTTCTGTTATCTCCCTTGCAGCCTCTCCTTCGCAACTTCTGCCTTCCAAACCAGCCAATTAGATAGCAGCCCATAAACTATGTATCCAATCGCCTTCTCAACCTTTCTCAAGTGTTTATAAACCCACTCCCCTTTTGAATAAACGAGAGCATGCTGTCCATCAGATGGCCTCCCAGGTGGTTCATTGCCCATCGCACTCACCCCCTCCAGGACCCTGCTTCCCCCAATTCCTCCTGCACCTGGGATGTGGGTGGCCAACAACCCCTGGGAACAGCGAGGACCCACACACCAGCATCTCATCCTTCAGAGTCCAGCAGCAGCCTCAGGGAAGCCATCCCACCTTCCCACTGATGTTACATTATGTGGAGTACTGACCCCTGGGTACTTCAGAAAAAAAAAGTCAATAAATAGTACTTTGGTTCACACAGCCTCCCTCCCACATTTATCTAGCAAACAATAAAGTTAGCGATTTTAATCAATATTCTTGCAGAGACGTGTAGATATGTATATGCATATATACACACATATATATTTATATCAAAATTGGGAATTTACAAATAAGATTTGATGCATTTGGTCTAGTGGTGGGTAAGTCCACAGAAGAGATCTGAAGCTGGGTGAATCTCTTTCGGCGGTGCTCAGGGTAATTCAGTTCCGTGGCATACAGAGACGTGAAGCTTTAACTCAGCTGATTTGGAGGAGTCAAGAGTGAGAAGAGTAGAAGCAGTCTATGAAGCAAGCACCATGTGCTATCGCTGTTTCCTAGAGATATGGGGGTGTCTGAAAATCACATGGGGTCTGCTGCTGGTTTTCTGATGTCACTGGAATGTGCTATCATGAACCTGAAAAGTGTGGTGACATGAAATTTCAGCAAAACTGAACCCTGTCTGTAGTCCAGGCCAGACTGAAGATGACCAAATTGTCCTGTGTCCATTCTGCAGCCTCCTGAGACCCAGGGGCACAAGGCTTGGTACATTGTTTCTCTCTCTTGCTCACAGCCCCTAGTGCAAGTTAGTCAACGAGGCTGGGAGGGCATGTGTGCAGCGGGCTGGTCCTGTGGTCACCACTTTCCAGGGATGGAGACCCCACACTCATACCAGCCCACGTAGTAGTAGGGGGTTCCGAAACCAATGTGGCCAAAACTGACGGGCTCCTGGCGATATTGGCGATGGTAGCCTGGAAGGATAGCAGAAAAGACAGGGGAAAGGATGCATGAGGTGAGCTGAGCCAACAGGAAGACTTCTCCTCTTACAACCTGCGTGTAGACAGAAGCCCTCTGGGGAGCGGTTTTACGATGAGTATGACTTGGGTCGAGTCACAGTTGCCTGAAGTTTATCCCAAGCATGGTCTATGGGATCATTCACTCACCTTCTCTCTCCCACAATAGGTGATGACAGTCAACACTGGGGAGCATTCACCACTGGCCAGCCTTGAGCATGCCCCACTGATTCTCACTGAGCTAAGGACCCCTAGACTCCAAACTTTCATTCCGAGAACCTGAAGCCGACTTGTAGATATTTTCAGAAAAGCTAATTTGGGAGAGAACCCTGCAGCATTACGGTCCACCTCTCTTGTGCAGTAGAAGGGCACTCCAATCTCCTCAAAATATTTAGGGAAATTCAACAATTGCTCTCACTCTTGCCAAATAAACTGGCTTCCTGTCACTCTACCCGTGAGTGTACTAACCACTGAGTACCTGTGTTCAGGGGAAATATCACAACCTCAGCATTGAAATAGAGTGGTTATAGGACTGGAAAGATGGCTTAGCAGTTAAGGCATATGCCTGCAAAGCCTGAGGACCCAGGTTCGATTCTCCAGGTCCCACATAAGCCAGATGCACATGGTGGCACATATGTCTGGAGTTCATTTGCAGTAGCTAGAGGCCCTGGCATGCTTATTGTCTCTCTCTCTTTCTCTCTCTCTCTCTCTCTTCCTCTAATAAATAAATAAATAAAAATAAAATGTTTAAAACAAAAGAAATACAGTGGTTATAGATAAACAACAGGAACTGAGTGTACCACAAGAGCTGCAAAGATATGAATTGTATATACTTCACATATTTGTTGTGCTGCAATAGGCTGCTTCACATATTTGATCTGACAGCACTGTAGATGTTTTTATGAAAATATATACATATATTTTTTTGGTTGGATCTCACTGTAGTCCAGGCTGACCTGGAATTCACTATGTTGTCTCAGGGTGGCCTCAAACTCACGGTGATCCTCCTACCTCTGCCTCCCAAGTGCTGGGATTCAAGGCGTGAGCCACCACGCCCGACTTGAAAATATTTTTCACTGAGACTTGTAGTGGTCTGAATGCAAATGCAATCCTCCATAGCCTCAGATCTACCACCAGTTATGTTCTCCAGATGAGGGAGCGCTAACACCCTGATTTTACTGCTTTTGTGTACTTTAGTTCTTGAGAAATTGTGAATTCAAACACCACTCTGCAGTATTTTCCCCCCAAATCAGATATTTAGCAAATCAACACATGCCATGCCCTGAAAGTGCTGCATCACTGAGAGTTGAGAACATGCTAGAAAAGGTGCTGGACTTCTTTCTGAACTATTTATTTGTTTGCTAGGGAGACTGAGGGAGTTAGTTCCATTTTATAGTCTTTGAGAGTTACACACTTTCCCTGGTCTCATAACGCCATGGGCAGGTCCTCGTGCACTGTCTCCGACAGCTCCCCCGGCGAATGGACTTTTGTGTTTAACTTTGCTCTCTGTGTTTCCACTCCTGTCACTCTGCCCTGGCAGGACTCCGCTCTTTGCATGTTTAGACAGGCTTGAAGGATCAGCCCAGACTTCCTCCCCGGATGATATCCCTTAACAGAGAGGGTACCTCTCTTGAATTCACAGTCACAATGACTTGCACAATTTCTTGACAATAGGACAGCCACATGATACAACTGTCACTACACACCACAGTGTTCACTGTGAGGTGCATTTTCACATTTTTGTTTTCTCTTCCTGATTTTACACACCCACGCTCTCTCTCTCTCTCTCTCCTCTTTTGTTCTCAACTTCTTAAGACTCACATCAAATCCAGCACATACACATGGTAAGAATATTTTGATTCTTCCATCCCCTATATTTTTTGGGTTTTTCTTTTTTTACTTTTTATGTTCCAAGGTGCTCCCAATATTATCTTCAAATGAAAAATCAAAGGCAGACCGCCCATGCATTTTCCCCTTCTAGTCACCCTCCTTTCCCACCCACCCTCAGCACAATACTGCAGGCACTTGCTCATAGTACCTTGGATGTTGGGAAGGGCTTCCACATAGGTCTGAGGCCCTGTTCTTCCATCAAGGTGTGAATCCACAAACTGGCAATGATCTTCACCTCGTCCCCAGCTGTCTCCAATGCTGTAGAATGTATCTGTAGAGGGGAGTGTCACGGGTCAGTGGTGTGTCAAAGATTGTCACTGCTGGCTTAGAAGTCAAAACACGCTTCAAAGACCATTTGACATAGTATCTAAAGTCACTTAAATTGTGTTACATACTTTGTATATCTGAAAAATGGTGATAATAGCACTAAGTATCCCATTAAGTGTTGTAAGAATTCAACAAGCTCATGTATTCTAAATACTTAACATATGCTTAGTAGGGGGATGCATGAATAATATAGACAGCTCTGCCCTATACATAATGGACCATTTTATTCCTCAGCTTTAAAAAAGTAATTAAGGGACTGGAGATATGGCTTAGTGGTTAAGGTACTTACCTGCGAAGCCTAAGGAACCAGGTTCTATTCCCTAGTGGCCATATAAGGCAGATGCACAAAAGGGCGCATGCATCTGGAGTTCATTTGCAGTGGCTAGAAGCTCTGGCATGCCTATTCTCTCTCTCTCTCTCTCTCTCTCTCTCTCTCTCTCGTTTCTCTATCTGCATCTCTCTCTCTCTTTCAAATAAATAAATTAATAAAATATTTTTTAAAGAAATGAAGAAAATTACAATAGAGAAGAGATGACAGCAGGCAGTTCTGTTTAAGCAGAAACTATTTTCCTACGGAGCTAAAAGGAGGTCTAGGTTTGCAGGACAATACGCTGTCCGAGGTGCTGAAGCCCAGTAAGACAGTAGAGTTGTGTCTCTGTGTTTCACACCTTAGGATCACGGAGATGCTTATGCAACCTCTACCAGAGATTTTGAAGGGGAGGGAAAGAGGAAAAGAAGGGGAGGGAGAGACAGACACAGACAGAGAAAGTATTTAGGTAAAAGCATACGGGAATTGTTGGTATGGGGGATGGGAAGAGAGGGGCCTGAACCCTGCTGCGACATTAAAAGTAAATTATAAAACTGACTAGTGGAAAACAATGCAGACCAGATAAAGGAAAGCCTAAATAGTTTACACATGGAAAAAATTTAAATTTTATAAATTTTTTTAATCAAAACTAAGTTGATGTAGATGGGTGGAGCAAAGCCAGCCTGGTAGGAATGGCCTTTTGAAGCATTAGTCATTCAAGGTCTTCCGGGAATTCTTGAAACACTGGGATTTTTATCCTGACTGAGAAAAAAGTGCACTGCTTATATGAATTTCACTGTCTGTAATTACTTTTTTTCCCTGTAGAGATGAAATGGCAGCAATGGCAGCAGGAGGAATTTTCTTTAGCTGTTCCAGCGACAGTACTTACTGTAGTTGCAATAATATCAAATAAAATAAGCTTTTAAATTTCTTTTCAAAAATGTTTTATTTGGGCTGGAGAGATGGCTTAGCGGTTAAGGTGCCTGCCTGCTAAGCCTAAGAACCCGGTTCCAATCTCCAGGTTCCACGTTTAGCCAGATGCAAAGTGACGCAAGGGCGCAATGCCGCACTTGCCAACAAGGGGGCGCACGCATCTGGATTTCATTCACAGCAGCTGAGAGACTGCTGGTGCGCCCATTCTCTATCTGTCTCCCTCTCCCTCTCTCTCTGTCTGTCTTTCTCTGTGTCTCTCTCTAAAAATAAAAAAATAAAATAAATAAAAACTTTAAAAAATGTTTTATTTGTGTGGAGTGTGTGTGTGCGAGCATGGGCACGTGCATAGCAGGACACATGTGTGGAAGTCAGAGGACAACTTTTTGGACCAGTCCTCACCATTCCATTGCTGCACCTGCCAAGAGCGCCTAGGAAATTCTCCTGCCTCCACTTCCCATTTTCCATCAGTGGACTGGGATTATAGAAACTCCTCATGGCTTCAAGCTTTTACATGGGATCTGGAGATTAAACTTGGGCACTTAGCCTGGAGCAGCAAATTCTTTAGCCACTGAGCCATTTCCCCAGGCCAGTCTTTAAATTTCTAATAGAATTAATTTTGAATATCATTCACAGAATGTGAGTTCGAAGGTTGAAAAGTTGAACTAGTAACCCAAATAGAACCTGAAAAACTGGTTTTTTATAACAGTCGTAATAGACCCAGGCCTTAGATACCTCCTGAGGCACCTGCTTTGCCATAATGTGCCACGGCCACCCACACTGCAGGACCTACCTTTCAGGTTGTCACTGAGGTAGATCTTGTACCTTAGTGAGTTACAAAGAACGACCCCCACAAACTTTCTGTACCACGTCCGCTTCACATATTGCCGGCCGTGGCAGTCTGTGTAGCTGGAGTCATGCTTGAAGGCAAACGGGATCCAGATGGGCTCACCACCTGCACGACAGAACAGCGGCCCCAAGTTACAGTGGCTCACAGCACTTACTTTTCTTACACAGACTATCAGAAAACAGGATTTTTTTTTCACCAGGCCTTCCCTCTCTCAGGCATGCTCTGAGCCAATGATCCTTTGTATTACTCCTTCCCTCTTAGTCCTAAAGCATAACTCGGTGGATTTGATCTGAAAATGTTCCCCCAAAGGCTCATTTGTGATGGGCTATGGATTGGACCATGCAGGTTCTAACTTCATCAATGGATGAAGTCATTGATGAAGTCATACCCAAATGAACTATTAGGAGATAGTAGAAAGAAGTACGTGACTAGTGCATGTCTTTGAAGGGTATATGTCTTGTCCCCAGCCCCTTCTTCACATCTCTCTCTGCCTCCTGCCTGTCGTGAAGTGAGCAACTTGGCTCCACCATTTCCTTGGGCCATAAGCTTCTGCTTTACAATGGCACAGGTATGATGGAGCCAAGTGACCCTGGGGTGAAACCTCTGAAACCAGCCAAAATAAATCCTTCTTCCCTGGTTTTCTCAGGGGTTTTTATCATGGCAACCAAAAGCTAATGTATGGGGAGAGTTCTTTTTACCTCAGTATAGTTAAAGCATTGGCATTTCAACAAGAAAATCTCAGAGTTCATGAAAGACTTAAGACTCAAGAAAAGCAGTTGTAACAGCAGATTTGATCCTTTTTGGCACACCACCTACCTCCAGCACAGGTTCCTATTATTTCTGCCACTCCATTAGCCTATTTTAAACCATGGGGATTTCTTAGCTTGTTTGAAATAAAATAAAATTTCTTTGTGTACTTGATACATTTTGCTATCTCTTCATCAATTTACAATATTCACAGGGCTTGTATAAGCCAGGTTCTTATTCTAGAAATATTGGTTACCCCTGTCATGGCTTTGCACAGCTATTGATAAGTATGGGCCCACTAAAACATTTCCAGATCATTCTCTTCCTTAGATCAGAATGGAAGTTGAATCATGGATGAATCAAGGTGATAAAAAAAACAAAACTGTGAAGATGCCTCAAGAACCCACCATTTTTAATTGTGATCTCACTTCCCATGTTCACTATGAGAACCAGAACATCGAAATGTTCAGGACGAGAAACTCACCTGGTGGCCTCACCACAAGCAAAGGATTGTCTGCAAATGAAGAAGAAATAATTAATGTTGAATTATGCTTCACAGACAGACATACAAATGTTGATGTGTCTACTGCCACTGAGAGAGCTAACCAAACCAGAAGAGAGAGAAAAATAAGACCTTATTTATCAGATATCAAAGTTTTCCTTTTCTAAACATTTCCTTTCAAGAAATACTCTTCCAGTCAAGTGCCTTGTTATTTACACAGAAGCCGAGAATGTTTGAAAGTGACAACATTCAGAAACTGAGTGTTACAAAATAATTCAATACTCTTAAAACTCTGTATTTGGAAAAGTTTGGTGGCTTATTAAAAAGTTCTGTACACACGTGATACTACCTGTGTTTTCACTCTTGGCTATTCACCAATTTATATTTATCCAGACAAATATTTGCATATTATAGCATCTTTGTAATACATAAAAAGTAGACATGCCCCAAATTACAGTTGATGGGGGTGAAGAGACAGATTGCATAGCCATATAAGGAAATGCTGACCAGTGGCAAAGGAGAACTACCGAGGCACACAGGAAATAAATCCCAAATGACTAAGCTGAATGAGCACATGCTCTAGGGCTCTTATGCAAGATTCTAGAAAGTGCAAATGGTGGCAGAAAGTAGTAAAGCCATGCATGGCAACAGGAGGAAGTGTTGAGCTGACAGACTTATTACTATCTTGACTAGCTGTAGCTGAAGACCATACATTAAGAATGTCATCCAAAGCTGGGCGTGGTGGCACACGCCTTTAATCCTAGCACTCGGGAGGCAGAGGTAGGAGGAACGCTGTGAGTTTAAGGCCACCCTGAGACTACATGGTGAATTCCTGTTCAGCTTGAACTAGTGTGAGACCCTATCTTGGAAAAAAAAAAAGAATTTTACCTCAATAAGGCTCTTATTTAATTTATTTATTTGAGAGACAGAAAGAGAGACAGAGAAAGAGAGAGATTGAGCATGCCATGGCCTCCACTACTGCAAATGAACTCCAGAAGCATGTACCACCTTGTGCATCTGGCTTATGTGGGTCCTGGGGAATCAAACTGAGGTCATTTGACTTTGCAGGCAAGCGTCTTTACCACTAAGCCATCCCTCCAGCCCAAGGCTCTTTTTAAAACATGTCTATGACTTAGCCCAAATATAATTATAAAGCTTGCTTTTTAAGGAATGTTGCTTTAGAAAAAGTTCATTTTTATAAAATTATCTATCTTAAACTTTATCCTAGTTTTTGTAGTACTAGGGATTGAACCTAGGGCCTCACTCATGCTAGGCAAGCGCTCTACTACTGAGCTATACCCCAAGTCCAAACAATTGCTCTTCTAAGGTATATATCCTGTGAATTTTACCACATATATAGATTCATGGAGCACACCCTTCAATCAGCGTGCAGAGTATTCCATCACTCCAAGCCTTCCTTGTGTTGCCCTTTGTACTGACAATCCATTTGACACCATCAGCTCTGCATAAAATAGTGATGCCAGTTTAAGAGGAAAAGGCTGGTTTTGTCCTTCTAATCTTGACTTCTTAAATTGCAATAGTCTGCTGGAAGTGTCTCAAGTACTCTGAGGCAGGCCAGCAACCATGACACAGATAACAAAAGCCCTGCTCTCAGGGCACACCTGTGTTACACGTGTGCCTTTACTTCCTACATCAATTATTAAATTATAATGGCTGTCAAAGGTCACAATCCACTGGTGTGATCATTTTCCTCTTTCATCAGGGAAGCAGAGACTCCAATAAAAAAAAAAATACCTAGCTGGATAAAGTAAAGATGACCAGAGCAAATAAATATCACAGTTCTGTGCGTGAGGGTCTTCTGAGACTTCACAGAGAGTGAGTTTCATGGGCCACACCACAGAGATTGACACTAGAAGGTAGGGTAGGGGCTCTCCCACAAAGAAGGTGGCAGGAGCTAGACATGGGAGAGAGGACAAAACAAGGGATTTTTCTTTCTTTCATTGGAATTTGACTTCAATGCTCCCCAAAAAGCCAGTGAAGACTACTTTGAATTTTATATCTAAATTTTAATGTAGCAAGCAGGGCGTGGTGGTGCACAACATTAATCCCAGCACTTGGGAGGATCACTGTAAGTTAGAGGCTAGACTCGGACTACAGAGTGAGTTCCAGGTCAGCCTGGACTACAGTGAGACCCTCCCTCGAAAAACCAAAACAAATAATAATTTTTTTTAATTTAATGTAGCAGAAAGAAAACTACAAATTTTACAAAGAGACATCTAATGGCAACTCATTGAATAGAACAGAAGAGATTTTCTTGCTTTCATTTTCCCTTTTCTGAAATCATTATTCTGGGCCCCTTTTAAAATTTTTCAGCAAAGTAAGAAAATGAAGAGAAACATACCTGATTCTGTAATGAATGAGACCGAAGGGCTGATGGGCCCATAGCCATGAGTATTTTTAGCTTGAACTTTAAAGTAATATCTGAAATTGAAAGAAACCATCATTTGAAAGAGGAATTTATTTGACTTCTGTGTAGTGAGACAGATTCCCCAAGCTTCTGAGCACCTTCTCTCCAGCAGGCTGGAAGTCCTGTCACACATGTCACTAGTGACCACTGTATTTTTCCGAACTTTCTAATTTTCAATGAATTCTTGAGATGACACAGTTCACACAGTCTAGACACGTGGCTAATGGGCTGAGGTCTGAGCTGCTGAGCCTCAGGGAAGACGCCCTGGAAGAGGACGTGGGAAAGACTTGGAGAGGCTTTGCCGCAGGGTTAAGCTTTTTCTTGGAGCAGAGGATGTGCTAAGAAAAGAAGTGTCGTGTTGAGTCAGCTAGCTCACCAAGAAGGGGACAACCACAAAGTGTCTCTGCCAACAGGTGGTCAGGAGAGGTGGGTGCCAGTTCAGGGAATGAGGTAGTTCACGTTTGCTTTGAGTCAAAAACAAGATCTAGCCATGCGTGGTGGCGCACGCCTTTAATCCCAGCACTCGGGAGGCAGAGGTAGGAGGATCACCGTGAGTTCAAGGCCACCCTGAGACTACCAAGTGAATTCCAGGTCAGCCTGGGCTACAGCGAGACCCTACCTCAAAAAAAAAAAAAAAAAAAAAGACTGGTGATTAGGCTCTGGCTCCTTCTTTGAGTAGACTGATTTATTGTTTTTCTTGGGGTCCTAGGATGGTCCCCAGGAAAGCTCTCCCTCAGCAAGATGAGCACCGGTGGCACTACCAGAATGACTCGTAGAACTGCTATGCGATGACAGAAGGTGAGGAAAATGAGTTTCCATGCACAGTAGCCATACCGCCCTGATTGCTGCCTGCAGCTCCTGTCCACGACGGTTTTCAAGAGATGTGAGCAGGAGCCCACGTGCCATACCATGTCCTAGGCTGCACACTCACACTGAGAGAAGACAGAAGACCCCAGGCTGCAGTCTGCTATGGGGCAGATAGCACCCTGCACTGTCCCATTTCCTCTTTGGAGACTTTTTTCGTCTTACAAGACTAAGCCTTGGGGCACCCTCTGTCTGTAGCAATTTCCCTGTGCCTCACCCACCTGTGCTCTAGCTCAACTGCCTCTCATATTCTAGACCTAGCTTTCCCAAGGAGGTTTACCAGACTACCCCCCCCACCCAGGCTCAGTAGAAAAAGAAAGTTCCTGTTATGTATTCTCTAGGCACCGTATACACTTCCTCATGACACTGACCAGTAGAAATCTGCATTTATGGGTTGGAGAGATGGCTTAGCGCTTAAGTGCTTGCCTATGAAGCCAAAGGACCCCAGTTCAAGGCTCAATTTCCCAGTACCCACGTAAGCCAGATGCACAAGGTGGCGCACACATCTGGAGTTCGTTTGCAGTGGCTGGAGACCCTAGTGTGCCCATTCTCTCTCTCTCCCTCTTTCTCTGTCTGTCTGTTGCTCTCCAATAAATAAATAAAAATAAAATTAAAAATCTGTATTTATGTCATCTTGTTTTTCTCAATCTTTCTCCCCTCCCAGGCTGCAAAACCCTATAAGGACAGCATTGTATGGTCTGTTACAGCCACCCATATTTCTCGCCCACGCTCCAAGCCCCTGCATTCTTAAGTCCTTAATGTTGCGCCTGGCCCCAGATGAACTCTCAGGAAGAACTTCTTGAATGAAACACGGGACCAATGCCCATGGAATGAACAAGTACACCATCACCATTCAGAGTGGCAGAAATTCAATGTGGCAGCCAAGAGCTGTGGAAAGAAAGTTGGACGTGAGCAGAAGGATCAGGAGACGGGAAATGAACTTGTGCTGTGGACGGCTCTGTGGCAAAAACATCTGGAAGGCATCTTTCAGCTTTCTGATACAGTGGCTGGGCTATAAACATACTGCGCACAGTAGAAAGGGTGTTGACCTCGTCTGGTCTAATTCTACTGTTTTTGTTTTCTCTAATCAATTTCTTATTACTATGAGAGAAAAACAAAGTGCTTTCTCAGTTTCCCATTTTACTGCTTGCTTTTAGTTTGCCAAATCCTGAAACTCATAACAGTTGACGAAAGCCCCATTCTGTTGAACTCAAATGGCACATTAAAGTGTCCCAAGGAGAGCTCTCAGCTTGTCAGGAAGTCTCTTGGTAGCCAGGCTCTGGCCAGATTCTACCCTCTCAGGCACGTCTGTTTACCAAGAGTATTTTGTTCCAGGCTTCTCCATGTTCCCCTTGCCTGCATGCGAAGTGCTGGCCCTCAGGCCCACCCTCATGCTACTGTGAGC
Source organism: Orientallactaga sibirica (assembly GCA_036365145.1). Taxonomy (NCBI): domain Eukaryota; kingdom Metazoa; phylum Chordata; class Mammalia; order Rodentia; family Dipodidae; genus Orientallactaga; species Orientallactaga sibirica. The sequence goes on from JAEOAD010000284.1 coordinate 11,765,351, forward strand.
GCTTCTTGAAGTGAGCCCACTGGCTCTGTGTGACAGGGTAGTGCTGTAGCCATCTGGATAGGCCTATGGGAACCAGCCATGAACTTGTTAGGAATTTTGCAGGCCTACTGATAAGGTGACATTGGCCATGGTGGGAAACCTCACACCACGAAAATTGGAAAATGCTATAAGCCAGGATTTTTTTTTCCTTAGAGAGTAAGTTTAGCAACACATACTGCTTGGCTAGCACATCGTGGGGGCCTTCCTCATGTTTGACCCATCAGGGAAGCTTTCTGATGGCCACTGCTTCCAAAATCAGGCAGTACAGTTGAGGAATGAACATCAGACACTCCCCTGGGTTTGCCTAATTCTCTAGCTTCCAGAATGGTGCTCCAATCAGCTGGCTACTGCGCAATGGATAAAGGCTTGTCCTTGTTGATGTGTGAATACATCTTTCTAGAATGATTTTGAACGTCAGCATGACAGAGATCGATTGCCAGTTAACTAAATGTTTGTCAGCTGCTCTTCCACTAATGTCACACACGAAGGTTGTGCTGCCTAATGTAAGCATGCTGGTGTGACGGAAACTGAATCAATTTCCTGTCAGCAAACAGAACAACCTTTCTTTCCTTAATGGGTAGGTAATGTTTAGTAAAATAGGTTGGAAATATAAACACAATAATTTACCAATTTCAACACATACAATAATTTCCCTTAAGCAAAAGCCATCATACATAGAAAACATTCACTGATGTTCCATGAGAATTAAATAGAAAATTGAAGCAAATCATTAAAAATTCCTGAGTAGCCGGGCATGGTGGCACACACCTTTAATCCCAGCACTCGGGAGGCAGAGGTAGGAGAGTCACTGTGAGTTCAAGATCACCCTGTGACTACCTAGTGAATTCCAGGTCAGCCTGGGCTAGAGTGAGACTCTACCTCAAAAAAACAAAAGAAAACAAAACAACAAATCCTGATGTATCCTTTGTTTCCAACTAAAGGATATCTGTGACCAAGCTCACTGGTCTTATTGTGTTCATTTGCTTCAAAATGACTGACATACCGTACCTTGTGTTGGGCTTCAGGTTCTCAATGGGCAAGTGGGTCACTGATGAGTCTTGAGTGGACCACTTATTCCTGATGAAATCCTCATAGGACGCACTGTATACCAAGTATCCTGGGAAGAGGAACGGGGAAGGATCCAGTAGGTATCAAGGAATGAAATCACAGAAGAGATGTGGTCAGGATGAGGCCATGCATACACACAGCTTGTGAGAGAACTCGGTGGCCAGAGACCATCCCAGTTGGGGACAGCACGATGAAGATACTCCCTACTTCACTGCTCTCTCTGAATCCCTCACTCCCTGGCCTCTCTCAGCTTGTAGAACCCTTTCTCTTTGTAAGTCAGTTGTCTTGGGTACTTCGTTATAGTGATGGAAAGCTGCCTAACACGATTGCTGTTCTCTCCATGGACTTCCTCCTGCCCTGGAAACAAGTGAAATCAAGCTTCAGTGGTGTTATGAAAGACAGTGGCACACAGGCTCATGTATGTGCCAGACATACTCAGCTTGGACAGGGGTTGGTGTAGTTTGCGCTGTGGCTTCCATCAGAAACACATGCTTCCTGTGCAGGGGTGCTGATGTCTCTGCTGAACCTTGTGTCTGGGTTTTAAGGCTTTGGGTTTTGCTCACGCAGACAAGATAACTCCTGACTTCTCACTGAAGCTTACCAAAACCAGTTGCAAAAGACTGACTGGGGAAGGAGCTGGGAGATATCTGAGTGAGTTAAGTGCTTGCCTGCAAAGCCAAAGGACCTCAGTTCGATTCCCCAGGACTCACGTAAGCCAGGTGCACAAGGTGGTGCATGCATCAGGCGTTCGTTTGCAGTGGCTTGGAAACCCTGGCACACCTCATTCTCTCTCTCTCTCTCTCATTCACTCTGCCTCTTAATAAAATAAAATGGCAGGCATAATAACATGCACCTATAATCTCAACACTGGGGAAATAGAGACAGGAAAATGCCTGGAGCTCACTGGCCAGCCAGTCTAGCTTAACTGGTGAGCTCAAGGCCAATGAGAGAGAGACTCTATATTCAAAAGAGCTGGGCAGTGTTCCTAAAGGATAGCACCTGGGTTGTCCTCTGGCCTTCATACACATGGGCACACATGTGCATGTGCACCTGAACACACGTGTGCACCCAAACACATATGAACAACATGCATCTACACAGGCATGCATAACACACACACACACACACACACACGACTGGCTAGTGAGCTCATCCTACGAAGCTGAACAGCTGAGGTCATCCTGTGGGGGACTTCCTCTGGAACTGTCACCCTGTTGCTCATTAGGAATGACTGGAGAAGGCAAGCACATCCGTTGCCAGGGATTTCACGTTGCTTGAATGTTAGTTACATTGCCGTTACCCAATGGCTTGACTGCTCGTGAAAGAAACAATGGCAAATGGAATCAACATGGCACTCCAAGGCCTCTGTCACCTCCAGAGTCTGAATGCCTGTCATGGGTTCCCCAGAATGTGATGCTCTGCTTGGCCACTTGGCTTCTCTGTTCTGTTAGTAGAGTGGCCGCTACTGGACGCAATGACTAACGCAGCTCCCCTTTGTCTTCTCCGTTGGCTATTTGGGACCTGCTGCTTTTCGGCCAGACTGCACAGACGCGCCGGCACAACTTTGCCTGACCCACAGCATGATACTACAGCCGAGAGTGCTCATGACTGGGACACTGAGGGATGGTTCATCATTAGGTGTGAAGACACCAGAGACCCTTAGGACCTCTGGTGGGCTTAGGACACATGAGAAATGGTGAAGTTAGCCAGAGATGGGACTTCCAGCAGCCTGGCCTCTGCCATATGATTCAGAAGTTACATCTGCACTTGGTCTCACACATTTCTTAGGAATTCCCTGCAAGCTTTCTTTACTGAAAGAGTCCTTGAGACATCTCTCATGTGGCCAAAGCTCTCACCTTGTAGCCAGCAGTCCTTAGAAGTTCGCTTGGCTCAGAGTACAGCGACATATTTATGTTAAGTAATATGTTATATGAGGGATAAAATACTAAGGAGCATAAAATAAAAATTTCAGTAATTTTTTCTACATGATTACTGGCTTGTCTTAAAATATGCCATTCATAAAACCATATCCAATTAAGAAAGAATTTTCTAGCTGACGTGATTATAAGCTCACCTCCTCCCATTGGTTAAGGTGCTCTATATTAGGAATGTGCAGAAACTGGTCTAAACACCATGGAATAAATAGCATTTTTGGTTATGCCAAAGACTCAGAATCCTTAATCCTGCACTTATCCTGTGCTTTTTCAACCCTTCAGCCACACCTGGGAGGTTATGCAGAGACCTTATTTCCTGTGTCCCTTCTTCTAGCTTTTGAGCCGCTCTGTGAGCTCCCTTTGAACATTCCTGCACTAGAAAGTCGAGTTACAGGAAGAACTCTCGTGACCTATAAATGTGCGCTCCAACCTCTGACACCACCCCATGAGCTGGAGACCCATACACAGCCCACATGTACACCCTCCTCTTGCTCAGCTCCAAAACCCCTGAGGAATTAGCAGTAAAGGAAAGGGTGATCCAAAGAGCATATGGTTTCTCTTTCTGTAAGACCTCATCTCAGCATCTTATCCTCAAATATGTCCTCGACAGAATCACACAAGCTCACAAACATCTCATAGGCCAAGACCCACAGGCATAAGATCCTTGGCAACTTTTCCATCACATCCCATCTCACAGAAGGAACTGAGAAGCACTCAAGCCAGTGGGAGAGAAGCCAGCAGAAGGGAAGAGGTACAGCACAATTCAGCAGACTCTCTTCCATCATCCGTGGTTGTAGACGTTCATCTTAGAAGTGGCTTCCTGGCTAGCTGCAGGATTATAGGGGGTTTGAGATGTGATGACCCTTTGAATGTGAGGAAATCAAGTGTCAGAGAGAGGATATGTCTAGGTCAAGGTCATACAAACAACAGGACTAAGACTTGGGGCTACTGGCTTCTGGCTTCCATCTAGGAAGCTCCCTCTGGTGCCAGTGTTCCAAGACACTGAAGAAAGACATCTGCCTTCTCCATTCGATTCATCCACTCGTTTTCCATCCACTCAGCTACCCATCCCTGGCTGTCTGTATTTCTCACCTACAGATCAACGCAAACTCTGAGCATCTGCCCAGGACACACCTGTGACCACATCTCCAGGGGTGGCTTTGTTCCAGTCCACAATGACGAATGAGTGGCAGCCTTCCATAGCAACCACAGTGATGTTGCGGGGAGCGTGCTGAGGAGGTAAGTCATCCTTCCTCAGGTCGTTCGGGATGATCTCATCCAGGCTCTCCACTTGGAAATGATCTAGAGCATCCGTCAGAGAACACGGGGCAGACGGATCTTTATTTAGATACGTCACATATGGAGCTGGAAAAGAACAGAGTTGCTCAGTTGGCTTTTTCTCCCATTCAAGTATTAACCAGGCCCAACCCTACTTAGCTTCCAAGATCAGACCAGATCGTGTGTGTTGAGAGGATGGTATGATCATAGACCCAATTGGATTTTTCTGGAAGCAGAATCACATCATCTGCTCCCCTTTTTTTTTTCAAGGTAGGGTTTCATTCTAGTCCAGGCTGACCTGTAATTCACTATGTATGTAATTCTCTATGTAGTCTCAGGGTAGCCTTGAACTCACAGCAATCCTCCTTCCTCTGCCTCCCAAGTGCTGAGATTAAAGAAAGATTGCACAGCTACCAGGCCCAATGTCAACTCAAAAGTACATCCCTGCCTCTCTTTAACGGATCTATGTGTTTAAAGCTTTCAGTCTGGCCGGGCGTGGTGGCACACGCCTTTAATCCCAGCACTCGGGAGGCAGAGGTAGGAGGATTGCCATGAGTTCGAGGCCACCCTGAGACTACCTAGTGAATTCCAGGTCAGCCTGAGCTAGAGTGAGACCCTACCTCGAAAAACCAAAAATAAAAAAAATGAATTAAAGCTTTCAGTCTGATAGCTGCAAGAGATCTGGATGCCCCATCAACTTGCTGGCCATGTCCTCAAAGTTGTAAGATCCCCAGGCTTTATAATTCAATGTAGTGTAAGCCTGTAGCACTCTGCCATTCCATACTTGCACATTTGGAGAAGTGTGAGTCAGGCCCATCTAAGAGCTAACTAGCATCCTGTCCATTCATCTTCAGGCCAGGGACTCTACCCAGTGATCAAGATGACAGTTTTAGCCTGAGGTGGCCTCCCTTAGAGCTTCATAAACTCCTCAACCCTCTCAGGTGTTGTGCATAAGGTCAGGCCCAAAGACCCCTCTACCTCTCTGCTCAGTCTAACCATAGCTACTCACACTTATGGGTGTGTTTAAGCGCATCCCACCCACATGTTTCAGTGGATAGAAGAGGCTGGGAACAGGGCAGGATGTGGGCTAGTATCCCTGCTACTGCTGAGGCTCCTGATATGACAGTGTGCCCCCAGGTGAGGGCCAAACAGGACAGTCTCTGCCTCCAGGCCACAGCTCTCTAGAGCCCATCCTATAGGTTAAGAAGGCCAAGAAATTGAGGTTGGGGTTTTATGTATGTGAGACCTTCAAGTACTCTCACGTTCAATGGCTAGTAATTTCCAAAGGGCCTATTGTACCTTGTGGTCCTGTGTTCTCACTGTTAGGACTGAATATAATTGGGTTTTGTTTGTTTGCTTGTTTGTTTGGGTTTTTTTTTTTTTTTTTTTTTAAGGTAGGGTTTCACTCTAGCTCAGGCTGACCTGGAATTCTCTATGTACTCTCAGGATGGCCTTGAACTCACGGTGACTCTCCTACCTCTGCCTCCCAAGTGCTGAGATTAAAGGCATGCACCACCACACCTGGCTTTTAATATTTTATTTATTTATTTGAGAGAGAGAGAGAGAGGAAGAGGCAGAAAGAAAGAGAGAATGGGTGCGTCAGAGCCTCCAGCCACTGCAAACAAACTCCAGACGCATGCGCCCCCTAGTGCATCTGGCTTATGTGGGTCCTGGGGAATCAAACCATGGTCCTTAGACTTCGTAGGCAAACACCTTAACTGCTAAGCCATTTCCCCAGCCGTGTTTTAGGGTTTTTTTTTTTTTTTTTTTTTTTTTTTTGAGATAAGGTTTCTCTGTAACCCAGGCTGACCTGGAATTCATTACGTAGTCTCAGGGTGGCCTTGAACTCACATCAATCCTACCTCTGCCTCCCTAGTGCTGGGATCAAAGGTGTGTGCCACCACACCAAGCCTGAATGCCATTTTGAGCCCCTTTACTTTCCAAGAATTAGTATGAAGCTAGAACTTTGGGCTTGTCTAGCCAACATGAGCCCTCCTTTCAGTCTTTAGAGGCACTCTGTGGGATCACTATTAACCTTTCCATGTCGGCTGTGGGGCTGAGGAAGAAAGATGAGGTCATTAGATGAACTTGGCCAGGCTGTGGCATGTCTCAGCAAACTCTGGCATTGGCCCCAAGAACACCCCCTCACACGAAGAGCCTTGCTCCTTGACGATGTGGGCTTGAGACACTCAGTTGCCACATCTTGGCTGGCAAGATTTGTCCTCTGCTCGTGGCAGGACATTTGTTGTGGAAATGGAAAAGTGCGATGTTAGTTTAAGCTATTGCTTGTTTCCACCCACAAACACATTAATCCTACTGTCTCACTAGCGCAGTCTGTTTAGGGCACGGGAAAAGATGGCTTGGGGAGAGAAGGAAACAGTTTGGCTACATCGAATTTCTTACAGAGATTGCTTTAATGGTTCAGGAAGAAGAGGGCAAAAATGCCTTGATGCTAGTGAAAATTGGAGAAAATAACTGAAGAAAGTGAGCTTTGGTTCTGTGATACTGCCTGGGCAAATGGCGGCGTTCACTTACTACGCTGCAAACCTTGTGGAAGAACTTAGCTAGTCCTGTGCAGGTGAGGCCTAGCAACCAATCTTGTTTTAGAAAAGCTGGCTGCGGGAGCCAGAGAGATGGCTTAGTGGTTAAAGCACCTACCTGCAAAGCCAAAGGACCCAAGTTCAATTCCCCAGGATCCACATAAAGCCAGATGCACAAGGTGGTGCATGCGTCTGGAGTTCATTTGCCATGGCTAGAGGCCCTGGTGTGCCCATTCTCTCTCATCTGCCTCTCTTTGTCTCTCTCAAATAAATTTTAAAAAAATTTTTTTAAAAAAGAAAAGCTGGTTGTAGTAAAAATACTCATGTTTCCTGATCTTGACGATTTTCAGGTGCTTCTCTCTTGGTCTACACAAGGCAGACTTGCTGAAGTTTTCTACTCAACACCAAATGTTTTATGGTGTTTGCCCCTCATCTGACTTTTGCAGAAAACAAATTAATATGCATCCAAAATAAGTGGACTCACTGCATTACCCCAAATGGAAATTACACCCTTAGAAAACTTTCTCAAAACCCGCTGCCTTAGCCAAGCCAAGAGATGAGTCACACGCGTCTTCAAAGGACAAAAGTTAAACACCCACATTTCCCTGACTAAAGAAGTCATATTTACCAACAAATCGCTTCTTTCCAGCCAGATCAAATTCTTCCTCAGGGAAAGAACTGACTGTGCCTTCCTCTGGGATGACCTTCGGTGTGGCAGCAGTGGTTGGGAGCATGGCAGTGGACGGTGGCCTTGTGGTCTCAGAGTCATAGTCTGAAAGGATACAAGGGCTGGTGTGACTAGAACAGAGGCACTGTCTGCAGTCAAAAGATTCTGTTTTAAAATTTAGCTGTACATGCACGCACACACGAATGCACGCACCTCAAATAATTGCTATGCCTAAACGTAATAGGTCTTTACTGAAATATCATTTCTCTCCATTTTGATTCCCTTAGAAAAGCAGCTGCAAAAAAAAGAAAAAAAAAATACATATGTCCACAAAAATGAAGTTTTAGGATTAGAGATAGAAAGGAGAGAGAGAGAGAGACCCGTAGAATTTTGCCACATAGCATCCTCATCTTACGCAGCTCTTGAATGACTTTCCTTCACAGCCAGGAACGACTACATCAGAAAATAAATTTGAATTAAAAAAAAATCCGAGTACAGACTTTTGCCAGGGGAAGAAGATGGGACTCATGTTCTAAAAAGAACCAATCTTTTAACACTTAGGCAAATAACACTCTCCTCCCGCTGTTTGAAGATTGTAAGAAAGACGGACACGGAGTGCTTTCTTAGCTATAAGGACGCTGTCCTCACTTCGTAACACCTGCAGCTTTTCTTTCAAGTCAGTTTCCATTTGTTTGAAAACTGTGGTGGTTTAAGCCACCACATTAAACTTATGAAATAATTAAAGCATCAAAGGTGGCATTATTCACACTGTGGTGAGTCAAGACAACTTGGGGTTTCGGCTGACAGCGGGCAAGGGGAAGCTGGTCCTGAGAACATCATGGGCTGGGGAGTCAGCGGCCCTCAGCAGGCAGAGGCACATTCCACGTGACATCCTCAACTATGGAGACATGAGACAATCCCAGGATCCTAATGGTAATGATGGCATCAGCAGCCATTTATTGAGAGACGTTACAGATGTGGCCAGAGGTGTTCTGTATACATTTTGGGTTCTTGAACTTGCTGTACTTGAAAAGACCCTGTGAGAGGAAGTCAGCCCATCCACAGCATTGTCTCTATTATATCATCAGAAAAGGAAAGAGAGCTGGAGTGGTGGCGAAGCCTTTAATCCCAGCACTCAGGAGGCAGAGGTAGGAGGATTGCCATGAGTTTGAGGCGAGCCCGGGGCTACAGAATGAGTTCCAGGTCAGCCTGGGCTACAGTGAGACCCTACCTTGAAAAAAAAAACAGAAAGAAAAAGAAAAGAAAAGGAAAAAGTGAGAGAGAGTGGAGCCCCACGAGGAGGCTCCATGCTGGTTAAACCACAAGGTTTTGCAAACAGAAGTGCTCAGGGCTTCTGGGGACAGTAGTGGCTCCAGCATTAATTGAACTAAAGGAGGAGGTGCTTGAGAGATGGCTCAGCAGTTAAAAGCACGTGCTTGCAAAACCTACTGGCCTGGGTTAAATTCCTTAACCACTCATACAGCAGCAAGAGGCCCTGGTGCTCCCAAACACAATGCACGCCAATGTGGGGCACACACACACACACACACACACACACACACACACACACGCAAATAAATTTTAATAAAAATTAAGTGCGGTATGGGAGGGAAACTGCATTTGCGCTTGAAGCTTGCTATTTGCCTGTAGATCAAACATGCATTTCTTGGGGGGAAGGGTGACTTGGAAGGCAGGCAGGGTGGTTACAACTTCTGTCCTAGGCTGGCCCCAAGGAAACTGCAATTGAGATCATCCGCTTATAATTAAATGAGATCCTTGGGTCAGAGAAGTGCACAAGTGTGTTCGAATCAGCCCAGTACCTTCATCGTACACAACATAGGCCTCTTCTGTGGGTATTGCCGTGTCGGTTTCCATGCCTGAGAAGTCATCTAGGGAGGAAGAGGGAAGTGGGGTCATCACATGCCCTCGGTTCCTCCCTCAGAACCCAGCCCCTGCACATAACCATTCACTCGCCCTGAGTGGCTCCCTGGAACAAGCCACCAATCCCAGCGTCCCTCGCTTCTCCAGAAGAAACACCATCAGAACACCAAAATGGAAGCAGGCTTCCTCTGCTTTGAGCTGCCCTCTGGTCAGAAGCAAACTCCTGGCTTTGTGTCCGCAGAGGTCCTGGCCCCCTCTGCCCACCGGCCTGCATGGCTCTGGGGCTGGGAGGGAAGTCCTGCCACAGCTCCCCAAGCCTGCACCCAAGAGCTCAGACAGCAACCATCAGGGACAGGCTCTGAATGGCGACAAAAACTCTTCCCTGTCAACACCCTACCACCAGCCTTGCTTCTCTCCACCCCTCTATCTTGCTTTTGGAATATTCTAGAACCAGGACAATTTCCTGCTTCTTAACACTCTCGTTTGGCAAGGTATACCAGTTGAGTTCCCTGAGCTGTTCTGCTCATCTAAGTTCCCATTCTCTCACCAACTCAGGAGATCAATTGGTCCTAAGTAGATTCTTTAGCTTGCATACAAACGTCAGATAGGATAGGCCAACAATTGCAAATTTCTTTTTAAGATAGCTTAAGGTCTTTACTAATCGCTAGATCTATTATGACTATAGAATTATACTCTCTGTGTGATGCACAGAAGTTTTGATGAGATTTTCCATGTGTCTCATCTAACTCTGAAAACTAATATTACAATTCCCATATAGGGCTGGAGAGATAGCTTAGCAGTTAAGTCACTTGCCTGCGAAGCCTACAGACCCAGGTTCGACTGCCCAGTACCCACGTAAGCCAGATATGCAAGGCAGTGCATGTGTCTGGAGTTCATTTCCAGTGGCTGGAGGCCCTAGAGTGCCTATTCTCTCTTTCTCTCTCTCAAGCAAACAGTAAAATGTTATTCATTTATGAGAGAGAAAGAGGCAGACAGTGCATCTGGCTTACGTGGGTCCTGGTGAATCAAACCAAGGTCCTTTGGCTTTGTAGGCAAACTCCTTAACTGCTAAGCCATCTCTCCAGCCCCATAAAATATTTTTAAAAAGAAAAAATTTCTGAAATGACTGAGCTAGCAAATAATCACAAGATCAAGGAAGGTCGTGATTGAGGAAAAAATGGGAAGACAGTTTTGAATTATGTAGACAGTTAAAGCAGAGCGCATGCGTGTGTGTAGGGGGTGCGGTATGGGAATGAATGTACCATGGCTCATGTGTGGAGGTCAGGGAACAACATCAAGGTGTTGATCCTCAACTTCCATATTTTTTTTCGAGGTATTTTGGTGTAGTGTTGTTTTGGTTGTTATTTTGGTTGGCAAGGCCTGTCTAGCTGGCCCTCATGAGCTTCATGATTCTCATGGCTCTATATCCCATTACTACAGGCATATTGGGATTGTGTTCAGCCTTATGTGGGTGCTGGGGATTTGAACTCTGGTCAGCAGGCTTGTGGAGCAAGCACTTTAAGTGCTGAGCCATCTCTCCAATGTCCAAAAGCCTTTTTAGAAGTTTTTCTCTTTTTTTGACATTTTATATATTTTTATTTATTTTATTTTATTTTATTTTAAATTTTATTTTATTTTATTTATTTATTTATTTATTTATTTATTTATTTATTTATTTATTTGCATGCAGAGAGAGAGAGAGAGAGAAGAGAGGCAGACAGAGAGAGAATGGGCACGCCAGGGCCTCCAGCCACTGCACACGAACTCCAGATGCATGTGCCCCTTGTGCATCTGGCTTACGTGGGTCCTGGAGAATAGAACTGGGATCCTTTGGCTTGGCAGGCAAATGCCTTAACCGCTAAGCCATTTCTCCAGCCCCTATTTATTTATTTTTATAATTTATTTTTTATTTATATTATTCTAATTTTACATTCATAATGGTGACTCCATTATCCTCCTCCCTCTCTTCCCTCTTCCAAAGGGTTCCTCATTGATGGGGAATGTGGGTTATGCATTGTGGGGGTAGTCAAGAGTTATGGGGGATAGGCCAAGTCTCTGTGCATAATGCCCCAACTTGTGACTCTAACATTCTTTCCGCCCCCTCTTCCTTGAATTTCCCTGAGCCACATTGGGGTCATTTTAATTCTACTTCAGTGATGAGGTTTTGGGAGCCTCTGTGTCTCTGGATATCTGGCTTAGTAGGAGTTGGATGTTCTCTGTGTTTATCTCCTTCAGCCTTTTTCTGGTGTCGTGATCTAACCAAAAATCTCAGAGGAACTTCTCTGCCCTTGACTTGAAGCTCACAGCTATCATTCAGAGCTCACTAAACACTATGCCCTCTTGGAAGGGGATAAAGTGGTCAGTGGGAGAAAGGAATGGTAAATTATTCATCTGATGCTATTTGCACACCAGGCACTTTCTTGTATAAATTGTTTGAGACAGTCCTCTCCACAGACCCACTGGGACCATTTGGGTTGATCATACCCACTTCTCAGGCCAAGACACCAAGTCTCTGAGAGAATTTATAACAAGTATAGAGTCACACTGCTAGTGAATGACAGAAGTTGAACCTTCAACCTATTGGTTACAGAGGCCATATACTTTATACTTCATAAAACTGCCTCTGTGGGCTGCAGAGATAGCTTGTAGTGGGTAACACGTTTGCTTGCCTTGAAAGTATGAAGACCTTAATTCAATTCCCAGAAACCATGTAAAAAAAAAAAAAAAAAGCTGGGTATGAGTGCTGGAGAGGCAGAGACAGGCAGATCCCTGGGCTCACTGGCCAATCAGAACAGCTTACTTGAGCTCCAGGCCAATGAGAGACCTTGTCTCAATAAAGGTTAGTGACACCTAAAGAAATACACCTGAGGTTGTTCTCTGACCTCCACACACACACATGCACCCACACATGTGCATGTGCACACATACATACACACACAACTTCTACTTTAGAACTAGCCAGCACAGTTGTTTATAAACCCTAAGGCACTCCGCTAACCTCCTCATCTCAGAGTGAATGAAGGAGAAATCGGGGAGAAAAATATATAAAACTTCCTTCACACACACACACACACACACACACACACACACACACACAATCATGGGCTGGAGTGATGGCTAAGCAGTTAGGGTGTTTGCCTGCAAAGGTAAAGGATCCCAGTTCGATTCTCCAGGACCCACGTAAGCCAGATGCACAAGGGGGTGCATTCATCTGGAGTTCATTTGCAGTGGCTAGAGGCCCTCTCTCTCTTAAATAAATAGATTGATGATTAAGTTTAGAAAAAGCCTATGTACCAATTTTGGGATTTTCCATTGTTAGAAAATCATTGATCAGGGATAGAGAGACAGCTTAGCAGTTAAACGCTTGCCTGTGAAGCCTAAAGACCCTGGTTTGAGGCTTGATTCTCCAGGATCCACCTAAGCCACATGCACAAGGGGGTGCACACATCTGGAATTCGTTTGCAGTGGCTGGAGGCCCTGGCGCACCCATTCTCTCTTTCTCTCTCTCTCTCTCTCTTTCTCTCTGCCTCTTTCTGTATCTCTCTCTCTCTCTTAAACAAACAAACAAACAAACAAACAAACAAACAAACAAACAAATAAATCTTTAAAAAATCACTGATCATCATTACCAGAAACATTTCAATGTTTCTTACATTACAATGATTCTTCCAGCTCTTTGGAGCTTAGATCAACATTGTGAGTATCATAACACTAAAATGAACTCCAGCATCAGAGGGAAGTGACCTCTCTCGAGTCACCTGGCTGCCCTGCTGAGGATTACAGCACAAAGCCCCTCAGCCACTCTCCAGCAGCATGTTCCAGAGCCTGCCCCACCCTGGATGGGATAACTTGTTACCACTGGGTCAGTAATAGTTAGCAAGAGACAAATTCTAGCTGGGCGTGGTGACGCACGCCTTTAATCCCAGCACTCAGTCGGCAGAGGTAGGACAATCGCAGTGAGTTCGAGGCCACCCTGAGACTACATAGTGAATTCCAGGTCAGCCTGGGCTACAGCAAGACCCTACCTTGAAAAACCAAAAAACTAAACAAACAAACCAAATAAAAGCAAGAGAGAGAGACAGAGAGAGAGAGAGGCAAGTTCTATGACTATCCACCTGTCAGGGGCAGAATGGTCATTTTGTAAAAACTCCCAAGCATGGTTTTCCATAGACCATGCCAATGTCCACATGTCTGCATCTAAGACAAATTACTTCTGGGTGAGTTCAAATCATTTTTCAGGTTCACACTCCTTAAAGTTTTGGGGTTATCTTGCCATTGGCTCCCTGCCTACCATTTTTCTTTCCCTTGCCAATTTTAAGAGCAGATTCGTGTGGTTTTTTTCCCCCAGTGATCATTTCAGTTTCATTTTTCATTATCTTTATCCAGGTCAAAAATGGAATAATTTGCACAAGATCCTTTGCACAGGTATTGCAGGGTGAACAAGAAGAGGGAGAAGTGCATAGTTTACTTTGTTGATTCCTGGGGTTAAGGGTAATCTGTTGAGATGCTGAAATAGAGCATGTGGTAGGTCACAGAAATGATGTTTTTACCTGAAGACATCACTGCTTGAGATGAGGAAGAAGGTATGGCCTTTGTCATAAGTGAACATGCTACTAACACAACCCTTTTTTTAAAAATCAGCCATTTTTTCCCTCTAAATTAGCTCCACCATGCCCTAAGTAACTTCCAGAGGTTGTAAGCATATTCATTTTTTTAAAAAAAATAATAGCTGACCACTTGACTTTGCAGCTCTTGAATGCCATTCTGATCCTTCTGGAACTGTGTAATACTGGACATTTTATAAGTCAGTCTAGCATCCATGCCATGAACTTCTTACAGAAGCAGCTGCCAGTCATCAACGTGGTGGTGTAAGATAAGCTCCTGAGAGGTAGGGTACCCATGGCCATGGGGAAAATGAGGGTGAGATATCATCAAGAATTAGGGCTTCGTCTCCAGAGATATTAAAGCTATTTTTCATTTTTAGCCCATTCTATTCTCAGTAGAAGTTTAGAGGGAGGAAGTAACTGACAGCCACGGGAAACACAGGCACATTTCCACACGGAACAGTGGGTCCAGCTCAAGTGAATTCCAATTACTCTTCTTCATACTTTCTGTCAGGAGAGCCAGCCGTGGCAGGATGGAACTGTTTTCTGCAATGACTGCTCTTTCTCTGCAACATGCAACAAAGTCACATCCCAAATGCTTCAATGCTCAGGCGGCTCAGAACATTGCAATCTCATCGGATCTACAGAAGAAAAGGAGCCTGAAAAACAAAGTTCAGTGGTTTTTACTTCCCAGTGAGAAACTAGAGAATGCCTATATCTTAAGTTCTTGTTTAGAAAGCCAAAATGCTCATGAGGAATCAGAGATGAAACAGAATCTACTCTCTCAGCTACAAGGAGTTCATTAGCAGCGAAGGCATAGCGAACAAAAAATTATTATGTTTGTATGTATGCGTGCATGCAGGTGTTTTTATAAAGAAAGAAAAGTAAATGCAATAACATACAGGAAACCAGCAGGTAATATGCATGTATGACTACAGGGGAAGTTGGTATCCATAACAAATGAGGAAGTACCCATAAATTCCACTTGAATTACTGGAACGACTGAATGACCCCAGGTTATTCCTAGAACATTACTTGAAAGCACTGTTGGATAAGGGAGCCAAGACTTAGAGATCTGAAAAGATGCCTTTTAAGCCTGGAGGGTTAAAACAAAATGCCAGGACTTCAAGAACGGAATGGAATGTCCAATGGTCAACTGAAGGCGGGGGGGGTGGGGTTTAAAAGAGCCCCTCACTGATATACATCACTGACCACCAACGCAAGTTCTAAGTTGTAACTTCTGCAGCAATAAACATGGGGCTGGAAAGTGCCACAGACAAGATGTTGCTTGGCAGATCTTAGCTGTGTAGAGACGGAGCCCCAGCATTCGTGAATGGACACTGTGGGGCGAACACTAGTCTACACAACAAAGGAGGCCGCACTAGAGAAATACCAACACAAAAAGCAGAGCTAGGGCAGGGATGGGACACTGGTGTGGTGTCTCTGTGGGCTCTGCAAAGGGGAGGCTTGGGACACCTTCTTCTGAGGTCGCTACAAGGCTCTCAACCAACAAACAGACACTGTATTTTACTGTCGGCGTGCAGCCTTTTCTAAAGCAATCTCAACTCTGCTATTTTCAAAGCTCTGTACTCCTTGGAACCAGATTCTCACACAAGGGGCAAGCATGCTATCTAGCTGGTAGCCACATTGGAGAAGCATATGTTGAGGCAGAAAGTAAGTGGGCAGGAAGCCAGTGGAACCTGCTTCAAGGAGCCCAGTAAGGAATAACATGTTAGCCTACAGGGCCAGCCAGGAGACGGAGAGAACAAATCAACTCCAAGCAATGAAAGGGAGGAGGGAAAGGAATGATTCAACCAGTAGGGTAGGGGAGCACTGGAGCCTGGGAGGTGTTGGGTGTGTATGTGTGTGACATTGATGGTGATGATGAGCTCACACAGGCATTCTCATCCCCCAGCTCCTCAGGAAGATTAGACAGGGACAGCTCTCTAGATGTTAACCATACCACAACAATGTGGCTTAATACTGACAAGATAATGGCTGGAGAGATAGCTTAGCAGTTAAGGCGCTTTCCTGCGAAGCCTAAGGACCCAGGTTCGATTCCCCAGTACCCAAGTAAGCCAGATGCACAAGGTGGCGCATGCGTCTGGAGTTCATTTGCAGTGGCTGGAGGCCCTGGCATGCCCATTCTGTCTCTCTTTTTCTGTCTCTCCTATCTTAAATAAATAAACAAACAAATCTGATAATACATCTGAAACTCAGAAAGACCAAAACCATATGTTCTCTTTGATATGCAGATCTTAGCTTGCAATGTCTAAATGTATGTTTAGAAAGGGGGCAAATATGGGTAAAAACCTGGAATGGTAGCCAAGAGCAAGCACAAAGAGGCACACAGGAAGAGGGGTGGGGAAAGGGCAAAAGGACGTGTGTGACATATAAACAGAAGGGGGGAAGACACTGGGGAGGTTGGGGATTGGAGAAAGGAGTGAGGAATGAGAATCAACTAAAACAATTTGTATTTGCAGTTGCCAGAATAAATGATACCTAAATCTCTGTATGCTAACTAAAAAAAAATAAATAAATAAGATTTAAGCAAAACTTAAAAGATCAAAATAACTATGACTAGAAGAAACAAAAGGGAGAAAACATTTCATAAAACTGTTAGTAAAATAATAGAAATAAAATAGTATTTTAAAAATAATGTAATCTGCGGGGCATGGTGGCGCACGCCTTTAATCCCAGCACTTGGGAGGCAGAGGTAGGAGGATTGCCATGAGTTCAAGGCCACCCTGAGACTACATAGCTAATTCCAGGTCAGCCTGGACCAGAGTGAGACCCTACCTTGAAAAACCAATAATAATAATAATAATAATAATAATAATAATAATAATAATGTAATCCGCCGGGCGTGGTGGCACACATCTTTAATCCCAGCACTCGGTAGGCAGAGGTAGGAGGATGGCCCTGAGTTTGAGGCCACCCTGAGACTACATAGTGAATTCCAGATCAGCCTGAGCTAGAGACCCTACCTCAAAACAACAACAAAAAAAAAAAAGGAATCTATTAAAATATATGAAGATATGTTGCTGTCACAAATTTAATTGTTTTCATCAGAACTTGTCAAAATGCTACCAAGATATAAGTTATTCTTTGGGTTGGAGTAGGGAATCAGAAGAATATATACAAGGATAGTAAAATGTACACATAGGTACCCACATTTTCAAAGAAAAGAACTGACATAAAAAAAAATTAAAGCACAAAACATAAAAGTAAATGAAAATGACAGGTGATAAGGCTCCCAGGTATGGTGGCACATGCCTTTAATCTCAGTACTTGGGATAACAAAGTAGGTGATCTCACTGTGAGTTTGAGGCTACCCTGAGACCACATAGTGAATTCCAGTCAGCCTGGACTAGAGTGAGACCCTACCTGGAAAAGCCAAAACAAGCAAACAAAAAAGCAAATAAAATAATGTGCAAAACAGTAGTTAAAAAACAGTAGTTAAAATCAAATCCTATATAATCACTCTTTTGTTGACAACCAATTATTAAGCAACTATCTACTTTTTGTTTGTTTGTTTTTTTGCCCGGCAGATTGGACGTGGTGGCGCACGCCTTTAATCCCAGCACTCTGGAGGCAGAGGTAGGAGAATCGCAGTGAGTTCGAGGCCACCCTGAGATGACATAGTGAATTCCAGGTCAGCCTAGACTAGAGTGAGACCCTACCTCGGAAAAAAAAAAAAAAAAAACAGTGAGGCTGGGGATATGGCTCAGCAGTTAAAGGCACTTGCTTGCAAAGCCTGCTGATCAGGGTTTGATTCCCTAGTACCCATGGTAAAGCTAGATGCACAAAGTGACATGTGAACCTGGAGTTTATTTGCAGTGGCAAAGGCTCTAGTGCACGCATCCCCTCTCTATCTCTCCCTCACTGCTTGCAAATAAATAAATAATAAAATATTTTTTAAATGCATTAATGGATGCAGAAGAAAGAAATCATTTTAACATTAGAAATTCAAAGGTAAATTCAAATTTGTACTCACTGGGTGAAGGTATAAGGATTCTCTCCTCAGTGGCTCTCTCCCTCCATGTGTGTTTCCTTGTGCTTTCGTGTGAGTTTTTAGATACTTCCTGTTACTTTTGCTCTTTTTCATGGGAAGAATGACTCCTGAAGGAATTCTCGTTTGAATATAGTATCCACGTTTCCATGGACTTTGTTTGTTATGGGCAGGAATGTTGGTAAGAATTCCAGGTGTGCAAAGGATGGCTGAAATGCAAGATCTTCACTCTGCACATGCTTAAGAATACACAGGCTTTACCGCTGACACCACAACTCATTTCCATCCAAGGGAAGAAGATGAATTTATCTATGTCTGATGAGAAGGTAGGAGAGATTTGTTCAAATTAACTTGAACAGGGGCCCAAGGAGCAAGAACAATGCCATGCTGGTCCACCAACAGCCTGGACAATTGTGACTCCCATTCCAGTGGGAAGTCAGATGTCAGGGGCAGCTGGAGAGCTAAACTAAGGAGAGCAAAGTGGGAAGGTGATGTGTTCTTACACAAGGGAAAGCCCATGCTCCCACGGAAGCCCTGTGAGGATTAGCATTCTCCCAAGAGAAGGCCCATCAAGGAGCGTTCAGCTGCCACATGTGCCAGGGAGGCACAGATCTGGAGAGCCACAAGACTGTTCAGTGATCTAACAGTCCAGCCAGTGAGGAATTTATCAAGCCTGTTTAAATCACATAGTCACAGAACCAACCTTCCCCCCTCTACTGCCCGCCACCTCTCTCCCCTTTGTGGGTTTGAATGCAAACGGTCCTTCATAGACTCCTGTGTGGGTGCCACTGTTCAGGAAGGTTGTGGAAGCTTTAGGAGGTAGAGCCTTGCTAGAATAAGTGTGTCACTGGGGGTGGGCCTTGAGGACCTGCAGCCTAGCCACACTTTCCCTTACTCCACCTTATATACCCTCCCTGCTGATGTAGCCATGTGTTGTCAGTTTTCTGCGCCTGCCATACTTTCCCACCACGAGGGACTTCTCCTCAAAGCTGTAAACTGAAAATAAACCCCTTTCTTCCTCAGCTGCTCTGCCAGCGTGTAAGGAACTGACTCTCTTTCCCTCTCCTTCAGCTACATTTCTGACTTGGGTCGTGACAAGGCCTGCAGGAGAAAACACAGGATACCCCGAGTCTTAGGTGAACAGTAGATACCTTGCTAGTCTAGGCCTGTCCCGCACAGTATTTCTTACTTACAAAATCTGACAAGCTTGACTGTGACACAACAAACCTAATGGGGTTCCAGGTGCTGTTACTGGGCCCAGTCCATCTTGGGCAGGCTTTGTGACCCTCCTCTGGCCTGCAGCACACTCGCTAGTTAGGTGGGTTCCCATCAGAACAAAGCCGGTTACCTTCCTCGGGGGTGCACTCTGGGATCCCATCAGACCCCATTATCAGGTTGCCATCTTCATCGTGCTGTTCCAGGGTCCCAGGGGGACAGGTAGGGGTAGCGGTGGTGGGTTCCGGTGTGGTGGTGGTGGTGGTGGTGGTGGTGGTTGTCCGTCGAGTGGTTCGAACCGTGGTCGTGGGTCGCATGGTAGTGGTGGTCGTGGGTCGCATGGTAGTGGTGGTGGTCGTGGGTCGCATGGTAGTGGTGGTGGTCGGGTCGCATGGTAGTGGTGGTGGTCGGGTCGCATGGTAGTGGTGGTCGTGGGTCGCATGGTAGTGGTGGTGCGGCGGGTGGTGGTGCGGCGGGTGGTGGTGGTTGTGGGTTTGGGAGTTGTGGTGGGCACGGTGGTGGTTGTTGTGGTGGGTGCCATGGTTGTGGTAGGGGGATGGGTAGTCGTTCTGATGACCTCCAAGCCCACCAAAGGCTTCCCTCCAAGACTCAAGATGGGCTTATCCTGGGCACTGGCCAAGGGTTTGCCATGTCGCCCCTGCCCAAAGAGGGGGAGGCCATCAGGACTCACCACAGGAGTCCCTCCCAGATCTGAAATGAAATCAACCAAGAACTGTGAAACAAGGAGAAACAATCCAGTGGGGATAAAAAAAAAAAACAGCAGGGCTGGAGAGATGGTTTAGTGGTTAAGGTGCTTGCCTGCAAAGTCAAAGGACCCAGGTTCGATTCCCCAGGACCCATGAAAGCCAGATGCATAAGGTGGCACATGCATCTGGAGTTCTTTTGTAGCAGCCCGTTCTCTCTCTCTCTCTCTCTCTCTCCTCTCTTTCTCAAATAAATAAAAATTAAAATTAAACAAAAACAGCAGCAAAGTGTCTCCTCAAAGCACATGCATGCCTATGCTTTCATCTGTCAAAATGGCAGAAGGATAATTTAAAATTAGCTGTGGTGGTCATAACTGCTGTTACACAGCAGCTGACAGTCCTCTTGTGGAGTCCATTACTTTATATAAATATATATCTCTTAATTCAATATGCCCCAGTTCTTTCCTCTTCTTCATTTCTGTCCCTAAGGAGGAAAAAAAATGTTAGGTTGGGCCAGGGATGGCAAACATTTTCCATACAAGGCGAGGGAGTAAGGATTTTTATGCTTTACAGGCCAGATCAGCTCTGTCGCAACTATTCCCAGGCAGAAAATACAACAGACATTACACAAACAATGCACGATTATAGATGTGTTAGATGATACATAAATAACTGGGACTGTGTTCCAATAAGACTTTGTGCAAGGGCACTGAAATGTGAGTTTCAGATCATTACTACAAGTCACAAACTATTCTTGTTTTTAGGAGAGGCAATCGTTTTTAAAAAAAAAAACAAAAAACATAAGAATTTTGTTGAGTTCACAGGCCATAGTTTCAGATCCTTGCTCTAGTTAGTCAACTTTAGGAACGAAGTAGAAGACTCCGTTGTAAAGGGCAGAGTCTGAAGGGTTGAGGTAACTAAAGCTGTAAAGGGACATGGTGACTTTTGCCTGTTTTGAGGACTTTCTTCCCACGTGACTGAAAGTAACTGGACCAATGGCAGCCACTTTAAAAAAAATGAGGAGGGAAGACAGAAACTATGTCAGCTAACCCAGCAGACTTCCGCTCCTAGGAAGCCATCTCACTCACCCACGATGGTGCGGCCATCTCCGCCCAGCTTCACCCGAAGAGGATTTCCATGTGAGTCTTGGAGGTACCTCCCTTCTGCATTCAACACTAACCCACGGTCCAGATCTACCACCTAGACCAAGACGACAGATTGAAGAGTGTATCGATCAATCTGAAATGTTCATAGGAATCCAGCTCCTCGTACATACGTGGGAGGGAAAGCATGATGTGAGAGAAGAACATGTTTACATGTAAGTAAGTGCAAACGGTCATAGTTCATGTCATAATTTGCTAAAACTCAAATTGCAATTCTATTATCAAATTTAAGATTATCTAGGTTATAATAGCATTGCCTAATATAAAATGCACACAAAACATCATATTCTAAGAACTTTAAAACTTGAAAAAGTTATTATTATATATGAAGAGAGAAAAAAAATCATGTTTTTTGCATTGACAGCCCCATAAGCATGGTCCTGGAGGAGTGCCCTTCCAGTCACTCGGCTACTTGTCAGAGACACAGATGACCTGGTTCTACTCTCAGCCTGTAAGTGGCAAGACTGCAATGATTCCACACTGGTTAACATCTGAAACCCTGTCTTCTACATGATCATGGAAGAAATCCCATTGTGACAGTGAAAAGTAAGATCTATTTATATAAATCCACTCTGCACTGCCTCAATTCAAGATGGTTTACAATGGCATTGTGCTTTACTGGTATTATTTCTTTATAAATTTACATTCCCCTGAGAAATGATTAAATCCATCTTTAGATCGCCTATGATTAAAAATTACAGAGTCTTAACATGTTTTACTAAACCATCCCATTATAAGTGGAAAGTTTGGGAAATCCATAATGATTTTTTAAAAATTCTTTCAAATATTTCCAGTCCCTGAATAGTATTTCCTATTCATTACCCTCAATCCACAAAAAAATTCCTTAAACATTTATCTTAACCCCAGGTGGGGCTAATATACTCCTTATTTAAACATATAGAACTAAGGCATTTTTAAAAAATTTTAGTCAAATAGCAATTGTCGAATGAGTCAAAGACTGATCTGATGAAGATGAGCTCTGGCTTAGAGATGTTTTGTTTTGTTTTGGTTTTTGGTTTTACCCTGTTTCCTCTCATAAAGGATTTGAAGCAACTAGCAGAAAATACATGTCATATTAGATCACACAGTAAGCTAAAAATAAAAACAAATTGCTGGGTGTGGTGGCGTGCGCCTTTAATCCCAGCACTCGGGAGGCAGAGGTAGGAGGATTGCCGTGAGTTCGAGGCCAGCCTAAGATTACATAGTGAATTCCAGGTCAGCCTGAGCTAGAGTGAGACCCTACCTCAGAAAACCAAAAAATAAAAATAAAAAATAAAAAATAAAAAATAAAAAAAATTTTAAAAAGCAAATATAAGGAGGAAAACAGGAAAAGCAATTCTGAGGGTTCCAGGTAACTGCTTTGTTTGAACCACATGTTTGTCGGATCTTCCTGTCAGTCAAAGCAAATGTAAAATTTGCCCAGGTCTCACCTATCAGATATGCAGAAAACAAACTAGTTTCTCAGGAGAACCAAAGAGTTTCTGAATGTCGAGAGGAGCAGTATTCAAGTATCTCCACACAGAAGTAAGTAGTTGAAAGTAGAAAAGGAAGAGAGCGTTTCTACAATGTGCTGGTCATCACATGGGAGAGAGATCCTAGGTCCCCAAGTGGAAACATGATGCCTTTTTCTCCGTCTGAACTCTTAAATCTCGAGACAGACAGGATGGCGCATACCCAGGCAAGAAGATCTCAAGTTCAAGGCCAGCCTGGGCTACATAGGCCTTATCAAAGAAGAGAGGAGAGGAGATGAGAAAAAGGAGAGAAGAGAAGAGGGGAGGGGAGAGAAGAAAAGAAGGCAGGCTACTGATTTATTGGCACACGGTATTCAGGATCTTTCTCTTCCTAAGGGCATGGGAGCTGGAGTGTGTAAAGAAGTTCACCCTACCCACTTTGTTCCTTGAGGACCATTGATAATTCTTTGTCCATTCGGTTTTCCAATTCTACCAGGAGATGTTTCCTCTTCTATATCTTGTCTGCCATTATAACCTACAGTGTGGGCAAAGAACAAAACACAACAGAACCTGGTTAATAAGCATGTAAGCACGCAGTGAGTTTCTACTACTTACAACTCTTAACAGGAATCTTTGTTTTGCTTAAAATAATCTTAATGGAAAATTGTCCTCAATGTGGGACCTTGTTTCTGTCTTTGCACTAGACTAAAGTGACAGCATATCGTGCAGATTAACAAATACTGCTAGGCATGGTAGCTCATGCCTGTAATCTCTCTAAAGGCTGAGACAGGAAGATTGCTTTGAGTCTGAATACACTGTAGAGACTACATAATATACTCCAGGCCAGACTTGGATATAAAGTAAGACTGTTTTTAAAAAAATCACCAAAGGGCTGGAGGGATGGCTTAGAGGTTAAGGCATTTGCCTGCAAAGCCAAAGGACCCAGGTTCAATTCCCCAGGACCCATGTTAGCCAGATACACAAGGGGGCGCATGCATCTGGAATTCATTTGCAGTGGTTGGATGTCCTGGTGCGCCCATTCTCTCTCTCTCTCCCTCTCGCTCTTTCTCTGTCAAAATAAATAAATAAATAAAAATAAAATACTTTTTTAAAAATTCACCAAATACTAATCCATTCATTCAACAATATTCCAAGACATTTGGATTACATGCAAGGCTTCATTGAACACAAGCTATGGTAAATACTTTAGCCCCTGCCCTGGAGTCCATGTAGACACCAGTTCATAGCTGTCTATGTTCCATGTCTGTTACAGAATACAAACCACACATGAGCCTGGCTCCCCTGAGTGTAAGTTGTCTTTAGTGTCCATTTTAGAAGTTTTAGACACTATCCATTGAGTGCAGTGTCTGAACAACTCCTATCCAAATTCTGGGTATGTTTGGTTGAATCTGATGTGCAAGAGAACAGGAATAACAAGAAAAGCCTGCATACAAAGCTAGTCTGGGCTGGGAGAGATGGCTTAGCAGTTAAGGCACTTGACTGCAAAGCCTAAGAACCCAGGTTCAATTCCCCAGTACCCATGTAAGCCAGATGACATGGTGGCACATGCATCTGGAGTTTGTCTGCAGTAGCTAGAGGCCCTGGCATGCCCATTCTCTCTCCCTCTCTCTTTTTCTCAAATAAACAAATAAAATTTTTAAAAAAAAAAAAACTAATCTGTTACGGCTGGTTCCTTAAATATGCAAGTAACTGACAAGAGCACTGTAGTAGTTTTCACAGGTAAGAGCCTACTTAAGGGACTTGGAATCGTGGGATAGTGAGCTTCCTGTTTGGGACGGGATTAGAGCTCAGACATTTCATGGCAGTCAGACAGGAAGCCAGCAGCTCTCTTTTCAGAGACCTTTCCTCATTTGGAAAACAAGGTCCACATGGATGGAATTTCAATGCCTGTGCAAAGCTTTTGACATTGTGCCTGGGCTTAACGATGATCTCAGTTAAACAAAATAAAAGTGAAAAATGAAACTCCCAGGAACTGTAATGAACACCGCTAAGCCATTTTTAAAGGAATATAGGGGTTGGAAAGATGGCTTGGCAGTTAAGGTGTTTGCTTGCAAAGCCCAAGGACCCAGGTTTGATTCCCCAGTACCCATGTAAAGCCAGACACACAAGGTGGCACGTGCATCTGGAGTTAAGTGTGCAGTTGCTAGAGGCCCTAGCACACCATTCATTCTCTCTCTCTTTCTCTCTTCCTTCCTCCCTCTTTCTCTTACTCTCTTGCAAATAAATATATATACTATTTAAAAATACATTTTTAAAAGAATGTAGGGGCTGGAGAGATGGCTTAGCGGTTAAGGCGTTTGCCTGCAAAGCCAAAGGACTCTGGTCCGACTCTCCAGGACTCACCGTAAGCCAGATGCACATGGTGGCGCATGCGTCTGGAGTTCTTTTGCAGTAGCTGGAGGCCCTGGTACGCTCATTCTCTCCCTCCTTCTCTCTCTCTCTCTCTCTCTCTCTCTCTCTGCCTCTTTTTCTCTCTCTCAAATAAATAAATAAAATATTTAAAAAAATAAAAATAAATAAAAAGAATGTAAAGGTTAGGTGGTTAAAAGGGTTACCTTGTGTGTGAGAAGGCCTCACAGGCTGGCGTGACACAGGGGTCCGGAACCTACGCTGCATTCGCTGGCGCAAAGACAGCATGGGTGTGGTGGAGGAGTAGCTGGGCGGGGCCCGGGTGGTGTACCTCCGCCAGGAGTGGGTGCTTGCGATGGGATCAGAGTTGCCAGGAGGGTGACGGGTAGGGGGTTGTGAAGTTCTTGGGGGACTGCCTGGAGGTGGGGCATGAGGTCGCTTTCCAGGGGTGTCACTCTCTTCCTGAACTGGGCTCCCTCGGGGAGCTATGGCAATGGCAGCTTTGTCCTTGTCCAAACCCCTGTCACCATATTTGCCACCCCTGGGGGTAGAGGACCACTTTGAGGCAGAGGCAGACAGAAGGTCCTCCTTTCCTTTCAAAAAGCCCTCCTCTTCCTCTTCTTCCTCCTCTTCAGCAGAGACTGACTGTTGAGACTTGGGTGGTTGGGGGCGCTTGGAAGGTGGGGTCTTCTTTCCAGGGGTGGCCTGGACCCCTGCCCTGCCAGGGACACGGAGGCGGGGATGGGCACTACCTGGCCGGCTGGGCCTCGGGGATCTATCTTCGCTGTTTTTTACTGGAGACCCCACCTGATGGTGCTTGAAAAGGGCCGGGGTGGCATCCTTGGTGCGGACGGCATGGGCAGGGGTCCGGACATCAGGGTCCTCAACTTCTGTGCTATTGTCATCATAGCTGTCCTGAGAATTCCCATCCTGGCTCTGGAGCTCTGAGCGGACCACCCCATGTGAGCTCACGGTGTGTGGATCTGAAAAAGAGTGGACGCTGCCCTGGGACGTGGGAGCGAGAGCCAGCTTGGGCTGGGAAAGTGACCGCTCAGCATCCTTGTTCTGAGGTTTGGAGACCTCCGGCTGCTTTTCTAGGGCCCGGACAGGTGCCATCCTTCTGGGGACACTGGAGCCCGGGTAGGGTTGCAACCTCGCTGGTGGAGGACGTGCAGGGGAGCCCTGGCGGCCCGTGGCCGTGTCGGTGCTCTGTTGCGTGTCCTGGGCCTTGGAGGACAGGGTAGAGGATTTGCTCTGCGGATGATCATCTGTTTCCACAGATTTGGGATTCTCCGGGATGGGATCTTTCCGGTACAGGCTGGTCCCTCTCTGGGGAGCTCTTCGGGGATCCCAGCCTCCAGAGGCGGGGAACCTGGAGGAAGAAGGCACGTGCTTATTGACCACAGTGGCCTCAAGTGGCTCCTCCTCTTCGCCACCTCCTTGGACATCTGAGCCAAGCCGAGGGTGGGAAGCTGGCTGAGAGTGAGCCACGGGCTGCGTGGAGCCAGGGGGTTGCGTCCTTAGTCCCCGGCCATTGGGGAACCTGTGTGGAGTCCTGGCATTAGCAGCGAAGGGTTTATTCCGGAGCAAACCCAAGTGTCCAGGGGCAGGCCTGGCCCTCTGGGTCGGCGCGGTGACCTCGGCTTGCCTCTCAGGCTCTTCTACGTGCCTGTCACTGCCGCCCCGGCCATCAGAAGTGTCCCCTTCCTCAGAGGCTTCTGTCCTGGACAATGATGCGGCAGATCCCGAGGGAGTGTGGGAGCTGGAGGGCTGGGCATCCTTCCAGCCCCTAGAGAGTGGGGGTTTGGGATGTGCTTGGGACCGAGAAGACCCCGTGTGTGATGGAGAAAGTCTCAAGGGTGGGGCTGGGGGATTGGAATCTTCCTCTCCCGAGGAGGAGGAAGCATGGGGCCGCCTGCGTGTGGGCGAGGCTGGTTTTGCACCCTGGTGCACGGGGCTTCTGTCACGCAAGATACCGGAGAATGCCTGGCGGCTGGGGGACAGGTCTGGCTGGCGCTGGGCTGGATTCCTGGGAGGGAGTGGTTGGGAGGAGGAGGGTAACTTAGCATGTGGGATGTCTGTTTGTACGTCCTCCTCATCCGAGTCCACAGAGTCATTGTCGATGGAGCTGGACTGATGGTGGACAGAAGAGGCCTCTCCTAAGTGAGGATGGGAGGCTTGTGAGGGGCCATGCCTGTCCACACCTTCCTTTCGGGTCAGCACTGATGTCCCAGCCCTCCATGGAGTCCTTCCAGGAGCTGGGACCCAATGGCCAGGTCTACTTGGTGGCCTCGGCGCTTGCCTCTGGTCTTGAGTTTCTGAGGGGGATGCACGTGGGTCCTCAAGGGAATCGACCTCCTCTTCACCAGTGACTTCTGTGGACTGAAGAGCCAACTCTCCCGTCCTGGGTCGGAGTTGGGGTTTCCTGAGCATCCCACCATTGGCCAGTATTTTGTTTTTAAAGTCAAGTAGAGGATCCTTGGCATTTCTGCTGGGGGCAGGGTGATCTGGGGATGCTGGGGCCTTGGGAGCAGGTGAGGTAGGCTGGAGGTTCCTAGGTTTCCAGTTGTTCCCAGTGTTCTGCTGGACCCTGGGCTCACTGTCACTGGCTGGAACAGATTTTAAAGAATGGGTGTCAAAAGAAGGCTAAAGATAAAGTGACAAAAGCAATTACAATGCAGTATGTAGGTATTCTAAACACCAGAAATCATAAATGATCACTTCTAATTCCTTAGAGCTCTAGAAATGCATTAGCAATTTCAGCATATTCTGCTTTGCTTTCATGAACAGCTACAGTCCTCAAAAATACGTATGAATCTGAATCTCTATCCATTAAAGCAGGTCATGTCCCAACTTGTTATGTGAAAGACTTCTGAAATAAGGACTTTGCAGTCCAGTCCACCCTCCATATCCATGGGCTATTCTACATCCATGGGCCCTGCTCCCTCCACTGCAGATTCAGCTAACCTTGGCTGGAAAATGAGGAAAACAAACCATCGTGTCGGTACTGAGCAGGTATAAACTCCTTTTCCCTTGTCATTTTCCCCTAAAAGCTATAAAACAATTATTCACATAGCATACCCGCTACATTCACTTGGGAAAGTAAGCTAGAGATGATTTAAAGTAGATGGGAATGTGCACAGATTCTGTGCGAAAACTGCTGTTTCATATAACGGACGTGAGCCTCCTCAGATGGTGGTGTCCTTGGGGTCCTGGAACGAATCTCTTGATTACCAAATTTCTCCAGTTTCAGAAGTGCAAAATACTACATGGCATTTTCTTGAAATAAGTGTCAGTAGGCTACAACTGCATCATAGCTATTCTTAATAGGAAAGAGATGTGTACAGATATGAAATGCTGAGTTGATTCACACTTAAGATTATATGGGCATACATGCACAGAGCTTGTGAGTGACTGGGGCGAGGAAGAAATCTATATATTATGAAGTGTCATGAAGCATCTCCTTTTCCTCGTTCCTTCTTAAGATTTGTTTCATAATGAGTATATTTGCAGTTCCAAAATAAGGTTTAAAATAAAGACTACTGAGTAGGCAAAATATTATATGAGAACCATGTCTTTCACACTGTCTTAAGAACAGACCAAGTGACTGAGTGATGGAGTCACGTACAGGTAGTATTGGGAAAGGAATTTGTGTAGCAATGAGGGACTTCATCTTTATCACAGCTTCTTCCAGCAAAAAGCTTCAACGCTGCTATTCTGTGGTACTCGGAGCACATAACACAGAGAGAGAACTGCTCAGACCTGCTATACACGTGCAGGAGCAGAGAAGAAAGCATGGTCCCAGGAACAGTCTGCCCCACTTCTGGATCTTTGTGAATTTGTTAGTTTTAATACTCGTCAGCTAAGCCAGACAATTAACACAATTATCCCCTGAGTAAATCTGAACTCTAAAATAATGGAATCTCGACTGAACATTATAAATGTTAGGTGTCAAAGAGGGCTACCAACTAAAAATGTTCCATGAAACTGACAAAACTGTTCTTTAATTCTCAATATAAGCCCCAAATTGAACAGTGACATAACATCGACCATATAATTAATATATAGGAGATTGGTTTCTAAAAGGACCATAAAAATATTTTAGAAATTGCTATGCAAACTGAACCTTAAAAATCATCAACGGAGCAACTTTCAACCCAAAGCATGATTCAAAGTAACACAAACCAAATAGCGGGAATGCAGAGAGGTAGAAGAGAGAGGAGAAAGCCGCGAACACACAATCCTTACTTGGTATAGTGACAATGAAGGCTTTGGAGTGTGGCCCGGGGCCTCTCCTGTTTGCCGCCCGGATTTTGAACAGATAGCGTTCTCCAGGCTGCAGACCGTCCACCAGGGCAGATGTGGTGTGTCCGGGGAAGGTAAGCGACTTTGCTCCAAATGGTTTGAGAGCCGGGGCATATGAAAGAATGTATTCTGAAATGAGTTGGCAGATGGTTGGAAGGAGGAAATGAAAAACAGTCCTGTGTTGCACAGACAGACCGCATGGACAGGATGAGTGAGACCGTGCATTACCGAGGCTCACACACTCGCAATGCACGCCGAGTCAACAGCTGGAGCAGGACGCTGCAGAAGGTGAGCACACACTCATTCTGGCCATTTGAGACACATTAAGCACATGAAACCCAGGAGGTTCATCTTTATACAGCTTTACTGTATTTTAAAAAATATTTTATTTTATTATACGTGTGTGTGTGTGTGTGTGTGTGTGTGTGTGTGTGTGTACACTAGGGTCTTTTGGCTGCTCACCAAAAACCAATGCCAGATGCTTATGCCACTTTTGTGGTCTTTCTTTAGGTGGGTATCAGGGATTTGAACCCAGGCCATAGGCTTTGTAAGCAAGTGCCTTTAGCTACTGAGCCATTTCCCCACCCTCTACACTGTTGTTTTTTTTTTCTCTTTTACTTACTTACTAACTTGGTATGATGGCTTTGGAATATTCTTGATAGAAGAAACCAAGGACTGCCCTGGTAAACACTTCTCTTAACATTCATACCCATATATTAATGCTACTCTCACTTTTGGTTAGAGAAGCTTCTCTTTTCAGATGATGGTGACCTCTGGGATGACCCAAAAGGCTCTATAGTGCTGAGAAGAAGTGACAGAGGAGGGCTCAGCACTGGAACATCTCTAACACACCTTCCAAGGCTCAGGGTACATTGCGCAAGAGGTGGCAGAAAGAATGTAAGAGCTACAGGAAGGTCAGGACTGCTTACAGTGCATTCTTCCAGACACAAAATGGCCAGGATATCCATGACCTCACAATATCTTACACTACCTACACAAGACTATCATAATAGGAGGAAAAGATGATGATATCAAAATAAAAGAGAGACTGATTGAGAGGGGGAGGGGATATGATGGAGAGTAGATTTGTGAAGGGGAAAGTGAAGGGGAGGGAATTATTATGGTTTATTGTCTATAACTATGGAAGTTGTCAAGAAAAAAAAGAAACCAAGGAATGGGAGGGGGGAAGACAACTGCCAGGAATTGTCTGAATAAGTGCTGGCATCTTTGTTTCAGTTTACCAAGTTAAGTGGGTTCTTTTATCAGTACAATTAACCAGAAAATTTTCATATTTGGAATATAACTTCACTCTTGTAAGGATTACACAAGGTCTTATTCAATATATGCTGATAAGATATTCCACAGTATTTAAAACTATGCAGAAAAGTTGCTGGTAGATTTGGGTGGTATCTAATGTTTTCATATCGAATTAGCTCTGTCTATTGGCATATAATGCCCTTGAACATGAAAGCCCATGGGAATGTCAGTCTAAGGCCCTGCATTATTTCTGTGATTGCATGGAAATATAATATGCAAAGACACATTTTACAGTATAATTTTAACCTTCAACTAAAAAAGAAAACACTTATTGCCTGTTTTTCCCTCAATGAACTCAGCATTTAAAAACTAAATGAGCCGGGCGTGGTGGCTCTCACCTTTAATCCCAGCACTCGGGAGGCAGAGGTAGGAGGAGCACCGTGAGTTTGAGGCTGCCCTGAGACTACATACTGAATCCCAGGTCAGCTTGAGCTAGAGTGAGACCCTATCTCAAAAAAACAAAACAAAACAAAAAAATTTTAAAAGGAAAAAAAAAGAAAAAGAGAAAAAAAACAACAAATGACTTATGAAAAATAAGTTAAATCACAGAAAAATCAAGCAATTACCATAAGCATAAGGATCTTCCCTTTTCCCTAAGTTCCAGCCTTTAAAAAGTACATTAAATAAAAGACTTTCAATGAAAGATGTCTTTGCATTATTTTCTTGTTAAAAATGTGCAAGATAGTCATTTGTCATTGGCAAAATAAGAATTAAGAGTACTCACCATGTATAAAACCTTGCAGTTTGGGATTTAATGGATTAAATTCATCTGGAAGCTACATAATGATGTCAACATCTATACTGTCTTATGTTTTATACTTCTTAGCTGCAGAAAATGTCCAATTAGTCATGACTTTTAATCCCACTACTATACCCCTGTGAAAAAGATTCACAAGTTCTTTTACATATAAAAATGTCAGTGACAGTCAATATTTCTGGCATTTGTTAGTTGGTGGGAAGTAGCTTCTTTCAGCAAAGAAATATATAAGCTAAAATGTGGGAGAGGAAAAAATGAATCAGTAGCCAGGTAATAAGTTCACTAGAGGAACAGTAATTGTCTTTGCTAAAATTAAAAATCTGGTTAGCCAAAAAAAAAAAAAAAAAAAGTTCTTATTCCAACTTCAGAGACCTTTTCAACACTATAATCCACAAGGAACCAGTGTTCACCTTGTCATTCAAACAATGATTTAATAGGTCTAACTAAATATAACTAAATATATATTCTCTTTTGTTTCTGACTTAGTCCAATAAAGAGAAGACAAATAACAAGAAGAATACAGTCGAGGGCTAGAGAAAGGGCTTAAGAGTTAAGGCGCTTGCCTGTGAAACCTAAGGACCCAGGTTTGACTCCCCAGAACCCACCTAAGCCAGACACACAAGGTGACTCGTGAGCACAAAGTGGGGCATGCATCTGCAGTTCAATTGCAGTGGCCAGAGGCTCTGGAATGCCAATTCTCTCTCTCCCTCTCTCTCATATATTAAATTAAAAATATAATACAGTCTAGTTTTTCAAAAAGAATGAAAAATGTCTGTGCACTAAGTATAGAAAGTAGCTTTCCACATCCATCTTCCTTGACTTCCATTGTTCTATGACAAGACACTCTGCATGTCAGCCAGTTAACCTATAGATGGTTGGATGCAAAAACAAACAAAACAAAAAAAAAAACAGAACCATTCAATATTTCAAATTAAGAAATTCTCAAAGGAGACTAGTAGCTATTTTCCAGGTTTCTACTTTTCATGGCTTTTTGAGGTATCAGACGTTTGTTTGATTGATTTGTCTTGCAAAACCTAGTAACAAAAATATTCCTTTATTTGAATAAACATGCCATTCTTTCCTACCCTTAGGGTACATTTGTATAGCCAAAGCCAAGAAACAAAAAACAACCAATATGACTCTTTAAAGTGCCTCCAGACTTCTGAAACATCTTTTAGTGTTTTTCATTGAAATGAGAACATTCACATGTTTATTTAGTAGTCCTAAGAGACTATTTTTAATTTAACTGGTTTTGAATATCTTATTCTATTTTTATCCTTCTAAGGGTCCAGAATATTTTTTTCTCTTTTAATGTTACCTTTTTCCTTCACCTAAATAAACAGATACAGGCTGAAATTTAGAGACCGATTCTGTTTCCTGGAAATAATTCCTATTAAAAGTACGTATGGTCTCATTAAAGACATTTATGGTCCTAGGGGACTCCTTTCACTATCTCATTGGCACAATGGCAAACTTGCAACATGGACACGAAGATGGCTTAGAACAGGAAAAGGTGGTAACAACACACCACGCAATTACAAACGAGACCCTGCCTACAGGAAGATGCATAATCATCTTGGTGACCGCCTACCTCTCAGAGAGTGCAAACTCTGAGGGATGCATTCTCACCCCTGCCCACCTCCTCTATAGACGTTGCCTCCCTAGCTCTTTGTTGGTTGGCCATGCTGTGAGGACAGCAGTGTTTGTCAGAGTCAAGGCTACTTGGGATGGAAGGAGGACATGCTTACCTTTCACTTTCCCCTCAGTCTCTGGGAGTGGGTCCCAGGAGGCAGTGACAACCGTAGGCTTGCCACTCACTGGCCAGATGTTCAAGTTCTCAGGTGCTGTGGTGGGAGCTACAAGAGGACCAATAAATAAATAAATGGAACATTTGACCAGGCCCTCCTGGGTCTCTCTAAACACATTGTTCATGGAAGAGCCGCCGTGTTCACATGGAGGACACATGAGAGAAAATTCTACACTTGCTCTTGGCAAAATAGAGTGATTTGTGACACTTTGAACACATATGGGAGTTTAGATGTACCTAGACAGGTTAGAAGTTCAGAATTTCATGGCTAAACATTGTAATAAATGGAGAATAGCCTGATCCAGGTGGGTCTTCCTTTTAGTACAACGGCTTCTAAAGACATCGTTTCGACTGTGTTGTTGAATCCTAGCCTCGACTGAAGAGGAATTCTCCCCAGACTCAAACACAACCACAGCCTCAAGAAAGAACACTGGCTATAACAAGATCCACGTGTCACCCAGGGACACTCACGGGTGCAATGGTGACTTATATAGGCTAAACACTGAGACGAAATACATTTGCATGTCACAGCAACATTTTGGTGGAAAAGGGCCATCAGAGGACAAAACATGGACCCAAAGGAAACTGTTTCTTAACATTTCTGCAGCTTTTCTTCTTATTTAAGTTTTTGCATGTGTACATGTGTGTGCACATATGTGTATGCATGTTTTTATGAGTGCCATTGGACATGTGTGTACATGCGTGTGGAGGCCAGAAGTAGATGTCATGAGTCTTCCTTGATTGCTCTCTGCTTTTCTTATTCGAGACAAGGTCTTTTGTTTAACCTAGAGCTCACTGCCTGAGTTAAATTAGCCAGCCAGTGAGCTGCCGGGAATCTCCTGTCTCTGCCTCCCCCAAGTTAGGCACACACAAACACACATCCGACAATGCCCAGCATTTTACACAGGTACCAGGGATCCAACTTGGGTCCTCGTGTTTGCACGGCAAGCAGTTTACCCACAAAACCATCTCTCCAGCCCCCTTATTTAATTATTTTTTTTAAATCAAGCCCTGAATCTAATCCTAACTACTTTGCATTTATGCATAGAAACACTCCCAAAATTTATGGCTATGTGACTTTAAAAAAAAAATCCCATGCTAGCCTCTGTCAGTACGACTTCTTAAATTAAAATCTTATTTTAGGAGTAAGCCCCCAGTTGAAAGTCCAAGGCCATTTTAAATACAGACCAGATTCCGGCGTTCTTTGGAAGACAGACGTACTCCACTTGCCATCTCTTTCACCCTGTGAGATGCGGACTGCAAACTCATACACAGTGTCTGGAATCAGGTTCTCCACCAACGCACGCCTGTTAGTGACTTGCTTATAATCCCACCTGGCCGACTCCCCCTTCTCACGATAGCGCACAGTGTACTGTCTATGAGAAAACGCAACATGACAATGCATCCTGTTGACCAGAGTCTCTGTGGTTGAACCCCAGAGCCCTGGCTGTTCATCCTTCCCCATAAATGACAACTTTTGGAGGCGTGCAGGGTAATCAAAGAGGAGAAAGATCTAGTCTATGTTACTGACTCAGAGAATTTGCTTAAGTTCCAGGGAAAGGCATGTAAAAATAGCTCAGGAAATACAGATCATAGTGCCTTCTAAGACCAAAACCGTCTTAGTGCTCAAAGGACTAAGAAGAGATGACAAAAGGAAGGGAGAAAGTGGGTAAGAACTTAGGGGGCAACTTCTCAGGGATGAGTGTGCACACAGACCATGGAAAGGGACAACAGAAAAGACCCAAACTGGCCCCCAGTATCCTGAGTTTCCAGAAAAATAAGACACCCTCCCCCAAAAAACCTGAAAGATTCATTTCATGCCAAATCTGACATTTCAATTGGCTCAGAGGAAAAGGGAACATGTGGTCCATAGTAGACTTATTACTATCAAATGTGTAATGAATTTAGCAGGACAGAGTGTAATATTCAGAGAGAGAAATACCAAACACAGTAATGCTCAAAGAGCCGGGATAGGTGTCCTCAACACTCTGAATGGTGAACCCCGTTTATGGATGCCTGTTTTACTAATAGATGTTTTCCTTGTGGCCTCTTCACAGTAGAGAGCATTTGTGGCATTAAAAAATGGTCTGCTCATTATATTTAACAAGTCAGAAGACCTCAGTTGAAGAGACAGCGCCCCAATTAACGAAGCAGTTCCACTGAGAAAATTCGAGCTCTTCCTGGTTCTCAGTGCAAAGTTGGAAATCAAAGCCCAGGGGTAACCAGGCATACTTTGTACTGGAGGGACCATATGGCCGGAAAAGACCATGACTCTTCGGGGGTCTTTCAAAAGAAACAGATGTCTTTTTACTAGCAGACAATCCAAGACATTCTGTGGCTAATATAAGTAAGAGTTCACACACATGCATGTTTATAATCTGAGCATTATATCCCATCCATTTCAAAGCTATTTCCTTATTCTAGTTGCAGATAGGTTCAAATTTTAATATTTTGTGTTAAAATTTAAATAGTAATTAAAATATTAACATTAACTA
The DNA here is from genome assembly GCA_036365145.1 of Orientallactaga sibirica. NCBI lineage: Eukaryota > Metazoa > Chordata > Mammalia > Rodentia > Dipodidae > Orientallactaga > Orientallactaga sibirica. Next base: position 11,800,958 of record JAEOAD010000284.1, read on the forward strand.
GACCACTAGATCTTTGATTTTTTTTCTTGGGTATATGAACTATTCAGTATTGAACACATCAAACATGGATGTCTATATGCATCATTGGCTTATTTATTTATTTATCTATTTAATAGAGAGAGAAAGAGGTAGAAAGAGAGCGGGGTGGGGAGAGAGGAAGGGAGAATATGGGCACGCCAGGGCCTCTAGCCACGGCAAACAAACTCCAGACGTATGTGCCAACTTGTGCATCTGGCTTACATGGGTCCTGGGGAATTGAACCTGGGCCCTTTGCCTTTGTAAGCAAGTGCCTTAACCACTAAACCATCTCTCCAGTCCAACCACTGGCTTTTTAACATAAATATTATTCTATCCCAACAACTAGATTTTCTTCTATTGCTACTGTAAATGAACATGAAAGGCAGAATAACGTAACCTTGTGGTCTACAGGAAAATCAGTTGCCTTTTGTTTTGCATCACCCATTATGACGTGACATGGGTCAGAGTTCAACAAATGTCTCCTGAGGAAGCCTGTGTGTGAGGTGTTAGATGTAAGATCCATCCTGCTGGGAGTCTGCAGTAAGATTCCTCCCAGGGTGGACACTGTACAGAAACAACATCAATGAGACAACGTCAAATGTAATTGAGGCAAAGGGAGAAATGGAATCTAAGAAATCTGCACATAAGATAAAGCTGAACAAGTGAGCTGTGAGGTCCTACTGTGTGTGTTACACACAAGGTCCTGGTAGAATTAGATAGTTTTTTTTAATTATGTATTTTATTTATTTATTTATGAGAGAGAAAGACAGAATGGGCATGCCAGGGCCTCCAGTCATTGCAAATGAACTCCAGACACATGCACCACCTTGTGCTTCTGACTTTACGTAGGTACTGTGGAATCAAACCTGGGTACTTAGGCTTTGCAGGCAAGTGCCTTAACTGCTGAGCCATCTCTCTAGTTAGTTTTTTGAGGCAGGGTCTCATTCTAGCCCAGGCTGATTTGGATCTCACTCTGTAGCCTGGGCTGGCCTTGAACTCATGGCAATCTTCCTACTCCAATCTCCTGAGTGGTGGGATGATAGGCATGAGCCACCACGCCCAGGTAGTAGCTGATTTGTGAGAACAAGATCCCCACAGAATATTGTACCATTCAGCAGCAAAAAGGACCAGTCCTCACAGAAGTAAGGAAATAAAGTCATTACATCCACATCATTGCAGGGTTGGAGAAGCCACAGTAGTCAGACGTGAAAATAAGAAACGAGCTCATGTACCTCGAAGCGACAACTCTTTTCTGTTTTTCCACAAGGGGATCCACCCAGGCAACGAGCACAGATTGGGACGACATCACCCGAACACTGATGTCTTTGGGTACATCCAGTTCGTCCTCTTCTGAAATGACAGTGGGTGCATGGAAGGACACCTTTTAGCACAGGCTCTTGCCTTCAGCATCTAGATTACTCACTTTGCACGATCTCGAAAGCTGCTCATGTTTAATGTACGTCAAAAGAAGTGAATGGAACTCTAAGTAGTTATTTGATTGGTCAGTGGAGATGAGACAAACCTTCACTCTTCTTAAACACAGTCTAAGAAGTAAGCAGTCTAAGATGCCCAAGAGCAGTCTAAGAAGCTGCCTGACCCAGTCAACATGGAGAACGCTGCAAAGGGGAGGCGGTGCCCTGGTAGGAGGTTCTGTCAGGGACTCAGTGTCTTCCCACCATGTGCTGCGAATGTCTGAGATATCATAAAACTTTCATGAGATGTGTAAGTTTGGGGGAAGAAGAGCTTAATGTGTACTTCTCTGGGAATCATGACAGAAATATCCTGGCTTGAGCATGGTTCCCATGAGGCTCAAATTCCTCACAGTTTGGAATATGTGGCCACAAGGCAGGTTCAACTCTATATTCAGATATAAACTAGAACTAAATTTGCCAGTTTCTAATAAAGACTTATCTTTGTTGGGCTGGAGAGATGGCTTAGCAGTTAAGGAACTTGCCTACAAAGTCAAAGGACCCAAGTTTGATTCTCCAGGACCCATGTAAGTCAGATGCACGAGGTGGTGCATGCATCTGGAGTTGGTTTGCAGTGGCTGGAGACCTTGGCATGCCCATTCTTTCTATCTTCCACTTTCTTTTTCTCTCTCTCTTTCCATCTCTCCAATAAATAAAATATATTTTAAAAACTGGAAATCAGAGAGAATATAATGTTTTGTTAAAGATCACACAGCTTTTTTTGGCAAAACTCCTCAAAGCCCAAGGGTCCAGTCTTCTCTTGAGTATGACAGGATGACCACCCTGGATTATTACTTGACTGGACAACAAACAAGAAAGATGGGCTGAGAAATAGCTTAGCGGTTAAGGCACTTGCCTGGGAAGCATAAGGACCCAGGTTCAATTCCCTAGGACCCACTTATGCCAGAGGCACAAGGGGCACATGCATCTGGTGTTTGTTTGCAGTGGCTGGAGGTTCGGGTGCGCCCATTCTCTCTCTCTCTCTTTCCTTCTCTTTTTTCTTTCTTTCTTTCTTTCTTTCTTTCTTTCTTTCTCTCTCTCAAATAAATAAATACAAATAAAACACTTAAAAAAGACTTATCTTTGTGGGCTGGAGAGATGGCTTAGTGGTTAAATGCTTGCCTGTGAAGCCTAAGGACCTTGGTTCGAGGCTCGATTCTCCAGGACCCATGTAAGCCAGATGCACAAGGGATGCCAGGATCTGGATGGCGTTTGCAGTGGCTGGAGGCCCTGGATGCGCACCCATTCTTTCCCTCTCTACCTGCCTATTTCTGTATTTCTCTCTCTCAAATAAATAAATAAATAATAAAATATTTTTTAAAAAGACTTATCTTTGTCATCAAAAATAGAGTCAAGCAGCTCAGTCTTTCTTCACTCTCTAACAAATTAAGGCTCACTTTGTTTCTTCAACTTTGCTAAGACTCTAGATTTTGTTTTGTTTAATCTCATTGTTTTTTTTTTGGGGACGATCTTCAAACTTAACACTAATATATATATATAACATGTCCTCTGGGGCTCAGGGAACATAGTAGAAGGGGAAAGAGTAAAAAGCCACAGGGTGGGACAGTGCATGCTGAGACACTGTCCCCCCACAGAGCCTAACCAGTGCATTCATGACCCCACAGTGAATAACAATAACCCACTGGGAGGCCCCTCAGGGAATGGGACGGAGGAGAGGAAACATAAGAGCACAGCCCCATGGGAGTATGACAGGCATGTTCATTAGTGTTCTCAATTGAAAAAAAGATAGTGGGCTGGACAGATGGCTTAGCGGTTAAGCCAGCTTGCCTTGGAAGTGTTTGGCACACTCTCCTGTTGCTATTGTCCACCTTATGTTGACCAGAGAGTGATGTCCACCCTCTGCTCATGCCATCATTTTTCCTGCCATCATGGAGCTTCCCCCTTGAGCCTGTAAGCCAAAATAAACCTCTTTTTCCTTCTCTTTCTTTCTTTCTTTCTTTCTTTCTTTCTTTCTTTCTTTCTCTCTCTCAAATAAATAAATACAAATAAAACACTTAAAAAAGACTTATCTTTGTGGACTGGAGAGATGGCTTAGTGGTTAAATGCTTGCCTGTGAAGCCTAAGGACCTTGGTTCGAAGCTCGATTCTCCAGGACCCACATAAGCCAGATGCACAAGGGGGCGCACGCATCTGGAGTTCGTTTGCAGTGGCTGGAGGCCCTGGCGCACCCATTCTTTCCCTCTCTACCTGCCTATTTCTGTATTTCTCTCTCTCAAATAAATAAATAAATAATAAAATATTTTTTAAAAAAAGACTTATCTTCGTCATCAAAAATAGAGTCAAGCAGCTCAGTCTTTCTTCACTCTCTGACAAATTAAGGCTTACAAGGTGTCTTCAACTTTGCTAAGACTCTAGATTTTGTTTTGTTTAATCTCATTGTTTCTTTTTGGGGACGATCTTCAAACTTAACACTAATATATATATAACATGTCCTCTGGGGCTCAGGGAACATAGTAGAAGGGGAAAGAGTGAAAAAGCCACAGGGTGGGACAGTGTACGCTGAGACACTGTCCCCCCACAGAGCCTAACCAGTGCATTCATGACCCCACAGTGAATAACAATAACCCACTGGGGAGGCCCCTCAGGGGAATGGGACGGAGGAGAGGAAACATAAGAGCACAGCCCCATGGGAGTATGACAGGCATGTTCACAGTAGTGTTCTCAATTGAAAAAAAAGATAGTGGGCTGGACAGATGGCTTAGCGGTTAAGTGCTTGCTTGTGAAGCCTAAGGACCCTGGTTTGAGGCTTGATTCCCCAGGACCCACGTAAGCCAGGTGCACAAGGTGGCTCATGCATCTAGAATTCATCTGCAGTGGCTGGAGGCCCTGGTGCACCCATTCTCTCTCTCTCTCTCTCTCTCTCTCTGCCTCTTCTGTTGCTCTCAAATAAATAAATAAAAATAAATAATATTTTTTAAAAAGCAGTTTTACCTAAGTAAGGGAAGTTGGAAGTGGACCATTTAAAAGGTATTTTTCTATGGTATCAATCATTGAATAATTTTAAAAAATGAAACACTATATACGTGGAGCTTCCCTATATAATGCATAAAGTATAATGCATTTCATTTTACACTGTGAAGTCATGAGTGTGAGTACATTGGAGGTTGCTTTACATTGAGGCTCACAGCTCAGAAAAGTTACATGTAATTAGTTAATATGAGTACTGTATAAAAAAAAAAAAAGAATCTGTGCATGACCATGAGAAAAGGTACCCTCAAGCATATGTGCAATGATCAGGTTACTCACGCAATATAATTAACATGTTTTCCTATTCCTCTCAGTGTCATTCAATGTAAAGATTGCTGAAGTGATGGGTGACATGTGTGTCTAACTCCTACACCTACTCTCATTTCTCCCCCTTTGTATGGTGTCTCACCAGGGACAGCTTCCACATGGTCTAGATTATGCCTTTCCACAGACTGATCTTCCTCCTCCAACTGCACAGAGAAAGCACTCAGTGAAATAGATTCCATCACAAGAACACTCCAGACCCTGGATGTGAAAGGAACACGTTTGCACCCAAAAGGTGACCACTGACGCTGCCCTCTGGTTTCCTTCATCCTCCAGGGCATTCCTGCAATTTGACATAGGCATTCACTCTGGACCCTGGTTTCACCAAGCGCAACCTCGGAAACATACCTGAAATCTTGCGTTTTGTGAGGGCAGCCCTGTAGACAGGCTGACTCCGCCCTTGGGAGTTCATAGATTGCAGGGAGACCACGTACACTGACTCGGAGGCTGAGGACCAAAGAGCACAGCGTGAGACTGTGGCCACATTTCTCAGGTGCACACTCGTCCCAGCGGCCTGCAGTCCCTTCCCCTGCCCTTCCCGCTTCTGCTTCTTTTTCATGGACATTCTGGCTTATTCAGACAACTACAGACCAGCGCAGGCCTGTAGGAACTGAACTCAGAAAGAACACTACTGTGTTAGAAAATGGGATACAGATTTGTGCAGATAATTCCTGAAGAATGGGTTTTTATTTCTCAGTGTCAGAGATAAACAAAGCTTAAAAGAGACTCCAGACCCCCCAGTCTAGCTAATGGCAGCTAATTGTGGCTGGCAGAGGGGAGTCAGGTTCATCAGTGGTGGAGTCAGCAGTAAGTTTCCATCCAGTTCCACAGTAAATCACTGTCTGCCCATGATCATGCAAGCAACCCTAACTTAACTCAATGGGTTGTTAAAAAGCACAACAGCAAGATGAAGGCTAATGGAGAAGAAGAAAGGTGTTAATGGGAACAGGAGAGGGATAAGAGATGGTAATTGAGGGAAAGATCAAAATACATGTGTGTATAAAAATGTCAAAAGTGGAAAAAATTAAAGGGACTAGCATACTGATCCACACAATTCCTACTTTTTTTTTTTTTACTTCCAAAAATTAAGAGTTGTTTTGCCAGCAAAAAGATTGGAGAACAGAGGGCTGGAGAGATGGCTTAGCAGTTAAGGCACCTGCCTCCTAAGCCTAAGAACGCAGGTTCCAATCTCTAGGTCCCACATTTAGCCAGATGCAAAGTGACGCAAGGGCGCAATGCCCCACTTGACCATAAGGGGGCGTACGCATCTGGATTTCAATCGCAGCAGCTGAGAGGCTGCTGGCGCGCCCAGCTCTATTGTCTTCCTTTCCTCCCCTCTCTCTGTCTTTCTCTGTGTCTCTCAAAAAAAAAAAAAAAAAAAAAGATTGGAGAACAGAAAAGAAGAGGCAATGTGATAGGATGGCAACCCAGACTTTCTTCCCGATCTCATGGGACGCTGTGTTCTTTGAAACTATAATTCTCAGAGTCTTAGAAGCTTTGCTAACAGCAGATGGGAGAGTTAAACGTGTGCTTTGTCTCTGGGTTCTTCAGTATTCCTTCTCCAGATCTACATTGGTCCCACCAGTAGTAACCAACTTAATCAAAACTTGAAAATTATATTTGGGGAAAAAGTTACAATAACAGAATAAAACTAGACTCAAGTACTATGGAGTCATAAAGTCTGAAACAGGTAAAACCTTGGCCGTTTTCCAAAATGACCTTCTTATTTTGTCAATAAGAACACAAGACTGGGCTGGAGAGATGGCTTAGTGATGAAGGCGCTTGCCTGCAAAGCCAAAGGACCCAGGTTCAATTCCCCAGAACCCACGTAAGCCAGATGCACAAGGTGTCATGCATCTGGAGTTCATGTGCAGTGGCTGGATGGATGTCCTGGAATGTCTTCCCTCTCTCTCTCTCTCTCTCTTTCTTCCTCATTCCCTCTCAAATAAAAAAAATAAAATATTTTTTTAAAGAACACAAGACCACACACACACAAAAAAGAGTGATTTGGGTTTTTATTTATCAGCCCAAGGTCATACCTGAACCAAATCTCATAATGGTCCCTGGATCCCAAATTGCTAATGCCTGACTACAGCCTCTACTGATGGAACTTCCTGCTGCAGCTTTAATCAATTTAAGAATGACAATGAGGAAACTGGTCTGTTTTTAGTGTAACTATCATCAGGCAACACCTCAGTAATTAACAACGGGAGGGTAGCTCCTCAAGGAGTCTAGAACAGGCCCCTGCACACCTTCAGCTGGCAGAGGGAAACAGACCTTTTGTCTTTACAAACATGTTGCCTAAATCTCAGTGGTGCCTTATGTTCGCAGCCTCACACAGAAGGGACATGGTTATGTGACCTGAACCGCTGCGAACTCATCAGAAAATTCCGGGAGGGAAAAGGAAGGGGACCACATTTGACCACCCTGTCTGCGTCTCCCTAGAGAAGTACAGATTCTGTTTACACAGGGCCACTCTTCCCAGAGCACACCCAACCTGGGTTTCTTCTATTTCCTTTGATCCCTTATTTCATGTGGGATGGGAAGAGGAGAGAGGTGGTTGTTCCCTTTGCTGAAGTCTATGCTTAGAGATGATTCAGAGGTCTGGCCTGGTTCAAAGATGCCTGTGTGTCCTCTGGGGACCATGCAGAGACACAGTATGCCATGCAGCAAACTCATGCTGCCTACCCCCAGCCAAGAGCAGCACTCTTCTGAGAGAAAGTGTGAACACAGCAGCCACTAGAACAGGGACTTCGGGGCTGTTTCAGGAAGAATGTAGCTGAGCTGTCCTCCCCTCTTTAGAAGATCAGATCTGGGCTGGACAGCACCTGCAGTATGGCCCAAGGAGCAGGGCCTGGGAGTCCTGAGGTCGGCAAAACTGACCTGCTGACCCACGGTCCATAGTGACATGTGCTTGTGCCCTTAGCAAAGAGGACCAAGTTCTCAGAGCAAATTAGTAGTGCAGGCCACTGGGCCTTCTTCCCACAACCATTTCTGTGTCTGCTACAGTCACTCCCCATGCCAGGCTCCTTCAGCCCAAATCACCATGCATTGCAGCTGCCAGTGAAACAGCTCCCAGCCTGTAGGTCTGTTCCCCTCCTTCAGCATGCTCTATCTCCCCTTCCCACTTCTCACCGTCTGCACGCTTCTCCTTTATCAGAAAGAACATGCATGACTTTTATGACTAAGGAGGGGCCAAGCAGTTACCCCTTTGATCCCAAAAGGCCCCAGGCTGCCTGCCTTTTCCTCCCAACCTCCAGCTACACACCCCTAAGAGATGCTGAGCCTTCGCTGCCAGTCTCGGAGGCCCCCACCTCCAGCCTCTCCACCCCTGAGGGATGGCAAGCCTTCACCTCGACCTCCGTATCTGTGAAGTGTGATGAGCTTGTGCCTCCAACCTCTGCACCCTTGAGGGATGGTAAGTGTGGTGGTTTGAGTCAGCGTCCCCATGAACTCGTGTGTTCTGAATGCTAGGTCCCCATCTGGTAGCAGTTTGGGAATTGGAGCCTTGCTGGAGCAGGTGTGTGTTGGGGGCAGGCTTATAGGTATGATAGCCAGCTTCCCCTAGCCAGTGTTTGGGTCACTCTCATGCTACCACGATAGGGGTGATGTCCAGCCTCTGCTCATGCCATCCTCTCCCCCGTCATCACAGAGCTTCCCTTGAGACCATAAGCTGCAGTAAACAACTTTCCTCCCATCAGCTGCTTTTCTAATTCTAACAGCAAACCTCCACCTCCAACCTCTACACTCTGACAGGCTGGAAAGCCCCCATCTTGCATCTCTACACCCCTAAGCGACGGCAAGCCTCCACCTCCGGCCTCCTCTACCAAGTGTGCAGAGGCTTGACAAGCACCTTGAGGACATGGGGTGAGGAGGCCACCGGGCATCTTCTGGAATCTTCTGAGAAATCTCAGTAAACCACAGCTTTCCCTTGCTTGAGTCCCGACCCATTAGGAAAGGAAGAGTTAGCCATGAGGGGCCACAATACTCGTTACTTGCAAGAGAGCAAGCTGAAGGATCTGCAGCAAGTGCGCTTTCTAACCTGAGCCTGGCACGGGGCGGATCTGCTGCTAAGGCCCCCGAGTCTCCATAGCCTGGCTTCCCTCAGGAAGAGGAGAGGTGAGGTGGCCCCACTGCATCACTCTTGCCCCGCAGAAGGCAGGGTGTGGAAGTGAGACCCCTGGTCCTGCCTCCAAATGCATGGGACCAGCAGCCTCAGGGCTTGGAAGTATCCTCTTAGAACATGGCTTGGGTCCCTGTCCAGCCTGCCCATAAACAAGGCCAGAAAAGGTCAGGACCCAATCTAGAATAGATCACACATGAGGTCGCCTGGTCCCAGAAAAATGCTCCCATCAGTGTTCTACAGCTAATGCGTCCTCTGCCCAGAAGGAAAGGAGGAAAGGTGTGATGTGCAGGTTTGCTTAGCTGTCCCAGTATTGATCTCCATGGGACCCAGGATTCTAAGAGAAAGCTGCAAAAAAAAAAAAAAAAAGTGGTGAAACTAGCCGAGATGGAACACACACACACACACACACACACACACACACACCTTGCAGTTCGAAAGTGGCTTCACTCAATGAATCGGCACTATGTATTCAGGAAACATCTTGGAGGGCAGCCATATCCTATCACTGCCCAAAGGTTTAAAATGATGGAAGCCAGGGTGGGTTGGAACAAAGCCTTTGTGGTCTGAATGTGGGATGCCCCCCACAGGCTCATGTGTTTGAGCACGTGGTCCCCAGCTGGTGGCACTGTTTTGGAAGGTGGTGGAACCTTTTGGAGGTGGGGCCTTACAGGAGGAAATGGGTCCCTAGGGAGAATGACTTGACACTTTATAGCCCCACTTTCTGTTCACAATCTGCTTCCTGTGATGTGAGGAGGTGAAACACCCAGATGCACACTCTGCCACCGTGGAGCCACCAGCTGCCATGTCTCCCCCTCCGTGCTGGACTGTATCTCTTCACACTGTGAGCCCAAATCAAGCCATCCTACCTGAAGTGGCTTTTGCCTGGTATCTTGTCACAGCAAGAACAGTAATGAATGCAGAGCACAACCTAGAATGACTGTCAACCTGGGGGAGGGACGTGGCAGATCGAAGGTATCCTGTCTTGAATGGACTTCCAAATCATGAATGTTTGTACACATCGCATGCCAAACACCATTAAACTCACCGAGCTTTTTAATTTCGTGTGTCCGCTCATCTCTGGTCAGTGGAACGTAATTCATCTTCCGGCCATTTTCCCCGTAGCCCAGAAGAAAACCCCGTGATCGGCGTGGACTCTTGGCTCCAGACAGGCGTGGTGCCTTCCATGCCACGGACAGCTTGTCGTCTGAAGACCGGACGCGCATGCGCAAAGGCTTGTTGGGCACTTCCTTTTCTTAAAAAGGACATGACATAGAAGCCATTAAACAATACACCTCTTGGAGGTTCATGCCGTGTGTGTGTGTGTGTGTGTGTGTGTGTGTGTGTGTGTGTGTGTAAAATTTCAGCACACAGTGAGTTTCAGACACCCATCTTCGGTAACCAGTTCTAGTAAGATCATGTTGCCCATTTCATACCAAGATAGCTCGGGAACTTAAAATAAAAACATACCACGTGGTGAGGCTGCCAGCCCCAGGTCTTGGAGGATTTACAATGTCCCTTTTCATCTATTTCCTTTTACCCTTGTTAAGCCAAACTATATATTCTCTGGCAAGAGCTAAGGTAGATGTAAAAATACAGCAGAGAACAGCTAGGTCCTATTTATAACTGCTCCCCCCACCCGAAAGGCCTTTTCACAGTAATGTTGAAAAGACAGGCTTGCCTTACCTTAGTAAGCTTAAACACTAACTGAATGAACCAGAGGGTTTCTTCTATTGTTTCTCCATGTGTGAGTCCTGCCCCTGACAAAGCACACTGTTAAAACTGTCCTCCACATCTGTGGCTCTCTTCTTGGGCTATTAGCCAATTTTATGAAATCTTTTTTACTTTTTTTAATGTGTAGCCCAGGCTGGCCTCGAACTCCTGACCCTCCTGCCTCTCTGCCTCTTCAGCAATTTCCTACAGGCATGCGCCACTACAACTGGCTCAAGAAATCTTCTTGCTAAATTCATTCAACTCAAGAAATGCTCTCATGGCTGACTGTCTCAAGGCAGTGTGTCCTGGATGCCATGCTCAGTATTTAAAGAAGTAAGAGTGATAGATGTCGGAACAAGTGTTTATAGATCATGTGACTAACATGTTTCCAGTTCCTAGCAGTGGACAACCTTCCAGCCCTCATGTGGGGATGCTAAGCAAATGAGTGTCTCTAATTGTATGAGCCGTTACGTCCCACATCTTTCTCCTTTACATTAACCCAGCACCAATTATGATTAGTGTTATTAGACTACAAAGTTCTCAGCTCCAATAATTAAGACATAGAAACCAATGTCATAACAGAGTATGAACTTTAAGAACACATACATGAATAGTCATGGCAGATGTCAGCTCTAAAATGTCAGGTGCCTGGCTCCAATGTCATGAGTCTAACCAAAGGACCATCCCTTCGTGGGTTGAGAGATAGAAGAGAGGTAGACAGAGAGAGAATGGGAGCACCAGGGCCTCCAGCCACTGCAAACGAACTCCAGATGCATGTGCCCCTTGTGCATCTGGCTTACGTGAGTCCTGGAGAATCGAACCTGGATCCTTTGGCTTCGCAGGCAAATACCTTAACTGCTAAACCATTTCTCCAGCCCAGATATTCTCATCTTTGGTCAGTGAAGCTTCTTTATGTAGTTGGTAGTGATTACTGGGGAGACTCAGAATTCATCAAAATGCTGAGAATTGGTGACTGTCGAGTTCTCAGTACTACATAGGACATCTACATCACACCCTCCAAGGCTCAGGGAACATTTTGGAAAAGGGGTTGGAAAGAACGTAAGAGCCAGGAGTGCTTTCTTTTCTGTCTTCCAGACATGAAATGGCCATTGCATTCCCACCTCACAATGATCACATTCATGACCTCAGAGTGAATGCCCGGACCTCTACAGGACCTGCACGATTTGGACCCATCAACATGCCATCAAAGATGGTGGAAGAGGTGGGGGAAAGATATCAAAATACAAGGGAGACTATCTTAAAAGAAGAAGGGGTCCAGAAGAAGAGGGATGGGAAGTAAGAAAAGGTAGCAGGGGCCTGGAGAGATGGCTTAGGGGTTAAGCACTTGCCTGTGAAGCCTAAGGACCCTGGTTTGAGGCTCCATTCCCCAGGACCCACGTAAGCCAAATGCACAAGGTGGCGCATGCATCTGGAGTTAGTTTGCTGTGGCTGGAGGCCCTGGTGTGCCCATTCTGTCTCTATATATTTGCCTCTTTCTCTCTCTCTCTTTCTGTCTCTCGCTCTCAAATAAGAAAAGACAAGGTAGTGGAAGAGGACTGTGATCAAAATTCATTATATACAGATATGAAAATAATCAAGAAAAAGTTAAAGAAGAATGCTACAGTTTGCAGCAGGCTCTCACATCATTCATTTATCGTACTTGTCCATGGGATGTCCCTAAGGTAAGGGGGAAACTCGCCCTCACCCCCACGAGACAGCTGAACTGCAGTAAAGTAACTGACCGACCAGGGCCCCGAATCTGCATTCTCATCCCGAGAATCCCATTGAAGCGCACCTCATTCCACACACCTTCCCCCAGCTCATGAATATGAAACAGGGGTTGGAAGTCTCCCTGTAGAGTGTGAACCCACTGCCCTGCCCAGTTGGCACTGAACATAAGAGTGTCAGTCTCCCTGGTTGACAGCTCATGAAGAGAAGGCCTCCAGCCAAAGCCCGTTGCTGTGAAAACATGAAGCTCACTGTCTGGGCAAAACCCACAAAGTAACATGAGAGGCCACCCCTGTAAACACAAGTCACCTCTCCTCCGAGGCTTTGTGTTTTACGTGTTGAAACTTTCCCTCCTTTAACAGACCATCAAGCATCTTGTCTAGATCATCCCGGGACCCTTCCTTCAGCCGATGTGCACATCAAGAAAACCTTCCATATGGCTCGAATTGCTTTGCGATTCAGTTATTTAAGTGTATTCTCTAATCTAAGCTGTGTGTGATTGCTTCGACAAAGCCTCCTGAAATTTGCTGATAAATCTCTGCGGGGCTTTTATCTCACAAGCAGGAAGTCACAACTGCCAAGAGCAATCGGGCTCATGGCCACCAGCTGAGTGTGCTTAGTTCAGACTTGGCAGGACACATTCCCTCATTCACTCTTGGTAGAGTAGAACCAGGTAGCTCATTCTCAGAGCTGCTTGGTGACAGCAGACCCATGACAACTATCTACCTGGCTGGGCAGCTGAGTGAAACAATCACCACCTGGCTGTAGACCAGACACCTAGGCTGTATGGAGCTGCTCTTCCCAGCCTGCATGGTCAGCTTCACAAATCAGCACGCTTCTCAAGTTGCATGAGACAAACCCTGTTCTTTTCACCACCAAAAAAAAAAAAAACCAATATTCAAGCTTTGCCTAGTTGTGATTTATTTTTATTTATTTATTTATTTATTTGGGGGGGGGCGTCATTTTTCGGTTTTTCAAGGTAGTGTCTCACTCTAGCCCAGGCTGACCTGGAATTCACTATGTAATCTCAGGGTGGCCTCAAACTCACGGGATCCTCCTACCTGTGCCTCCTGAATGCCGGGATTAAAGGCGTGCACCACCACACCCGGCTTATTTTTATTTTTTAAATACTTTATTTATTTTCAAGCAGAGAGAGGGAGAGAGAGAAAGAGAATGGTGGCACCAAGGCCTCCAGCCACTGCCAACGAACTCCAGACACATACACCACTTTGTACATCTGGCTTTACGTGGGTACTGGGAATCAAACTCAGGTCATTAGGCTTTGCAGGCAAGCATCTTAATTGCTGAGCCATCTCTCCAGACCATGATTTTTTCATGTACGTGTGTGAGTGGGAGAGCCTGTGTGTTTGTGTGTGTGTGTCAATGTCAGAAGACAATCTCCAGTGTTGGTCCTCGCCTTCCACTGTGTTTTAAGGCAAGGTCCCTTGATGTTCACAGCTGGCCTGAAAGCTTCAGGGTTCTCCTGCCTCTGCGCCCCTTGTCTCTGGGCACACTAGGATTACAGACACTCCCGCCATGTGTCTGGCTTTACGTGGCCTCTGGAGATCCAGCCTGAAGGGTTTGTGATGAAGCCTCATGCTCCATCCCCAGCTGATGGCAATCTGGGAGGTGGAGCCTCGCTTGAGGAGGTGTGTCATGGGATGCAGGGGCAAACCTTGGGTTGTTAGCCAAGCTCCATACTTAAGACTACTTCCATCCCCAGATGTGACTGCTTCCTGCTCATGCCATGCTTTTTGTCACCGTGAGGAAACTTCCCCTTGAGACTATAAGCCGAAATAAATCCGTTCCTCCCATAAGCTCTTTCTGGCTGGGTGTTTTGTCCCAGCAGTGAGAGGTTAACGCCAAGAGGCCGGGACAGAGCTGAGGCAAGTGGTAACCTTTTGTGTCAGCCATCATGAAAGATGTCAAGGAAGGTGATCTCACCAGGGACCCAGACCCAGACCCAGTAAGAACCAGTTAAAATGATGCAGGTCAGCTTAGCTATTTCTTTCTCTCCCAGATTCTGGCTGTTAATTGGCCGGAGAGGGAGTACAAGCAATGGGAGTATTCTGGCAGGGCCCGTGAGGAATTTCAGAGAGGGGCACTGCCCTGTGGGTGTGACCAGGGTGAAACAAAGAAGAAAAAGGCTCTGGCGGAGGGAGGGGAAGGCCTGGAAGCAAGTCCATGGGGCAAGGGATGGAAGCAGAGGGGAAATTCAGAACTCCAGACCGAGCAGGGAGCAACCCTAACTCAAGCTCTGGGAGAAGAGGTAGCATAAGAAACCAAGTGGGAACACCGAATGGGCTGTCGTCATGGAGACTGGCACAGTCCAGAACGATTGGTGTGAAGAGATACACCACCAACCAAGTGTCCTCATGCCTCCTGACTGAGGAAACAGCCTGGAGGCCAGTGGCCATAGCAAGGAATGGGGTGGCTGGACCACAGTGCTGGTGGCAATGCTAAGGAGCAATGCTGCACTCTATCTGCAGGGAGCTCAAGTTCACGCTATTGTTTAATCTTCATCCACATGAGCGACCTTCGGGACTAACATACAAGGCAAAGAAAATAAGGAGCAAAACCCAGACTTTTGTTTCGAGCTCAGCGCCACAGCTTGAGAAAAAGCATGGAGGACTGGTTTGCAAAAAAAAAAAAAAAAAAAAAAAAAAAAAACATAGAAATGATCAAAAATACATATGGGGACAGAGTTAATGTTTCTCAAGGAGCTAAAAATTAAATACCCATTATGACCCAGCTATACCAGTCCTGAATCTTTATCCAAAAAAAAAAAAAAAAACCCTCTATATCCTATCACAGAGTTGCTTGTATGTTCATGTTCACGGCTGCTCACAAGTGCTGGGAAATGGAACCAGCCCAGATGTGGGTAATGAAAATGGGGTGCATATACACAATGGAGTTTTACTCAGCTATAAAGAAAAAGAAAAAGAAAAATGAAGTTAGGAAATTTGCAGGGAAAGAAATGGAATTGAAAAGAAAAAAAATTATACTGAGGTAACCCAAGTCCAGAAAAACAAGCATTCTCTGTCATATGTGAAACTTTTAATGTTTGTGGATTTGTGAACAAGGGGATGTGAGCATTGGCTGCATTTTGAGATAGGAGACAACGAAAGGAGAGCAAGAGGGTGGGGCAGGCAAAAGGAACCGTATAATGTGAAAGTGGGGGGGGAGGCTATGTTGAGGGGGAGGGAAGAAGGGGGAAGGAGGATGAGGGGAAGAGGAAGGAAGGGAAAAAATATTTGATTGAAAACAGCATATGAAACCAAGTTCTTTGCATGATAATAAGAAATAAATTTAAAATAAAAGTTGATAAAATTAACCAGATATAAAGTGGTTTCCAAGATAAAATTTTGGCAAACAGAATGACTGGCGGGCTGCTCAGTAGCTAAATTGGGACATAGCCCTGTCCTGACCCCTAGGTCCTGGCTCTCTATGACCTGGTGACCCCAGAACCAGATACACAAAAAAAGCTAAGACAATTGGCATAAAATATGTCTGCAACACCAGGCATGGTGGCACATTCCTATAATCCCAGCACTTGGGAGGCAGGGGTAGGAAGATCACCATGAGTTCAGGCCACCTTGAGACTACAAAGTGAGTTCCAGGTCAGCCTGGGCTAGAGAAAGTCTACCTAAAAAAAAAAAAAGAATGTTGGGGGCTGGAGAGACGGCTTAATGGTTAAGGTGTATGCCTGCAAAGCCAAAAGATCCTAGTCTGACTCTCCAGAACCTACATAAGCCAGACAGATGCACAAGGAGCACATGCATCTGGTGTTCATTTGCAGTGACTAGAGGCCCTAGCATGCCCATTCTCTCTCTCTCTCTGCCTCTCTTCGTGCCCTCTCTCTCTCTCTCTCTCTCTGCTTGCGAATAAATAAAATTAAAAAAAAATAAAAAAGAAAGAATGTCTGGATAAGTGGATGGACTTGTGACGTCTCTTCCCTAGGGACATAATAATGGAATAGGGGCTTGCAAACTAACAAGAGGGATTCTACATGAAATACAAAGATAGAAGCTGAGACTTTGGCCCAGAAGCTATGTTTTGTTTAGTCTGTCATCTCTGTATCTAGATTTTTTTCATATTTGGACTATGGACCAGTCTGAGAGTCACTTAAGTCCCGTTCAGCCTTCAGGACTCTCTTCTTCCTCTTCATCTGGCTTCATCGTTAACATCCACCATCTAATCACCAAGCTGCCAAACCCTCAGCTCTCCCACCTGCTTATTCTACATCTCAGTGCCAACTTTCATCTCTGAAGTAATTTGTGATCCTATCAGCAAGGTTTAATTGTGTCCCCCTTCATATGTTGAAGTCTTAGCCCCAGCATCTCAGAAAGAGACTATATTTAGGACTAGAGCCTTTTAAAAGGTGTTGGGGTGGGGGGGGGCTGAAGAGATTGTTCAGTGGTTAAGGCTCTTGCCTGCAAAACCTAATGACCCAGGTTCGATTCCCTAGTACCCACATAAAGCCAGATGCACAAAGTGGTGCATGTATCTGGAGTTGGTTTGCAGTGGCTGGAGGCCCTGGTTTGTTCTCTCTCTCTCTTTCTCTCTCTCTCTCTCCCTTCCTCCTTGCAAATAAATAAATGGTGTTATAGGTTTAAAGGAAGCCTTTGGTTGGGCACTGATCCAATCTGATTAGAGTCCTTATAGTAGGAGGGAATATGGGCATGCAGATGCTCATGGAGGGGAAGTTGTGTGAGGACAATGGTGGGAAGGTGACCACCTGCAAGCTAAGGACCAAAGCCCCAGGGGACTCTAAACCTGGCTACACTTTGCTCTTGGGACTTCGAGGCTCCTACAACCATTGGAAATATATTTCTGTTGGGCGACCTCCCAGTTTGTGGCAGACTCGGCAAACAAGGAAATTATTTGCATTATTTTTAAGATTTTTAAAAATATTTTATTTATTTATTTATTTATTTATTTATTTATTTATTTATTTATTTAAGAGAGGGAGAACGGGCATGCCAGGGCCTCCAGCCACTGCAAACGAACTCCAGACACATGCACCACCATGGGGCAACTGGCTTATGTGGGTCCTGAGGAATCAAACCTGGGTCCTTGGGCTTCATTGGCAAGCACCTTAACTGCTAAGCCATCTCTCCAGCCCCAGAACTGTTTTGTTTTGTTTTTTTTTTTTTTTGCTTGCTAATTTTTCCCACCAGAACAAACGTTTTATTCTGGTGAGCCTTTGTCTATCTTGTTCCCATGCTAGCAAACACCTGGACCTGAGCCTGGAAAACCCATGGGCACTGAAAAACTAGATTAAGTAACTAAAGTCTTATTTGTAAGCAGAGTATTTGGACCAGGTAGGGCTGAGCCAGCCAAAAGAAGGTCTTCTGGAATTTGAAATGAAATCTTTGTTTTCAGTGAAATAAAAGAATGGATTCTAGGGGGAGGAAGCTACCACTATTGTCTGGCTAAATGAATATATTATGCCCATCAAATTACCCTCTAAATATTTATGTTTGTGCCCATATATTAATGTCACTCTCACTTTGGGTTAGAAAAGCTTCTATTTTCAGAGGACGGTGACCACTGGGGAGACTCAAAGCTCATCAAAATGCTGGGAAGAGACAGTGGAGTGTTCAGCAAGGAGAGCCACCTCCATCACACCCGCCAAGGCTCAGGGACTATTTGGGAAGAGGTAGTGGAAAGAATGTGGGCTGGAGGGATGGCTGGAGGGGTGGTTGAGACATTTGCCTGCAAAGCCAAAGGACCTAGGTTTGATACCCCGGGATCCACATTAGCCAGATGCACAAGGGGGCTCACACATCTGGAGTTCAGTTGCAGTGGCTGGAGGCCCTGACGCACCATTCTCTCTCTCTCTTTCTCCTCTCTGCCTTTCTCTCTCCCCACAATCTCTCAAACAAATAAAATAAAATAAAACAAAAGGTTTTTTTTTAAAAAAAATGATAATAATGCACGGCCAGCATCAGAAGCTGGTGTCAGGCCTGGAGGGTTGATTGGTTCTTCGACTGATGCCATCCTTTGGCTTTGCAGGCAAGTGCCTTAACCTCTAAGCAATCTCTCCAGCCCTATTATTTTTTATTTTTAGAGAGAGAGAGAGAGAAAAACACCAGGACTTTAAGCCGCTGCAAACAAACTCCAGATGCATGCACCACCTTGTGGCACAGGTGCAACATTGTGTGTTTGTGTCACTTTGTGTCTGGCTACGTGAGACCTAGAGATTTGAACATGAGTTCTTAGACTTCACAGGAAGAGCCTTACTGCTAAGCCATCTCTTCAGCCCGCATTAGTATCATTGTAGGACAACGCCTTTCCTTTGGATGAAGACATACCCAAGTCAGAATGCTTTGTTCATTTAACAGAATTACCAGATGCTTAGCCATTGCTCAGAAGAGAAGCATGGCATACTTTTCAAGTCTTAAAAAGAAAGGAAGAAGTGGTATAGATATATATCAACCACTTACAGACAATTTCTTTAAAATTATTATGTTCATTAAGAATGAAAATACAGGGCTGGAGAGATGGCTTAGAAGTTAAGGCATTTACCTAGGAAGCCAAAGGACCCAGGTTCACTTCCCCAGGATCCATGTAAGCCAGATGCACAAGGTGGTGCAGGTGTCTGGAGTTCGTTTACAGCAGCTGAAGGCCCTGGCACACCCATTCTCTCTGTCTACCCCTCTCTCTGCCTCTTTCTGTCTGTTTCACTGTCTCTGCCTCTGTCTGTCTCACTCTCTCTGCCTCTTTCTGTCTGTCTGAAATAAATAAATATATTTTTTTAAAGAATGAAAATACAGCATTTATCCTGGAGTACAGCTTGTTTGACTTTGTTTTGAAGCTCTACTTTGTATCATACGTTGCAATTTCATCTAGAAATTTCTACTAGGATCTTTATTTTTTTATCACCATGACAAATGGAAGGTCATGTATTCTAGCAGAACACTGTGGCAAACAGAGCTAGCAAACACTCCTGCAGAAAGAGGCTAAACAATGACATGGTGCATAAAACCAACAATGAGGCTGGTGAGGTGGCTAGAGGTTCAGAGCGCTTGCCACTTGGCCTGGAGTCTACAAGTTTGACTCCCCAGAATCCATGTTGAAAATTATGCAGGGCCACACACGTCTGTAAGCCTAGTCCATGGAGTGGGGATAGAGACTGGAGAATTTTATTGGGGTTCACTGATGGGCAACAGTTCCAGGTTGAGGGAGAGAACCTGTCTCAAGGAAATAGGTGGATAAGCAAAAAAGAGAATACTTGACCATCTCCTCTGACCTGCACCCAAATGTGCACAGGCATGTGTATCTGTGCCCACATGTGCACGCACCACACATCACATACACCACAAAACAAATACAGAAAAAATAAAACCAGCAACGAGCTGGCACATGACGGTCTCCAGTCACCAGCCCCCAATATTTCTGTCACACTGCTCATTCAGGAAGATCACATGCCTGCATGTGTACACGCACATGCACACTTGTGAGCACACTCATGGGTTTCTATTAAAGGCATAAGAAATTGATTACCTAGGAAAGAATCAGAAAAATACTTCTTCTAAAATGAATACCATTAAGAACAAATTTATGAGCATGAAATAAAATAAATACTTAAAATACAAATGTAAGATTCAAATAAATACAAGGCATGTATATCTGTCAGTAAAGTGTGTGGAGTCAACATCTCTGAAATAAACATCCTTTTCCGCCTTGCACATATCTTAGATACGCAGTAGTCCCCTCTGACCCAAACCTTCACTTTCCAAGATTCAGTTACCTGCAGTCAACTGGGATCCAGGCATTAAATGGAAAATTCCAGAAATAACGCATAGATTTTAAAATTGTCCACTGTTATGCACAATGTGACAAAAATCTCACAGTATCCCACTCCATCCTGCAGAGGGTTAGGGTGCGTCCTGTGGAGGGTATGAACTGTCCCTTAGTCCAGTATATCCACCATGTGTATGTTACCAACTTGGTTGTCCCTCAGTAACTTTCTAGGTTCATCTCTGCTATTGCAGTATCCCATGTTGTTGTTCAAGTAACACCTCATAGTGGCCTACTGCTCTATCCCAATGCCCAATTCACCTTACTGCATCTAGTCACTTACACATCGTATCATCTCACAGCATGCAAAGAAGGGTAGATGCGGGAAAGTTCACATTCACGTAACTCTGATTATAGTACACCGTTATAGCTCTTCTCTTTCACTGTAGTCATTGTTAAATTCTTATCGTGCCTCCTTTATTAGCTTAAAATGATCATGGGCATATACATATGGAAGAAAGCATGGCGTGTATAGGGTTTGCAACTACTTATGGTTTCAAGAATCCCTGGGGTCTTAGAACAAAGCCCCTGCTGATAAAGGGAATTATTGTATTGCCAGTGCTTTTCTGGTTTTTGTTGTTGTTATTTGTTTGTTTGATTTTGAGGTAGGGTCTTGCTCTAGCCCAAGCTGACCTGGAACTCACTCTATAGTCCTAGGTTGGCCTTGAACTCATGGTGATCCTCCTACCTCGGCTTCCGGTGTGCTGGGATTAAAGGCGTGTGCCACCACGCCCAGCTGAGTGTCAGTGTCTTTCAAGTTTCATCCTTGGCCCCTGCTCTTCTTTCTCCCAATCCTCTCCTGCTTGTGGGCTTCCTCTACCTCAACTATCACTCTAGACAGGATTCCTGAATCCACGTCCAGCTCTTTCTTCCAACTTCCATACCTTTACCTACAAGACTTTTCCATGTCAGCACCTACAGTCACCTCCAGTCCAACAGATCTGAGGAAGAACAGACCATGTCTCCCCACAGCCAGCTGCTTTGGGATTGCTTTCTTCTTCCTTCCTCCTTTCACAGAAGAGGGATTTGGACAGTGCTCTGCACCAGAAAAACTATTTTTTTGTTTGTTTTATTTTTCTTTCAAGGTAGGTTCTTACTCAAACCCAGGCTGACCTGTGATCCTCCTACCTCTGCCTCCCAAGTGACAAAATTAAATATGTGTACCACCATGCCCAGCCAGCAAAACTAACTGAAGGAATGTATTATCACCATTATCTTCAACATACTCACCTTCCTCTCAACAGATAAATGTGTCTCAATGCATGCATGGTACATAAAAATAAAGCATGCCTTCTTGCCATATGGCCTTTGGGTTATCACCCAACGACATTCTAAAATAAGTGCATTCATTATGCATTTTTACCATAAATTAAATACATTCAAGAAACAGCACACAAAAATAGCACTACTTCTCTCAACACAAGAAAAGCCATACAACCAGACAACATCCATGCCCACATGATAAACACACATATACACAAATATGGAGCAGAGATGGAAGACCTAACACAGCACAAAATACCCAGAGGTGTCGGAAAAGAGAGCAAGATGCAATACAACCAAGTTGCCTGCAAGAGCCTCCATTTGTGCGGGTCCCAACCATGAATAGCATTCATTCCTAGATTAAAAGCTTGTGAAGTTTCTAATCAAGCCAGTACTGCCATCTCAACCACCATACTTGGCAGTTAGCAGGGTGACAGTCTCTCCAGATGGACACACAGACACTGCCCCACATGAGGACACGAAGGAACAAGGACCAACGAGTGACACCAGCTGCAGCCCGGCCCTTCAGGCACGGGGCACATTGGCCGAGACCGGGCAGCATGTGTGTTAGTTTAGCAATGGGAACAAGATGAAGGCTTGTGAGCACATGAGTGTGACAGAAGCACAACCCTCTTGCGAGACGTGGCTTCAGTGAAGACATGAACGGAATGAGTGAGCAGTACCTGTGGCGGTCTCATTATATGGTGCTGGACCCTTAATGGGAAAACCATCAATCTCGATCCATTCACCTCCTAAATCGGGAAAATGCAACTGAATAGTTAGAAACAAGGTCTGTGCGATTTTCCACATTGCAGCACATCCTTAAGAAGCTGTTAAGCGATCTTTCAGCAGACTTTGGAAGTAGCTGCTCGGGCCTTGTGAGTGGTCCCACACCTACGCTTTAGGGACAATTCACATTTGGTGTCTTCAGCCAGTCACTGGTCTAGTGGGTGCTAAAATCATCCAGACAAGATGCTAGTAAGTTACATCTAAAAATGGGGACAGTCACTCTTGGTTTTCCGTCTTTGAGCTTGCTATACAAGTCTGAAACGTTCAGGAATCCTTTAATAATTCTAATTTTGGCTTGGCATGAAGAAGCAGGGAGGGAGGGTCCCCCTGAACGAAGGAAGGAAACACAGCCTGCAGTTCCAGGTCAGACTTACCGGGTGGGCTCTCGGCTCTGTAAACCGGGCGGCTGACTCCACTGAGGTTTTCTGCCGTGACCAGCACAAAGTACACTACCCCCGGCTCTGCAACACATGGTTCACATCAAGCCCTCATTTCAAACCTCCAGAAATGCCTACTTTCACTCACTAGTATTAAGTAGCACTCACTGAATTAAGTAGCACGCCTACTGGTAGCTTTTCCTTGGGTTTTTACTAAAACTTACTTTCTGTCATTGTCATTGAATCTCAGCTGACCCAAAGAACTCAGATTTAATTTAGTGCCAATTACAAGGCAAGGGTAATAAACCTAAGTTCGCACACAGTTGATAATGAGCGATTGTAAGGTCTGGAACTCACAGCTCACTAGCTAGTGTTTGAACATATAGTGTCAGAAATGACCAATACTGTTTCCACACAGAAGTTCCAAGTGGAGGGGCCTGGAGAGATGGCTTAGTGGTTAAGCGCTTGCCTGTGAAGCCTAAGGACCCTGGTTCAAGGCTCGATTCCCCAGGACTCACATAAACCAGATGCACAAAGTGGCACATGCATCTGGAGTTCGTTTGCAGTGGCTAGAGGCCCTGGTGCACCCATTCTCTCTCTATCTGTCTCCCTATCTGCCCCCCCCCATGTTGCTCTTAAATAAATAAATAAATAAATAAATAAATAGAAGTTCCAAGTGGAAATCTCCAGAAAGAAAAAAAAGTCAGTGAAACTCACAAAACGTAGCACATAGGAGATCTTTGTTGAACTCCATCAAGCTTCATGAAATTTTCTTTTTCATAGTAAAATGTTCCCCGGGCTATGTCTGCATGTGGTTTTGGACTATTTCAACAACAAGCTACAAAAATACTTCCAGGAATCTTGGACATGCTAATCTTGAAATAATTAGGCTTCACTTTTTGACTTTGGTCTTAAGTTCAAGGTCAAATAGCAGAGGTGTCTTTGGCTGACTTCCTGGAGTTGTTGAGATTCAAAAGAAAGTCTAGCGACCACATTACAAAGAACTCACAGCTTTCACAAACCAAGTATAAGAGCAGTGGTCTTCTTCAAAATAAACTCTTATCTTGTGACAGGTGAGTGAAGGTGCCAGTTCTTTGAAGCGATGCGACTGTGTAAGTAAGGGATGACGGGCTGGAGAGGTTAGATTTCACTCGCTCAGAAGCATTCATGATGCTACATTTCTCAAAGTCAGGGCCATTCCTTTAAACAAAACCCCATTCAGTTCTCGAGCTCAGGACCAGGGACTAGACTACCACTCTGTGGGGCACCTGCTGGGCTCAAGCCTGGTGTGGCTTCTGTCTGACTACAGCGGGGCCTGGTGGTGTTTGAGGTTTGGCACGACTGTTCAACTAACAAAGAAGCATTTAAGGTTCTGATAGAATGTGGAATCGTCCTTGGCCCAGCACTTCCTCCACTCTGGGCTCATTTGTATTCCTGAGAATGCTCGGGAGAGTCTATTTGTTTAGCAAGTGCTGCGGCTCTATTTCATGTGTGTTTCTTCTCTCCAGCAATCATAACAACCCAACGTTTGAGCAAATGTGACCCTGTTCGTGCCTTTGGTCCAACAGAATCTCCATTTAACCTCACAGCTGGACACAGGGGACCACAGAGATGTGGAAGACATTCAAGGAAATGCGTGCTTAGCTGAAGCCAGGAGGAAGGGAAGCTGGCCACTCTCTTATTCGCTTTACACATGTTCTGCTCAGTTACCCAGAAAGTGCAAAGCTACCGTGCAGGAGGAATAAGGACCATAAACCAGCACAGTGGTTCAGAGAAGCCCGTGAGCTCTTTGCGATCAGGATTTACTCCAAGATCAGAATGCTAACACAGCACGAAGAACACCTGGCTTTCTCTATGCTGAATATGTGACTTCTTTGTGGTCCATCTCAAACCTGGGCCCCCAACATGATAGTAGGTAGGATCAAAGAAGTGTCAGGGGAAGAAAGAGCAGTTAAGAAGCTGCATCTAAAAGGCAAAGTGTCAGGCTGGAGAGATGGCTTAGCGGTTAAGACGTATGCCTGTGAAGCCTAAGGACCCTGGTTTGATTCTCCAGGTCCCATGTAAGCCAGATGTACATGGTGGCACATGCGTCTGAAGTTTATTTGCAGCGGCTAGAGGCCCTGACGTGCCTATTCTCACTCTCTCTGTCTCAAATAAATAAAATAAAATAAAATAAAATAAAATAAAATAAAATAAAATAAAAGTAAAACAACTACTTTAAAAAGCAAAGTGTCAACTCCCCTGCAGCTGCACTCTGAAGACAGTACACACTGAGGCAAGATGGAAAATGTTCCCAACCTCCACCATCAAATTCAACTAAAACTTAAATGGGGAAAAATGTTAGTAACTCCTTAGTAACTCCTGTACAGCAAGGGTGTCCTGTGTGGTTTGTAAGTTGTTGTATGCATAAGCTGTGATACATTTTAACTTCTTGTGGTGGAAGAAGAGAACAGGGGCTATTTACTTACGTACACTTCATGCACTTGTGAAAAGTCCAACATTTCCTTAACTTTTTGATACTGCTAGTCTTTGCAGTTCTTCAAATTTTTCAAATTGTCACAATAAGAAAAACTCCACATAGAAGTGGACACACACGATTCAAGGGTCAGCTTGAATCCCTATTATAAAATGGTTTATACATTAGAAATCTCCAGATTAGGCTACTAAACTGTCTAGCAGTCAAGTTTCTATAAACAAAAAAAAAAAAAAAAAGGAAGATTAACAGTATCTTTCCAGAGCACATTCAGAAACTGAAAATTGCTTATTATTTCCTATGGCAAAAAAAGGCATATTGAGCTCAAGGTCCATGGACAGGAATCCTGAGGCGGGAGCAAGATGAAACTAAGAGGCATCGCGAGGAGAGTCTCAAACGTGGCTCCCCATATCCAAAGAAACCCAAGCCCGGTGAGCCCAGCCATATTCTGCATCACAGTAGCTGTGCTATGCAGGTAGCTGAGAACGTGGACTCATAGTGAGCTCTGGAGGGGAACAAGGGCGCGGTGTCACTTACCCACATCCTCAATAAGGAAGGAATACGTCTCCGCATTCACCTTGACGTACTTAAGACTTTTCAGTGACTTCCCATAGGCAATGTTGTAATGCTCCACAGGTCTACTGGTAGCATCTTTGGGTGGATCCCACGTGACCTTCAGGCCCATTTTAGTGGACAGCAGTTTCACGCGCCTTGGCTTCAGTGGGTGGTCCACTATGCAAACAGCGCAACTATCAACTTAGGGCAATGGCAGGTTGGGAAAAGAATTTTTTAGATGTTCTCCAATATGGTTAGTAAAGACATAAATGGCATTTAATCTGTCTGGCCCTGAGGACTTTGAGTGCAGTCATGTTTGCACATTGTCACAGTGTGACAGCAAAACAAACATACCAATCCCACAAGCTTTTCTGTATTTTGGATAACTGTGGGTGGTAAATTTAAACCAAATGGGAACCAAATCAAAATAAATGCTGGGCGCTCTCTGCCTAGGCTATGCTGACATGTCAGGGCAAGAAAAACGAACTCATAATTGGACATATTCTGAAGAGTGTTTATACGCTGAGTTCTTAGTGCTGTGTGTAATAAGTTAGGCAAGTTTTAAAATGCCTCTGCAAAGCATAAAGAAATCGTCATGATCAGGGAGGTTACCTATTGCATCAAAGTGAAGTGATAGAATTGTTCACTTCCACAAAGGAAATAAACCAAGGTCCTCACTGGCTTCAAAGGGACATAAAACTTGGGTTTTCGATGCATATACCTAATTTAAGTATTTCCATACTTTTTCCCCAGAAAAAAATATGACCTGAAGAAGTACTATGGTATCTTATGAAGTTTTAATTTGGAGGGGACTTTCAAAATTACCAGACTGACCCGTAACATTTTGTCTATCCAAATCTCTCGGCTCACTGTGTCACTTACACCATGGTGTGAGACCATGTCAACACATGCTAGACATTCATACAACAGCTGTAACAGTCAAACAAATTTGGTCAAAGGTGGATCTGAAAATGACCGCTTTATGAGTCGAGACACGTTCAGAAGAAAAAAAAGTCACCTAAGAAAGAAAAAATCCTTAAACTTAATTGCATTGAGGAAAATGCATTTGGGATCTCATAGGAGAAAGGGAAGGACACTGGGGGGTAAGGCCACCTACAAGGGTTAGCATGTGATTTGAATACTGAATGAATCCACACAGATGCCTAACATATACCACTCGTTTCTCCTCACAACATTGCCCCCATTGCCTCTGGTGGAAGGGACTGACACAGGAGACAATGTATTGGAGAAGTCCACTCTGAAGGCAAAAGCACAGTATTAGACGATGCGCACTGGCCAAAGTCACAAGACGCTCCCTGCCCACTCCGCATCTGAAGCACCAACAGCCTTGCTGGGGAGAAACGCAGGCAAGCCACTCTGGACGACAGAGATATCGCACGCCAATCACTCCCTTGGCATTGAAAATGAGCCATACTTGATACTCTTGATTTTTCTGTGCCTATAAGAAACTTCTGGGGGAATAGTTCCCAGGGATCCAATACCTCACCCTGACCAAAAGCTGTGTAGAAGCCAAGCATGATGCTCAAAATCTATAGAAAGAGGCTCAGGGTGGTTATTTCTTCCCAGGAAGAAAATGAAAGAGTGCATATGCAAATGTTCTTCACAGTTCATTTCCAGTGGCCCCTTAGGAAAACTCCATTCTTGGGCTGGAGAGATGGCTTAATGGTTAAGGCGCATGCCTGCGAAGCCTAAGGACCCCGGTTTGATCTTCCAGGTCCCGTATGGGCCAGATGCACATGGTGGCACATGCACCTGGAGTTCATTTGCAGTGTCTAGAGGCCCTGGCGTGCCCATTCTCATTTTTTCTCTCGCTCCCTTTCTCTGTCTCAAATAAATAAATAAAATCTAAAAAAGAAAAAAGAAAGAAAAAGAAAAAAAAAGAATAGTTCATTCTTGCACAGATATTCCAAAATGGAAGGCCTGTAAAACCCCCCAAAAAGGGTTGGAGAGATGGCTCAGTGTTTAAGGGCACTTGCTTACAAAACCTGACAGCCTGGGTTCAATTCCCCAGCACCCAGTCATTCCCACACTTCCTAATAAGCATCGTGTATGGCTAACCAAGAGGACTGTCCCACGACAGGACGGAGCAGGACAGGTGGATGAGGATGACCTTGTGACCCCGCCCCGCCCTGCCCCTCACCTGACAGTGCAGTCTAGCTTCTGGGTCAGAAGTGAACATACCGCTCGTGAATGTGCACTCGCCGTGCCCCATGGGGGGGGCAGTGTGCTCACCTGTGGTGGCTCAGAGTGGAACATTGGGGATCCTGTCCCATCCCTCTTCCACCCATTCATTTTAAGCCAGAGTCTTTTTTTTTATTATTTTTTTATTGACAACTTCTATATTTACAGACAATAAACCAAGATATTTCCCTCCCCTCCCCACTTTCCCAGTCACAACTCCACTCTCCATCATATCGCCTCCCTCTCTCCATTAGTTTCTCTTTTAATTTGATGTCATCATCTTTGTTGATCCTAAAGCTTGACTTATTTTTATTTATTTATTTATTTTTTGCATGCTTTGGCAAATCCTGGCTCTCTGTTCCCCTATGGGACTAGGGTTACAAGGCCATGTGGCCACATTCAGCTGTTTTTTTGTTTTGTTTTGTTTTGTTTTTTGTTTTGTTTTGTTTTGTTGTCAGTTCTGAAGATTTAAACTTGGGTGGTCTCAGGTCCTCTCAAGCCCTTGTACTTTCACAGGAAGTGCACTTAACCACTGAGCCTTCTATCTCTCCAGCCACCCCACTTTTAACATTTTATTTTAAGACAAAATCACACTACGTTGCCCAGGCTGGACTTGAAGTACTCTGTAACCCAGACAGACCTTGAACTTCCTCCCTCATCTTGCCTCAGATGACAGGCCTGAGAAAGTATTGGCTCAGGCCCCTTTGAGGTATTCTCGCAAACTTAGCACTGGCCCTGCTGTCTGCTAGACAGCTAAATTGTAAAGCCTTTTGTAAGTTTACTGTATGTTCCTCCAGTGGAGATGGGGTGCACCCTGGAAAGCTATTTAGTCCATGAACTCTGTCTGTTACAGAAGGCAAGCCCAAATGTCGGCAGCGCAGGAATTATAAAGGCTAATGGAGGGGTCACGGGAGGTGACTTCACGGAGTGTGGATAGGACGGGTGAGACCACGACAAACTGCTTTTCATCCCCATGGAGTGCAACATGAGGAAACGAGCTTAAGATGCAGCCAAAGGGATTTCAGGGATAAGTAAGAAGAATTTCCTGTCTATGTCCAGCCCCATCTCCCCACCCAAGGCTGTCTTTGAGTGGAGACAGACGATAAGGTGCCCCAGACAACTGCAGTAGCCAGCTCAAATCTGCAGACTCAAGCAACGTCACACTATAGCACAGTTATTGTCATAGTTCATGCCAGTAAACTTTTGTCTAGATTTAAGAATATCTGGCCAGGTACCAAATGGAAAATGCTACTATCAGTGATCTTCCAGGTACCCGGGCACCATCAGGCTTGACAACTCATGCCATGGCTCCAGGGCCATGTACTGGTTTACTTGGGAATGGAAAATAGGGACATGTCAGTGCTCACATCAAGCTAGAACCAAACTCTAGGGCTCATCCAAGAGGGCTGTCAGAGGCCAGCTTGGGTCAAACATCTTAAGTGTGGGGGCTGGAATGATGGCTCAGCAGTTAAAGGCACTTGCTTGGAAGCCTGACAGGCTGGGTTCAATTCCCCAGTACCTACATAAAGCCACATGCATAAAATGGCACATGCATCTGGAGTTCATTTGCAGGACAGGCTTTGGCACACCCATTCTCCCCCCCACCCCCACAACTTCTGTGCTTGCAAATAAAGTTAAAAAAATATTTTTTAAGTCCAAATGTGGATCTTGAAGGGCAGTTTGATTTAAGGTCATTGTGTGCATCTGTCACTAATCAAAACAGAATATGATGCCTTTACGATGACTGTCCTCGGAATGTCTCCTTCTTCCACACGCAGGCCTTGAAAAAAGTCTCCAGGGCTAATGAAGAACCTTGGGAAGCCGAAGACCAGAGCTAAATCCTCAGATTTAGGTCCAGACTGACCAACATCTAGAGGGTCCGTTCCAGAGAAGACAGGGCACTGCCCCTCGCCTGCCTCTTCTCTGGCTTCTCTAGACACGTCTTGACATCCACCATCGGCTGAGACACTCAAGTCTTATTTAGACCATTTGAAGGAAAGAAGGCCAGGCAATGAGATCAACCCAGGGGTCTCCAACCCAAGTGCCTACAGACAGAGCAAATGATAACCTATTACATGAAGTGGACACACCACCCTGAAGCCAGGTCTTTTCAGTCCCAGGCACCTGTAGACAAATAAGACTTCAGGCCCCAGACTGTCAGATGTCCAGTGTTTTGTCTGTTTTATGCTAAAAAGGTAAAGTTCTGATTTTTCTGTGAAGCCTCTCAATTTTTGGTTAATTGACAACTAATTCCACTTTTTAAAACCTGGGCTAGAGGGATGGCTTAGTCATAAAGGGGCTTGCCTGCAAAGCCAAAGGTCCCAGGTTTGATTCCCCAGGACCCACGTTAGCCAGATGTACAAGGGGGTGCATGTGTCTGGAGTTCGTTTGCAGTGGCTAGAGGCCCTGGTGCTCCCATTCTCTCTGTCTCTCTCCCCTCTCTCCCTCTTTTTCTGTCAAATGAATAAAAATAAAATAAACCACCATAGGGAGGCCTGGAGAGATGGTGGCTGCATGGCAAGTTCTTCAGAATTGAGACATTCCCTTCTGGAAGCAAGAGGGAGGCTCCTGAGACAGGAAGTTAAAGGGGAGAAGAAAGCTGAAACTTACAAGAGCCACAAGGCTCCTCCCCAAGGTTACAGAAATAGTAAACAATAGCTGGAGGAGCAGATTCTGCCAGCCAGATGCCTGCAGGTCCTGCAGTGAGCTCCAGGGACGCAGCTTCTGTAGGCCATCACCTGTGCTGGGGTGGGCTTTTCCGTGGTCAGCTGCCTTTGAATCGTCCGTGCGCCTGTCAGCTTCAGTAACCCTGAGAAATCCATTGGTTCATCAATTTGGATTTTGGTATAATGGTACTTTGGCCTGTCATCTATGCCATATCTGGGGTGAATAGATGTTTTTTTTTTTTTTTTTTTTTTTGGTTTTTCTTTTGATTTTTCGAGGTAGGGTCTCACTCTGGCTCAGGCTGACCTGGAATTCACTATGTAGTCTCAGGGTGGCCTCGAACTCTAGGAGATCCTCCTACCTCTGCCTCCCAAGTGCTGGGATTAAAGGCGTGCGCCACCACACCCGGCTTAATAGATGTCTTTTTGTGTCTCCCCAGAGGAAAAGTCTCACACAACAATGGCTCAGTGGGTAAAGTGATTGCAGTGCAATCATGAAGGTCTGAGTTTGGATCCCTAGCACCTACGTAAAATGCCAGGCATGGTGGGGTGCATCTGTAATCCCAGAGCTGGGGAGGCAGAGATAGGAGAATCCCTGGGGCTTGCAGATTAGCCCAAGCAGTGAGCAATAGGGCCAATGAGAGACACTGTCTCAAAAAGTAAGAATCTCCCTATGTGAGAAGACACACACAAGATCAGCAGATCAGCCCCAGCTCAGTGGCCAGTCATCAACCTCGACCTTGACCCCGGCAGCAAACCTTCAATTGCTGATCCAGACAACCTCCCAACGTCCCTTTCAATCCTGAGACACCTCTGTGAGTCAGGGCCCAAGAGGAAAGACTGAGTGAGAGGCTAGAGAAGAACAGGAGCCGCCTCAGCTCCTGACACAGGATGTGCAGATCCGGCCAAGGAGTGCCATCCCACCTACACTCCTCCTTCCCTCCCCAAGAGACGCAAGGACTTGGGAAACACCATGACCTGGGCTCCAAGCGATAATGGAGGCTCGTGGGGGAGGGGCTTGGCTGGGGGGCAGGATGCTAACCCGGCTTGGCAACTAGCCAAACGGATGGGTCACATGTGTCCATGTGTGACCCTACCACTTCATACCAGTGCACTCTGCACCTACAAGACAGATCTATGTGACCCCCAAACTAACCTCAATATCTCACTGTTCCATGACTTCATCCGGGTGTCCCCAGCATGATCCCCCCAAGTCAGATGCTCAGGACCATCCCTGAATAAGGCCAGCCCACGGTGGATGCGAACACAGGTTTCCCCTCACAGGAGTTCTGTCCACGTGATTCCTCAGAACACAGAGATGCAAAATCCAGTAGTTATGAAAATGAACGGAGAAAGATAGGACCCAGAGAAGTGATTCTTTCTGGATTCAAAGATGTTGCTTTTGTTAGTTTGTCTGTTTTGTCTCATTTAAAAAAATAAATAAATATATTTATTTATTCATTCATTCATTTATGAGAGAGAGAAGTAAGCAGAGAGAGAGAGACAGATAGAGAATGGGCACGCCAGGGCCTCCAGCCACCCACTGCAAATGAACTCCAGATGCATGTGCCACCTGATGCATCTTACATGGGTTCTGAGGAATCGAACCTAGGTCCTTTGGCTTTGCAGGCAAGCACCTTAACCATTAAGCCATCTCTCCAGCTCTCATCTTTTAAAAATATAGTTACTTCAGTTGAGTCTCTAGGTAGGGGGAAAGAGAAAGGAAGGTAGATTGGGGTTGGGCAAGGGAGGAAAGGACAAGAGGCAGAGGGAGGAGAGATTGCCAGAGCACCACTCACCCAAGAGGAAAGGTGGGAGGAATTTTCTCTGTTACTTTGAATTTACTCTGTTGTAATTTTGAAGCAGACTGGTGTTAGACAAACATGCCATCCCATGGAAAATGCTGGAACATGATCAGCATTTGATAAATACTAGATGCATGGGATGATATTTCAGTTTTGATCTACACACCATTCACCATCTGGACACAGAGAGTAGATGACAAACAGGCAACTTTTTTTTTTTTCCTATTTCTGGGTCTTCACCAAACAGCTACCACTGACAGAATCATTTCAGATCCTGAAGCTAAAATCTGCAGCTGTGGGGAAACCCACAAATAAAATATTGACTGGATAGAAGCAAATATTTTCTGAGGCAATTACCGGCACACTAGTGATCCAAAAGATTGCTATTTATTCTTTGATTTTTCTCCCAAGTACTCACTGAAGAAACTTATGTAACTGAACGTCAGTTTGACCTGAAAACCACATCTGAAAAGTAGGTTTGTGTTACTCTTTGAGTCTCCCAAGGCCTGGCCACACTATGCTGGACAATCACCGATTCTTACTACCATCTGTTACATGTGAAAGAGCCAACAGGATACCTCTGGGCAAGCAAAAGAAAAGGGCCCACATGTTACTATTGGACCAATAAATAATAAATCACTTATCAACTTTATTTCACCTGATAAGTGCATAAAGAAGCTTCTCCAGAAATTTTAAGCATGGGACATAAATGTGTTTATTTTGAACATGTGAATTCAACACCAAATGAAGAAGTCAGAGACTGTGCTCAAATGGGCTACCTCCATCACCCTACTTCTCACTTCAGCATCCCTGCTCTAGCTCGGGACCATCAGACAAACCCAAAAGGGATTTTGAGCCTGGTGCAAGCCAGAGGGCCCAAGCCAGAGGGCAACAGGCCTGGGCCCAGCCCAGAGAGCTGCCAGAGTAAAGTCAAATGCAGTCTCCTCCAGGAGGGCACACCCTGTGGCTTCCATGCCATTAATGCTGCCAGGCAGAGAAAGTTGTCCATTAGAGACCAGTCTCTCCCCCCTCACCATGGACCAGCGGAGTATGGAGTGGAGGAGGCCAGACGTGTCCCTCTGCCAATGCTCCTTGACAAACAGGACAATGAAGTCCCCTTACATACAGACATCTCCAGCTGGCAGTCTGCTCATCCCCCTCCACTGGACATGACAATCACCCTGTACTGAACTAACAATTGAGGTGTATTGACTCCTCAGGGTGAGAATCAGTACAACTTCACCTTCAGTAGACTCTTTCCCCTATCTGTGAGCCACCAAAGTCCAGAATGGGCCTCCTGGGGCTGAATACCTGTCTGACTAGCAAGTACTAACTGGGTCTCTTCTGTATGGTTAGAAGGTAACATGTGTTTAAGCATTTGGTTCCCAGCTGGTGGTGATGTTACTTGCTAGGAAGTTAGATTAATGTAGCCCCTGGTTGATTCTTTTTTTTTTTTTTTTGAGAGAGAGAGATACAGAGAGAAACAGAGAGAGAGAGGAAGAGGCAGAGAGAGAGAGAGAATGGGCGAGCCAGGACCATTTCAGCCTCTGTGAACGAACTCCAGATAAATGCGCCCCCTTGTGGGCAAGCACAGCATTGCGTGCTTGAGTCACTTGCGTCTGGCTAAACGTGGGACCTGGAGAATTGAACAGGCATTCTTAGGCTTGGCAGGCAGGTGCCTTCATTGCTAAGCCGTCTCTCCAGCCCTGATTCTTTTTTTTTAAATAATTTATTTATTTATGGAAGAGAATGAAAGACAGAGAAAGAGGCAGATAGTAAAGAAAAAGAATGGGTGCACCAGGGCAAATGAACTGCAGAAGCCTGTGCCACCTTGTGCAGCTGGCTTACATGGGTCCTAAGGATTCGAACTGGGGTCCTTTGGCTTTGTAGGCAAGTGCCTTAGCCACTAAGTCATCTCTCCAGCCTCCTGGTTGTTTCTTTTGGGTGGGTTGTTATAAAGTGAGGCTACTGCATTTGCTTGGCCCTGTGTATGTGAGGCTGGTCCCGTCCCACTCCTCTGCCATATTGTAATGCAGCCGAGGGGAGCCCTCACCAAAGGCTGTGGGATGAGGTCTTAGGCTTCAGTCTCCAAAAACGTGATCTGAGTAAACCTCTTTTCGTTATAAAGCAATTCAACAGGTAAAACATGGGAAAAACATGGGACAGGGGCCTGAGATACTCGAAATTCAATGCATAGTGCCACATAGAAAAGCTGGGTGTGGTCAAGCACATGTCTAACTCAGTCCTGTGAGAAGCTCTGGGTTCAGTGTAAGACTCCATTGCAAGGAAGCATGCACATGAGTAACAGAGGAGGACAGCCAACATTTTCCTCTGAATTCCACAAGCATGCACACCACACACCAATAGTAATAATTATTATTATTGGGCTGGAGAGATGGCTTAGCGGTTAAGGCATTTGCTTGCAAAGCCAAAGGACCCAGGTTCGATTCCCCAGGACCCATGTTAGCCAGCTGCACAAGGGGGCACATGTATCTGGAGTTCGTTTGCAGTGGCCGGAGGCCCTGGTGTGCACCCATTCTCTCCCTCTCTCTCTCTCTCCCTCTTTCACTGTCAAGTACATAAATAAAAATAAAATATTATTAATAATGATTATTATTATACATCCTGACTCCTCTTCTAACATTTTCAGGCCATAAATGTGGTTTCCATAATTGGCTGTGGTTCTCCAGGGCTGACTCTGGGTCTCTGGGTCTCTGGTATCTGGAGTCAGTCCTTGTAAAACACCCCAGAGCTGGATCAGCTTTGCACACAAAGCCTCTGCCCCTACCATGGAGCAGCCACTATAGCACTGTCATCAGGTCACAGAGAAACATTAAGACAAGCAGATGTCCAGGGTCCCCTGCAGGGTCAAGGGCAGCCCGGAAAACTCAGCCCAGCTGTGCAGACTTTAGGCCTGCCTGAGTTGTGTTGCCCACTCCATCTCCCACACAATGCTAACTTGCTGGATGCCCCTTCATTCCCATGGTGCCCTGCTGCATTTACACAGCGAGGTGTCACACAACTCATCTAGAGGCTAGAAAGACTCAGGCAGACCTGGGGACATCACTGGCAAGTAACTGTGGCATCCCTGGCTACCATCAGCACTCCCTGGTGAACACTGGAGCCAGCTGGACCCAGGGGCCTCACTTTTCCAGTCACTGAAACTGAATTTCCTGTGCCAACCTCTCCAGCATTTTGCAGCTTATTTGGTAACCACAATGCATCACTTTATTCCGACCAGAAGGCTGAGTCCCCAAGCGTGCATGCCAAAGTGCCCATGAGAGCTCTGGATGGAATCTGCATACAACTGTGAATCACATCCTTGCTTCATCAGCTCCAAGAAGCCCACTGGTGAAGCTATGTAAATCTCAAACTGGGAACCTCTTGCCAGTCTTTACCGAGTCTGCCAGAGGCCATTCCTGTCCTTTGTCAGCACCACCGACCCTCACTCGTCTCTGTGGATGGACGGTTCACCTTAGAGGGTTGCGAGTTGTCGCAGGTCCAGCAAAGAGGTGATCCTCACACTTGAATATAGAACCCAACTCCATGCTACCCGGCACTGTCTGGGTACTGTGGCACACAAGTCAGTCACACAGGGCTCACCACGCACTGCTACGGGAGTCTCCCAGCACAAGAGTCCCAACCTTCACTAAGGCCACCCGCACAGTCCTGTGGTGCTGGCTCGAGGCCTTCACTTCGGGCGTGTGGTCACTGCCTGATGTTTATTTTTTTGTATTAGTACTAGCAGCATTTCATAGATAATTTAATGTATTTTGATCAGAATCCCCTCCCATTACCGTCCTTTGCCCCCCATTCCCATTCAGTGAACATTCTGTTCTTTTTTTAAGTTTAATTAATTAATTTATTTATTACAGACAAAGAGAGGGAAAGAGAGAGAGGGAGAGGGAGAATGGGAGCGCCAGGGCCTCCAGCCACTGCAAACAAACTCCAGATGCGTGAGCCCCCTTGTGCATCTGGCTTACGTGGGTCGTGGAGAATCGAACCGAGGTCCTTGGGCTTCACAGGCATGTGCCTTAACCGCTAAGCCATCTCTCCAGCCCAACATTCTGTTCTTTCTACCTCATCTCTCTGCTATTTTGATGTCTGTCTCTTTTGTTGTTGTTGTTTTGCCCTCCTCCACTGTCCATGACGGGCCTAGTATTCTGCAATTAACAACAGTCACTGTGAGGTCATGTGAGCAACAACCACTTCCTGTACAGAAGACAGCATTCCAAAGCACTCCTCCCCATCCTCTGGCTCTCACGGTCTCTCTCCATGCCCTCTTCCGAAATTGGGAATGGCTTTTTGTGAACAAAGTTTGCCGAGAATATTCTTTCTTTGGGCTAGAGAGATGTCTTAGCGGTTAAGGTGCTTGCCTGTAAAGCCTAAGGATCCAGGTTCGAATCTCCAGGTCTCATGTAAGCCAGATGCACATGGTGGCACATGCATCTGGAGTTCGTTTGCAGTGGCTGGAGGCCCCATTCTCACTCTCTCTGTCTCCCTCTCTCTGTCACTAATAAATAAATAAATAAAAATAAATTTTAAAAGAAGAATATTCTTTCTTTGCGTTCAGGGGAAAGTTGGAGTGAAGAGAAAACATACAGTCATGCAGCTTGCTCTTCATCACTTCCCACTCCTCCTCTCCCTTCACCCTTTCGCCCTTCTCTTCGAAGCCAGGAGAGGCCTATGAGGCAGAAGACCCAAACACAGCACACCACAAGGAAGCATCAAGGAATTCCATTCCAAAATAAGTAGTAAGTAACAAAACAAAAATCAAATCCCCAAGTCATTCGGGACCGACTGTGGTTTGCCCAAAGGGTACTCTTGAAATAAACCTGCCTTCTCCTTCAGTTTGCACGGAATCCAGAAACGGCCATGGCAGTTAGACACCGTGGGTGGGCCTCCCCGAGGTCATTCCCCACTTCTTCTCTGTCCCTTGATTTCATCTGACGTAAGCACGGCATGCTAAGCATACAAAGTCATGATGGTCAGTTTGTATTGCAGTCAGGATATGTTTATGAGCAAGCGTGGCCAGTGACATGGGCAGAAAGCATCCTAGAGGGGCTTTCATGTACAAAGCCCTTGGTAGTTTCCTCCCTTTTCTCCCTCCCTGTGATGTCAATGTGGTCCCCAGAGAGGCAACTGCCATCTTATTTATTGATTTATTTGTTTATTTGTTTGAGAGAAATAGGCAGGGAGAGAGAGGGGGGAAGGGAGGGAGGGAGAGACAATAGGCACGTGTCAGGGCCTCCAGCCACTACAAACGAACCCCAGATGCGTGTGCCCCCTTGTGCATCTGGCTTACATGGGTCCTTTGGCTTTGCAAGCAAGCGCCTGAATCTCTAAGCCATCTCTCCAGCCTGCAACTGCCATCTTAAAACAGGAGATGACAAGCCTGAGAATGGTGACACTGTCAGCCATAGTGGAGTATAAATGGGGTGACTCGGATCCCTGTTGGCCTTGTAAAACCCCTGAGCCAGTCTAGGTCTCTCCGCTCCCAAGTTTAGAAGTCCGTGAGATGAGTAAGGGATTCCTGTACTTTCTTGGTCACTGCTAATTACATGCTGTGCTATCAACAGCCCAAGTCCATTCACTTCCATGCTTCATAAAATCAAGTCACATCTAGTAATGTATAAATAAGAGATGCTCTAACGTTAACTTACTTCTGTTTGTTGTTTTTTTTGGAGCATGTGCTGGAGATTGAATTTTGAAAATGCCAGTGCTTTTCTTGTCAGTATGCCATTGACTTGAGAAAGCACATCTGTCCCAAAAGGGATGAAGCCAGGAATGAGAGTGGGTTTACCCAGCATGGCTGGCACGATTTGATCATTAGGATTTGAGGTTTTAAAGCTCTTGGCTGTTTTATTTAGAAATGAATGTAAGCAAAAGCTACTGTTGCAAGGGAAAAAGTAAAAAAAAAAAAAAAAAAAAAAAAAAAAAGAAGCAATTTTTCTATCTACCTCACCAGCCTTCCAGAGTGGCTTAGCAAGATGACTTGGAGGTACTCTGTGGCTTTATCTCCCTTTAACAACCATGAAGTGGACGTGTCACCTCAGTGAGCCACAGAAAGCCAATGCTTACAGATAGGAAGAGCGTGCAGTCCCGATTCCGGCTGATGACTCAACTAAAAACCAGTACTTTCCAGGTTTTCAAGGGATCTTTTGCACATTCTTCAAATTCAGTTTGCCACCCAGCAATACTTCCTTAAAGGATCACCATTGTTCACTGGTTCAGCTAAAACTCAGCCCACTGTGAACTGTTTGCTATGCCAGCCAAAAAAAAAAAAAAAAAAAAAAAAACTCTGAAAATCCATTCCTTTTCCCAAATGTGAAAGTCATTGTCCAACTATGTTAAACATTTGGCCATTCTTATGTCCCAAGTCACCACACATCTAACTCAGAAAACTCCCTAAAAAAAAAAAATGTCCTTAGAAGAGAAGCCAGCAAATGCTGTCGGGAAGTAGGTAAGAAATACAGCACGCTAGACAGATGTGACGGGGAGCCACAAGGACTCGGTGACAGCCCATGTTTCTGGTGAATCATTTTTAAAGCTATTTCAGACAAGTACTTAATTACTATTAATGGGTATAGACAAAGACAAATTAAACATAAGGGGAAAATGTACATCCCACATAATGAGCAAAAAGGTTTATGTTTTACAGTAGGTTCATTTGTGATATAGAGAAAAATATATACATATATATGGAAGTAAAAAAGAAGAAAGGAAAGGAATATTGGCTGAATAGCTATTGCAGTAGTCACTATTTCATTGCTAGGACTAAACACCCAACCAGAAGCAGCTTATGGAAGGAAAGGGTTGACTCTAGCTTACAATTTCAAGGGAAAGTTTCATTGTGGTGGGGAAAGCCTGCCTGAACAGGAAGCTGGCTTACAAAGTCCCATGTCAGCAGCAGGGAGGGGACAGGAAGAGTGAGATAACTACCACCAGCAAGGGCAGGGGGTGGGGGAGGACTATAAGACCAACACTCACTCCAGTGACACACCTCCTCCAGCAAGGCTCCACCTCCCAAGGACCCTGCAACTTTCCCAAGTTGCCACCAGCAGGGGATCAGTATTTAAAAGACATGAGGCTATGGGGGACATTTACATTCAAAACTCCACAGCTATCTAATGCCAGTCAGTTCATTTATCCAACAGGTATTTACTGAGCACCCACCAGGGGTCGGGCTTTAAGAGAGGCACCCACCGAGGGTGCAGAAGTGGGTCTTTTCTCAATTCTCTCCCATCAGACCCTGTGTACTACACTCTGGTGTTTCTCTAAATGGCCACAGCTAATAAGAGCTGTGATCAAGCCCAGACCCACTTGAAATCACACTCTCTCTGCCCTTTCTGCTCCATTTTGTTTCCTCTCAGCTGCACTTCTAACAAAATACAATAAATATGCACTAGAGAGAAATCAGAGCCAAACACAAGAAACGGAAGGCCATCAGTAACAGCGAAAATCATGGAGATCCATCAGCTCACTGGACTGAACAAGATTGCGTGAAAATCTAGATGATTCCATGTTGCCAAATCCTCATCTCTTAAACCTCAACTTACTCTGTTTGCAATGACAACTGAGCACTTCTCCTGGGTGCCGCCCTTCTCCTCACTACAGGCACTTCATTTTCCTCCATTTTGGGAAAGATACTTTGCATTCAAATGGTTAAATCTTCAAAGTTGGGGTTGGAGAGATGGCTTAGTTAAGGCGCTTGCCTGCAAAGCCTAAGGACCCAGGTTCAATTCCACAGGACCCACATAAGCTAGATACACAAGCTGGCACTTAAGTCTGGAATTCATATGCAGTGGCTGGAGGCCCTGGCACACCTATTCTATCTGCCTCTCTCTCTCTCTTTCTCTCTCTCTCCAATAAATAAATAAAATATTTAAAAATTTTAAAAATCTTCAAAGTTAAGGAAACTCAGATGATATGACTCAACATCTCCTCTTCAATCTGCCCATGAACATCACTCTCAGTGGTCTTCAGCATTCCCTATGGTTTAGCAATGAGACTCTATCAAGTCCACACCTCCTTTAAAGGTGAGCAGCCATGAACGTGTCCTTCAACTGGGTGACATGGAGTTACTAAGCAAAGCACTGCCTTGAGAACACAAGTTAGGAGCTCAAAGGCTTACACATAAGGAGGTGTTCTGCAATCCACTGAGCGGAGTATGTGAAAAGAAGAGTGGCCGAGGGCCACTGCTTGTGGTTTGGATGTACAATGTCCCTTGTACATACTTGTGTTTGAACACTTGCCCTGCCCCACAGATGGTGGCACTGTTTTTGAAAGATGGTGGAACCTTTAGGAAGTGGGGCTTTGATGGAAGAAGTGGGTAACTGGAAGATCTGAGACCTGGGTCCAAATCCCAGTACAAGTGTGTACAAGATGATGCCCCTTAGGAAGGAAACCTGTGTGCCTTAGTAGCTCTAAATTCTGTTCCCACTGGAGAAAGATGAGATGGCCAAGGTCACCAGATGACCAAGAAGACAAAGTGGAAAAACACACAGGGAACTATGTGAACGTCACAGCCAACTAACAAAGTTACTGTGCAAAGGCAATTAAAACATCCACCTAGGGGCTGGAGACATGGTTCTGCAGGTAAGGTGCTTGCCTGCAGAGCCTAAGGACCCAGGTTTGATTCCCCAGGACCCATATAAGACAGATGCACAAGGAGGCACATGCATCTAGAGTTCATTTGCAGTGGCTAGAGGCCCTGACATGCCCATTCTCTCTCTCTCTTCTTTTCTCCCTTTCTCAAATAAATAAATAAGATATTATAAAAATAAAACACCCACCTAGGAACACATCATAAAGGTGGGAAGCAAGTGGGAGCACAGGCTTTCCCTAAGACAGTCACACCACCATGGACCCACTTCTGCCATGAACATGAGACCTCGGCAGTGAAACAGGGGCACATTCTCTTTTTCTAATCACATTTATAGTTCCCAACTTATGTTTGAAGTGTAGCATTCTACTTTATATATGCGAGCCATAATTAGAATAGTAATTTGCAGTCTTCTCCCTTGGTACACAAACCAACCATGAGAATGGAGGCATGAGGCTGGGAGAGAGTCGCATTAACAATCACCACAGCCACATCCCTCCACGCTCTTTCTTCTCTCCACCCTCCCCCAGTCCTTGCTGTGGCTTTGATCTGGGCACCAGGGACATCCTAATAACTAAAGTCTACTGACCCTAGCTTTAGGCTTCAAATCTCTTTCTTAGTAATGTTTAATGGACTATTAATGAGTAATTTGTCTTTCCCAACTTAATAGCTGCAGGAAGCTCCAGTAAATGGCAAACGTGCCAAAGGCAGTTCAAGAAGGGAAAACACAAAGCAGATAATTGGACATATGTGCTAATTTCCTGATCTCTCTAAGGCCACAGCTGCCACTCAGTATTTCCCTCCTGCTAGACGTGAAGGGAGCAGCCCACAAGCGGTGGGACCGCCTCCGAAAGGCCGGGAGCGCCCTCTATGGGCCGCACAGCGCAAGCCACCGAGTCCTGGGAGGAAGATGCCAAGGTTTGACTCAAAAGGAAAAACTTAGGAAGAAGGAAAAGAGGATGTGCTCGTGTGAATGACCAATACTTCCTGGATCCGAATGAGGCAAAGATGCGGACGCCACAGTAGCCACTGCTGTGCGCCAGCTACCTGTTCCCCCAAGGCACCAAAGTTGTCAGTGTATCCTGACATGAAGATTCTATGCATTCAGGTAAATACATACAGAAGAATATTCTCTCTGTAATATCCGCACCTCCGACATCCCTGAAGTCCCACAGGGAACAATGACCAGAGATCTGCTCTACAATTGGCACAGGACAGTTGAGTGTCACCTGGGACACTTGTTTTGAGATCCCAACCCTCCTCTCTTCTTGAGATTGGCAGAGTAAATGTCCCTAAAGGGATTTCACTGAATCCCCAGAGCCAAGGAAGGTGGGCACCCAGGGATCCAGGGACTGGGAAAGATATCAGAGCTGATTCCTCCCCCACCCACCCCCACCCCCACAACCACCCTGTCCAACCTCTGGAAAGAATGCAGCCTTTGCTTTTAGCCCAGGGAGAGCTATTTGGGGCATATTATGGTACTCCAGTAAGATAATAATATTTTACTGTTTTAAGCCACAAAGTTGATGGTCATTTGTTACAGCAACAACAGGAAACTAATATAATCCACCACTCCCCATCCTCCCCCCTCCTGTTGGCAGGGGATGGGCTTTTAGGACTTAAATATGGATATGCATTGCCCCGGGAGGACATACTGATAAGGCGTAGATTTCCCTGGTGACGACTCTCCTTGAATTATCACTGTGCAACCTTATTACAGCCTTGGACCCCACAGTAAGGACTTTCCTGTTCATAAAATGAGTAATGCAAGTCTCCCGTTTGCTGGGCTCTGATGTCCAAGCCCCAAAGGGAAGCGTGCATTCAACACCTGCTTAGAAAGAAGACAGAAATCAATGGAGGAAACGCTGAAGCTTTGCAGGCAGGCTAACCACAGGAAAATGTCCAAGGGCTCTCCATTGACCAGGTCTATCTGCAAGTGCAGACCAAATGCTTAAGTCAGGAGTGGAACCCTGACAGTGCTGAGACCCAGACCGGTGCACCTTGGCTTCTAACCCACATCCTTCTGTGTGTGCCAAGACCTCTCCATCATTTTGAACTCCTTTCTACTCTAAAGTTTATGAGAAGCCCACATAAGTTATGCTTGGATAGGTTTTATTGAGCCTTATTTATTGTACTAGAAATCAAATGTATTAAAAATTAAAATATCTATTGGGCTTGGGATGTGGTTTTGTGGTAGGATGTTTGCCTAGCATATGCAAGGTGTTGTGTTTGATGCTCAGAACTACATAAAAAATAATGTGCTTATCAATTCCTTGGTAAAAATAACAAGAAGGAATCCTTATATGTTGCCATAGAAACGTGTTTGGGGGGAAAATAATCATTTCCAAGACAAGAAACCATGTTCTAGCAAGATGAGCCCATTGGTGCAATAGTGGCACGACTGTTACAGAAGTAACCAACTGCTTTCTAGTTGGATTTGAGGCCAGCTCCACAGGAGGGAATTCATGCCTGGTACTAGAAGGGACAAATAACTACTGTTGTTTTAGTAAATTGATATCTTGTGCCCATTAAAAATGCCCTCTAAATATTTATGTTTAGGCTCATAAATTAGTGCTGCTCTCACCTTTGGTCAGAGAAGCTTCTTTCTGCAGGTGGCTGTAATGACTGGGAATACTCAGAGCCCTTCAAAATGCTGAGAATAAGAGACTGTTTGGTGCTCAGTTACTAAATGAGACATCTCCACCACCCATTCCAAGGCTCAAGGAAGATCATGGAAGAGGTTGCATAAAGAATGTCAAAGCCAGAGGATGGGAAGAGTGCTTTGAAATGCTGTCTTTCAGGCATGACGTGGCCATTGCATTCATGACCTCACAGCATCTGTTGTTACCTGCACAAATTTGACTCCATCAATATTTCAACATGGATGATGGAGGAGGGCAAAAAAGACAACAAAATAAAAGAGGCACTTGTTGGAAAGAAGAAAGGGTCCAATAGCAGGGGATGGGAGAGGTGACAAAGAAGATAATGGGAGATGACTGTGATCACAAGGCTGGAGAGATGGCTTAGCGGTTAAGGTGCCTGCCTGCGAAGCCTAAGAACGCTTGTTCAAATCTCCAGGTCCCACATTTAGCCAAATGCAAAAGTGACACAAGGGTGCAATGCCGCACATGCCCACAAGGGGATGCACACATCTGGAGTTTGTTCACAGTGCCTGAAAAGAACCTGGCATGCCCATTCTCTCTCTCTCTCTCTCTCTCTCTCTCTCTCTCTCAAATAAAAAAATTGTCAATAAAATGTTTTTTAAGGGTTTCTAGAGACTGGGGAGATAGCTCCATAGTATAAGCACTTGCTGTGCAATCACGAGGACCTGGGCTGATTTCCCAGCACGGGCATAAAAGCTGGGCATAGCAGAGCACACCTGTAGCTCCAAGATCTGAGGGAGGCGGAGACAGAAAGATCATGGGGCTTGCTTGTCAGCCGTCCTGAAAGAAAACTGACAAGCTCCAGGTTCAAGTTCAGCAAGAGACTCTGTCTCAAAGAAATAAGGCAGAAGCACTGTAGATAAAGGCACCCAATGGCCTCCTCTGGCTTCTGCACAAGTGTGCACAAGGGGCGTGTATCGGTACACATAAGTACATACACCACATGCACATTGCATGTGCACACACACACATTTCTAAACATTGGGAGGCTTTCACACCTACCAGAGTAAAAAAAAAAAATGTAGCAAAATTCAAGTTTTCACTTTAAAAAAAGCTCAAATTTTATCCCTGGCAAGAAAGGATAGTTCTTATGCTACTACAAGCAACAGACTCCCAGTGTTCTTTTTGTTTTGAGAGAGACAGAGAGAAAGATACAGAGACAGAGAGAGAGAGAGAATGGGCACGCCACCAGCCTCTCTGCCACTGTGAACGAACTCCAGACATGTGTGCCCCCTTTTGGGCAAGTGCAGCATTGCGCCCTTATG
Source organism: Orientallactaga sibirica (assembly GCA_036365145.1). Classification (NCBI taxonomy): domain Eukaryota; kingdom Metazoa; phylum Chordata; class Mammalia; order Rodentia; family Dipodidae; genus Orientallactaga; species Orientallactaga sibirica. The sequence continues at coordinate 11,845,787 of JAEOAD010000284.1, forward strand.
TCACTTTTGCGTCTGGCTAAATGTGGGACCTGAAGAATCAAACTGGCGTTCTTAGGCTTGGCGGGTGGGTGCCTTAACCACTAAGCCATCTCTCCAGCTCCCCTTGCTCATTTTTGCGAAGATGTATGTGAGAGTATCAAGCCAGTATTCATACTCTGTAGTCACATTAAGTAAATATGGTATCCTACTTTTAAAAGCAGACTCAGCTGCTAACTCAGTATCACCAGGTGCTTTTCCTTGATGTTACCCTTGAACTTGGGCAATCACCAGAATGGCTTATGAGCCTTCTCTGTTTCTTTACACAGAATATTAAGAAAACATGCATCAAGGGTGGAGACCTGGCAAAAATTGATCATTTTACTTGTGATATCAAGTACATTCTGACTTCAAATTGGCATATCTCCTTTTTTGTTCGCTGCAAAAGCTGGAAGATTGCTCATATTTTCTAGTGCCTCTTCCTTGATTCATGGACAGGCTCCAACAATTTCACACAGCAGGTTTTCAGAACCTCCCTGCAAACATTAACACCAGGAAAGAGCAAAGGGCACCTAGTATTACTTTGAATATAATCTTGACCTGGAGGGGTTTTTGAAAGGGTCTTTAAGCGTTAAAGATGAAAACAAAAATCACCCTCCAGCCACTCCGAGATGCCACTGTAAATATATCCTGTCTGACAAGCATCATCATGACTTTAATGTTCCCCAGTGGTGTATTGTGTGGAGGGGCGGGGCATTGCTTGCTTAATGTTTGCATGTAGTCTGTTGTGCGGAGGGATGGGGGAGGGGCGCTATTTGCTTATTTTGTTAGGTGGTTTCATTGACCCTCAGTTGCAGGAATTACTGGGACCTTCAGTCTGGCTGCAAGGAAAGCCCCTTAGAGCTACAGTGATCGGCCACTATCAGTGTGGCTTTAAGTTGATTTGTTTGCAAAGATGTTGGACCCAAAGGTAGGGAGTGGAGGGGCTGACACCTGTAGCTTGAGGGATCCATGCACTGACCCTGCCCTTGGCCTTGCTATCAATCCAGAGCAGCTGCTGAAAGCTGTGGATGGCAGGACAGAAGGACAGGCGGGAAGCCTTCCCAAGGAGACCATGAAATAAAAGATGTGCTCTGGGTTTTTTTTTTTTTTCCCAGCACTGGGAGCTAGCTGCAGGTTGCCAGGCCTCTTCCTTTTCCTTGTCTTACTGAATTTAAATATGGTAAGGATTCATTTTGAAATGTGCTTGTCTCCTTTGTCCGTTTCTAGTCTGGTCATCGTTTTATTGCGAATCCCACGTCAACACAGTAGAGAGAAGTGCCAACAAGCCTTCCAATTCCAACATTCCACAGCACAGTGATTTCCAGAGCAGAAGGCAAAAGAAGGGAACTGAGGGCGCATAGCACTGCAGGCTCCCCGGGACACTCACAAAGCCCTGGTCTTCCCACATCTGCAAATGTAACCCACCCAGCAGGTGACAATGAGATCAAACGGAGTCAAGCCTGCATTGTCACAAAGCTCACTGGCAAGTAGCTCCACTTTCAGATTGTTTTCTGAAACAAGGACTCTTTCTACACACAGAAAACTTGAATTTAGAAAAAGATAAGCCATGGACTGTAGGTGGGGACGCTGGAAGACCCAAATAGATTTATTCTGTCAAGTGTACAAACTACGAAGTGATTGCTTTCCCCGGCACCATCATGGGGGAGGCAAGGCCCTGCTGCTCCGCTGACCTTTCCTGAAAGACGCACCAGGCTGTCAGAATACTTGGCACACGTCTCAACCAAGCCATATGCAAGACACAGCGACCAAAAACTCACAAAGCAGCCTGACCCCAATTTGCAATTTGCTGTAGGAGAAACAGACTACAGTCACCAAGCAAGTGTCCCTCATTGGAATAGAAGCTGAATTTTTACAATCCTGCTGAGACCAAACATTACCAACAAAAATGTCTCCTTGGATTTCTGCTGATGACATAAATAAAAGTCACCACTTTGTGTGTGGAAATGCATGCATAGGAGGTGGTGGAAACCAGGGCCACCAAGGACTTAGGGATGAATATCCCACTACAAGTTCTATCTATCATCTATCTATCATCTATCCATCCATCCATCTATCATCTCTCTTCCCCCTTCTCTCTCTATTTTCCCTCTCTCTTATTCCCCTCCTCTCTCTCCCTCTCTCATTCAAAATGCATTAAAAAAAAAAAACACTAAGAAATCTAAAATCACACTGGCCTCCTCTGAAGAAAAGAAAGCATCTATACTGGCTCCAGCCTCAGCTTAGGTCGGATAAGGGTGAGGTTCTCTGGACCCGAGCTTCCCACTTCTGTCACTCTCTTCTCAAGACAGATGGCATTTCAAGCTCCAAAGTTCCCAGGCTGGACGCACAAGGTCCCAGCCGCCGCCGGGAGCGCGCGCTGCCCTTGCCCTCCCAAGACAGCCCCGCTTCTCGGCCTCCCGCACCCCGACCCCCACCCCGAGCCACCCCCCCCCCGCGTGAGCCCCCTCGGACAGCCCCAAAGACAGGTGGCAGGCGAGGAGAGCAGCATGTTCAAGCGCAGCTCCAGGGTAAAGAGAGCCACCCTCCCCGGACCCCTCCCCACTACCCCCTACCCGGGTGCCATGCCCGGGTTTGCTCTTCCTTTCCGTTTGCCTTCGTCTTCAGGGGAGCATTTAGAAGGCTCCAAGCCCCCTGACCCCTGGGCGGTGGTCAAAGACATCCTTTAAGCGCATCCTGGCTCCCCGGCACCCAGCCCCCCTCGAGGAAGCACAGGTTAGTGACCCGGGGCGACCCCGATCGGGAATGATGTATTGATTGATTGATGGCGGTCCCCAGAGTGACCAGAGCAAGCGAGGGGCTGGAGGGCACCGCGCGTACCTGGGGTCCCCGCCGACGACGACAACGACGAGGAGGAAGCGGGGAGCAGGGCGGCCAGGAGCAGCAGCGCCGTCCAGGGGGCCATCGGGATGCGGGATGCGCGCGGGCACCAGGCACCGGGCACGAGGAGGGCGCTGGCCGCGGGCGGTGGGGGTGCTGGGGAGGGGAGGAGCGAGGAGACGCCGCCGTCGGGTCCCAGCCAACGCCGCCTCGCTGTCTGCGGTGTGCGCCGTGCCGGGCTCAGCCCCTGGGCGATCGCTCCTGGCCACGCTCCGGCCGCCGCGCTCCGCCACTGAGCCCGCGCGCCGCCCGCCGCCGAGCCTTGTAGCCGCGCCGCAGCGCCGCCTGCCGGACGCGCGGGGCGACGCCGCGGTGGGGGATGGAAACCCGCGAGCCGGCGGGCGTGGCGCGGCCCGGGAGAGGGATGTCCGCGAACCCCGGACGTCTCGGAAAGATCGCTGGTCTCCAGACCCGGACGAGCGACCCCCTGTCTGTCTGTCTGTCTGTCTGTCTGTCTGTCTGTCTGTCTGTCTCCCCGCACCCCCGCTTTCTGGCGCGGAAAAGTGACCCCGTGGCATGCAATCGTTGCCAATGCACTTTGTCCCCTCCAGTGGAAAGCCATTGGGGACCCGAGCCAGGACCCTCCACCTCCCCCCTGTCCATGGCAGGTCTACGGGATGGCTCTCTGCGTCCTTCCCACGCTGCCAGCAAGCGCAGAAAGTGGATTTGTGCTTTTGTTTGTTTTTAAACACTTGTCCTTAGACGTGGTTGTTCCTGGCTGTCACGTCCCGGGAGCGCGTGATGCCCGTGGAAACGGAAGCAGGCTTTGAGCATTGCAGTAGAAGAAGCCAGCCAAGGACTTATCTGACCTCCGTTTCTAGGATTTTCAGCACCGCCTCGGGGTCCCGCTGTTTCTAGTTCTGGTCCACTCCCAGCCCGAGATGCCACGCTTTGGTTCTGCCAGCGGGCTGGCAGCGCCCCTGGAGGCGACAAGGGCCTGCGCACTAGGGAAACCCTGTGTCTAAGAGGCTCTTGGCAGAGCAACCTGACGGGTTGGAACTCAAAATTCAAATCAGCTTAAAAATGAAGAGTCAAAAAGTGAGCAGATATGAGCCATTCTGAAAAGAGGAAAAATGATTGGTTAAATTGCAGACTGTTAAAAAATACAAATGCAGGGCTGGGGATAGGGCTTAGTGGTTAAGGCACTTGCCTGCAAAGCCAAAGGATCCCAGTACCCACGTAAGCCAGATGGTCAGTGGTCCATGCCTCTGGAGTTCGTTTGCAGCAGGTGGAGACCTGGCATGCCCATTCTCCCTCTCTTTCTCTCTCTCCTTCCAAGTAAATAACTAAATATATATTTTAAATATATAAATGCAGGGATAGAGAGATGCTTAGCTGTTATGGCACTTGCTTGCAAAGCCAAAGGATCCAGGTTTGAAATTCTCCAGGATCCACATAAGCCAGATGCACGAGGTGGTGCATGCATCTGGAGTTGATTTGCAGTGACTGAAGGCCCTGGCGTGCCCATTCTGTCTTTATCTGCCTCTTTATGTCACTGTCTCTCAAATAAAATAAAGATAAAATTCTATATATATATTCTGGAGAGATGGCTCAAAGGTTAAGGCACTTGCTTGAAAACCCTGAGGGCTTGGAGTTCAATTCCCCAGCACCCACATAAAGTTAGATCCACAAAGCGGTGCATGCATCTGGAGTGCGGTTGCAGTGGCTGGAGGCCCTGGAAAGCTTATTCTCATTCTCTCTCTCTCTCTCTCTTCCACCCCCTTGCAAATAAGTAAAATATTTTTTTAAAAACAGAAATGCAGATCCTTTTCTAAAATAAAAATCTAGGCACCAATATGTTACGCCCTGACTGACACCCCTGGCCTATCTGGTTTTCAGTAAGGGCTGATCTCCATTGGTCTTTCAGACTCATGTGGGCAGAACAATTACAGGGTGCAAACATGCAGTGTTGCAGGGTGCTCTCTTCCCTTATTCCCTAGACTTTCCCCACACACCACTCCCCAATTGGTCCAGGGTTCTCATGCCACTCACAGGGTCAAAGGCAGGGCCTCTATAACTCAGGAGGGTGGAAGTCCCCTCTTCTTCCTCATGGCTCATGGATCTTGAAGAACTGTGGTTAGCTGAAACATGCCCCTCCCAAAGGCATGTACATCCTTATCCCTGAAATGAGGGTAGGAGAAAGGGTCTGTGGTTAAATTGAGGGTTTTGAGGTGGAGAGATTTTCCTGGATTACCTGGGTGGACTGTGAATGCAATAGGTATGCTTCTAAGGAAAAGAAGATTAAAAATTTTTAAAATTTATTTCAGATAGAGAGAATGGGTGCACCAGGGCCTCTAGCCACTGCAAATGAACTCCAGATGCATGCACCACCTTGGGCATCTGGTTTATGTGGGTCCTGAGGAATTGAACCTGGGTCCTTTGGCTTTGAAGGCAAACACCTTAACCACTAAGCCACCTCTCCAGCCCAGGAAAGGAAGATTTGGTATTCACATAAGGGAATGGACTGTGGGATTTGACCACAGGGAGGAGGCAGCCACAAACCAAAGGAAGCTGACAGTTACAAGAAACTAGAAGAATCAAAGGACAGTTGTCACTGAAAACCTGTACACGGGCCTTCCCACACCTGGATCTCAACCCCACAGAGCTAATTTCAGACCTCCTACCTCCAGAGCTGTGATGAAAGAAACCAGTGTGTGAGACCTTCTTACAGCAGCCACCGGAGCCTAATGCAGTTAGTCAAGGCTAGCCTGTGGCTCAGGCTCCAGCCTCAAGGGTTACCAACCTGAAAGAAGGAAGCTTGCCACAGAAAACCACAAAACAGAGAGACAGTGAAAGAGAGAAGGGTATGGAGCTCAGAATTCTGTTTTAAGGAGAGTCTAGTGAGTGGGGTCTAAAAATCCAGGAGACCAGGAGACACACTCACCCCAGGACCGCATGGGGACATGAGAACTGAGGGCACTCCAGTGCCACGTTGTTGTTGCTTAATATTTTATGTTATTTATTTGAAAGCAGGGAGAGGGGGAAGAAAGAGAACAAGAGAGAGAGAGAAAGAGAATGGGTGCACCAGGGCCACTTGGCTGCTGCAAACGAACTCCAGATGCATGAGCCACTTTGTGCATCTGGCTTTACATGGGTACTGGAGAATCAAACACTAGACTGGCAATCTTTCCAAGCTAACACTTAATGGCTGAGCCATCTCCCCAGCCCTCCAGAGAGATCTCAGAGAGACAATTTCCTACCTGACTGCATGTGGGAGAAAGAGGATCCGTATAAAAACCACACTATCCTTACCTTGGTCATTTAGCCTTTTAATTTCAAGATCTTGCTCTTCAATTTAAAGTCAATGAGATTATCCATGACAAAGCCTGGTGTAGCTGCACACACCTTTAATTCCAGCACTTGGGAAGCTGAGGTAAGAGGATCTATGTGAGTTCCAGTCCAGCTTTGGCTACAGAGTAAGCCTGGGCTAGACATGTGACTCCTTGATAGAGCACTTACCTAGGATGCAGAAGGCACAAGATTGTATCCCCTTTCCATTCTCATGAGATTAGAGAGGCAATTATTCTGCTTTTGTAGAGAGAGAGAGACCATCAAGTCTCTGAGAAGTTAGCATATCCCTGAATCCTCTAACTGGTGACCATGGCCACAAAAAAAAAAAAAAAAAGGCTTCAGGTTGGGCTGGGAAGATGGTCCAGTGGATAGTGTGCTTACTGCATATATATGAGGACCAAGGTTTGGCTCTTCAGCACTCACCGTAATACTGGGTGGGCATGGCAGACCACCTATAATCTTAGCACTCCAGAGGCAGAGGCAGGAGATCCCTGGGGCAAACTGGCTAAGTAAACTAGCTGAATATCAGAGCTCTGAGCTCCAGTGAGAGCCCTTGTCTCAATAAATAAGAGGAAAGTGGGCTGGAGAGATGACTTAGCGGTTAAGGCACATGCCTGCAAAGCCTAAGGACCCTGGTTCGATTCTCCAGTTCCCATGTAAGCCAGATGCACATGGTGGAGCATGTGTCTGGAGTTTGTTTGCAGTGGCTAGAGGCCCTAGCATGGCCCATTCTCTCTCTCTCTCTCTCTCTCTCTCTCTCTCTCTCTGTCTGTCTCTAACAAATAAATAAAAATAAAATCTTTTTTTAAAAAAGTGGCTTCCCCAAGGTCTTAAGATGCTATGGTAGGAGCCATTAAAAAAAAATAAGAGGAGGGCTGGAGAGATTGCTTAGCAGTTAAGGCACCTGCCTCCTAAACCTAAGAACGCCAGGTCCAATCTCCAGCAGTTCCAATCTCCAGGTCCCAAGTTTAGCCAGATGCAAAGTGATGCAAGGGCGAATTGCCACACTTGACCACAAGGGGGCGCACACATCTGGATTTCATTCGCAGCAGCTGAGAGGCTGCTGGCACACCCATCTCTGTCTCCCTCTCCCTCTCTCTCTCTCTGTGTCTCTGTCCAAAAAAAAAAGAGGAAAACAATTAAGGAAGACACTTCATATTAGCCTTGCCCCTCCACACACACACACACACACACACACACACACACACACACACACATCCACCGGTATATGAACATACAGTCATACATAACACACAAGCAATAAAAACAAGTAAACAAACACAGAATGGAGGTCACTCTGAGACTATGCAAATGCTCAACGATTCAAGTATGACCCATTACTCACCTGCCTCCAACTTCACCTCGCGGTTTATTTCTAGCTCACGAATCAGACTGTACCCACATACACAACCCTTGTTTCTTGTTACGTACATCAGACGAGCTCACCACTCTCCACATGCATTGCCATGGCGTTCCTTTATGGTGGGATAGATGAAAATACCACTGTTATGCCTCACATGGAGCCACGAGAGCCAACTTCAAATGACCCTTCAACACTAACTTAAACAGACTGGGCAGTGCGTATCTCATACCATTCATCTGACATCCTATCTTGTTCAGTCTTGGACTTGGCTTTCACCGCTCTTTAATTCCCTTGCAAGCACCGTGGTTGAAGATATCTATATATCACGATGGCAGCAGGACATTGTGCAATGCCTGTTACACAATGGTGCTAAGCACACTCGTTTCAAAAGACTACATAGAAATGTAATGAAAACTACATAGAAAAGACTACATAGAAATGTAATGAAAACTACATAGAAAAGGCTACATAGAAATGTAATGAAAACTACAGAGAAAAGGCTACACAGAAATGTAATGAAAACTACAGAGAAAAGGCTACATAGAAATGTAATGAAAACTACAGAGAAAAGGCTACATAGAAATGTAATGAAAACTACAGAGAAAAGACTACATAGAAATACAATGAAAACTACAGAGAAAAGACTACATAGAAATGCAATGAAAACTACAGAGAAAAGGCTACATAGAAATGCAATGAAAACTACAAAGGGTATACCTCGAGTATGTGGGGAGAGGGGGAACGATACTTGTAGCACGAAAGATCAGTAGGAAGACAGTGTTCTCCAGGATTTCATGAATAGAGAGAAAAGCAGAAGAAAATAGGGCAAGTAGGCCGGGCGTGGTGGTGCACACCTTTAATACCAGCACCTGGGAGGCAGAGGTAGGAGGATCACTGTGAGTTCAAGGCCACCCTGAAATTACATAATGAATTCCAAGTCAGCCTGAGCTAGAGTGAGACCATACCTTGAAAACAAACAAAAAAAAAAAAAGAAAGAAGAAAGGAAGAAAGAAAGAAAGAAAAGAAAAGAAAAGAAAAGAAAAGAAAAGAAAAGAAAAGAAAAAAAGAAAATAGGCAAGTAGACTCCACTATCTCCATTCCCCTTGACATGGGAGAAAGAAGATAGAAATTGCTTCTGGCTGGGCGTGGTGGCTCGCGCCTTTAATCCCAGCACTCAGGAGGCAGCGGTAGGAGAATCACCATGGGTTCAAGGCCACCCTGAGACTACATAGTGAATTCCAGGTCAGCCTGAGCCACCCTGAGACCCTACCTCGAAAAACCAAAAGAAAAAGAAAGAAAGAAATTGCTTCTGGCAGGCATTAAAATGAAACAATGCTTTGCAAACCTTTCATTGACCAGCGGTCATCCTGTGCTCGCGGGAGGCATAGAGGCTTCGTTCTGCTTTTATATACACAGAAGATCAAGTCTCTGAGAGGTCGAGCATGCCCCTGACTACTCTAACTGGTGACCATGACAGTTGGCCCAAGCTTCTCTCCACGTGCATATTTCATTTAAAAATGCGAAAAGAGATTTCTAATGGAAACACAACTTAGGTTTAAAACACCTAAAGGGAGAGGGAAAAAAGTGACCTACGAGTCATTGTCATCTCTTCTGAATGTGATTGTCTCAAAAATATAAGCACCTCAGAAAGTCTCCTCTCTAATAGACTTTCTTTTGCAATTGGTGTGTGTGTATGTCTGTGTGTGTCTGTGTGTGTGTGTGTCAGGGCCTCTTGCCTCTGCAAATGAACACCAGAGGCTTGCACCACTTTTTGTGCTCTAGTTTTGTGGGTGGCTTGGGAATTGAAGCTTTGCAAGCAAGTGCCTTTAACAGCCAAGCCATCTTCCCAGTCTCCAAGACTTTCAGTAAATACATTATCAAGGCAGAGAGTGTAGATAAAAATTTATTTTGGGGAGTTGGAGAGATAGCTCAGTGGTTAAAGGTGCTTGCTTACAAAACATGATGGCCTGGGCTCGATTCCCCAGGATCCACATAAAGGCAAATGCACAAAGTGGTGCATGCATCTAGTGTTTGTTTGCAATCGCAAGAGGCCCTGACACAGTCATATTCTCTCTCTCTCAATCTCTCTCTCTTTCTATCTCTATCTCTTGCTCTCCTTGCAAATACATAGTAAAAATTTTTAAATCTATTTTCCCTTACTCAGGTCTACTGTCGATTTATGAAAAACACTATGTTAGCATGCACATGGAGCCCAACACTCCCCAGCAAACTTACACAAGACCTCTGTGTTGTGTCCTTTTTTTGTGTGTGTTCTCAGTATTTGCAGGGTTCAGGGGGAAAAAAAGGTGTTCCTTGAAAGAAAACCTCCCATGGACCCAGCCGTGCCTGGAGCGCGCTTGCTGAGCACAGAAGTCCTGGCTTGCTTCCACCGCAAGGCCGTGAGTGCTGGGTGATTCTCTCCTTGAGTACAAATAGTCTGGAAACCGAGGAACCATGAAGAATGAAGATGTCAGCTCCCCAGCCCTGCAGATGTGTTCTTGAGAGCTCTAGCTGGGTCTGCATCGTTGGTAAGACAGAAGGCCACACACTTGGGTTGAAGCCTTTTGTCCCATTTTCCCTGACCATGAAGCACACATAGCTCCAAAGGAGGCTGACCTTTGAACCCTGTCACCTACCACTTGGGATGAGTACCTGGCTTGGCCTCTAGGAAAAGAGATCATCCATCCACCCATGCCTTTGCACAATCTCTGTTGCACACCCGTTCTGATTCTAGGCTTTATGCTAGGGCCTGAGTGGACAAATGCGATGGAGACACAGACAGCGCTTTCCTCAAAGAGCTCAAGATCAAGTACACTAAGTCAACCAGTAAACCGACACCAAACCACAGTCCAGTGTGACAAGTACTGTCACAGGCCACGAAACTGAAATGAAAAAAAAAAAGATTTTTTTTTTTTTTTTTTTGGTTTTTCAAAGTAAGGTCTCGCTTAAGTCCAGGCTGACCTGGAATTCACTATGTAATCTCAGGGTGGCCTCAAACTCACAGTGATCCTCCTACCTCTGCCTCCCAAGTGCTGGGATTAAAGGTGTATGCCAAAGATGCCCGGCTTAAAGGGATTTTTGTAAACATTGTCTATCTCTTCCTTCACACTATTTTCCCCCAAGGAGGTATTTAACCTCATGTGTACTTCCTGTAGGTAGACACTGGGTTACACACACTAATCCTGAGGAATTAAAGAGAACTTGGTGTGAGGGAGAGGCACCAGTAAGTCCCGGTAGAACAAGAGCTCACCATGTACAGTCAGACCCCAAGTTGTGGTTGGCAGTTTCAAAAGTTGGCTCAGGGATCATGCTAGGAAAACATGTGTCTGGCTGCCTTCCCAGGCTGCATTTCGCTGACTCCCAGTCCCTTGTTGAGAGTAATATTCAATCTCAAAACAGTTCGTGCCTCAGAGCTGCCCACCCAGACCCCAAAGTCCCGCACACTTACAGACACCGGCACTCTCTCTCAGAATAGGAAAACTGATCATGGGTTCCGTGGTCCTGGGGTGAGCCCCAACTGTGTTCCTGGCCCACAAGGGAGGCACAGACCTGTGGTCACCTATGAAGTGACAGCCGCCCTCAGCTTGACTACCCAGTAAACTGTGCCCTGACAAGCCATGGAAAGGCCCTGAAAAGCCCCAGAAAGTATTCTCACCGCCCCCCCCCGCCCCCAGCCCCTGCCAAAAGAGCACCCAACCTGGTGAGTAGCCATGTACTGCCTGGTCTAGGCAGCCTGGAAAGGGTGTCTAAATAGGTAGATGGCCTATGGTGACCCTGGGTCCCTTTCCTCTACGGTGGCATCCCTACTCATGCCACTTACCCAGGTGCACACTTTTTGCATCCCATCACTTCCTTCCAGGAGCCGACGCCCTTCCTCCCGACTGAGCTATGACCAGGAAGCCCTTTCATGCTCCCTTCTGTAAGAATGTGTACTTGGCATGTCACAAAGCCCGCCCTCAGGGGTTCCCAGTGGGGATGGGTACACAATGTGATGCCCATTTGACAGAGGTAGAAACTGAAGTTCTGTGTCCAGCCCATGTCAACAGCACAGCTAGGGCCCAGCCTGTGAACTTGGTGATCTCTGCGCCATCACCACTGCAAAAGAATGATTCTCCAGTGTGGTATTTACAGAAACAAAATGGCGCCCAGAAGATGTTAGGACAGGTCAAATAAATCCATTTCCTCCCATCTGCTCCTTTTGGTCAGTGCTTTGTCCCAGCAACAAGAAGGGAACTGAACACTGATTTGGCTAGATTAGCTAGCCAGCAAGCCCTAGAAAATTAGGCACAGGCAATGTCGTAATGCTAAAAATTAAACAATAATAATTTTTTGTACATAGTGCAACTTGTAAAATGTCGCAAAAGTGAAAGTGAATAACTTTAATATTTATATGGTATGGAAATATATGACTAAATATTTGGATCTAAATAATTAAGGTAAAAAATAAGTGGAACACACAATTAGAGAATAATAGGATTTGGAATAAAAGAATGATTAAAAAAGAAAGATGAATTGTCATAACTATTTTATCTATTTTTATTACCTTATCAAATATTACATGGATCGATTTGAACCGTCATGTTAAAACAATGTGCATGCCTGTAACCCCAGCATTGGGAGGCTAGATCAAGGATCCAAGGGCAGCCTGAGCTATAAGACATGACCCTCTCTCAAAAAACTAAAAGTTAGGGATATACTTCAGTGCAAAAGCCTTTATACACAAGGGCCTGGGCTCAATCCCCAGCACTGCATAATAAATAAACAAATACATAAACCAAAATTTTCTAGAAATTATAACTTACTAAATTTGACCACAAAAGAAAAAGAATGCCTGACTGGTCTTGTAATCAGCCTTGATGGCCAAACTAGATAAAGATGATGGGATAATGGGAAATTAAAGATGATTGACAGATAAACATTGGTACAAATACCATCAAGAACACTAACCAAACAAATCCAGGTTAGTATTAAGAAAAAGCAGGTAGCCTGGGGAGATGGCGCAGTTGTTAAAAGCACTTGTTTGCAAAGCCTGAATGGCCTGGGTTCAATTTCCCAGTACCTATATAAAGCCTGCTGCACAAAGTGGTGAATGCATTTGGAGTTTGCTTGCAGCAGCAAGAGGCCCTGGCATGCCCATTCTCTCCCTCTTCTTGCAAATAAATAATAAATAAAAGTTATTAAAAATGGCCTGGGGCTGGAGAAATGGTTTAGCAGTTAAGGCAGTTGTCTGCAAAGCCAAAGGACCTCGGTTCGATTCCCCAGAACCCACGTAAGCCAGATGCACAAGGTGGCGCATGCTTCGGAGTTCGTTTGCAGTGGCTGGAAGCCCTGGTGCACCAATTCCTTCTCTCTCTCTTTCTCTCTCTCTCAAATAAGTACAATAAAATAAATAAATAAATAATGTCTACTCTCCAGGTCCCACATAAGACAGATGCACAAGATGACACAAGTGTGCAAGGTCACACATGCACACAGGTGGCACACATGTCTGTAATTCGATTACAGTGGCTGGAGGCCCTAGTGGACCAATTCTTTCTCTCTCACTCTTGCTCTTGCTCACTCACATAAAAAAGCCAGTCTGTTGGGCTTGCCTTTAAAAAAAGTTAGTAAAAATAAAAAGGGGGAGCCAGGTGTGGTGGTGCATGCCTTTAATCCCAGCACTTGGGAGGCAGAGGTAGGAGGATCGCCATGAGTTCAAGGCCACCCTGAGACTACAGAATGAATTCCAGGTCAGTCTGGCTAGAGTGAGACTCTATCTTGAAAAACAAAACAAAAATAAAATAAAATAAAATAAAAGTAAAGTAAAGTAAAAAATTTAAAAAAAATAAAAAGGGGGCTCACAAGTTAAGGCACTTGCTTACAAAGACTGGTGACCTGGAGTTCTAGTCAAGATGGCCTCCGCCTAACCACACCTGACCTCACAGGGAAGAAAAGAGATAGAAAAAATGTTCTCAAATGTTCATATAGAATGGCAGAAGACCTCGGATATCCAAACATATCCTCAGCAAAAGAAACACCTCTGGAGGCATCACCATACCTGATCTAAAGCTATATTATAAAGCCATGGTAATAAAAACCACATAGTACTGGCATAAAAACAGGAATATGGGCCAATGGAACAGAATCAAGAACTCGGACTTTGGGTCAAGTAACTACATCTACTTGATATTTGACAAAGGCCCTAACAATGCAGACTGGAAAAAAGACAGCATCTTCAACAAATGGTGCTGGACAAACTGGATAACCATATGAAGGAAAATGAAACTCAATCTGCACATCTCAACATGCTCAAAAATCAAAACCAAATGGATCAAAGACCTCACTATAAAACCAGAAACTCTGCTACTACTGGAAGAAAAAAAAAATAGGAGGAACTTTCCATGATATAGGAGTGGGAAAAGACTTCCTGAACAAAACCCCAGTAGCTCAGGAGATTAAACAATCATTCAACCATTGGGATCTCATGCAGCTGAAAAGCTTTTTCACAAACATACAATAAGCAAAGCCAATAGATTACCCACAGAATGGGAGAAAAATTTTGCTGGTAATACAACTGACAGAGGCCTAATTTCTAGAATTTACAAAGAACTCAAAAACCTAAACAATAAAAAGTCAAACAACCCATTCACAAAATGGGGCAGAGTACTGCACAGGGAGTTCTCAGAAGAAGAAATACAAATGGAAAACACACACTTAAGAAAATGTTCGGCATCCCTAATTATCAGGGAAATGCAAATTAAAACAACTATGAGATTCCACCTTACCCCAGTAAGGATGGCAAACATTAAAAAAATCTAATGAAGGGCTGGAGAGATGGCTTAGCGGTTAAGGCACCTGCCTGCTAAGCCTAAGAATGCTGGTTCCAATCTTCAGCGGTTCCAATCTCCAGGTCCCACGTTTAGCCATATGCAAAGTGATGCAAGGGCGCAATGCTGCACTTGCCCACAAGGGGGCACACGCATCTGGATTTCATTCACAGCAGCTGAGAGACTGCTGGCGTGCCCATCTGTCTTATCTGTCTTCCTCTCCCTCTCTATCTGTTTCTCTGTTTCTCTCTCCAAAAAATAAATAAAAATTTTAAAAAATCTAATGAAAACAAATGCTGGTGAGGTTGTGGAGAAATAGGAACCTTCATTCTCTGTTGGAGGGAATGTAAGCTGGTACAACCACTATGGAAAGCAATATGGAGACTCATCAGAGAGATTTGCTCAACCATGTTTATAGCTGCTCAATTCATAATAGCTAAGAACTGGAATCAACCCAGATGTCCATCATTAGACAAATGGATAACCAAGATGGGGTATATCTACACAATGGGATTCTACACATCAGTAAGAAATAATGACACATTGAAATTTGTAGAAAAATGGTCAAACTTGGAACAGATCATTCTCAGCGAACTCACCAATCACAGAAAGATATTCGTCACATGTTCTCACTCATCTGTGGCTCCTAACCTGAATCTGCTTGAGATGCAGACATACCTAATAAGAATCTTAGGACTGGACAATAGGGAGATGGGGCAGGAGGGGAGGGTAAGGTAGGGACATAAAACTGGACCAAAATGGAAATGGCACCATAAAAATCCTATATCCTGAAAGACAGACTAAAAGGGTGAACCTTCATCAAGTCCTTAGAGGGAACACCTGACTCACAGGGCCCTGGAGGGGTATGATGAATACCTTAAGCCTGTCTTGCTTCTCTCTCTCTCTCTCTCTTTGCCTCTTCTCTCTCTTCTCTTATTCTCTTTTATATTACATATCTTTTTCTTCCTTCTTTTTCCTTGGCGCTGGCCTATAACTCCCAGTACCATCATGCGGTTAGCATCCACAATGAGGTGTTGATTAATGAGTGTTGGGCCCTGCCCGGTGTGAAGCCGAATGGTTAGCCCAGCCAGTCTTGGCCTACTCCCGGTGAGGCCTAGTCAAGCTTCCAGAGCCTGAGTAGAGTTTGGTGACCTGTCCTTGAAGTGACTCAGCACCTAAGCTGAAACTGCCTCCACCCAGCTGCTGCTGACGTGGTGAAATACTATTGGCCCTTATACCTTTCTCTCATCCCCTCTTCCCGCCCCCTTCCTCAAAATATATAAATACCTCCCCATGACAATAAACGGGGAGATTTTCCCGCCTTAGACGGTCTCCACGACTCAATGTGGTTTTTCTCCCCGGTGTTTTGGGGGGGAGGGGTTTGAGTCGCTGACACCCGCCTTCTCGCTCAGCCTCAAGAGAAGCGGCTGGCCTGGTTCTCTCTCTCTTCCGCTCTACCTGCCGGTGGTGGAGGGAAAAAACCCCCAGCAAATGAGACCTATTAGGTTTCTCAAAAGAAGACAGATTTCTGTCAGAGTACATTAAACCAAAGTTTAATGGTAAGACCCTACTGCTGAAGACACCATATTCTGTTCAGACAGAACATGGAGTGACCTGGCTGGCATCTGGAAGAGAGTCAGACCCCAGACAGTTAGCTTGTCTAGTGCCAGAAGTGCTATATAAGCTACTGGACGAAAACAACCAACAATTATCCAAGCAACATGTGATCTAAGCTTCTCAGCAGCAAACAACATGACGTGATGTAGTGCAATAGTGGCACACAGCCATGGTGGGTAACCAACTGCTCTTGATTTGGCTATCAGATCCACTCAGTGGAATGAAACCCATAGCTGGAATTGGGAAACAAGTCAGAACCATATCCAAAAACTGAGCCGCTCTCCAATATCAATCTCCCACCAATCGTGGGCTACAAGAGGGCCCACACCTGTGAAATTCTCTCTACATTAATAATGGTTATCCAATTTATCTGGTGCTGACTTCTCTCTCCACTAGAGAGAATTCCACCCAGGGAGAGAATTAGCCCATCACACCTCACCAGGGCCCCACCTGAAACCATAGAGTAATGGGGAAATGAGCAAGAGTACAGCTTTCTTGGTGAACCTGGTACCAACACGAGGGTGAAGGAAATAGACACAGAGAAAACTCAACTCCTACCAAACCAGATATCCAGAAACACAGAGGTTCCCAAGACCTCATCACTAAAGTACTAAAACAAACCCAACATGGCTCAGGGAAATTCATGGAAGAGGGGGTGGAAAAATCATTAGAGCCACAAGTTGGGTCATTACGCACAGAGACATTGCCTCTTCCCCATAACTGATGGCTACCACTACCATGCACAACCCACATTACCCAACGAGGAGGGTCCCTTTGGAGGGGGGGAGGACGGGGAGGAGGCTAATGATGGTACAAGCATGATTGTATACACACTATCTACATAACTAAAAAAAGAAGAAGAAAGCTGGGCATGGGTGGCGCACGCCTTTAATCCCAGCACTCGGGAGGCAGAGGTAGGAGGATCGCCGTGAGTTCAAGGCCACCCTGAGACTACATAGTTAATTCCAGGTCAGCCTGGGCCAGAGTGAGACTCTACCTCGAAAAACCAAAAGAAGAAGAAAAGAAGAAGAAGAAGAAGAAGGAGGAGGAGGAGGAGGAGGAGAAGAAAAGCTAAAAAAACAACTCCACAACATACATTATATACATGCATAAAAATTGTCAATAACACTTTAAAAATAAAAAAAATACTGGTGACCTGGATTTGATTCCTCAGTACTCACATAAAGCCAGATTAGCAAAGTGGTGCATACATCTGCAGTTTGAGGTTTTTGCAGTGGCAAAAAGCCCTGGTGTGCACATTCATTCTCTCTTTCCCCTCTTTCTCCTCTTGTAAATAAAAATATTTTTAGGGTTGGAGGGATGGTTTACTGGTTAAGGTGCTTTCCTGCAAAGCCAAAGGATCCAGGGCCCACGTAAGCCAGATGCACAAGGTGACACATACATCTGGAGTTTGTTTGCAGTAGCTGGAGGCCCTGGCATGCCTATTCTCTCTCTCTCTCTCTCTCTCTCTCTCTCTCTCTCAAATAAATAAAAAATAAAATATTTTTTTAAAGGAAACGAAAAAGAAGATATATCTTGTCCAAATTTGTTCTATCACGGGAATTCAGGGGAGGCTTAATATTAGAATAAATGCAATTTAACACATTAAATACATTGAAGGAGAAAAAAAAAAGGTCTTACCATTTGACTCAGAAAGAGTATTTGATAAAATTTAACATATCATTGTATTGTTTTTTTGTTTTTTTTTAAATATTCTTACTGAACTCAAAACACGGGGAAGATTGCAAGGAGTTTGAGCCAGAAATCTCCAGCAAGCACTGTTGTTAATTGCAAAACGCGAGGAGCATGTTGTGTCCGCTGTCATCAGTCTAGCCCCGCTGCACTGCAGGCTTTGGCAGGGGCCCCTTATCTCTCCCAGGCACTTGGCAATTTCTCCTGCTGTCAGTTGTACCACTTGGCACATGAAAGGCAGAGTTTCCACATATCTTAGGAACAGAACAACACAACCTTATGTACCTAAGTAGTCTTCCTTTCAGAGATCCTACAGAATGCATGCTGGGTATTGACTTGATTTGTTGTGTCTATTCATTTGCACTGTTAGAGTGGCTACCAGACACTCTGACTTGCACCCTTGCTCATGTGTGAAGTGTTGCAAAGCCCCTGTGTCAACATTAGGGATCTCTCTTTTTTATTTATTTATTTATTTATTTATTTATTTATTTATTTATTTATTTATTTATTTGAGAGTGACAGAGAGAGAAAAAGAGGCAGATAGATAGAAAGAGAATGGACGTGCCAGGGCCTCCAGCCACTGTAAACAAACTCCAGATGCATGTGCCACCTTGTGCATCTGGCTTACGTGGGTACTGGGGAATTGAGCCTCGAACCAGGGTCCTTAGGCTTCACAGGCAAGCGCTTAACTGCTAAGCCACCTCTCCAGCCCCGGATCTCTCTTTTTTATGACATTGTTCCTGGTTTCTAAAACTCTCAACAAAAGTTAAGAGGAGTGAGAGAAATGGATACAAATTTCCTGGTATGAGATGCTTCCAGAAGTTGGCTGTGGGCATGATTTCATTGCTTCATCCTCTGCTCAGTCGACACAGTTCTTGGAGATACAGTACTCACCATAGCTCTTTTTCACTTGTGGTTTACTGTCTGCATAAATCACCTGGATATTTTTCCTCACATAAGACAAGAAACCCTCCATGCATATAATGATGTCATCAGCCCAGTTGGAGATTCAGAATTGTTTTTATTATACACAATTATGTCAAATCAAATCACAAATTGTTCTACTTTTATGCTTGGTTTTTCTGATATATATATATTTAATTGATTGATTATTGGAGAGTGACAGATAGACTCTCCAGGCCCTCTGATATATATTTAACATGAGAATAAAGCAATTGGGGCTAGAGAGATGGCTCAGCAGTCAAGCACATGCCTGCAAAGCCTAACAATCCAGGCTCGGTTCCCCAGTACCCATGTAAAGCCAGATGCACAGTGGCACATGTGTCTGGGGTTCATTTGCAGCAGTTGGAAGCCCTGGTGCACTCATATTCTCCCTTTCTCTCTCTCTTCTATCTCTCTTTGCTTGCAAATAATTAAATAAACATAGTTTTTAAAGAATAAGGTAGTTGGAAAACATAATTAATTAAAGGAACTTTAATATTGTGTTGGGCCATTCTTTTTGCCAATATTTGATCATTATGTCATTGTTCTCAGTTGCTAAGGTGATTGTGTAAGAAGGCTCAGTTGTAGAATGCTCAGTGTCCAAGTTTGTGGCTTGTGTCCTGGTGAGTCACCCCACCTAAAAATGAAATTAATTTGACACTGGAGCACTTCATCAATTATGCCTCTTGTTAAGTTAACACAAACCAGTTGTATTCTTGGCCATAATAAATGAATTCTTTGTTGGCCAACACAGGGCTACAAATACCTCACTTGAAAATAAACAGACTCATCTATCAGGAAATCAAAGTGGTATTGTGTTAAGAAAATGGAATCAGAGAAGATTCTCTGTTCATAACACCACGAAACTATTTAAAACAAGTCAAAATAAAATGATGCTGAGACACTTCCAACTGTTGGTAGGAATATAAGTGTTTAAGGTTAGAGGTCAATTAGTGGTATTTATTGAAATATTAAATGAACACTGCTCTTAATATTATTGACAAAGAATAAGGAAGTATTCTGACTAAGTTGAGTTTTTTTTTTTAAATGTTAGAAGAATGAGTAGGTCACTGAATTAGCGAAAAGGCTAAATTACAAAGGCTGTGGAGAAAAGGACTCAGCAAAGTCCTGGGGCAGAGACATCTGGTCAGCTTCTGGAAGGATCTGGTTTCTGGGCACATCATCTCCAGTCATTTTCCATTCCTGTGCAGGTCTATCCAAGATTCTCAGTCCCACGAGGGAGTGTCTGATTATCTCAACTTGAGCACATGACCTCCTTCTGCACAAGAAGGTGGGATGTAGTTCTTCTCCATAGGCAAAGCAAACAGAGCAGTGCTCCTCGCACTGTAAAGGGTTTTTTAAAATTAATTAATTTATTTATTTGCAAACAGAGAGAGAGAGATAGAAGAGAGGCAGACGGAGAGAGGATGGGCATGCTAGGGCCTCCAGCCACTGCAAACGAACTCCAGATGCATGTCTCCTTGTGCATCTGGGTTACGTGGGTCCTGGAGAATCGAACTGGGGTCCTTTGGCTTCACAGGCAAATGCTTAACCGCTAAGCCATCTCTCTAGCCCTGTAAAGGGTTTTAAGAGAGCAGAAGACAAGGCCTGGGAGAAAGCTCAGTGGTTAATGGTGCTTGATCTGTAACTATACCAAGTGGAATTCGAATCCCCAGCACCCAAGTAAAGTCAAAAACAAGACGGCATCATGTCTATAACCCCAGTGGGCCTGAGACAATGGTTGGCAGAGTCAGGAGAACCCCGAAGCTCACAAGCCGGCTAGTCTGATCCTCCCAGTGGCAAAGAACAAGAAAGACTCTGTCTCAACCAAGGTAGGAGGAGAGGACCCCAAGGTTGTCCTCTGACCTCTGCATGCTCCTGCCCATACGGAGAGAGAGAGGGGAATCAAGTTAGAGGTGTTTTTTTTTTTTTACTTTTTTTTTTTTTATTTTTAGAGAGAGACAGACAGAGAGAGAGGGAGAGGGAGACAGATACAGAATGGGCACGCCAGCAGACTCTCAGCTGCTGTGAACGAAATCCAAATGCGTGCTCCCCCTTGTGGTCAAGTGTGGCATTGCGCCCTTGTGTTACTTTGCATCTGGCTAAACGTGGGACCTGGAGATTGGAACCAGCATTCTTAGGCTTAGGAGGCAGGAGCCTTAACCACTAAGCCATCTCTCCAGCCCGTAGTTAGAGGTGTTTTCTTATGACAAGATGTCCACCTAGCCATCCACATCCTGGCTAGAGCGCCTATTCGCCCGCATCAGGTGGTCCATGACAGAGGAGTACCAAGTCTAGACATCCTACATGTCAGCAGAGTGAGTCCAGCTGAGGTGGAAAGACCTCTACGGAGCTGCCAGAGAATCAGAGAATCCTAGAAGGGAATGTTGCTTATGTAAACATTTAAACAAGGTGTGCTGAACAAGAACCACTCCATTCAAGTAAGAACCCACTGTTTCAAAATATATCTGCAAGCCAGGCGTGGTGGTGCACACCTTTAATCCCAGCACTAGGGAGGCAGAGGCAGGAGGATCGCAGTGAGTTTGAGGCCAGCCTGAGACTACATAGTGAATTCCAGGTCAGCTTGGACTAGACTGAGACCCTACCTCGGAAAACCAAAAAAAAGGGTGAGAGGGGGCTGGAGAGATGGCTTAGTGGTTAAGCGCTTGCCTGTGAAGCCTAAGGATCCCAGTTTGAGGCTTGATAACCCAGGAACCACGTAAACCAAATGCACAAGGTGACACATGCATCTGGAGTTCATTTGCAGTGGCTGGAGGCCCTGGTGCACCCATTCTCTCTCTCCTTCTCTCTCTGCCTCTTTCTCTCTGTGTCCCTCTCTCTCAAATAAATAAATAAAAATAAACTAAAAAATTAATTTTAAAAAACCCTCAAAATATATTTTGGTGGATAATGTTCTCCCTCCCCATGCCCCAGGGAGAAGCTCAATCACAACTCCTGTGTGATAAGTAACAAGTCAACATGGGATATTTTCAGTCACAAACACAGGGTCAGTAACCCAAAATGTCTGCAAGACCATGAATTCAGTCCCTACCACCCACATAAACAGCTAGGCTTGGCCATGTACATCTGCAACTCCAGTCCCATAGGGGAGCAGAGACCCGAGAACCACAGGAGTTAGCGAGTCAAACAGCAAGCTCTGAGATCAGTTAGACGCTCTGACTCAGATAAGGATGGTGGGAAGAGAGCTGAAGCAGCGGGACACCCAATGTTCAGCTCAGGCCACTGCAGACACACGTACCGCACCGCAGGCAAGCACATGGAGCACCACATGGGCACAAATACCTGCACAAGCACCACACACTCATGCATGCGTGCACACACACGACACAAAATACTATCTAAAAATTAAAATCTAACATTAAGGTAATAATTGTGTGCCTTTTATATAGGTACACATTGTTTAAAAGATTTCTATCAGAAGTCATAAAATTGTATATAGGGATATAAAATTATATATAGAGAGAATTCATGTATTTTAAAATTTGCATAGGGAGAAACGGAAATGCATGTACTGAAAATTATCCCTAATTATAGTCTGCAACTACAAAGAAAAACATAGTCACCCAAAGGCATCAACAAGCATTTTAGAACAAAATGCAAGTTAGGGTTTCTTTTTAAAATGTTATTTATTTGCAAGGAGAGAGAGAAAGAAGAGAGACAGACAGAGAGAGAGAATGGGCACACCAGGGCTTTTGCAAACTCCTGATGCATGTGCCACTTTGTGCATCTGGCTTTACATGGGTACTGGAGAATTGAACCCAGGTTTGTTAGGCTTTGCAGCAAGCACCTTAACCACTAGGCAGTCTATCCAGCCCCCATAAGTTAGTTTTAAAAGGCCTTTAAAGTGACCTAAAAGAAGGGAAGGATTTCTGGGCACAGATATTTATGTGGGGATACCATGACTAGTGACATGTCAGCCAGTGTAGGGTGAATTGATCCCCGGAATTCCCTAGCCTGGAAGTTTCTGATTAGAATGGCCACAAGAGAGCTCTCTTGTGCAAGACCTGGAGGGAGGAAATGAAGCCACACCTATCCATGCTGCCACTCTCTATTGTCACAGAAACTGCATCACTCCTTGGCATGAGGAAGGGGCCAGGCCTACAACTGCTCAACTTTCCTAGGTCACTCCTGGTCTCTACTTCCAAGGCCATGTATCGAAATGTCTAGCTCTGTGGTCAACAACCAGGCTTCTGCAGGACATCCCACTGTCAAAGTCACACAAGTGACAGCATACGTGGGTTCCAGTGTCTTGCTCGGGACTATCAGCCTGCCCTCTGTTTCCAAGAAAGTCTACCCATCCTCCCTTCTCCTTTGCCTGCGCTGAATGCTTCCATCTCCAGCATCAGACAAGAAGAAAGCAGCCCTATAGAGACTGCTTACCCAGCTCCCAGAATTGTGGAGGTTCTGGGCTCTGTTACCAAGTCTGTAAGGTGTGTGTGTGTGTGTGTGTGTGTGTGTGTACACGAGATGGGGGAGATGTACAGACAGATCATAAGGTAAAGATAAATGACAGGGCTGGAGAGATGGCTTAGTGGTTAAGGCGCCTGCCTCCTAAGCCTAAGAACGCCAGTTCCAATTTCCAGCGGTTCCTATCTCCAGGTCCCACGTTTAGACAGATGCAAAGTGATGCAAGGGCGCAATGCCACACTTGACCACAAGGGGGCGCATGCATCTAGACTTCGTTCGCAGCAGCTGAGAGACTGCTGGCATGCCCATCCCTATCTGTCTTCCTCTCCCTCTCTCTCTGTCTCTCGCTAAGAAAAAGAGAGATAAATCACAGAGATATATAATACATGGATAGATAGATAGATGACAGATCTATCTAGATGGATGGATAGATACATGAATGGATGGATGAGTGGATAGACAGATGGACTATCTCCCCAGTGTTTCTGGCTCTGACTGAGACAAGGAGCTTGTTACCATGGTCATTCCAAACATTCCTGTAGACATCAATCAATGCTTAGGAAGCACTGGCCATCTGAGGTCATGCTCTGCGTAAGCTAAGTCCAAAATATGGTGTGCTTGTCTTCTGTTGCCTTCATAATTAGAAGGAAAATACCCTCCTGGTTACCAAATTAGGAAGAGAAACAGGAGTCTGTTTTGAAGAATGATCCATGCACTCACCTTTATGTCAAGAGGTAGCATGAAGGAAAAACACGCGTCAGAAACAGGCACCTTGACCATTTTTTAAATTAATTTATTTATTTGAGAGTGGCCTCCAGCCACTGCAAACAAACTCCACATGCATGAGCCCTCTTGTGCATCTGGCTTACATGGGTCCTGGAGAATTGAGCCTCGAACGGGGGTCCTTAGGTTTCACAGGCAAGCGCTTAACCGCTAAGCCATCTCTCCATCTCTCCTGTCAGTTTTAACTTTATAGGAGGTCAAGGGGCCCCTTGGTGTCTGGAGCAGATTAGCACCAGTAAATATGACACATTTGGGTTCATAAAAATCTAAACTCTTTAACATTCTGCTTCTAAAGCCCTGCCCTCCTTCTGCTTTGTTTGCAGGACTGTTCAGATTAGTTCTAGCCAGCCTGGATTGGGGATTGCTTGGCCTCAGGGTGAGCTTCAAAGTGAAGCGAGTCAAAGCAAAGAGTGAAAGGAGGGCGTGAATTTTGCACAGGATTTTTTTCCTTATTTATTGGTTTAACTGACTCTTTTCACTTCCCTCAGGGCCTAAGATATTCAGGATTTTGTACAAGCATACACATGCATTGTAGTACTCCCTAAACCCATAAAAATTGAATATGCCAAATACCATGGGGTTGCAATCTATAGCACCGGCCTGATATGCCCCGTATCTACGGTGCATGGGAATCTCCGTCCTCGGGTGCATGCGTGTGAGGACAGCTTCCTTTAGTTTCTGAACCACAGTTAAATTTTGGGTTGCTGTTCAGTCCTGGCAGGATGAGCAGAAGCTCACACTGATGAGGTCAGGCTCTCCCCTCTTCTGCAGGAGTCCAGTTTCTGTTCAGGGATGGCAAAAAGGTGTAGAGGCTTTGTAAAGGGCCATCTGGCCCTCATCCCCTCTGTTCACATGAGGACCTTTCCTGACCACAGCGTCCTGCATGCCAGGCAGCTCTCCTATGACTTGTGAGATACACTCCAGGCCCCAGGGACCATCTGGGTGCTGGGCTAAGAGGGGCTGAGTGGACCCAGTGGATGGCCTCTTCCCTCTTGGCTGCTTGAATAGTGTTGGGGGGCATCAAGAGCTAAGAAGGACCTGAGGTGGAAATACCAGCTAACAGGTCTCGAAAACATCCCGTTCCTCATCTTCGGCATGTTTTATATCCCCCCAAGCAAGACCGTGATGTCCTGTGACCTTACATTATGTCCCTTTGTCCTTACCGCCAAGCAGGAGACCCATCAGCCAATCTGGACTAATTAGGTGAGTTATAGGCCAGCGAGAGAACTTGTCTTAAAAAAGGTGGATGGCAGGCTGCATAAATGGCTTAATGGTTAAGGCACTTTCCCTAGTTCCTCCCACTTAAGCCAGATGCACAGGTGGCACATGTGTCTGGAGTTCATTTGCAGTGGATAGAGACCCTGGTGTGCCCATTATCTCTCTCTCTCTCTCTCTCTCTCTCTCTCTCTCTCTCTCTCTCTCTCTCTGTGTGTGTGTGTGTGTGTGTGTGTGTGTGTAGCAGATAGCTTCAGGTTCACTGAGATGAACTTCCAGACCATGCACAGTTATGGAGGAAGGGATTTATTTATTGACACTTACAGATCCAGGGGAAGTTCCATAATGGCAGAAGAAGCTGGCCTGCCTTCTCAGGACCAAAAACTGAGAGCAAAACCACAAGCCAAAAGCCACACAGCACAGCACACTTCAGGAACTCCAACTAGGCACACTTTGCATATCTTTAGATTGAAATCTCAAACCCACCACCACACCTTAAGATCTGCCCAGTGACACTGCCTCCATCCAGGTGGATGAAGAAGCAAACTACAAACTAATAAAACACTGAATATATTGGGGCCATCTATTCAAACTACCACAGTGTGTGTATGTCTCCCTCCCTCTAAAATAAGTTTATATATATATTTTTTTCGAGGTAGGATCTCACTCTAGTCCAGGCTGACCTAGAACTCACTATGTAGTCTCAGGGTGGCCTCAAACTCATAGCAGTCCTCCTACCTCCGCCTCCATGTGCTGGGATTAAAGGTATGTGTCACCACACCCAGATCAATAATATATATATATTTTTTTAATTTTTAATTATTTTATTTATTTTTGGAGAGAGACACAGAAAGAGACAGACAGAGAGGGACAGGGAACAGATAGAGATGGGCACGCCAGCAGTCTCTCAGCTGCTGTGAACGAAATCCAGATGCTTGCGCCCCTTGTGGGCAAGTGCGGCATTGCGCCCTTGCATCACTTTGCATCTGGTTAAATGTGTGACCTGGAGATTGGAACCAGGTTCTTAGGTTTAGCAAGCAGGCGCCTTAACCGCTAAGCCATCTCTCCAGCCCAATAAAATATATTTTTAAAGGTGGATGGTGCCTGAGGAATGATATGCAAGGTGGTCCTCTGCCCTACATGCATGAGTGCATACACACACATGCACATGTGCACACGGTTCTCAGAGGAGCCAAGCAGTGCTTGACATTGGCCAGTTCCTGAGCATCCTTCACCTAACTGGGCAGGTGAGAGGAGAACCTTTGAAGTGGAAGGGAAGGGTTTGTTGCTGAGGTTCAATAGCTGTACACACAACACCAGCTGAGCACAGACAGCAAAGCACCCTGACAATCTTCAAACAAGGCGTGCACCTCTCTGGGTCACTGAGAGTCTTCACTGGCTGATGTCAGCCATGGGGGCTTTTTGAGCAATGACTCAAAGCAAAGAATTTATCAAGTGGAAAAACAGCACATAATACCAATTAGTGGTTGTTAATATACACAAGCATACCTGGACTCAGGGGGAAGTGGTTTTAGCTGAAATTCAATTTACTGGCATTTGAGGATCCATTGTGGGTTTTATATTCACTCATGTCTATTTTATATTTATTTATATTTTGCATTTACTCATGTATATTACCTACTTCAAGAAAATAATGGTTTCAGGGATTTGAGAATTCTTTCATAACATTTTATATACTTTATTTTTGTGCATGTGTTAGTGTGTGCATGCAGCAATGTGTGTGCCATGACATGCATGTGGAGGTCGGGACAACTTTCAGTCTGTCCTCGTCCTTTCCCCTCACTGGAGGCAGGGTTTCCCTCCATCTCCTCTGCTGTGGTGAGTTTTGCTGCCCTCGCCAGAGAGCTTGTGGGACATTGCCCTGTCTCCGCCTCCCATCTCACCAAAATGGGGGCTTCTGGCTTCTTACGTGGGGCCTGAGGATCAAACTCTGGGACTCAGGCTTGAGTGCCAGCACTTGATCCACTGAGCCATCTCTCCAACCCTCTTTTTTATTTTTTATTTTATTTTTATTTTGTCATTATTGTTTTTTGAGGTAAGGTCTTGCTCTAGCTCAGGCTGACCTAGAACTCACCATGTAGTCTCAGGGTGGCCTTGAACTCATGGCGATTCTCCTACTTCTGCCTCCCAAGTGCTGGGAAATTCAATCTTTTTTTTTTTAATGTTTGATCTTAGATTCAACACATGAGATCATATGGCATTTTTTTTTATTTGAGAGTGACAGAGACACACAGAGAGAGAGATAGAGAGAGAGGAAGAGGCAAAGAGAGAATGGGCACACCAGGGCCTTTCAGCCACTGTGAATGAACTTCAGACATGTGCACCCCCTTGTGTGCATGTGCAACATTGCGCACTTGCGTCACTTTTGCATCTGGCAATACATGGGACCTGGAGATTTGAACAAGTATTCTTTGTAGGCAGGCACCTTAACCACTAAGCCATCTCTCCAGCCTGTGTAATTCAATCTTTTGTTGAGGCCTCACATGAGGTAGGTTTCATTTACAAACAGACAATACTTTTAAATCCTAATTCCAAAAGCAGTGGCATTTGTTAATATAAAATGTCGGGACATGATCGGCATGAGACACTGATCTAACCGAATGATGTGAGGACATGGACCAGCAGGTACGGTCAGCTGTAACTGATGGGAATGCAACGGGAACAGTACTCTGGAACCCCAGCCTGGAACTTCCTGCTTCACCACAGGACCCAGCACTTGCCCTCCTTGATGGACCCGAATTACGTCTACATAGACACACGGTCATAGACGACTACAGCAGCTGGATTCACAATTACCAAAACCCGGGGGCTACCGAGATGTCCTTCTGTACGCAAATGGACGGGTAGGCTGTAGTGCCTGCACATCATGCAGAACTATTCAGCACTGCCAAGAAATGAGCTGTGAAAAGACATGGAAGAATCTTAAATGCATCTTATTAAGCAAGAGGGTCCACACAGGAAAGGTTATTCACTATGTGACGACAACTCTGTCACATTCTGGACAGAGCAAGACTATGGAGATAGAAACGATGATCAGCGGTTGGCAAGGACTGGGAGTGAACAAGTAGTGCCCAGGAGACTTTCATGGCACTGACAATGTCCAGTACGATACCGTGGTGATGGACACAGGTTGTCAATACTCTTTGTCTAAACTCAGAATGTGCAACAACAATATGGCCCCAAATACAACTCATAGATTCTGGCTGACAGCAATGTTCTGGTGTGTGACATAGGGAGAGCTGTGTATATAGGTGACAGTAATGTTCTGGGGAAGGACATGAGGGAGGGTGTGTCCCTGGGCAAGAGGAGTGTTGGAACTTTCAACTCGGTTTTTCTCTGAGTCTCAAATCTGCTTTAAAAAGGAAAGTCAAGCCAGACAGGAAGAAACAGAGAGAGAAGGTCAGAGGCAGCCTCAAATTCTGTCCTCCAGGAAAAGAAATCACAGTTAATATTTTAGTGGATATCATTCCAGATGGTTCCATGCATGGTGGCACATGCCTGTAATCCCAGCAGCAGGGAAGCGAAGGTAATAGGATCACTGTGTGTTGGAGGCCAGCCTGAGCTCGACAGCAAGTTCCAGGTCAGCCAGTAGTACGTACTGAGATGCTGGAGAGAGGGAGAAAGGAGAGGAGGGAAAGAGGAAAGAAAAGAAGGGAGAGAAGGGAGGAGAGAGGGAGAAAGGAGAGCAGGGAAAGAGGAAAGAAAAGAAGGGAGAGAAGGGAGGAGAGAGGGAGAAAGGAGAGGAGGGAAAGAGGAAAGAAAAGAAGGGAGAGAAGGGAGGAGAGAGGAAGAAAGGTGGAAGAGAGAGGAAGGACAGGAGGAAGAACAGAAAGGGGAAAGTGAAGAGAAAGAAATGGAAGAGCAAAGGGAGGTATGGGAAGGAAAGAGTCTCACGAGGGCAATGTGTGGGCCGCCCGCCCCGCCCCGCCCCTCTGCACCTGGAGTGGAATTATTTGGACACCCTTTGCAGAGACCCACAGGAGCCGAGCAGGGCTCCCAGAAGACAGCCAGCCTCTTCCTCTTCTTTACAACCTCTAACAAAATTCCATTCCTGACACAGTGGCTGCAGGCCATCATAAAAACATCGCCACCCATCTCAGCTCTTTGTGCTTCCAGAGTCCTTGGGCCAAATAGAATCAGAAAGGGTGAAGTTGTAAACCGCCTGGGCCCCAAACACCAGTGTGTCTTCCCTTTGACCATGGAATTGGGATGGTACAGGGAACTCCCTCAGAAAGATCAACATGTGTCTGAAATTGGAAAGGGATTAAATAAATCATCTCTGGACTTGGGATCCAAACCCATCACATATTTTCCATTCTACTGTGGCAGTCAAGCTAATAAATGCCAGAGGAAGGAAGAGAGTGAGAGAGGGAGAGAGATTTTCAGTAATAAGGTCACATTGGCTGCTGTGCTTTGAGAACTCTGCTTCCGTTCTGCCCACCAGATAGCACCTCAGCCCTGCCACCACTCCACAGGTCTCACAGGCGTGGTGCCCCATTACACCATCAGTGAAGAGATTTGTGGGTCACTTTCCCTGTGTGGCCCAGTCTGCCATCTTACATCACACCTAACAGAGCCCACGGAGGGTACAGGGGTTCATGAGTTAGCTCTGATGCTGGGTCATAGAAACTGCTAATCCCTGCTCCTGTCCCCCCTGACCCCACCTCCTCAGTTCCTGTGCGTGGCAACAATGTCTTAATCTTTGTTACTGGGACACTGAGAAGATTGGCAGAGAGTCATCTACCCGCCGCTCTTGTACTGAGACTTGCCAGTGAATATGCCGGTCTTGGCCAACTCCTGCCAAGACACAGAATCACCTGCCTCCATCATCCAAAACTGGGCTTTGCCATGTGCATCTGGATCAGTGGGATATCAGCCAAGTGGCAGATGGGGGACCCTGGTGCAGTGTGAAAGTCCCCAGGCCAGGTGCCAGAGGGTACCAGGCCACTACTGGGATGGAAGAGACCCATCCTGAACCAGCTTAGACTAGACCAGGCAGCCCAGGTGGCCTCGGAGAGAGGACAAATCCCAAAATGCCACTGTTTGTGGATGGTTTCGACTTGGCAGGAACAGGTATTGGAACCCTATAGCCTTTGCATATACATTTTCCTTCTTATTGACAACCTTCATATGTGAGCATACTGTAATCTGGTCACAATCCCCTCCCATTGCCTTCTTTGATCCTCCTTTCCCCATCTCCATTCCAGCAGCCCCCCTCCTCTTTCCCTCAACTCCTTCGGTTTAGTGTCTTTTCCCCTCTTCCTTCAACCACATCAGAGTCTATGAGCTCAATACCATACAGGTGTTGTGGCGGTAACAACAACCGACCGCCACTGAGGTCATTAATGCACCAGTTACTTCCTGTCCCATGATAGTTTACTAACCCAAAGTCCTCCACACCACCCTCTGGCCTTACATTCTTTACACCCCTTCTTTTGCAATGTTCCCTGAGCCTAGGAGGGTGTGATCAAAATGTCTCATGCAGCATTGAGCTCCCAGAATTCTCTTATTCTCAGTACTTCCATGAGTTTGGAGTATCCCCAGCCACCTGCAAAAAGAAGCTTTTCTGATCAACAGCAAGAGTAACATTAATGTTCCTTCTGTCATCTCTTCTGCAAGAGATCTGCTGGATGTGCCAGAGAGGTCTTGTCTGGCGTTGAGCACTCCACTGTCACTTTGCAGCACTTTGATAAGTCTCGGATTTCCCCAGTAGTTACCACCACCTGCAAAAGGAGCTTCTTTTTTCTTTCTTTTTTTTTTGTTGGTTTTGTGAGATAGGGTCTCACTCTGGTCCAGGCTGGAATTAACTATGTAGTCTCAGGATGGCCTCCTCCTACCTCTGCCTCCCAAGTGCTGGGATTAAAGGTGTGCACCACCACGCCTGGCTAGAAGCTTCTTTTAAAAAAGGGGGAAGGATGGAGGGATGGCTAAGGTGTTTGCCTGAAAAGCCAAAGGACCCAGGTTCAATTCCCCAGGACCCACATTAGCCAGATGCACAAGGGAATGCACGTGTCTGGAGTTGATTTGCAGTGGCTGGAGGCCCTGGTGTGCCCATTCTCTCTCTCTCTCTCTCTCTCTCTCTCTCTCTCCTCTCCTTCTCCCTCTCCCTTTTTCTCTTTGTCAAATAAATAAATAAAAATATTTTTTAAAAAGAAGCTTCTTTGACCAAAAGTGAGAGCAGCACTAGTCTATGGGCATAAACATAAATATTTAAAGAGCATTTTCATTTAGCCAAAGAACAGTCGCCTCCCTGTTTATGACATTCTAAACCACTGGCTTTTGTTTTGTTTTTTTGTTTTTCGAGGTAGGGTCTCACTCTAGCTCAGGCTGACCTGGAATTCACTATATAGTCTCAGGGTAGCCTTGAACTCACGGCAATCCTCCTACCTCTGCCTCCCAAGTGCTGGGATTAAAGACATGTACCACCACGCCTTGCTGGCCATTCCTTTTGAGTAGGTCTTCAGTACCAGGCATGAGTTCCCTCCCATGGAGACATATGTATGCATGCTCCTGCACAGGCACGGGCATCTGTGTTACCAGTGCTTTTGGCATAGACAGAACCAGTGACAAGCACCCTGAGCAAAGCACTGTGGGAGTTGACAGCTTTCTCAGCAGGGCAAACCAGGCTGCACATAGGAGCAAGGTTCTTCTAAGAAGCCCTTGTACACAAGACCCCTGAACAAGGTGTTTAGGACACACTGTCACCTGGGGCTGGCCTGAAGAATAAGCATGCTGTTTCTGGAAGACTGACGCACAGCCCAGTGTTGGACAGATCCACCTATGGATGCCAGAGATTGGGAGTCAGCTCTTGATCCCCTGAGAGACTTTCAAAAGGCGATTAGTGGAATAGTACCAGAAGATGACACTGTGCACCACTCATCTGGTGCCTCATCTTACTACATGATTGCTGGGGCTCAGGAAAGGATACCCTCCAGAGTATGACCACCTGACATACTGAACTAAAATATGAATCCTCGGGGTCACTCTGCCCTTCTCTGCCTTTGTCTTGCTCTACTGCTTCTGCATCTAAGTGTTGGGGGTCTCTTCCAAGTTATACCCTTCTACCTAAAGGCTGGCTCTCCAGATAATTAGCTCCAGGAAGGAAAATTAGGAATGCCAACATACCCACAGCCTAGGAGAACATGTTCCCCCACTAATGGGCCCATTCAGCAGTCCTAAAAGTCATTTGATTTCACAGTCTTCTGCATCGATCCTCACCACCACCCTTTCCCTTAGGAAGGGTGTTATTGGTTTTTCTTTTTTCTTATCATATATATATATTGAGAGAAAGAGTCAGAGAGAGAGGGAGATAGGGCGTGCCAGGGCCTCCAGCCACTGCAAATGAACTCCAGATGCATGTGCCTCCTTCTGCATCTGGCTTACATGGGTCCTGGGGAATTGAACTGGGATCCTTTGGCTTTGAAGGCAAACGCCTTAACTGCTAAGCCATCTCTCCAGCCCAGGAAGGGTGTTATATCAGTTACTTGTTTGTTACTGGAACAAACTACTCTACCAGACACAGCTTATGGAAGGAAAACAGGTTGAATCTGGCTTACAGTTCCAGAGGGTAGAGTCCACCATAGCAGGAAAAGCCTGAAAGGAGCACCAAGCCAGCATCCCACTGTAGCTCAAAAAGAACAGCAAGTCAGGCAGGACTGTACCACCTCTAGGTCGGACCCAGGGACACACTTCCTCCAGCAGGACTCCACAACCTTCCTGAACAGCGCCACCATCTGGGGGTTAAGTATTCAAACACATGAGTCTATGGAAGACATTTCACATTCAAACCACCACAGGGATGGCTCATCTGCCATCAGCTTTCTTTGTGCAACTCTTGTGTCCAGCTAAATGTTCATAAATTTGTCTCAGGGGCTGGAAAGATGGCTTAGCGGTTGGGGCACTTTCCTGCAAAGCCAAAGGACCCAGATCTGATTCCCCAGGACCCACATAAGCCAGCTGCACAAGGTGGCACATGCATCTGGTGTTTGTTTGCAGCAGGTGGAGGCTCTGGCATGCCCATTCTCTCTCTATTTGCCTCTCTCTATATATATATATCTCTCTCTCAAATAAATAAATATTTTTTTAATTGTCTCAGGCTGTGGAGATGGCTCAGTGGATAAAAGTTTGCTGCTCAAACTGGAGTACCTGAGTTTGATCCCCAGACCCTACATTAAAAGCCAGACGCTGTGACAGGCTTTTATAATCCCAGCATGCTGACACTGTTAAGGAGATGGGAGGCAGAGAGAATTTTATAGAAGTTCCAGGCAAGCCCAACAAAGAATCGCACAGAGAGAGAGAGAGAGAGAGAGAGAGAGAGAGAGTAAGTGACAGCGAGCAAGCTGAGGGAGAAACTCTGCCTCAAATGAAGCAGACAGGAGAGACTGACTTGAAAGTTGTCCTCTGACTTTCCACACATGTCACAGCATGCACACATCCACACTCACTCACAAACACATGCACACACTCATGAACGCACACCAAAATATTAATAAAAAGTAAAAACTCAATAGTCTCTTTTCCCTGGTTTCTGTCAATTGTCAGTTTGTTTCGGCCAACTCAATCACCAGAACTTCTGAACGTTCCCTTCACTCCTACACAACCCCTTAGTTAATGTTTCGTGTACTGTAACATTTTGAACGTTAAACATGTAATTATAAGCTCCTCTTGGCAAGAGCCACGTCACCACTTTCATGTTGTTGATCTGCATCGTGAAGTGCAGGAAATGCAGCTGGACTTGAACCGACATGCTGGATTACTTCATTCTCACTCTAATGACTCATAAAGATGCACAATTAGAGATACAGTGTAAGGAACTCACAGTCCCCCTCCCCGCAGGACACCTCTGCAGACGCAGTCATCTGAGCTCAGCTGCAGTTGAAATGTAACTACTGTGCTGGGAGGAATGGAAGTACTTGAAAGGGAGACCGTGTACATACCAAGTTCATCACAGCATCTTGTTGTAACTATTGTGTGTTATTATTAACTTTTGTTGCTCTCTTAGTGAGGTGGTTTAAATGTAAATGCACGTTCCCCCATAGCCTGAAATATTTTTTAAAATGTATTTTTTTATTTATTTATTTATTTGAGAGAAAGAGGCAGAGAGAGAGAATGAATATGAGCATGCTAGGGCCTCCAGCCACTGCAAACGAACTCCAGATGCTTGCACCCCCCCCCTTGTGCATCTGGCTTATGTGGGTCCTGGAGAATCAAACCAGGATCCTTTGGCTTTGCAGGCAAACACCTTAACCGCTAAGCCATCCCTCCAGGCCCACCTGGGGTATTTTTGATTAAGCTTGCCATTTAAGTCTCCATCAGGCAGAGGCCTGCTGGAGGAGGTGTGTCACTGGGAGCGGACCTACTGGACCAGAGAACAACTGGAGTTCTGGCTGTTTGTGCTTACTTTGTTAGCGTTGGTGGTGTCTCTCTGCTGTGGATCTATGGAAGTGAGCCAGCTTCTTCTGCCACGATGGAACTTTCCCTGGAATCTGTAGGCCTAAAATAAACCCTTTCCTCCCATCAGCTGCTTCTAATCAGATGTTTGTCCCAGCAATGAAAAGTATGTGCAACACTTAGTCTACCCTGCTTACAAATCAAACTTTATCAAGTGTGAATAGGAAAAAATATATAATATAATATACTTAGGGTTTGGGACTATGACTTCAGACACGCACTGAGGGGCCTTGAATCCACTCTCTGTGGATAAGGGAGGACTGCTGCAGCACAGAGACACACTTAAAAATAATAACAACAGGGGCTGGAGAGATGGCTTAGTGCTTAAGCACTTGCCTGTGAAGCCTAAGGACCCCAGTTCAAGTCGTGATTCCCCAGTACCTACGTAAGCCAGATGCATAAGGTGGCACATGCATCTGGAGTTCGTTTGCAGTGGCTGGAGGCCCTGGAGTGCCCTTTCTCTCTCTCTCTCTCTCTCTCTCTCTCTCTCTCTCTCTCTCTGCCTCTTTCTCTCTCTGTCTGTTGCTAATAAATAAAAATAAAACAAAAATTTAAAAAATAACAACACTAACATCCCTGGAATTCAGTTGGCAAGATAAACATGAAGAGATTGGGATGTTTCTGAAACCACACTGCATCTTGTCACCAAACGTAATGAGGTCATTGGCCTGAGGCACTGGGCCCACTTGACACCATGGTGTACTGTGTGCAGCTTCAAAACTGCTGGGCTCCCATTGGTATACGAAACCTGGGCTTCCTGGGCCTCCTGTGGCATTGAATTGTAATATTTGGCACCACTGTGGCTGCAAACCCAAGCCCACATGTGTAAACAGAACTATAGGGTAGTGTGTGATTAGAAAGAGGTCACCCACATAGCCCAGAATACACACTTAAGTTTATTTTGATCACCACTGAGATTCGAACCAGGTTTTTGGTGTGTGTGTGTGTGTGTGTGTGTGTATGTGTGTGTGCGCGCGCGCAGGCGTGTGTGTGTGTGTCCAGATGCATGTGGAGACCAGAAAAAGGACAACTTTGGGTGTTATCCTTGGATATATAATCCAAGAGTGTCTCACTGACTTGAAGTTCACCAATTAGGTTCAATTGGCTGCAAGGATATGCCAGTCTCCACCTCGCTAGCACTGGGATTACAGACACGTGTTTGACTGAGTGCGCTATCTCTCCTGCCTCATATAAAAACTTTTTTTTCTTGTAGAGATTTTAGACTGTCCCAAATTTATCATGGGTCTCAGCTGGAGAAATATTGTTTTGTTTTGGTTTGGCTTTTCTAGGAAGGATCTCACTCTGCCTCAGGCTAACCTGGAATTCACTATATAGTCTCAGGATGGCTTTGAACTCACAGCGATCCTCCTACCTCTGCCTCCTGAGTGCAGAGATTAAAGGTGTGTGCCACCATGCCTGGCTCTGGAGAAATATTGTGAGCACACAATTCTTAGGACGCTCCCAGCTTTAACAATAGCATTTGGCAGTCTAACCTTGTTGGAGCCTCAGAAATGTCCATTGCAATGCCGGATCGGCCAGCAGAGTGAAGCAGAGTTCCATCCCGGGATAGAAGAGGAGGCCCCTCCCATAGGCAAAGAGCTAGGCCACGGTGCCATTGGTCTCCTCCCTAGATACTGGAGAAGAGAGTGCTCAAGGGATGCACAAGGTGAATGTCTAGTCATGTAAACATTCTTTACTTAAACAAGAGGGGGGTTGACTTTTTATTTTCTCCTTATTTATCTGTATTTATTGAACAAGCTTTGAGTGCCTTCCGTGTGTAAGAAAAAGAAAAGTCTTGGGCTGAAGAGATGGCTTAGCAGTTGGGTGTTTGCCTGCAAAGCCAAAGGTCCCAGGTTTGATTACCCAGGACCCACATAAGCCAAATGAACAAGGTGGTGCATGTTTCTAGAGTTCCTTTGCAGCAGCTGAAGGCCCTGGTGTGCCCAATCTCTCTATATCTGCCTCTCTCTCACACTCTCTCAAATAAATAAAATAAATAAATAAATTTAAAACTAGAGATGTAGGGGCTGGAGAGATTGTTTAGTGGTTAAGGCACTTACCTGCAAAGCCTAATGACCTAGGTTCCATTGCCCAGTACCCACATAAAGTCAGATGCACAAAGGGGAGCATGCATCTGGAGTTATTTGCAGTGGCTAGAGGCCCTGGTGCACCTGTTCTATCTGCCTCCCTCTACACATAAATAAATAATTATAGAACATGTTGAACTGAATTATTTGCACCCTTCCAAACCATTGGCTTTTAACATTAACTCTTTGAATAACTAGCTTCACCACATGCAAATTCCTATCTTAAAAAGCCTATAAATCCTTATCTGCCCAGCAGTCCACTGTTCAGAGTCAAGGCTGTGACAGCACACTTACCTTGCTGGTTCCTGGCTGTGTAATCTTGGGCACATACATATCTTCTGTGTTGCTGTGAGGAGAAAACGAATCAGTGCATGTGAGCCCCTACGAAAATGCCTGATCGACGCAAAGGAAGTACTCGGTAAATATTACCTACTTCCATCTCAAGGCCCATTTCCACGGGGCTTGCACTCCCTGTGCAAGTCTGGGAAAGCGCCATTTAGATACTGTAATTACCAACTCTTGCCAGCATGGGACGCTCAATGTCCGGAGTTGTGACCAAACCCCTTCAAGCTGAACCCCGGTGAGAATTTCCTTTGGGGGTGGGAGTAGAAGTGTATTTCTAAATATCAAGGAAATCTCTGACTTTAAAAGCAGTCACCTCTAGGGCCCTCTGAAAAAGTTTATGTGGGGAGGGCATTTGATATGTTTTCCACCCACCACTGTTCAGAAAGGGCAAGACTCGATGATGGGGAGGTATAGGTGGGAGCCAGGTCTAGACCCTGGACACAAGAAGGAGGCAGCTGACGACACGTTCTGGCTGATTCCGAGGGCTCGTTGCTACAGCCACCTCTCCTAGCTTGTGTGGTCCCCTCCTGAGCATGCAATGGGAGCTTCATGCCTCTGCTTTCTTACCAGTTTGTTCCTACACTCCTCCTGCCATATTGTTTAAGTCTTAGTCCCTGGGACCCAAACATGTCTGGCCCATTCCCAGCCTCCTCGTCTTGCTCCCCTCTGGGTCTCGCTCCTAGTTCACCTTTCAAGAAGCCTTTTCTTTTTAAAAAATATATTTTATAGCCGGGCGTGGTGGCGCACGCCTTTAATCCCAGCACTCGGGAGGCAAAGGTAGGAGGATCACCATGAGTTCGAGGCCACCCTGAGACTACATAGTGAATTCCAGGTCAGCCTAAGCTACAATGAGACCCTACCTCAAAAAAACAAACAACAACAACAACAACAAACAAAGTTTGAGAGATGGCTTAGTGGTTAAGGCAGTTGCCTGCAAAGCCAAGGGACCCAGGTTCGATTCCCCAGGACCCACATAAGCCAGATGTACAAGGTGGTGCATGCATCTGGCTTTCATTTGTAGTAGATGTAGGCCCTGGTACATCGATTCTCATTCTCTCTCTCTCTCTCTCTCTCTCTCTCTCTCTTCCCTGTCCCTTTCTTTTGCCTCTCTCAAATAAATAAATAAATAAAATAGGTAAAATAATAATTTTTTCTTTGGTAAAGCACTGATTGGCAGATCTCTGGGGCTCGATGGCTAGCCAGTCTGTTACGATTGGTTACCAGTGAGACACCCTGTCTCAAAGAGGTGGACAGTCCGTTACGATTGCTGTCCAAGGGAGAGACCCTGTCTAAATGAGGTGGACAGTGTTCCTTTGGATAAGACCCACCAGAAACCACCTGACACATGCACCTACCTCTCTTTCTTTCTTTTCCTTTCTTTCTCTCTCTCTCTCTCTCTCCCTCATCCCTCTCTCCTTTCCCCTTCCTTCCTCCCTCCCTCCTTCCCTCCCTTCCAGGGCTAGAGTGAGACTCTATCTCAAAAAAAAGTAAAATATGGGCTATAGATTGACAGAGATAGAGACTCTAATTTTTTCATTGTATGGTCTCCCTCTAGCCCAGCTTGACCTGGAATTCACTAGGTAGTCTCATGCAGATGCGTGTGCCCCCTTGTGGTCAAGTGTGGCATTGCGCCCCTTTGCCTCTGGCTAAACGTGGGACCTGAAGATTGGAACCAGCGTTCCTTAGGTTTAGGAGGCAGGCGCCTTAACCGCTAAGCCATCTCTCCAGCCCTCTTTCTTTCTCTCTTTCTTTTCTTTTCTCTTCTTTTCTTTTCTTTTATTTTCTTTCTTGTTTTGAGGTAGAGTGTGACTTTAGCTCAGACTGATCTGAAACATACTATGTAGTCTCAGGATGACCTCAAACTCATTGTGATCCTCCTATCTCTGCCTCCCAAGTGCTGGGATTAAAGGCATGTGCCATCACGTCCGGCTACATCTGTACTTTGTTTGCAGCAGCTCTCTCCTTGCAAATAAATAAATTTTAAAAATGGAAAAAAAAAATGAATTGCGCCGGGCGTGGTGGCGCACGCCTTTAATCCCAGCACTCGGGAGGCAGAGGTAGGAGGATCGCCGTGAGTTGGAGGCCATTCTGAGACTACATAGTTAATTCCAGGTCAGCCTGGACCAGAGTGAAATCCTACCTCGAAAAACCAAAAAAAAAAAAAAAAAAAGAAGAAGAAGAAGAAGAAGAAGAAGAAGAAGAAGAAGAAGAAGAAGAAGAAGAAGAAGAAGAATTGCATCTGAGTCAGAGTCAGGTATAGGCCCTTGGTTATGGCTTTAATCCATGAGGATAGCAGTTTACTATTCAAGATTCTCCCCTCTTGTATTTTTTATTGTTAATTATGAACTCACTGTATGAACAAATTGTGTGTTGGTCCTATACCTCTCATGGTATCCACTACTCCCCATCCCCATTCCACTAAGAATCCTCCTCAGTGGTGGTGGTGGTATTCACCATGGGCTTATGAATGCATCTTAGTTTTTTTGAGGAAGTTGCCTTCTTTTTTTAATTTTTAAATTTTTTCTCTAATTCTTTTTTCTTTAAATATTTTATTTTCCTTTATCAGGGTTGGGGGGAGAGAGAGAGAGGAAGGGAGGGAGGGAGAGGGTACCCCAGGGCCTGTAGCCACTACACGTGAACTGTAGACATAAGTGCCACTATACACATCTGGCTTATGTGGGTTCTGGGGAATCAAACTTGGGTCCTTGGGCTTGGCAGGCAAGTGCCTTAACAGCTAAGCCATCTCTCCAGCCTATTATTTTTTAATTTTTATTCATTTATTTGAGAGGGAGGGGGAGAAAGAGAATGGCACACCATGTCCTCCTGCGGCTGCAAATGAACTGCAGATGCATGCAACCCCTTGTGCGTGTGGCTTACATGGGTCCTGGAGAATTGAACTTGAGTCCTTTGGCTTTGCAGGCAAGTGCCTTAACTGCTAAGCCACATCTCCAGCACTCCCTTTCTTTTTTTTTTTTTTTTTTGAGAGAGATTCACAGAGAGGGAGAGGAAGACAGAGAATGGGCACGCCAGCAGGCTCTCAGCTGCTGTGAAAGAATTCCAGATGCGTGTGCACTCTTGTGGGCAAGTGCACCATTATGCCCTTGTGTCACTTTGCATCTGGCTAAACGTGGGACCTGGAGATTGGAACTGGCATTCTTGGGCTTACCAGGCAGGTGCCTTAACCGCTCAGCCATCTCTTCAGCCCCCTCTCTTGTTTAGAAAGAAGCAGAAACTCACTTTGTTGGCCAGGTTGGCCTCAAACTTGTGATCTTGATGTAGTTGGGATTATAGGTGTACACAACTGCACCTGGATGAAGAAATCCCCATGAAAGGACCCAGTGCAGTACTGGATAGTTGGCCTTGGAATCGAACATGATTATCATCCACTGACACAGTATGTAGTCAGCAAGTGAGGACAAGTTTAGGTTCTGGGATGAAAGACGTGTGCCACCATGCCTGGCAATATCAGCTATATTTTTTAAATTTCTGAGAACTCATGTGATTTAAACATTGAAGAGAGGCACAAAGATGTAGGACTACTCTCACCCTTTGTGCCTATACATCCCATTCTTCCCTATTGTCCCCTAGAGATGAGCTTTTGTGTCAGGTTAGGACTCTTCCTGAGTGAGTGTGATAGTATAAACACTGAAAAATTGACCCTTTTAAAAACCATTTTTATTTTATTTACAAGCAGAGGGTTAGAGAGACAGAGAATTGGCATGGCAGGGCCTCCAGGTGCTGCAAACCAATTCCAGATTCATGTGCTTCTTTATGCTTCTGGCAGGCAAGAGTGTTATCTGTTGAGCCATCTCATCAGCCCAATTGACCCCCTTTTTAAGACTCTTTATTGACAACTTCCATAATTACAGGCAATAAACCATGATAATCCCCTCCCCTCCCCCACTTTCCCCCTCACAAATCCATTCTCCACCATATCCCCTCACTCTCTCCATTAGTCTTTCTTTAATTTTGATGTCATCTTTCCCTCCTATCATGAAGGTCTTGTGAAGGTACTGCCGGACACTGTTAGGTGATGGATATTGTGGCCAATTTCTCTCTGAACCATTGCATTGTAAGCAGTCCTCCCCTTCCTTTGGCTTGTACGTTATTTCTGCCACTTTTTCCTCAATGGACCCTGAACCTTGGAAGACATGGTGGAGCTATTTCAGTGCTGAGTATTCCTCTGTCAGCGCCATGGTGCCTGTTGAGTCATGCCAGTGGTCACCACCATCTGAAAAGGGAGGCTTCTCTAGCCCAAAGTGAAAGTAGCATTAATATATGGGTATGAACGTTCAATAAAGTGCTTACAGGGCACTTTGTTGAGCATAATATATGCATTTAGCCAGGCAAGAGCAGGCATTACACTCCTCCACCATAGGCTTTTGATTAGGTTTTCAGTAGCAGGCATGCATTCCCTCCTGTGGAGTGGGCCTCTAGTCAAATTAGAGAGCAGTTGGTGTTCCCCATAACAGACATGCCACTATTGCACCTGTGCGGTCATTTGGCCTGGCTGTCCAAACGAGGCTTGCAGTGCCCACTGTTTTCACCACTGATGACTTCTGTTT
This sequence comes from Orientallactaga sibirica, assembly GCA_036365145.1. NCBI lineage: Eukaryota > Metazoa > Chordata > Mammalia > Rodentia > Dipodidae > Orientallactaga > Orientallactaga sibirica. The sequence continues at coordinate 11,887,308 of JAEOAD010000284.1, forward strand.
CCCATAGGGCTGCATGCAATGGAGCTTTTCCCACCTTTCTGTCAGCTGTTCTACAGGGAGGAGGTTTTCAGCTCAGCTCCAGCTTGAGTTCTCAGTGATCTTTCAGCCCAAGCATGTGGAGTTTTCAGCAATAGGGTCTTTCCATCTATTTATAATGGGAAATCAATAGCATTGACAATGGTCTGTAATGTTTTGGGGGCCTCATGGACCTCACTATCCAACAACTCACTGGAAGGTATCCGACCCCTGGTACTGAAATCTTTCTAGTAACAGTCTGTGGCTTCTGGGTGTGCTGTTATCCAAAAGAACAGGCTTCCATGTTGCTTATTCACCACATCTTGAATTTTGATTAACCCTCCCCCCACCCTTCCCATCACCTTACTTAGGCCCTTGTACCCCCACTAATCTGTTCATCTCATTACATATGTACAGTACCATCCCCTTAACTCCTCCCCTCTCCTCCCTCTCTGATAGCCCTTTTGTACCTTACTGGCCTCTGCTACTAATTTTTACCTCAGCTCACATAAAAGTCCAAACATTTCTAGCTAGGATCCACATATGTGAGAGAACATGCAGCACTTGGCCTTCTTGCCTGGGTGACCTCACTAAGTGTAATATTTTCCAGATTCATCCATTTCCCTGCACATTTCATCATTTCATTTTTCTATACTGACTCGAATTCCACTGTATAAATATACCACATCTTCATTACCCATTCATTAACTGAGGGACAGCTATGCTGGTTCCATTTCCAAGCCATTGCGAATAGAGCAGCAATAAACATGGTTGAGCAAGTTTCTCTAAGGGAGTGTGAAGAGTCCTCAGGATATATAGCTAGGAGTGATATATCTGGGTCATATGTTAAACCTATTTTTGGTTTTTCAAGGTAGGGTCTCTTTCTAGCCCAGGCTGACCTGTTAATGCCTGTGTAGTCTCAGTGTGGCCTCGAACTCATGAAGATCTCCTACCTCTGCCTTCCTAGTGCTGGGATTAAAGGCATGTGTCATCATGCCTGGCCCTCTGTGGCTTTTGAGGCAGGGTATCACTGTAGCCCAGGCTGACCTGGAATTCACTATGTAGTCTAAGGGTACCTCTAACTTCTGTTGATTCTCCTCCTGCCTCCCAAGTGCTGTGATTAAAAGTGTGTACCAACACACATGGCTTAATTCTTTTTTAAAGTAATTTTCTTATTAATTTGCAAGTGGGGGGGACAGAGAAAAAGAGAGACAGAGAATGGGCTTGCCAGTGCCTCCAGCCACTACAAAAGAACTCATTACTCCTTCCTGCCCCCTCCTGTGCTGCTAGTGATTTGGGATAAGGTAGGAAGTGAAAGGTTGAGTAGATGCTGTGACACAGTTTCCATATCATTTCTTTTTTTTTTAATCAATATATATTTTTTATTTATATTATTCTGATTTTACATTCATAGTATTGGTTCCATTGTCCTCCTCCCCTTCCTCCCACTTTCAAAGGGGCCCTCATCAATGGGGAATGTGTATCATGCATTGTGAGTTTGCTCAAGAGTTCTGGTGGATAGGCCCCAGTCTCTGTGCCTAATGCCCCAACTTGTGACTCTAACAATCTTTCCGCCCCCTCTTCCGCGAGTTTCCCTGAGCCACTTTGGGGTCATTTTAGTTCTGTTTCAGTGATGAGGTTTTGGGAGCCTCTGTGTCTCTGGATATCTGGCTTATGATTGGAGTTGGATGTTCTCTGTGTTTATCTCCTTCAGCCTTTTTCTGGTGTTGTGATCGCCTTGAGTGCTGTATTCTTGCCCTTCCCCTGCGTTGTTCTATGGTTTCAGCTGGTGAGGTGTGGTTAGCTGATCCTCCCTTCAGGTTCGTTGTCCACCTGAAAAGAGATAAGCAAATTCTCCAACGGAGAGAGAAGTTAGTACTAGATAGAAGGGATAACCATATATGTTTTGGAGGGAACTTTATATGCATTGGCTCTCTTCTAGCCCACATTTGGTGGCCACTAGATCTTGGAGACTGAGCTCATTTTTTGTACATGGCTTTGACTTATTTCCCAGTTCCAGCAATGAGTTGCATTCCACTGAATGGATTTATTAGCCAAATCAAGAGCAGTTGGTTACCCACCATGGCTGTTTGCCACTACTGCACTTGTATGAGCATTACGTCAGATTGTTTCCTGCTCGGTATCTTAGACTGCAAGTTGTTTGGACCAATGTCAGACATTTTCCCCCAGTTGCTCGTGTAGCACCCTCTGGTACTAGACTAGCTAACTGTCTGGGGACTGACCTTCTTCCAGATTCTGGCCAGGTCTCTCTGTGTTTGGTCTGACACATGTATGCTGTCTTCGACAGTAGGGTCTTAACATTAACCTTTGGTGGGTCACCAAGTATTCCATATCATTTCTTATGGGGTAGACTTTGCAGAGATGCAGCTGTTTGGGGGTCACCCACACTCCTGTAAATTACACCCCACTTGTGCTCTGTAAGCCAACCCAGTAAATTCATTGGTTCACCTAGTTGGACTTAGGTAGAATTGTGAGCAGTGACAGCACTAAGATTGCTTTTTTCACCAATAAATTTTGGGCATCCCCAGATTCTTGTCTTATGAATTTAAAGAAGTGAATTCACAGACCATAGATTCGATTGAGAAGAAAAGTGGAGAAAGTATAGAGAGCTCCTGCCACATGGCAGGTGTTAGGCGGTAAAGCCTGTTCTATGACCCAAATTGGGGTCAGTTATGGATTCAGAATGGGGCCCGCGCTAACTTGTCGTGATGTCACGTTTTGGGGCTGAGTAGGCACAATACCACTATCAGATTTAAACCTTCCAGGAATCTCAGTTCTAGGAAAGAGGTCCAGGGAGTGACTCAGGTTTTGTATGTAAAAACAGATGTAGAGAACTCCTTTAGGCAAGAGATAAGGAGAAGACTTCCTTGGTGTGCAATAACATGGGGACTGCTAGGCCAGGCTTGAGGACATTCCTGCTTTTTACTTTTTGGGGCACAGTCATCCTAAACTCCCTCAGTAGTCCTAAAATGTTTCTTTTTCTTTTGACACAAAAACATCACTGAGATGAATTTCCCTAATTTTCCAACCAGTATTAGAAGGGGCCCCTTGTGGATTTTCTGTTCTCTATGGTACTTGAACCTGGCCCTGCCCTATCCTGCATCATGTTGAACATGATGATATGGTCAATGTGAAACCCTCTCTGTATCCTGGAGCTTTTCAAAAGCATTCCACATACCTGTGTGTGGAATAGATTGGTGACAGCATGGTATTAAAGCCATGAACATCGACTGAAAAGTTCTATCTGCAAGGTCCCTTGGGGCAACATACAAGCAATAGCTGCATGTTTTACAGCCATCACACACCAGGCCTCTTGAGTGATGGGACTTGGTAGTCCTAATTGACTGTAGATTGAACTGCAGTGGTTGGACCATTGTTAACATGGAATCATTCTCAACATACATATTAATAAAGTTTTCCAGCTTTATCTTCAAAGTAGTCTCATTATTTTTATTAATCTCATATTTTAGTGATGATATGATTAGAACACAGTCAGCATTACCATTTACTTTCTAAAATCTTTCCCTTTATTTCATCAACTTGTTTGTTTTAGTTTTGGCCACTGTTACTTGGTACTGGAACAAAGTTACTAAGATGATCAACTTCAGAAAAGGAAGCCTTGATTTTGGCTCATGGTAAGAGATTTCAGCCCTGTTCCTTTAGGGTCCATGGTAAGGCAGATGGTGGGAGAGCCTAGTAGAAGTAGCTGCTCACCTCATACAATCCTGGAATCCAGAGAGAGAGAGGAGAGATCAGGTCCCAGGATCCCCTTCGAGAACATTGGCTTCCTCCCCTAAACTTCCTTCCCTTGAGTTCCACCTCTTCAATGCTCTTCTACTTCCCAGTCATGTCACTGACTGTGGAATTAAGACTTCAATGTTAAGGGAACATCCACAATACAAACTATAGTAGTTACCCTTTCACAGCAACCACCTTCTGCCATTATTAGTTACTGAAATAACCCCATTAAAAAGTGTTCATGTGCTCAGTCCCAGAGAACAAATCAAGGCAAACAGGTTTCCCTCTTCTGAACTTTTGCATGGTCAGTCTTCTCAGGAGTTGGACCTGGTCTTGGGAATGGAGAGATGGCTCAGCAGTTAAGATGCTTGGCCTGCAAAGCCTAATGATCCAGGTTTGATACCCCAGTACTCATGTAAAGCCCAATGCACAAAGTGGTGTATGCATCTGTAGTTTGTTTGCAGTAGCTCTCTCTGTGCAAATAAATGAATTTTAAAAAATGACAAAAATCAGACCTGCTCTTGTCCTATGAGACCGTCAGGTGTAGGCTCTTGTTTATGGCTTTAATCCATGAGGAAAATAGTATTTGCTATCTTAAAGATTCTCTCTTGTTGTCTTTTTTATTTTTATTTTTTAGTATTTTATTTACTTATTTTTTTGACAGAGAAAGAGGGAAAAAGAGTGCCAGGGCCTCCAGCCACTGCAAATGAACTCCAGACATTTGTGCCCTATTGTGCATCTGGCTAACATGGGTCCTGGGAATTGAACCTGGGTACTTTGGCTTTGCAGACAAATGCCTTAACTGCTAAGCTATCCCCCCAACCCTTTTTATTGTTTTTATTAATTATGAACTTCACTGTACGAACAAATTTTGTGTTGGTCCTATTCCTCTCATAGTATCTCCTATTCCCCATCCACATTCCACTGAGGATCCTCCTCAGTGGCCTTGGTGGTTCTCACCATGGGCTTATGAATGCATCTTAGTCTCTTTGGGGGAAGGTTTCTTCCTTTTTTTTTCTTTTTTCTTTTATTTATGTATTTTTTGTTTTTGGTGTTTCAAGGTAGGGTTTTACTTTAGTCCAGGGTGGCCTTGAACTCACAGAGATACTCCTACTACTGCCTCCTGAGTGCTGGGATTAAAGGCATGTGCACTGGCTTCATGAATAAGCACCTTTAATCACTGATCCATTGCTCCAATCCTCCAATTTTTTAAGTTTTTGCTCTAATTCTTTTTCCTTTAAATATTTTGTGTTTAACTATTAGGAGGGGAGACTTGTTTCTAATGGGTTCATTTTATGAGCGGCGCTGCTTTGGCATATACAAGCCTATACCCTCTTTTGTGGTATCTGGATAATATTGTATGTAATGGATGCAGCCATTCCTCCACTGACACATTGCCTTTTGCTCTGTCCCTGTGGTCAGTGCTGTTTGACTATGATACCATGCTTGGCATTATGTGCAGCAGCTTTCTTAAGCTTTCCTAAAGAGATTTAGATTCTGACCGAGCCAGATGACTTGTTTAATGTAGTCAGCTGTCACTATTCTGCGTCTTGGTTGGAATGGGAGGGAATCTGGTCTTTGTGAATTCAATTGGCAAAAGAAAAATCCTATTTGCTATTTTAATTTATGCTTCTGATGTCAAGTGCCGGGGCTTTTTTCCCTCACCACCGGCAGGTAGAGCAAAAGAGAGAGAGAGAGCCGGGCCAGCCGTTTCTCTTGAGGCTGAGCGAGAAGGCGGGTGTCGGCGACTCAAACCCCTCACCCCACTAAAACACCGGGGAGAAAAACCACATTGAGTCGCGGAGATACGTCTAAGGCGGAACTCGCCGTTTATTGTCAGGGGAGAGATATTTATGTGCTTTGAGGAGGGGGTGGGAAGAAGGGATGAGAGAAAGGTTTGAGGAACTTTGAGGGGTGGGAAGAGGGGATGAGAGAAAGGTATAAGGGCCAATATACTTTGAGGAAGGGGGTGGGAAGAGGGGATGAGAGAAAGATATAAGGGCCAACAGTATTTCATCACGTCAGCAGCAGCTGGGTGGAGGCAGTTTCAGCTTAGGTGCTGAGTCAAGGGCAGGTACTCAGGCTCGACTAGGCCTTACCGGGAGTAGGCCAAGATTGGCTGGGCTAACCACTCGGCTTCACACCGGCAGGGCCCAACAGTCAAGTTAAATAAATTCTTGTCAATGTGGAAAGGTTTCCTAATTTCTCCTTTGCCCTTTTCACTGTTTCAGTGTTCAGTGTTTTACCATGTATGAACTGAAGCCTTCTTATCACCAGGTATGCCTTTCCTCCCAGCACTGGGGAGGCTGAGGTAGGATCACTTCATTTGAGGCCAGCCTGAGACTACATAGTAAATTCCAGGTCAGCCTGGACTAGAGAGAGACCCTACCTGGAAAAAATGAAAAAAAAAAAAAGGACTCTGAGCCATGCATGAGGGATCATGCCATGCTAGTATCCAAGAAGCTAAGATAAGAATCTCCATGAGCTTGAAGCTGGTCTGAGCTACAGGAGGAGTCAGCCTGGGCTAGAATAAGGCCCGGTCTTTAAAAAAATCCATTTGAAGCCAGGCGTGGTGGTGCACTCCTTTAATCCCAGCACTTGGTGTGCACCACCACGCTTGGCTCAACCCATGGATTTTTTGTATCACAGAGGGATTGAGGTGGTCCTGGAGCTGAAAGGCTATTATTTGTTTCTCTCCCCATGTCCTCTCTCTCTCTAAGGTAGGGCTGATGTGGAACTCAATCTGTAGTTCCAGGCTGTCTTTGAACTCATCTATCCTCCATCTGCCTACTGAGTGCTGGGATTAAAGGCATGAGCCAAGCCCAGCTTAGGTTTTTTATTATTAAATTATAATATTTATTGAGGAAACTACACAACCAAGGAAAGGCACCCACGTGGCTGGAGAGCCCACCATGGAGTTCCTGGAAAAAAAAAACTGCAGAAAGAGAAATGAGAAAGTTCAAGGAGTTCCTGTCATGTGAGTGCCCAGTGCCACTGGGGTTTAAGGAAAAGCCCTGGGGCTTTTATATTTATTTTAATTATTTGAGTGAGGGAAAGAGGCAGAATGAGAAAATGGGCGTACTAGGACTTCCAGCCACTGCTAACAAGCTCTAGATGCATGCGCATCAGTCCTGGAGAATTGAACTGGGCTCCTTTCCCTTGCAGGCAAGCGCTTTAACCACTAAGCCATCTCTCCAGCCAACCCTGGGGGCTTTTTAAAAAATATATTTTTATTTATTTATTTGAGGGGGGGAGGGAGAGATTTTTCTCCCTAGAGCCTCCAGCCACTGTAGACAAACTCCAGATGCACGCGCCCACTTGTGCATCTGACTGGGGGCTTTTAAAAAAATGATTTTTTTGGAGAAACACACAGAGACAGAGAGGGAGACAGAGAATGGGCATGCCAGCAGTCTCTCAGCTGCTGTGAATGAAATCCAGATGCGTGCATCCCCTTGCGGGCAAGTGCGGCATTGCGCCCGTGCCTCACTTTGCATCTGGCTAAACGTGGGACCTAGAGATTGGAACCGGGTTCTTAGGCTTAGCAGGCAGGCATCTTAACTGCTAAGCCATCTCTCCAGCCTTAAAAATGAATCTAAATCCTGGCATGGTGGCACACGCTTTTAATCCCAGCACTCAGGAGGCAGAGGTGGGAAGATTGCCTTGAGTTCAAGGAAACCTGAGAATACAGAGTGAATTCCAGATCAGCCTGAGCTAGAGTGAAACCCTACATAGAAAAACCAAAAGAAAAAAAAAATATTAAAACGTCAAATGGTGCTGAGTGGAGGAAATTGTCTTGCACTCACGGATATTAGGAAGCAGGAATCCTTGGGCTGCTTAAGTTTTCTCAAAGGTCTGCTTGGGTTCTGATATTGTCACCATGCCCTGGTTAGGATGAATGCCTAATTGACCCCTTCCCTGATCTATGCCAGGACCATAAACTAAATTTCCTTGTCTTAGCAACACATGAGATGGCTAATGCCAAAATGTGACTTATATTGAAAATGTCACTGGCGGTGGGAGCACATCTCAGTGTCCCCACCTTTGCTTTCTGAAGGCCTTCCACTCAGGTGCATCTGGGATTCTTAATACAGTTGAATGGCGTTAGTGAGTCTGTGTTAGGAGAATGGAAAGATGATTGAGGAGAGTCAGGTGTGGGCCTCAGGAGAAGAACGCCCCCAAATTCTTCAGCAACAGTTGCATCAGTGACTGGGGGCTTTTGGAGTCACTTGTTTGAAGGGGGTGAGCTACTCATTTCCTTATATAAAGATTATATGGTCCGCGCATCGTGGCTCATGCATTTAATCCCAGCACTCCGGAGGCAGATATAGGAGGATCGCTGTGAGTTCCAGGCCATCCTGAAACTCCACAGTGAATTCCAGGTCAGCATAAGCTACAGTGAGACCCTACTTTGGGAAACTTAAAAAAAGAAGATTTTATAATAGAACCATAGGGTTCCAGCCCAATATTATATTTAATGATTTGTTTATTTATTTATGGGAGAGAGAAAGAATGGGCGTACCAGGGCTTTAGCCACTGCAAACAAACTCCAGATGCATTCGCCACCATGTGCATCGGGCTTACGTGGGGCCTGGAGAATTGAACCAGGGTCCTTAGGCTTTGCAGGCATGCGCCTTAACCGATAAGCCATCTTTCCAGCCCCCAATAACTTTTTTTAAAAATTAAAGTAAGTTTGCTATACATAGATCACAAAGACGGTCAAGAATGAGGTAGGGCTGGGCGTGGTGACACACGCCTTTAATCCCAGCCCTCAGGAGGCAGAGGTGGGAGGATCACTGTGAGTTCAAGGTGAGCCTGAGTCTACATAGTGTATAAGGAATTCGAGGTGACCCTGGGCTAGAGGGAGACCCTACCAAAAAAAAAAAAAAAAAAAAAAAATGTGGTAGGGAGCGCGTTTTCCTCCAGATATAACCTGATGCCAGCAGAGCATGCCTTCTCCTAGTAGGCCTGTCAAAGTAATTGAGCAGAGGGCTGGAGGGATGGCTTAGCAGTTAAGGCATTTGCCTGCAAAGCCAAAGGACCCAAGTTTGATTTCCCCAGGACCCATGTTAGCCAGATGCACAAGGGGGCTCATGCATCTGGGGTTGGTTTGCAGTGGCTGGAGGCCTTCTTTTAAAGAAAGAGGGAGCTCGGGAGACTGGCTTTGTGAATAAGCACCTTTAATCACTGATCCATTGCCCCAGCCCTACAGTGTTTTTTTTTTTTTTTTTTTTTCTGTAATTCTTTTTTCTTCCAATTTTTTGTTTATATTTATTGGGAGAGAGAGGAGAGAGAGAGGAGAGAGAGAATATGAGAAAGAGAATGGGCACAGCAGGAGCCACTGCAAACAAACTCGAGACATAAGCACCACCATGTGCTTCTGGCTTATGGGGGTCTGGGGGAATCAAACCTGGGTCCTTAGGCTTGGCAGGCAAGTGCCTTAACAGCTAAGCCATTTATTTATCCTATTACTTTTAAATTTTTATTTAATTATTCAGAGAGGGGAGAATGGGTACACCGTGGCCTGGAGCAGCTGCAAATAAAGTGTAGATGCATGCGCCACCCTTGTGCATTTGGCTTATGTGGGTCCTGGAGAATTGAACCTGGGTACCTTGGCTTAACAGGCTAGTGCCTTAACTGCTAAGCCATCTCTCCAGCCCTTCCTTCTTGTTTTGAAAGAAGCAGAAACTCACTTTATTGGCCAGCTTGGCCTCAAACTTGTGATCTTCCTGTAGTTGGGATTACAGGTGTGCACGACTGCACCTGGATGAAGAAATCTCCACGAAAGGACCCAGTGAAGCACTGGAGAGTCAGCCTTGGAATGGAACATGATCTTCTTCCACTGACACAGGATGTAGTCAGTGCTTGAGGACAGATTGAGGTTGGAAATTGACATGGTGGTAGAATGCTTGGTGTGGTGGTGCACACCTCTAATTCCAGCCCTCAGGAGGCTGGAGCCTCAGTATTTCCATGAATTTGTGGGAAGCTTGGGCTACATAGTGAGTTCTAGGCCACTCCAGGTTTCATATATGTCTCGTATATGAAAAAACATCAAGATTTGGTGGTGGAAAATTAAATAGTTTCTGATTGCTTGTTTTCTCTCCCCTATGCAGCGGAAATAAAAATAATTATTATTCTTTTTTTCTATTTCTTTTTTCTATTGAGGTGCCCAGGCAAGCCTTGCACTTGCATCCTCCTCATCAGGCCTGCAGCAGCAGATCCAGCCAAGCATATATCCCCAGCTGTTTAGTTACTTACTTAGCAGTGCTGCTGTTTGAACCCAAGGTTCTGTACCACTGACCTGTATCAGTAGCCCTCCCACTTCCTCAGTACGAGAGCTCGGATTTTTTTTTCCACCGGAGCGCACCTGGCTTTAGTTTCCTCTGCACTAGCGACAAGTATGTGACTGAGTTCTGCTGAGGTGTTAGTGGAAGTTGCTTGGTAGAGATGATTGGAAAGTTTCTAAAACAGGATTGACTGAGCTGGTGCATCAACTTTTTTTTCTTCCTGTAAGGTGCAGAGGATTCCTGTGGCTTCAGCATCCATCTCATGACAGTCATGCTACCGTGAGCCACATGCCAAGAATGGATGAAGATGTGGTGCAGGTATGAAACTGACACACAAGCCTTTGATTGCCTTGCTCTGGATTTCTCCTTCGCAGAGTAAATGAAGCATTCTATGCAACTGTAGAGATCTTTTCTCTTTTAATTTCCTCCATCCAGAGAGAGAGAGAGAGAGAGAGAGTCGATGATTGAAATTCCCAACAGAGATGTGGAACATGATGTAATTTTTCTAATATTTTCTTGTCCTTTTCAGAGAAACTGGGAGGCAGTGTCATTAAATAAGAATGAGGATTGTATGGGGGAGGTGTGAGAATAAATAAGCAAAATAATCATTGTTAAATCTGAGAGTGAATTAAGGAAATGCAGATTTGCAGATGCTGATGAAGGCATACTAGATCCTTCAGGTACTTGTAGTTGAAAATATAAAACAAGGACCTGACTTTGTGGTTCATGCTTGTAATCCCAGCACTCAGGAGGGAGAGGTAGGAAGGTCACCCTGAGTTTGTGGGCACCGAGAGGCTACATAGTGAATTCCAGATCAGCTACAAGGGCTACAGAGCGTGGTCCTCAAAAAGCAAACCAAGAAAAAGAAGATGGAAATATAAAACAAGATCATTCATCTTTTTTTTTCCCCTAGTGAGTCAAAAATACACCATAGGGCTGGAGAGATGGCTTAGCGGTTAAGGAGCCTGCCTGCTAAGCCTAAGAGTTCCAATCTCCAGGTCCCACGTTTAGCCAGATGCAAAGTGAGGCAAGGGCGCAATGCTGCACTTGACCACACAGGGACGCACACATCTGGATTTCATTTGTAGCAGCTGAGAGGCTGCTGGTGCGCCATCTCTGTCTCCCTCTCCATCTCTCTCCATCTCTCTCTCCATCTCTCTCTCTGTGTCTCTTTTTCCAAAAATAAATAAAATAATTAAAAAAATTTTTTTAAAGTACACCATAGAGATAATTTGTTTTGCCCAAGAGAAGTGTATTGCTAAAGCACTTTCCCCATTTGTGAAAAAGAGGACTACATAGTTAGGTGTCACTAACGTGCCATTAGATGACCTGAATGTATTTGTAAAACCATGGGGATAATACAATACATAAACTTGAAAACCAAACAAATCATTGTGTAGTGTTCTGTTAAGAACACATTCCATCACTTAGTATGTCCAACCTCACTTGATTCTGTTGTTGATGGAACCCAGTCCTTCATTTGTACTAGTCAAGTGCTGTACCATAGAGCTGCATCCCAAGACTCAGCCACATTTTTTTAAAATGTCATACTTATTTATGTGAGAGAGAAGGGGGAGGGAGAGAAAGGGGGCCTCTATCCACTGTAGACAACTTCCAGATGCAGGCACCACCTTGTGCATCTGGCTTACATGAGACCCATAGGGCTGCATGCAGTGCAGCTTTTTCCAGCTTTCTGTCAGCTGGTCCACAGGTCAGCTCCAGCTTGGTTTTTCAGTGACCTTGCTGCCCAGGCCCGTGAAGCCTTTGGCAGTAGGGTCTTACCCATCTATTTCTGATGGGAAACTGAGAGCCTTGGCAAGAGCCTGTAAGGTTTTGGGGCCCTCAGGGACATCACTGGTGAACAACTCACCGGAAGGTATCCCATCCCTGGCACTGAAATTTTTCTAGTAACAGTCTATGGCTTCTGGGTGTGTCGTTCTCCAAAAAAGTAGGTTTTCATATGGCTTATTCACAACATCTTGAATTTTGATTAACCCTCCACCAACCCCTCCCATGACCTCACTTAGGCCATTGCCTCCCCAGTAATCTGTTCCTCTACACACACACACACCACCACCACCACCACCACCAGTTCTCCTCCCTCCCTTATAGCCCTTTTCTGGCTTACTGGCCTCTGCTGCCAATTTTTACTCCAACTCACAAGCATAAAACTTTGTAGCTAGGGTCCACATATGAGAGAGAATATGTGACACTTGGCTTTCTGGGCCTGAGTTACCTCACTAAGTATAATTCTTTCCAGATCCACCCATTTCCCTGCAAATTTCATCATTTCATTTTCTTTACCACTGACTAGAACTCCATTGTAGACATGTACCACATCTTCATTATCCATCAGTTGAGGGACATCTAGGCTGGTTCCATTTCCTATCTACTGTGACTACAGTGGCAATAAACATGATTGAGCAAATATCTTTAAGGTAGTGAGAAGAGTCCTCAATGCCTAGGAGTGCTACAGGTGGATCATATGGTAAATCTATTTTTAGCTGTGCCAGTAATCTCCACAATGGCTGTACCAGGTGGCATTTCCAACAACAGTGTTGAAGGGTTTCTCTTTTTCCACATCCTCACCAGTATTTATTGTCATTTGTTTTCTTATTTCTTTTTTTTTTTTTTTTTTTTTGAGGTAGGGTCTCACTCTAGCCCAGGCTAACCTGGAACTCACTATGTAGTCTCAGGCTGGCCTCTACCTCGCAAGTGGGACTAAATGCGTGCACCACCATGCCCAGTTATTGTCATTTTCTTTCATGATGATAGTCATTCTGACAGGAGGGAGATGGAATTTCAGAGTAGCTTTAATTTTAACTTCCCTGATGGCCAATCAACTCTTTATAATAGACATAAGCTAGCAAATGACAATGCATACAATACTGTAACATGCTTTATCTGTCTGAATATACTCCTTTTTTGTCGTTCCCCCCCCCCTTTTTGGTAGAGGATTGCTCTAGCTCAGGCTGATCTGGAATTTAATATGTAGCTGAAGGGTGGCATCGAACTCAGAGTGATTCTCCTCCTTCTGCCTCCCAAGTGCTGTGATTAGAGTGCCACCACACCTGGCTTAATTATCACCAGTCTGGCATCTATATGTATATAATTTTATTCAATTGCAGAGAGAGAGAGAGAAGACAGACAGAGAGAATGGCCTTGCCAGTGTCTGCAGCCACTGCACAAGAACTCCAGACACATGCACCACCTTGTGCTTCTGGCTTTAAGTGGGTACTGGGAATCAAACCTGTATCCTTTGGCTGTGGAGGCAAACTACTAAGCCAGCTCTCCAGCCTGTGACTTAATTTATATTTTATCTGATATTATACAAATTATCTCTGATAGAAGTCACATGGTGTATTTAATATCCAGCAAGGAAAGTGTACATGTCTTGCAAGAACTAGGGTTTGTTAAACAAGTGATGGTTTTAAGAGGCCCACATAACAAGAAATCATGTCTCTTAAATGTCAGGAACCATTGAACTGTGAAGAATGTGCTGGATGGTAATGAAGAAGTCTCTGCCATGGACACAAATTCATCTGTGCCTGCACATGTAGTACACACCATTAAGGGTGGGGGTTTGAAGGGGATTTAAGGGTAGGAGTTTAATGGTAGGGGTTGTGGTTTGACTCATGGGTGGTTTGGGGTTAGGGTTATTGAGATGGAGAGGAGGAGGAGGAGAGGAGGAGGAGGGGGAGGAGAGAGAGGAGGGGAGAGGAGGAGGGGAGAGGAGGAAAGAAAAGAAAGATGACATAGTAGAGTTTCTCCCCTCTGGTAGGTGAACCCTCTACTGAAATACATTGAGTTTAACTTCTGAAAGATGCAAGTCTGTCTTCTCCTTCAGACATTTTATCTGTGCCTTAAATGGCCAAGTTCAGTAATGTCTCCAAAACCAAGACAGAGGTGGCAAGAGTGACAGTGAGGACAACTGAGCTGAACTGCTGGAGCCCGCCGTCAGAATCAAACAGTACCTGAGTGGGGAGTGAGGGTTAAGAAACAAGACGAGAGAGAAAACATAAACTGAGGAGGGCTGTCAGTGAATACTGAGGCCCCGACTTTATTTAGTTTAGCTTTTTTATACTTCTTCTCAGAGCACAAGAATGCAAACAGAACAATCATAACATTTTCACAGGATTTCTTGAGAAAGCCACCTCCTCCAACATGAATCAGAGAACAGTCAAATTTGGCCTCAAGGTCAGAAGATACTCCCTTCTCAGTCCCCAGAGCCTCAGCAGGTCTCTAATCTTATGCTTGGCAAGACATCCTGCTTCTCATTAGCCCACTGTAAAAATGTGCACAGGCCATGAACAAAGGGGTTTTCAGGCAAATGGCTCCTGACATATCCCCCTTTTAAAAATTATTTTTTAAGAAACCATCCCCTTCTAGGCTAGGGTGCACAAAGACTGTGCCTGTCTTAGGTTGAATCTTACCCATCTTGGACTACCAGCCTCTGCAGGGGAGAACATCCTCTTTATGGTAGCAGTTGGAGCCAGAGATTATGTACCTCAGCTTTAATGTCCCAAAGTGAGTAGATGACACGTCTAGTTATTGGTGGGAGTAAGCAGACACCATGTACGATACAGATACCCAAAGCTGTGATACTTCCGATCCAGGAAGTAAACGAAGACCATGAAGGTAGGGAGGGAAGCTCTTAATTTTTCCAAGATATCATTTGCCGTCTTAGGTGCATCAAAATCAAGCTCCGTGTTTTTTAGCATTAGAATTTCTTGATGCAATTGAATCAACTCTAGCGATGTATTTGCATTATGCCATATGCCTTGTAAAGCATTTTTACTTTTTCCCAATGATGTTGACTGTTATATATAACATTTTCTTCCCCTGGTTTTTCCAGGTAGGGTTTCACTCTGGTCTAGGCTGACCTGGAATTAGTTATGTAGTCTCGGGGTGGCCTTGAACTCACGGCCATCCTCTTACCTCTGCCACCATGCCCAGCGAGGACTGTTATGTTTTTTGTCGTAACACAAATCTGTTGAAAATCTGCATGACATTCTAAATGTGCTCTGATTTTCAACTCTTCCCCCCAAATATGTAACCGCATCATATAAAGCATCTGTTCTATGTTCTAATTTACTATCTATGTCTTCTTGAGTCCCAAAAACAAGAGAGACATTTTTTGATAGCAGATTGACAAAACGTGCAGTCTGCACTTCCCGTGCTAAAGCAACAGTAGTAGTGGCAGTAGCCAGCAGCGTAATAAAAGCTAAAATTCACCAGGCGTGGTGGCGCACACCGTTAATCCCAGCACTAGGGAGGCAGAGGTAGGAGGATCACCATGAGTTCGAGGCCACCCTGAGAGACTACGTAGCGAAATCCAGGTCAGCCTGAACTAGAGTTGACACCTGACCTCAAAAAAAAAAAAAAAGCTAAAATTCCTGCATGATATTAACAGGAATCATAGCAAATGATGGTTGTTTAACTATCACAAGTCAGAGGATACGTTGGTAGCACAATTAGTAAGAGTACACTTTTTCCATGTCACATTAAATATCCCCTCATTCCAAGTAACATTCAACTGTCCCACCACTACTGCATAAAGGGGAGGGATGAGTTACTGTTTGCCTTAGCAGAGGAGGCTCTCACCTCCCCCATTGCCACAGCGAGCTTCCAAATGTAAGTTTGGTGATGAGTCCACATCATCGATAGCAGAGGCATCGTTATGTTCAATCCTCGCGAACCGGACCAACCTCTCTGGCAGCCACCGGGCACTGTCAGCATCCTGAGGAGAAACACAAACGTGCCCTCGCCCATCAGTGGGATCCTTCCATTTAACCTGTCCATAGGTATCTAATATTCTGGGATGCCATAACCTATCTGCTGAAGAGTGACCAAAGGCATCTACATTTAAAAAATTTTAAACTGAAAAGAGTACATGACTTAAAGCATTCTGTGGGGACCAAGGATATAACTCCCCTTTTTTATTTTTTTGTAATTGATTCTTTAAAGCTCCGTGGGCACGTTCAACAATTCCTTGGCCCTGTCAGTTGTAAGGTATACCTGTTTTATGAACAATTGATAATTGGGCACAAAAGGGCTGAAAAGATTGACTAGTGTAACCTGTACCGATATCTGGTTTTAGAATCGATGGTACCTGCTACAGCAAAACGTTTAATGCAATGTGCTGGAACATGCTTAGTAGCTTCTCCAGTCTGTGCCATAGCCATCAAAAATCCTGAGTAGGTATCAGGGGATACATGCACATATCTTAATGTTCCAAAGTCAGGAATATGAGGTACATCCATCTGCCACAACTGATTTGGTTTCAATCCTCTGGAGCTTACCCCGTATTGTGGGATCGAGTGAGATTCAGGACAGGGACTACACTGTGGCACAATTTGTCTAGCAGCCTCTCTGGTGATTTGAAATTGTTCTCAGGCTTTGGCTGTTTTGATGATGCAAACTATGAGATCTTTGTGCTAAAAATGCTAATTAAGATGATGGGTGATCTGTGTAACCTTATCTGCCATATCATTAGCCAGTGCTAAAGGACCTGGAAGTCCCTGAATGAGCTCGTATATGACCTACAAAACAAGGATGAGAGTGAGCATGCAGGCAGCTTTGTATTTGACTAAACAATTCTTTTTGTTTTTTTTTTTTTTTTTTTGGGGTAGGGTTTCATGGTCCAGGCTGACCTGGAATTAACTATGTAGTCTCAGGGTCATGCAGGCAGCTTTGTATTTGACTAAGCAATTCTTGAACTTGGGTCTTGGCAGTTTCAGTAGAAGGCATGCTTTCAAGCACTTGTAGAGCTCTAGCAATATAATGACTGTCAGTATACAAATGAAAAGGAATAGAAGCTAAAACTTGAAATACAGTAGCTACACCTCTAAGTTCTACCATTTGAGCTGATGCAGGAGGAGTCCAAAGTGAGTAAGATCGCTCCTGAAACACAGAAGCTGCTTCACCATTAGAGGCTCCATCAGTAAGTAAATGCTACTGAGGCACCTTCAATAGGTTCTTGCTTTATAGTTCGTGGAAAAATAAAAGCGTGAAAATTTGCAAATTGTAATAATTTATCTTTAGGATGATGATGATAATGTGCAAAAAAAAAGCTCTAGCCCAGGAGTCCAGATTTTGAAATAGCCAGTCACCTTGCTGCTTTGTAAATGGAACCCCTAGGATAGCTGCTTCCTTCCCAAAATATTGTCTAGATTCTAATCGAGCCATTTGAGTTAAACAAGCTACGGCTTCATAATAAGGCGCTAATACTCTAGCAGGAGCCACAGGCAAATGTGGCCACAATAAAGGTCCTTTTTGCCACAAGACTGAGGTTGGAGGATGGCTAGTAGCCAGAATCTATGCAGACGCATGATTTGGGGTCTGAGTCACCTTTAAAAGATCAAAAAGAGGTCTTAACTCACCCATAGCAATCTTCAAATGCGGTCTAAGCCAGTTAATATCTCCCAGTAGCTTCTGGGAATCAAAGTTTGCAACCCATCTTTTCTAGTTTGTATTTTTTGTGGGAGGATAGTTTTTGGATACAATTTATGGCCTAAATAAGAATAAGGGGGCTCAGTTTGTGCCTTTTCCTGGGCTACAACTAAACCTTGTTCCTTCAGAGATGTTGTAAATGAGCATAAGCTGCTAATAGTAGTCCCTCCTGTTTATGTGCCAAGAGGATCGCATCCATATAATGAATTATATACACTTGAGAAAAGCCTGTCTAGTTTTTTCGTTACAGCCTGAGCTACAACTTTTTAGCACAAGGTGGGGCTGTGAGCCATACCCCCTGAGGCAAGACTGCTTTGGAGGCGGTGTGGCCTCCTCTGAACAGTTTTTGTTCACCCTAAGGCTGTGTAAAAGCAGTAAAAGGTGGAAAGCCCTCCTCTTGATGATATTTTGCGTCTTCCTCCTCTAACTCCTTCACATCTACTGGTTCCAAGGGCTCAAAAATCATCATCTTTACACAGTTGTTTGAGCCCATGTTCTGGCTCTGCAGACAGAGTGGAAGGTTGAGTTTCACTTCCTTCCTCAGCGCCAAAAAAACGGCAATTTTGCTTTATTGACTGATTTTTCTGACTGAACTTTTATCCCTTTCATGTCTAGGATCTAAACTATCCCTAACTAGAGTCCATAAACTAAAAATACTGCCGGGACCTTACTCAGTCCATGGGCATCATAATCATCTTGAAGTTTGGTCCCTACTCTTTGCCAGGTTTTTAAATCTATTGTCCCAAGAAATTACACAGCTGTTGCTGTCTTACTTTTGCACCTCGAGAACAAAGCATATTCTTAAGCATATGTATGAAAAGCAGTCGACTGTTACCTTGTCCAGCTTTTCTGTCGAGAAGTTATTCACCACTCCTCTTTACTTTCCGTTGATCTCAAATGCTAAGCGGTGTCCTTCATTTCTTTCCCCAGTTTTCAGATCCACTGTTTGGGCGCCACTTGCTGGAGCCCACTGGCAGAATCGAACAGTACCTGAGTGGGGAGTGAGGGCTAAGAAAAAAGATGAGAGAGAAAAGATAAACTGAGGAGGGCTGTCAATGAATACTGAGGCCCTGACTATTTAGTTTAGCTTTTTTTTTATTCTTCTCAGAGCACAAGAATGCAAGCAGAACAATCATAACAATTTCACAGGATTTCTTGAGAAAGCCACCTCCTCCAACATGAATCAGAGAACAGTCAAATTTGGCCTCAAGGTCAGAAGATACTCCTTGTCAGTCCCCAGAGCCTCAGCAGGTCTCTAATCTTATGCTTGGCAAGACATCCTGCTTCTCATTAGCCCACTGTAAAAATGTGCACAGGCCATGAACAAATGGGTGTTCAGGCAAATGGCTCCTGACACTGGACACAACGCTTGAAGGGGAGAGCACTGGTAGGGGAGGAAGCTACTCTGTCTTTGCAAAAGTGCTGAAATGAGCAGTCGTAGGTCCACACTGGGGAATGGGACACAAGTGTGGGTCCCCTGCTGGTGGCAGCACAGGATGGCTGGCAAGCTATGACTTCTTTAACTGTGGCAGCTGGTATTTATTGGGCAAGGAAAGGTCATAAGGGTACGCTCACTTGCTCTCCTTAAGGGGTCATGGCAGTACTCAGCTGCATGGGCCTAACTTTCTGGTCACATATGTCCTCCCAGGGTGACTGACAGTTTAAAATGAGATATGTGACCATGATCTCATTACAGCTTTTTACTCATAAATATTCCCTAACGTCATGAGGCGTTTGCCATCACAGTGCTGATGTTTTTGGGACTCTGGGGATTTAAAAATGATTTAAGAACATCAAATGGTGCTGAATGGAGGAAGTGAAGGGAAGTGGAGGATGGAGGAAATTGTCTCACACTGATGGATATTAGGAAGCAGGAATTCTTGGGCTACTGAAGAGTTTTCTAAAAGGTCTGCATGGCTTGTGATATTGTCACCATGCCCAGGTTAGGGTTAATAACCTAATTTACCTCTTCCCAGATCTATTCCAGGAACATAAACTAAATTACATGGGACATGGAGAATCGAACCGGGGTCCTTAGGCTTCGCAGGCATGTTCCTTAACTGCTAAGCCATCTCTCAAGCCCTTTTATTTATTTGATTTAGAAAGAACATGGGCATGCCAGGACTTCTAGCTACTGCAAAAACCTGCTGGAGCTGAGCTGCACGCCTCCTCCGTGTGGACCAGCTGACAGAAAGTTGGAAAAGACTACCCTGCATGCAGTTCAAGGGGAGAGAGAAAACACCAGTGAAGGTACTCCACAGTGAACACTGCAAGCTTTAAATTTGGTCAGCCAGGCCAAATGAGCCAATGGCATATCTCTTATGGGGGAGGCGCACAAACCACTCTAATTTGACTGGAGGCCCACTCCATGGGAGGGAATACATTCCTGAAATACTATGAAAACCTATGACACAGTCATGAGCCCTAAATACATATACTAAATGTATATACAATGCTCACCAAAATGCCCATAGGCTCTTAATGTAAACATCCATATATTAATGAAGCTTTTCTTTTCAGATGGTGGTGACCTTGGGATGACTCAGAAGGCACCATGGTGCTGAGAAGAAGTGACAGAGGAGTGCTCAGCCCTGAAACATCTCAAACCCACCTTCTAGGCTAAGGGCCCATTGCAGAAGAGGGGTTGGAAAGAAAATAAGAGCCAAAGGAAGAGTAGGACTCCTTACAACGTGCTGCTCCACACACAAAATGACCTGGATATCCAAGACCTTGCAGTTCCTGATCCTTATAATAGGAGGAAAAGATCATGACATCAAACTGAAAAGAGACTGACTGAGGGGAGGGGATATGATGGAGAGTGAAGTTTCAAAGGAGAAAGGGGAAGAGAGGGAAGTACCATGGGATACTGTCTACAATAAAAGTTGTTAATAAAAATTAATATTTTAGCTGGAGAGATGGCTTAGTGGTGAAGGCTTTTGCCTGCAAAGCCAAAGGGTCCCAGTTCAATTCTGCAGGACCCACGTAAGCCAGATGCACAAGGGAGCACATACAGCAGGAGTTTATTTGCAGTGGCTGGAGGCCCTGGCACACCATTTTCACTCTCTTCCCACCTTCTCTCAAATAACTAAATAAAATATATTTTTAAATATAAAACCTTCTAAAATATAAAAAAAAAAAAAAAAAAGAAGAGCAAGAAAAATCTTCCAGACAGGGCTGGAGGTAGAAGCCTGTCATCTTGGCAGAAGTATTGCAAGCTCCAGGCCTGCCTGGAGTACACAGTGAATTTAATGCCAATTTAATGAGACTGTTCTAAACTAAAACAGCGGGGTGTGATGGTGCATGCCTTTAATCACAGCACCCAGGAGGCAGAGTTGGAGGCCACCCTGAGACTACATAGTGAATTCCAGGTCAGCCTGGGGTAGAGAGAGACCCTACCTCAAAAAAACAAACAATAAAAAACCCCAAAAAGTAAGAAGGTCAGTCCATGTCCCGGTAGAGGCCACATGAGTCAAAGTGTCCCATGAAACCCTCCTGTGGCAGGTTGGCAAAGGGGTGGACCCCACTGGAATGTCTGAAATGGGATGAGTTGGGGCTGGAGGGATGGCATAGCAGTTAAGACACTTGCCTGCAAAGCCAAAGGACCCAGGTTTGATATCCCTGTACCCACACAAAGCCAGATGCCATCCTTTGCAGTGGCTAGAGGCCCTAGCAAACACATATTCTCTCTGCCAGTCTCACACAAATAAGTAAAATATATAAATAATAAAATGGGACAAGTGGTTTGTCATGCATATAATGGACCATGGCTCTCCTGTCAATAAAAATTCTCTCTGCAAAGGGGAATTGTGAGGATGTGATGTGAGTGAATTCTATTTATTTATTTATTTATTTTTTATTTATTTTTTGGAGATAGGGTCTCACTCTAGTCCAGGCTGACCTGGAATTCACTATGTAGTCTCAGGATGGCCTCGAACTCCTATCAGTCTTCACACCACTACCTCCCGGGTGCTGGGAGTAAAGGCGTGCACCACCATGCCTGGCTGTCTTTCGTCTATCTTGAGACTACAAGCAGAGTAAATATAAAAGCACAAGCCAGGTCTGGAGAGATGGCTTAGCAGTTAAGGCGTTTGTCTGCAAAGCCAAAAGACCTTGGTTCAATTCGCCGGACCCAAGTAATCCAGATGCACAAGGTGGCACATGGGTCTGGAGTTTGTTTCCAGTGGCTGGAGGTCCTGGCATGCCCATTCTCTCCCTTCTCTCTCTCTGCCTCTTTCTCTCTCACTCTCTGAAATAAATAATTTTTAAAATAACATAAAAGCACAACCTCTCATGAAATTTGCAGAAACCATGGGGAGAACTTTGAAATTACAAGAGTTATGAAATTATTATTCATATTTTCTGCATTTTTGATTGCCAGATGTCAATTCTTCAATCGATATAATAAAGTACATTTTAAATAAATTTTCACATAAAATTCTCTCTCTCTCTTAAAAGCTTTATCATGAGGCTCTACAGTCTTAATCATGGCAACTACAAACTCATACTCAGGGTAGGAGAGATGGCTTAGTGTTTACTATGGTTGCCTGTGAAGCCTAAGGACCCAGAGTCAGCTCCCCAGAACCCACATAAGCCACACACACAAGGAGATGCATGTGCACAAGGTCACACATGTGCACAATGTGGCACATGCATCTGGAGTTTGATTACAGTGGCTAGAGGCACTGGCATGCCAATTCTCTCCTCCCTCTCTCTTTCATAAAATAAATATGCATTTCTCTGGGTGATGGAATCAGGTTCAAAAGAGCATGATACCCATAATGTGTGCATTATGAACGTGTCTTTACATTCTCCTTACCTACTGTGTTTGCCTTAAATGTCTAAGCCACAGACCTAAGACAAGCATAGTAAAATACAAGCATAGTTCGCTGTAATGAAGATGCAAAATGCTAACCTGGAAACAAGAGCCAGATGTTTTGCTACTAACTAGCCACAATATGAGATCAATCACTTCACCTCTTTAGACTCTAGTCCCAATATGTAAGTGGACAAGATGGATTAAATTACCTTCCATTTATTCCCTTTTCCAAAAGTCTATACTTCAGTAATCCACTTTTTTTAACAAGAAGTTTGAAATGCATTTTCTCTTTTTTTCTATGACAAAAGTAGAATCTGCAGTGACCTACTTCCCTCACTAGATGGTGGTAATTGCACAGCTATTTCAGGTTTCTTAAGGAATGACCAGTTTTTCCAAGCCTCTGTACTCATTACCCTACCCTCAGGTAACAAAGAACATACCTCATCACCAGAGCACTTAAGGTGATCCCATGATGCCATTTCAGGGGCTGCCCTAGTAGCCTGGGCCAGGTCTGCTAAGAAAAAAGTTTTTTCCTTTTCTTATTTCCGTATCAGACACTCAAAAATGAAACTGCATGTTTTGGTCATTTGTGAAATTATCTTTTGAAAGCCATTTCTGAGTAACTGTAAAGTGTCAAAATTTCCTTCTAGTGGCAATGAATGAGACCCTACCACAAAACCATGTAAAAGACATCTCTGGTCAGTGGATGACTAGATGGCTGTAACTGTCTTTTCAGTTCAGTACATCAGACACTCAAAAATGAAACTGGATGTGCAGTCATTTGTGAAATTATGTTTTGAAGCCATTTCTATAAGTAACTGTAAAGTGTCAAAATTTCCTTCTAGTGGCAAAAACAAACTCAGCACAAAACCATGGATTTTGGACATCTCTGCTCAGTGGGGGAGATGGCTGTTACTGTCTGTTTTGAATCGAAGTCCTCAGTAGTCCACTGAAGTCTCAATTTTAGTGAGTTTCTCATGTGTTTGGGTGGAGGGTTGAAAGGGGTGGGGAGACAATGACTGGAATAATGGAAGGATCAACCTCCCAAAGTTTGGGTATTAGATGCCAGTTGCAAGATGGAAACAGACTCAGAACTGGCCAGACTGGATAACTGAAGAGATGTAAAGCTTAAGTAGGGATCAGCTAAGGTGGACCCAAGCTGAAAAAGAAGGGTGAATACACTTGTTGTCTTATCTGGTTGTGGAAAGAAAAGTAAAGGCGTGTGAGGAGATATCAAGGATTTAATATGAAATGATGTTATGTTTGATGTCCTTGTGAAGAGAGGAAGAAAAATAAAAGACATGCAAACATAAATAATTAAAGCACTTGAACACAAAGAACTCGACTTATGAAAAAGAGGCATTTACTGGTTCTGTCCCACGAATGAGAGAAGTGCCCAATATAAAAATGTCCAAAACAGCAGGTACAGACTGCAAGTAAAAATTAAGTCAAGGTACCCATTCTATCATTTATCATTTGACTAGAACACAGGGGTAAAGACAGGCAATTAGGTAGTCTGATAGTTGGAGAAGAAATTCAGAGGGTCAAATATCTGTCTGAATGTCTCAAACGTTGGGGCTGCACTGGAGGCCTGTGGAGCCTTCAGGAGAAGGGAAAAGAGGTCAGTCATTAGAGGACATTTGGTCTTCCAGCTCAGCTTCATCTTTAACCTGTCCTCTCTCAGCTTGCTGATGGGATGTGATGTGATGTGAGCAGGTTCTTCACAATTCTGCAAAATGTGTTTCTGCACTATCAAAACTACCCTCTTGAACACTTCCCACCAGAATCAACCCATCTTCCCAGACCACAGAATGAGAAATTCTTTCTAAGTGACACATCTGTTTTAAATGTAATTCTCAGATCAAAATCCCTGGATGGAGTTAAACATCTTCATTGTCCCATGGAGTGATGGCTGTCACCTGGAAGAGTCCATCCTGATACTTCACACTCTCCCATGAAACTGGAAAAGAAATCTTTCCAAAACATAGTGGGTGCTGGGACACAGGAAACATTTTATTCAATGTAATAAATAAAAATCAGTGTTCATGAACTCTAGCAAATAAACACCACCATGCTTGTTTAAACAACCCTCATTAAACTGTAACTCAAACATTAGGAGATGGTCACACAAAGTCCAAAGACATCTCAACTTGAAGAAGGACTACTAGGTGGGAAGGAGGAAGAGTTCAGTGGGACAATGGCTGAAAGTAATGGGAGATGATTATGGTCAAAATTTGTTATAAACATGTACAAAAGTTGCCAATAAATAAAATTAAGTCAGAACTGGTCCAGATTATCACACAAAGAACAGATGGATATTCATGATTTTTAGGGATCAGCTAAGGTGGACCCACAAGGCTTTGTTAAAAAGAACATGAATACAAGGTTGTAAATCTGGTTGAAGGGAAAGAAAAATAAATCATGTGAGGAGATAACAGGGATTTAATATGAAATATATTACGTTTGATGTCCTTGTGAAAGGAGGAAGAAAAAAAAAGACATGCAAACATAAAGAATTAAAAGACTTGAACACAAAGAACTCAACTTATGAAAAGGTCCATTTACTGGTCATATCACATAAATGAGAGAAGTTGTCAATAAAAACAAAAATTTTTTGCTGGTTATTTAAGAGCTCTGGCAAAGCAGAGAAAGAATGGGCAGTGCCAGGGCCTCAGCCACATTTATCATTTGAACTCCAGACACATGTTGGGACCCCAGCATTTGGCTTATGTGGGTCTGGGAGTTGGTTAGGTCCTTAGGGTCATTCTGCAGTCTGAATGTCTCAATTGCTGAGCCATTGCTGCAGCTTCATTGAAAAGTTTTTAAAGGGCTTGAGAATTCTCCATGGTCAAAGGCTTGCTTGTAATGCCTGATGACTTGGAGGTCCTGCCTCTGCTCCTGTTGACGGGATTTGTTGTCTCTGCCCCCCCAAATAAACACATGAATTATTTTTAAGTTTACAACAAAAAATACACTTATATACCAGATGGGCTACCCTTGCAAAGCCTCTTGATACTACCCAACTACACCAGAATTAACCCATCTTCCCAGACCACAGAATGAAAAATGAAACCAGGATGAAACACATCCCACAGGGTATTGCCACAAATAGATAGGTAGACAGAGACATGAATGATTGGACACATCAACACAACTTGAGAATAAACATATTAAAAATGGCTCTGGGCATGTGGGACTAATATTTTAAAATCCCAGGACTTGGGAAGGCAGAGACAAGAGGATTCAGTGTTGAGGCAGTTGAAGCCACCATGAACTACAGAGCAAATTCCACATCAACCTGACCTGTGAGTGAAACCCTCATTAAAAAAAAAAAAAAACCCTAAACATGTCAGTGAAATTTTTAAAACACATGAGAAAGAAACTGAAGAGGGACTAGAGTAGGTGGATCAGGAGGAAGCAGTTCAGTGGGACAAAGAAGTTCAGGCACCCTGGAGATGATTATGGCCAAAAGCTGACACATGCACAAAAGTTGCCAATAAATAAAAGGCACTTAAAAAATTATCACACAACATGTCTAGGATATTCATGATTTTTAAGGTGGCTAACGTTACCTCCTCAAGGCCTGCATGAGCCATTGAAAAACATAAGCAGACATTCAAATTACATCCTAAGATAGAAAGAATCAGATTCAATGGAGGCCACCCAGTGGGGAAGGGAGGCTGGTGGGAGAGGGTTATGATCATATTGTTGTCTCCTTTAATTGAACTTTCAGGAAGAAAGGTATTTCTTATTTTATGCAGTTATTTAAGAATAAGTATGAATAAGATAAAAATAAATGCATCAGCCACTGCAAAAGTCCCAGACACTGTACAGAAAGGCAAAACTAACTGAAACTAGAGAATCAAACTATGTCTCTAGCAAATGATGCATCTTAACCTAAGACTACTGCAGAGCAATCAATGACCATGTCCCTGGGCCTGTGAGCACTCAGTGGTCAAAGTGCCTGTTGCCCCTTGGGCAGTGTCCTGGCTTGCTCATGTTCATCCATTTTTGTCTCTCCCCCAAATCATGAATTTTTTTGTTTGTTAAACTATCTGTGTGCACCTTTCTTCAGTTCCAATATGGGCTGTAAGATGGCCAAGAACCTGGAAAGTTCCAGAGAACACCAGTAACAGGCCTCTCCCCTCACATGCCCATGCATTGGAAACATCAATGTTATGAAACCAGGGCTCTGACCAAAAGCACATCTACAAACCAGGTGTGGTGGTGCACACCTTTAATCCCAGCACTTGGGAGGCAGAGGTAGGAGGATCACTGTGAGTTTGAGGCCACCCTGAGACTACCAAGTGAATTCCAGGTCAGCCTGAGCTAGAGTGAGACCCTAGCACACAACAAAAAAAAAAAAAAAAAAAAAAAAAAAAAAAATCTACAGAGCCAATGCAATCCCCACAAAGACCCGACCACCATTTGTCACACACACACACACAAAACACACACACACAACAACAAAAACCTTAAAATTAATTTGGAAGCACGAACGACCTCAGTTCAAGCAATCCTGAGAGAAAAATAAAGGAAATAAAATAGCCAATAAAAATGGGATGATAGGACTGGAGAGATTGCTTGGCAGTTAACGCACTTGCCTGCAAAGCCCAAGGACCCACGTTTGATTCCCTAGGACCCACATAAGCCAGAGATTCACAAGGTGGAGCATGTGCCTGAAACTCCTTTGCAGTGGCTGAACGCCCTGGTGTACCTGTTCTGTCTATCTGCCTCTTCCTCTCTCTCTCTCCCTATCAAACACGTGAATAAAATATTTTTTAATGGGATGATGTTGCAGTCAGGTTCGTGCAGTTGGTAGAAATCACCTGATCAACAGCAGCTTGTGGGGGAAAAAAAGAGGTTTACTTTGGCTTACAGGCTCGAGGGGAAAGCTCCATGATGGCAGGGAAAATGCTGGCATGAGCAGTGGATGGACATCACCCCCAGCCAACGTACGATGGACCATAGCAACAAGAGAGTGTGTCAAACATGGCAAGGGGAAGCTGGCTCTAATTCCCATAAGCCCGCCCCCAACAATACTCTACCTCCAGGAGGCTTTAATTTCAATTGCCATCAGCTGGGGAGACTGGCATTCAGAACACTTAAGTTTATGGGGGACACCTGAATCAAACCACCACATTCCGCCCCTGGCCCCCATAAACTGATAACCGTACATGATGTAAAATGCAATGCATTCATGCAACTTTCAAAGTCCCCATAGTTTTTATCAATCCTAATGATGTTCATACATCCCCATAATCCAAGGTCTTTTAACTGAGCCATAATACAAAAAAAAAAAGTCCTCCCTAATCCCATAATGACACAGAATAAACATTCCCACTGCAAAGGATGGCACTGGGCAAAGCAAAGAAATATTCAACCAATACAAGATTTAAAACAACTCTGTAGCTCCAAGTCCAACAATTGTAGTTAATGACAAATCTCCAAGAGCGATAATTCTAACCAGCAACAATTCTCTGGAGTTCCAATTCCGCCCCTCCAGCTAGGCTACTTAAAGTCCTGGAAAACTTCATCTGGGACCGGCAGCCCTCCTTGGCAGCCATCTCATGGTCCCAGCATCTCCACTGGGTCTCCACTACAACCCAAGGTCCATCTTCATGGCCCCATGGGATCTCCATAGAGGCATCCAGCAAACCTACTTCACACTGCCATGGCCACTTCTAAATTACAAGATCGCATTGCAAACTCAATGACTCTCTCTTTCCTGCATTTCTTATACACCATAATACCAGGTAGAGTGACAATTTGTTAATCCAGGGGGGAATAAAGCAGACTTTGAAAAACAGGACACTCCTTCAGCATTCAGGCGCCTTCAAAAGAGTCTACATTCTTCCTGTTGCTGCAGTGCAGGTCAGCTGGCTCAATCTCAAAAGTTATAATGTCTCAAAAAATTTGCAGGTGAACAGGCAGCAGTTTAGGCCCAAAGATTTCATTTTTTCTGTGTCACATCCCTCTGCTCACATCAGTTCATTTCTATGCAAAGCAACCCTTAACAACTTCTCCGGACACATAACAGTAAGCATCTCACACCTAATGCTAGCCAAGTCCAAGTAAAGCTCCTTCTCTCCCTCATAAGCCAAACCTCACAGTCCATAGTTCTTACTGCATTCAGGCCTTTCAACTCTGAGCAGAATAGTCCATCAAGCTGTACTTACAGCACTGCAAGGCATCTCTTAGGCCAAGATTTCAAATCCTCTTGAAAATCAACTCCAAAAGGCCAAAACCACACAGTCAGGTGTCTAGCCGCAATTCCACTCCTTAGTACCCTTTTACTGTTGCAGTCAGGTTTGCACTGCTGGTAGAAATCACCCAACCAAGAGCAGCTTGTGGGGAAAAAAAAAGAGGTTTACTTTGGCTTATAGGATCGAGGGGAAAGTTCCATGATGGCAGGGAAAATGATGGAATGAGCAGAGAGTAGACATCACCCCCTGGTCAACATAACATGGACCATAGCAACAGCAGAGTTTGCTAAACACTGGCAAGGGGAAGCTGGCTATAAAGCCTGCCCTCAACAATACTCTACCTCCGGGAGGCTTTAATTTCCAATTGCCATCAGCTGGGGAGACTAGAATTCAGAACACCTAAGTTTATGGGGGACACCTGAATCAAACTACCACAGATGATATGTTCAATTTAACAGGAAAAATATCCCATGATTTCAAAAGACAATGAAATAATATTTTTTCTGAAAATGACAAAAATTAGCAAGGTTGAAAACAGTGCTGGGCTTTCCGAGTCGCATCACATTCTTTGATTTTTGGAGTACAAGTCACACTAGAAGAGAGAGTAGATGAACTTGGATACAGAAGCAGGTCCAAGGCAACTTCACTGTCCAGCACCGACTTCATGACAGACAGGCACTCCCCTGCAGCAGCCAGCCTGGGGTGGCCTTCCAGAGACACAGGACAAGGACATTTGGTGGAGCAACCCTGGCTGAGTCCCACTCCCCCCAGCCAATGGTTGATGATGGCTGTGTGTCCAGTGGCATTTGACCAGGAGGAAACACCTGACCATGCCATAGCAACTCCCAGCCATGCAGGGGAGCAAAAAGAGTGCAGGACAAAACAAAACAAAACAAAACAAAGTGCACGACACGGACTGAAGATCAACCAGAGGCTTCTACAAGGAACTGTAATGGGGTGCTACAGGTGCAGGAAAGTCCCTGAGCCCCAAACCCCACATTCGTTCCTAATTTTAATCAGAGACTTAAAAAAACACTGAGAAGGTTAATGATTAAATTATTACATTTGCTGAGGGCAGTACAGTGCCAAAGAAAAGCACTCACATGGCTAGAGATCCCATGTGGAGTGCCTGGAAAAACCACAGAAAGAAAGTTCAAGGAGCCCTGCCATGTGGGGAGCTGGATGGGATAAAGAACCCATGTGGAGAGTAAGGGCTAGGGGGCACAACTGAGGGAAAAACTTACCCACAGCTGGAAATCCCCAAGTGGTCAGGGAGCCTGTCCTCCCCTTGTAAAGGTATTTATAATTTTAGGGTGGTGGGCTGTCTTCTGGCTCAGGTGAACCAGGCACACAGCTGGTTGGTTAGGGCTAGGGGCTGTCTCAGGAAGAGGCTGGCCCTGGCACCAAGTTCCAGGGGATGAACTTGACCAACCACAATGCTTAAATCTTATGAAGACCTCCCTCCCAGGAGGGGTCCTGGTTGCTTGTGGAGAAACAGGTCTAGGGAACTAGGCAAGAGATAAGAAGTCAGATCATCCTGGATTTCTGGCAAGCACAGACTTTCTTGTGATTTTTTTTTCATTTTTTTAACTTCAGGGGTCCAGTCACCCTAACTGTATTCCCCCTTTCAGAATGACAGGGACCTTGGAATGAGAGCCTTGTCTGTCTCCTGATGCCCAGCTTCACACACCCTACCACATAAATCTCAGCAGTGGCTGCCATGGATCAAAATCCAGAGAAGAGGACCCCATCCAGTGGAAACTGGGGCAGGGTAAGCTCAAGGGGCCTGAAAGGACCTGGGCATGGGAAGCATAAGCTAGTCTGTCCCAGCCAGGACAGTCAGTCACCCTCCCCCTGGCACTGCAGGGGAGTGAGTACAGTGCCAGCAGCAGCACACTAAAGCAGGTGCTCAGGTGGATAAGGCTTCTGCGTCCTCATCCCAGAGTTCATATCACAGAACGCCACAGCTGCACACTCTCCTTGACTTGCAGATCTGAGCTTCAAATTTCTAGATGAGAAGCTGAAAGTCAGAGTGTCTATAAAGAACAAGACACTAGGATGAGGCAGTGGCAGCTACTGTGAGAGGACACTGGAACACATGGGAGCACATGGGAGCAATCACAGGAGGGCAGGGTTTAAACAGCGGTGGGGATTAGGGAGGATGGGATGGTGGGAGAATGAATCAAAACCAAGGATATGTGAATAAGCCATATGGAAACCTACTATTGGTAAACCAATTAAGATATCTTTTTTTTTTTTTTTTGAGGTAGGGTCTCACTCTAGCCCAGGTTGACCTGGAATTCACTCTGTATTCTCAGGATGGCCTCGAACTCATGGCAATCCTCCTACCTCTGCCTCCTGAGTACTGGGATTAAAGGCGTGTGCTACCACGCCCGGCTCAAGATATCATTTTTGAAGGAGTGTTTCAGGGGGCTGGAGAGATGGTCCAGCTGTTAAGGCACTTGCCTGCAAAGACACTAAAGACCTGGGTTTGATTCCCCAGAATCCACATAAAACCAGATAAACAAAGTAGCACGTGCATCTGGAGTCCATTTTCAGCAGCTGGAGGTCCTGGTATGCCATTCTTACCCTGTTTCTCTTCTCCCACTGCTTGCAAAAAAAGAAATTTTAAAAATATTGATTTTAGGCTGGGCGTGGTGGTGCACCCCTTTAATCCCAACACTCGGGAGTCAAAGGTAAGAGTATTGCCATGAGTTCAATGCCACCCTGAGCCTACATAGTGAATTCCAGGTCAGCCTGGGCTAGAGTGAGACCCTACCTTGAAAAACCAAAAAAAAAAAAAAAAAAAAAAAGAAAGAAAAAAAAAAGAAGAAAAATTAATTTTAGGGCTGGAAATGGCATAGCAGTTAAAGCTCTTGCCTGCAAAGCCAAAGGACCCAGGTTGGACTCCCCAGTACCCATGTAAGCCAGATGCACAAGGGGGTGCACACATCTGGAGTTCATTTGCAATGCCTGGAGGCCCTGGTGCACCCACCCTTTCTCTCTCTCTCTCTCCATCCCTGCCTATTTCTGTATCTTTCTATCTCTCTCTCAAATAAATATTTTTTTAATTTTTATTTATTTATTTGCAAGCAGAGAGAGAGAGATAGAAGAGAAGCAGACAGAGAGAGAATGGGCACATCAGGGCCTCTAGCCACTGCAATGAACTCCAGATGCATGTGCCCCTTGTGCATCTGGTTTACATGGGTCCTGGAAAATGGAACCAGGATCCTTTGGCTTCGCAGGCAAACGCCTTAACCACTATACCATCTCTCCAGCCCCCAAATAAATGAAAATAAAATATTTTTTAAAAATTAATTTTTAAGCCAGGCATGGTGGCCCACACCTTTAATCCCAGTACTTGGGAGGCAGAGGTGGGAGGATTTTGTGAGTTCGAGGCCACCCTGAGACTACGTAGTTAATTCCAGGTCAGCCTGAGCCAGAGTGAGACACTACCTCGAAAAACAAAACAAAAAATAATAAATAACTTAAGCTGGGCATGGTGGCACATGCCTTTAATCCCAGAACTCGGGATGCAGAGGTAGGAGGATCGCTGAGAGTTTGAGGCCACCCTGAGCCAGGTCAGCCTGGACCAGAGTGAGACCCTACCTCGCAAAACCAAAAAAAAATTTTTTAAATAAATAAATAAATAAATGTGTTTCAGCAAGCTGGAGAGATGGCTCAGTGGTTAAAAGTGTTTCCCAGCAAATCCTTGTAGTCCAGGTTCCATTGCCCAGCACCCACGTAAAGCTAGATGCACAAGGTAGACATGTTTGTAGTGACAGGAGGTGCTGGTGTGCCTGGTCTCCACCCCTTTTCTTTTCTTTTTTCTTTTTTAAAGATTTTATTTTTATTTATTTATTAGAGACAGACAGAGAGAGAGTGAGAATGGCCATGCCAGGGCCTCTAGCCACTGCAGATGAACTCCAGACGCATGCACAACCATGTGCATCTGGCTTACATGGGACTTGGAGATTTGAACTGGGGTCCTTAGGCATCGCAGGCATGTGCCTTAACTGCTAAGCCATCTCTCCAGCCCCCCACCCACTTTTCTTAATGTGCTTGCAAATAAATAACATTTTAATAATAATGTGGACAATGATACAATTACCTCTGGCCTCCACACACACGTTCACCCCACACATTTGTGCCCACATACACAAACATACATACACACATGAAAGTATATCACATTTACACACACACACACACACAAAGCTTCCTACATCAACAAGGTAAAAGAGAGGAGTGAAACAAAAGCACTCCTTTCCAGAAACACATTTAAAATGGGGCTGAGGTTTGACAGACCCATATGGTGAAAAATTTCAGTGTACCAACTTCATGTCTCTAACCTCAATATTTATATATGCAAAAACCACTTTAATAAAAGACTATGGTTGTTAAAAAGGTACTGTACTAATTACAACACTATAATCGTACACGCTGTCAAAGGCATGACACAGCCTCATATGGAGAAGAGAGTCATGATTGATAATCTCGCCTGTCAACTGCACAGGAATTAGAATGACCACAGAAAGCACTCACTGCATGAGTGGGTGAGGAATTTGCTAAAAAAAGTGAAATGAGGTGGGAGGACCCAGCCTACCTATGGGAGGTGCATTCCATGGGGGTCCCCACGCTGTATAACATGGAGAATGGGCGAGATGGGCTCTAGCATGCATCTCTGATTCCTGGCTGCAGATGCAACACAAAGGCCTCAAGCTCCTGCCACCAAGCCTTCCTGGCCATCATGGATGGCACCCTCAAACTGTTAGTCAAAATGAACCCTTCCTCCTTCCCTCCCTCCCTTCCTACTTGCTTTCATCACATATTCTATCACAATAACAAAAGAAATAATGGATCGTCAAATTTTGTGGGTCACTGAAAATTGCATCAAGAGTACTATGGTTTTGATGAGGTCTGTGTAGTCCCTAAGAATCCATTGTGACTAAAGCCTTTGCCTCAAGGTGGGAAGTGGCAGAGCCTGAAGATGGGGCCTAATAAGAGATTTTTGGGCCCTTTCAAGACTCTGTGAGAGCCTGCCTGTCTTCTTTCTCTGTTTTGGGTCTGGATATTATTGATCTGCTTTTATACATGATCCTATGGCACCATTTTCTATCCTAACCCACGTTGAGTCCATGCAGGCAACATGCCTTTAAATCTCTAAAACTAGGAGCTGCTTCTTATTGTAAGTGAGCATTTTGTAATGTAAAGTGGAGCTGACTGGGTTAACACAGGGCACCTGTCCCTCATTCCCCATTCCAAACCTGAAGGCCATACACATTTGTCTTCTCCTAGATGAGGGACAGTGTATTTTCAACTACAAATCACATTACCTTTGCAGGAAGCTGTAGTCCAACTTTGTCAGCCTCAGCCTCCAGTGTTCTACTGGATGCTCTGTTAAACATGTATACTAAGAAAGAAAAGGATAAGGGGGTTTAGTTCATGGCAAAAAGAATAACAAAATATGTTTAAAAGTAATTGCATGGAGAATGTAGGATAAAATTTCTATCTTTTTGTTGTTTGTTTTTTGATGTAGGGCCTTTTTCTAGGCCATGCTGACGTGGAATTCACTATGTAGTCCCAGGCTGGCCTTGAACTCATGGCGATCCTCCTACCTCTGCCTTCTGAGTGCTGGGATTAAAGGTGTGTGCCATGACACCCAGCTAAAATTTCCAATTTTAAAATATTTTTATTTATTTATTGAAGAGCATGAAGGGGAGAGAAGAAAAGAGAGGATAGGTACACTAGGGAATCTTACCATTGCAAACAAACTCCAAACACATGTACCACTGTGTGCATCTGGCTTTACAAGGGTGCTGGGGAATCACACCCAGGCCTGCAGGTTTTGCAAACAAGTGCTTTAAACTGCCAAGCCAACTCCCAAATTCCAGAATAAAATTTATACACTCGATAACTCATATTTACAGATCATCATGATATAAAATATAAAAAATAGGGGGCTGGAGACATTTCTTAGTAGTCAAGGTGCTTGCCCATGAAGCCTAAGGACCCTGGTTCAATTCCCCCAGAACCCATGTAAGCCAGATGCACAAGGTAGTGCATGCATTTCCATTTGTTTGCAGTGGCTAGAGGCCCTGATGTGCCCATTCTCAGTCTTATTCTATCTACTTCTGTGTTTGTGTCTGTCTGTCTGTCTGTCTGTCTCTCTCTCTCTCTCTCTCTCTCTCTCTCTGTCTAGTAAATATTTTCTAAAATAGGTTCTATCTTTTCATTATAGTTTAATACTTTGGAAAAAATGAAAAAAAATAGAAAAGTCCTCCAAACAAATTCTGGAAAGTCTGTAGTACTGTTAGCTTACTTCTTTCTTCCCAATTACAATCTCCAGTACTGAACAGAGTATTTCCTAAGACAGCTCACTAGTTCAGCTGTTTACAAGGCCAAGAAACATTCAGATCCTGCAGTTTGAACTGAAAATTATTGAAAACAATACAGGTAAACTATAGTCAATGACAGGACTAGACAATTTATTTCAGTAAGAAAATTAACCACAGAGCAGAATATTCATTCTTTGATAAGTTTTCTTAATTTCCTTTGCCTTTCCTAAGTATTGATTAGTTGGAAAAATAAAATTTTTTTCTGACTTAAAAAAAACCCAAAAATATCATATATTTAATTTTCCTAATTGATGGTATTTCTAAGAATGCTCCCCAGTTAAATTATAATTTTCAATAAATACTAAATCAATAGGCAACACTTTTGAGTAAAGTGCAATTAATCAACCAAGCCATTTTTCAAAGGTAGCAACATGTTTGTGATGGCTAGAAATAATGCAATGAATCAAACCTCCAACATGAGAGGGTTAGATAGGACTTCCTTCCTTCTCAGTTACATGTTTTACAGTGATGAGCTACATCACATAGTGCCTTCACCTTCACTCTCATTAGGAACTCTACATGTGCCCCATGGAGGGTACTAGTACTCTGCTCAAACACTGGCTTAGAAAGAAGATGACAGAGAACCCATGCAAAATGAAGCTGGGAACAGAACCAAACTCTAGATCTGCAAGGAAGACAAGATGAACCAGTACTAAAATCAGTAGCTCATACTAACTTCAGACGCAGTACTATGCCACATGCCTTAACTCACTGGTTCTCAACCCAGTGTGATTTTTGTTCATTGAGGATATTCGTAAATGTCTATCTTTTTGTTTTTATTTTTGAGATAGAATCACAGCATTTCCCCAGTGGTCTCACACTCATGGGCTTCAGCACTGCCCCTGCCTTAGACTCTCAAGGACCCAAGAATACAGCAGTGTGCCATCCACAGCCTCTGGGAGGCAGTTTTGAATGTCATTGCTGTGGGGACACAGAGACACAGGAATCTACTGGACAGAGACCTGACATGCCACAAAACATCTGCAATACGCAGAAGAACTCCCCACAGCAAGCTATAATGCACACCAAATATCAATAGCTCCGAAGTCAATCATCCCTTCCTGTGTCATTCAACTGTCCCAGTAAATGAATGACTGACAGAAGAATGTAAGGAATCCCACTCTGTTGCAGACAGCTTCAGGTTCACTGAGATGAACTTCCAGACCAGGCACAGTTATGGAGGAAGGGATATTATTTATTGAAACTTACAGATCCAGGGGAAGTTCCATAAAGGCAGGAAAAGCAGCTTGCTCTTCACAGGGCCAACAGAGAGAGAAAACCAACCAGCCACCACAGCACACGGAGCAAAACTACAGCCAAAAGGTCACACAGCACACTTCAGGAACTCCTGCTAGACACATTTGCATATCTTTACAATGGAATCTCAAACCATCACCACACCCTTAAAACTGGGCCCCCAGTGACCTTGCCTCTAGCAAGGTGATTGAAGATGCAAACTATAACTACTAAAACACGAAATATATTGGGGGACATATATTCAAACTACCACACACTCCATGATGACTTTAATACCAACCTTCCCTTCTGGTCTCCAAACACAATGAGGGGGGCTCTGCAGAGGGAAAGTCACCATGCCAACAAAATCACTGCAGAACCTCAGCTCAGGGGAAAGGGATTCACTGACGACAGTCTATTTCATTAATTATTAAACTGAAAAATTACAGGGACAAGGCAAGATTCACCAAGTATTTTAAGAATACTACAGCTGCAAGGTTCCTGTGTTATAGCCAAGCCTTCTGATTCCATTGCAAACAAAAAGCATCTATGCATTAATGGGAAAACTACAGAAATTCCTTTGACAGCTCAGCAAGTTAGTGATATTTCCAATACATACATGGTTCTATAACCTGAGCGCTACATTTCCTTCTTCAATTTGAGAACCTTTGTTTCACAATGAAGCCATTTAAATACCAACACTGTAAATGACCCCCTCAATCTCCAAAACAATTTCTCTCATAGAATTTGCACAACAGACTTGAACAGAACCCAGATGGCACATAGATAGGTGCTCCAACACATCGTTAAACAAGTATCAGGCTGCTCCTTAATAACCAAACCTCCCAGGCCAGGAGGAAATATGTGAGGAATGATATAAAATAAAATATCACAGTTAGCCAGGTGTGGTGGCACACACCTTTAATCCCAGTACTCTGGAGGCAGAATTATGAGGATCACAGTGAGTTCGAGGCCACCATGAGACTACATAGTGAATTCCAGGTCAGCCTGGGCTAGAGTGAGAACCTACCTTGAAAAACCAAAAAAACGGGAAAAATGCACTAAAATAAAGGACCCATATTTCATGACAAAATGTGTAAGCATTTCTAATACATGTTGCTTTTCAATGATGACATAATATCTTCACCACAGACCATTACAAATACAAGTTATTTTACACTTACCTCCTGTAACTTGGACTGTATCCACTGGCCCACAATTGCCGAACTATCTCGTGGACAAATGGCCCAAATCATTGTGAGAAAAATCATACCAAGGAAATCCAGCAAATGAGCCAAGCTGTCCTTTTCTGCCTGAAAATAATAAAGATAGTGAAAATTATATTTAACAAACTAAGACACTGAAAATGTATATTTTCTAGTTATTGTGCAAATCACACTAAATAATCACATGTGTTTAACTGGCCTTCATCAACCTAGATCCAAAGTGCTGTCTTTAGAGGACGTGTCTTGCACAGGCTCTTGTCCTTCTCTTTGCTTGCATACCTACTAGTCTTGTGTGCCTTTAACTCACATTTTCTGAGCGACTTTCAATCAAGGGAGAATGATGGGTCCCTTAACCTACAGTTTTGTTTACCAGCTCAGCACAAAAACTACAAAATGGCCACAACTACCCCCATGGATAGATAATGAGTCTGAAATGAAGATTTTAAAAAGTTCCCAGGCCAGGTGTGGTGGTGCACACCTTTAATCCCAGTACTTGGGAGGCTGAGATAGGATGATCACTGTGAGTTCAAGGCTAGCCTGAGACTGATTCCAGGTCAGTCTGGGATAGAGCAAGACCCTACCTTGAAAAAACAAACAACAACCACAACAATAACAAAAAAAACCTTTGGAAATTCACATAGCTATTAGTACACAAACAAAACTCAAGCCCAGGCTACTTCAGTTGCTAATGCAGACACTCTGTCTTTTTAAACAAGTAATGTGTTCATCATCAGATCATCTTTCCAAAGAAAGATGAAGCATGTTATAACAGACAAACCCGTTAAAATAAGAACAATTCAAAAAATGATTAAAAGTTTATTTTAAATGAGTCTTTTGAGGTGCCTCTTCAGTGCAGCAGGCAGCACATCAGTCACAGAAATAATTCTCCGATCTTTATGACCTAACACATGAAAGCATAACTCAGTTATGAAAGTTTCTAGCTATATATGTTTTGTACTTCTCACCAAAGAACTGGATCCTATGAATTTTCAAATTTAATTAGAGGAGTAACCAAAACAAGGTTTTATATAAAATATTTGTTTCACATAGTAATGTTAATGTAAGTTCAATGCTCTGAAGGTTCACTATTTGCCATTAAAGCTCACTGGGGAAGGTCGGTGTAAGGCTGACAATGACCATACGCCAGTCATTACCAGGGGTGCAAAATGGCTGAAGACTGGGCTGGAGAGATGGTTTAGGGATTAAGGTGCTGAGATTAAAGGCATGCGCCACCACGCCCGGCTTATTATTTGCATTTTTGACTTAACATTTTGCAATTTACCTTCTTGTTTTCAGTGAAAGAAAATCTACTTCTGACTAATTATGTGGGAAAAAGGTACTTATATGTTTAACGAACAGCAATTAAAAATGAGTAAAACACACTGGGCATGGTGGTGCACACCTTTAATTCCAGCACTCAGGAGGCAGAGGAAGGAGGATCACCATGAGTTCGAGGCCATCCTGAGACTACATAGTGAATTCCAGGTCAGCCTGAGCTAGAGTGAGAGCCTACCTCGGAAAACCAAAAAGAAAAAGAAAGAAGAAAAGAAAAATAATTACGGGAAGGGTAAAACTTGAAATAATTAGAGCTTGGGAATAATTGCTTTTTAGCAAAAGAGGCAGGTGATACAAACAGTGTTTAGGAGAAACACTCATTACTGAGTATCACATAGTAAAGACGCTTGTCTCAA
The DNA here is from genome assembly GCA_036365145.1 of Orientallactaga sibirica. Lineage (NCBI taxonomy): Eukaryota > Metazoa > Chordata > Mammalia > Rodentia > Dipodidae > Orientallactaga > Orientallactaga sibirica. The sequence goes on from JAEOAD010000284.1 coordinate 11,926,391, forward strand.
AATGAACTAAGGCTTCCGGTCCCGATGGCATTCCTGGAAGCCTGTGTCAGCAGGCGCGGAGGCAAAGACAAGGCCTTTAGGGACCTTCAGCAGGCTTTGGGGCACACAGGGGTCTGGGAGGGCACTGAGAAAGGACAACTCCCATTCCTGTGCACCCGGGGACCTCCACCCTCCACACGTCCACTCCCCGGGGAGCACTCGCCCCCGCAGCCCCACCCCTGCCCCATCCCTGGCTGATGCCCCGCCCACAAGGTGCCCACCCGGCCTGTCCCTCACCCTCCACCTGGTTGGGAACCGTCCACCTGGACCCCCGCCCTCCCGGTCCCTGCCGCCCCATCTACAGGGGTCCCCGCCCACACTCCCCATGCCGCCGCCCCGCCCCCACCCTACGCCTCAGCATGTAGCCACGCCCACCAGAAAACCGCTTCATCCTGCTTCTTGGCTGTCAGCCTCCACAGGTGGCCACCTCTGGGAAACGGCTTCATCCAGCCCCCTCTCCTCCACCTCAGAGGGAAGCCCCACCCCCGTGCTTCACCTGCCTCCCCATTCTCCACCTCAGAGGACAGCCCCGCCCCTCGACTGCTCTTTATTTATATTATTTTATTTTATTTTTTACTTTTTAAATTTTATTTATTTTTGGAGAGAGACAGAGAGGGAGAGGGAAACAGATAGAGATGGGCGCGCCAGCAGTCTCTCAGCTGCTGTGAACGAAATCCAGATGTGTGTGCCCCCTTGTGGTCAAGTGAGGCATTGTGCCCTTGCGTCACTTTGCATCTGGCTAAACGTGGGACCTGGAGATTGGAACCGGGTACTTGGGCTTAGCAGGCAGGTGCCTTAACCGCTAAGCCATCTCTCCAGGCCTATTTATTTACTTTTATTGACAACTTCCTTAGTTGTAGACACTATCCCATGGTACTTCCCTCCCTTCCCCACTTTCCCTTTCCAAACTCCACTCTCCATTGTATCATCTCCCCCACTCAACCATCTCTCTTTTAATTTTGATGTCATTATCTTTTCCTCCTTTTTTTTGAGATAGGGTCTCACTCTAGGCCAGGCTGACCTGGAATTCACTATATAGTCTCAGGGTGGCCTCAAATTCACAGTGATCCTCCTATCTCTGCCTCCCAAATGCTGGGATTAAAGGTGTGCACCACCACGCCCGGCTTTTCCTCCTATTATGATGGTCTTGTGTAGGTATTTCCAGGCACTGTGAGGTCATGGATATCCAGCCCATTATGCTACTCTCACTTTTGGTTAAAGAAGCTTCTCTTTTCAGATGGTGGTGACCTTGGGATGACTCAGAAGGCACCATGGAGCTGAGAAGAAGAGACAGAGGAGTGCTCAGCACTGAAAGATCTCTCACACAACTTCCAAGGCTCAGAGTCCATTGCAGAAGAGGTAACAGAAAGAATGTAAGAGTCAAAGGAAGGGGAGGACTCCTTACAATATTGTTTAAATGAGTAGGATACACTCCCTAAAATGAGCACAGACGTGGGAACACACAGCTACAATGCAATGGTGTTAGGGCAGCATGGGAACACAATACAGATCTGCTCCATCTGTCATGTCTGTTGGGAACCCCAGTGAAAATATGAACAGGCAGGCATGAAATAAAATTGCTTTACAGAGCTAAAACTATAAGTCCAGGAGTCACCAGCAAGAAGGAAAACACCTGAACTTTTGGAAATGGGACAGAATTCCCTCAAAGAGTCCAGTAAGGATTTCAGGATGGGGAGGACAGCAGTTGGAAGACAGGACCCTGAAGAATCGAATAAAAATGTTTCTAGAAGAAGGCCAGATGTAGTACTGTGTGCCTATAATACAGGAGGCTGAGACAGGAAGACTGCTGTGAGTTCAACCAAAAATAAACCTATAAGCAAAAGAATGAAAGAAGAAGAATTTAAATGAGGACAAAGATGCCCAAAGGAAGTAGAAGTGGAATTGGAGAGAGTTGTTATCGCTTTTCATTAATACCAATTTATCAACATTTGATTTTGTATTTACTTTAAAGATAATAGTACTTGCTGGGCATGGGGACAAACTCCTCTGATTCTAGAACTTAGGAAGGAGAGGCAGGAGAATGGCTGCAAGTTCAAGACCAACCAAAAAAATAGATGACAGTAATTAAAATTAATATTTAAGAATATCTAAAGTTGTTACCTGACACATCAGAAAGTCTGTCTCTACTCATCCTAGATAGAGAAGGTTACAATAAGAAATGATTCCACTCAAGCCTTCTTTGGCAAGCCAGTGAGTTTACTAGGGTCACTTGTAAGAGGGGAGTGACTGTGGCAGCTGTATTATGGAAGGCCTTAGCAGTGCATGTGATGACTTGAGAACGTTGCTTCTTTACAGTGTACTCTTTGCTAACCTTCCGCCTCCTGTAGATTTCAGCATGGCCAGACACTGTGGAGCTGGGACAGGATGACATGGAGCTGGTTGGGTAGGAGAGAAGAAATGGCCTTTGTCACACATGAAGAACTGATGACCACCCCGCTCCACTAGAGAATAAGAATAAGCCTAATCTTGCGCTGGAGAGATGGCTTAGTGGTTAAGGTGCTTGCCTGTGAAACCTACCAGGTTCGATTTTCCAGGTCCCACATAAGCCAGATGCACAAAGTGGAACATGCGTCTGGAGTTTGTTTGCAGTGGACAGAGGCCCTGGCATGCCCATTATCACTGTCTCTTTCTCTTCCTCTCTCAGCCTCTAATAAATAAATTAAAAGAAAAATTTTTAAAAATACCAAAAAAAGGGCTGGAGAGATGGCTTAGTGGTTAAGCGCTTGCCTGTGAAGCCTAAGGACCCTGGTTCGAGGCTCAATTCTCCAGGACCCACGTAAGCCAGATGCACAAGTGGGCACATGCATCTGGAGTTCGTTTGCAGTGGCTGGAGGCCTGGCGTGCCCATTCTCTCTCTCTCTCTACTTGCCTATTTCTGTATCTCTCTGTATCTCTCAAATAAATAAATAAATAATAAAATATTTTTAAAAATACCAAAACAGAAAGAATAAGACTAATCTTGTGACGGCCTCCTGGGGTTTATCCACTGCTGCTCTGGTTTTGAATTGGAGACCAAGTGATACGTGGAGGATTGAGTTGGAGACCATGTGATACCTGAAGGACAGTGTTTCACAGCAGGATGTTTTGGGGAATTTTTTTTTTTTTTTTTTTTTTGAGGAAGGGTCTCACTCTAGGCCAGGCTGACCTGGAATTCACTATGTCATCTCAGAGTGGCCTCAAACTCATGGTGATCCTCCTACCTCTGCCTCCTGAGTGCTAGGATTAAAGGCCTGTGTCACCACACCTGGCTTCACAGCAGGATTTTAAATACAGGCACTTCCTGCAGCTTGAGAACAAGGCTAAGTAGAATGCAAGATGATTTCAGAAGAATGGACAGAGTTGTCAGAATTCATAATCATGTTGTTATTTTCTGGCCACTGTGGTGCGCGCCTGTCATCCCAGCACTTGGGAGACTGAGGCAGGAGAATCAAAACTTGAGGACAGCCTGGGCTTAAAGCTGGGATTAAAGACGTGTGCCACCACACCTGGCAACTTTGTAATAATTTTTAAAGTTTAGAAACAGTCATTTGGGGAGTTTGGAAAATAAAAGCAGTCTTTTCAAAGATATTTATCTAGGACTGAAAATAAAACAAAAATCTTACTGGAAATAAAAATATTCAGCTTTGCACATTTGTTTTAATACTAGTTTATACAACATGAGATATTTCCAGCTCTCTTACTCTACTGATTTCTTGGCTTAGTTATAATTTTGTTTATAATATCCTCACCAAGCCTTTCTAGAGTTACTGAGTAAACAGTTATCTTCTTTATGACTTAGGTGTGCATATGCATGAGTGTAAATAGTGCCACTTGAGGTCTAATACATGCCTGCAGTCCCAATACATGGTAAGGCTGCCAGGCCACACTGTGCTGCAGAGCAAGTTCCAGGCCACCCAAGGGTGTACATAGGGCCTTGTCCCTCCCCCCAAACACACACACAATAGTGACACCTGAGGCCAATCACCTGTTTAAAGTATTTCCCTCAGAATCTCAGTTAAAATATTTTAAAAATAAATTTTAAATGGTGGAATTTTAGCCTAAGTCCTATTTTGCTACAAGAGGGAGGAGTGGAAATGATATTCAGCTGAGCACATTGTTGTTGTGAATAACACTGAAGTGTCCCTAGATGGAAGGAAATCCCAGCATTCTTGAGAGGTAATAACTATTGATTCTGCATAGCAAGTACACTCTGTACTGGCAAGCAAACTGAGCAAGTCTTTAAGCAAACATCCACAAGAGTGTAGAGTGAATATTCTTGCCACTGAAAGGTTAATGATATGAAATCCTAGGCAGTTCACTGGCTTATTAGGCCTTGTTAGTGGTTTTATTGGCACCATGTTTGCAATAAGAATCTCTAATTTAGCAGCTGGGCATAGTGGCTCATGCCTTCAATCCCAGAACTTGAGAGGCAGAGGTAGGAAGAGGTTTGTGGTGAGTTCAAGGCCACCCTGAGACTCACAGTGAATTCCAGGTCAGGTCAGAGGGGTGAGGAATAGCACAGCGTGAAAGTGTCTGTCTAGCATACATGAGGTCCTGAGTTCAGTCCCCAGCACTGCAAAATGAAAAGAAGAAAGAAAACCCTCTGGCTTTACATTTCAATAGTTTTCATATGGCTAAACCTTCTGCTTTTGTTTTATTTTTCCTCATGTCTTCAAGTGTTCCTGTTACCAATCTCTTTCATCTTTTAGTGGCATTCTCTGTACTAGAAGATTGCAGCTTAAGTATTAATGCTAAATGTTAAAGTCAGATTGGTTTTTTTTTTTTTTTTTTTTTGAGAAGAGGAGGGAAAAGAAAGAATATGGGCATGTCAGGATCTTTTGCCACTGAGAGTGAACTACAAATGCATGGGCCACATTGTGTATCTGCTTTTATGTGGGTATGGGGGGAATTGAACCCAGGTCAACATGCTTTGCAAGCAAGTGCCTTTAACCACTGAATCATCTCCGTAGCCCCAGGATTGTCTTTTACAGTGTGCATTCTATGTTGTGTAATTTTGATTTTTGTGGTACTAGTGATTCAACCCAGCAAGGCAGAGCTTTGCCCCTAAGGTGCACACCCCAGATCCTTATAATATGAAATATAAATGCTTTGGTTTCTAAGCTTTACATACCAATAAAAAAAATGCAGTTTGGTTTTTAAAAATATTTAAGCATTTTTAAAATAAAAGGGAGTTGAAGAGATGTTACAAGTCTTCCAGCCTAAGTCCTATTCTACAGTACCCACATAAAGCCAGACACAAAGGAGTGCCGTGCATCTGTGATCCCAATTCACCTGCTGCACTGGGAGGCAAAGCCAGGGGAATCCCGAAACTCAGGGTCAGCTAAGCTGGTGCACATGAAGCAACAAGGGAGAAACTACCTCCAGCAAAAGTGGAAGGAGACACAAACACCCCAAGGTTGTCCTCAGACCTCCACATGCGCACTATGATACACGCACCCACACACCTATAATATACATCCATGCATAAATACAGACACACAAACAGTAATAAAAGTAAAATAACACATCTTGAATTTCTAAGATTGCAATGTAGAGTTCTGTCGTTATATATTCCAAATCTGGAGGATTCTAAGCTTGAAGACTCAGGAAATTTTGAGGAAGGGGGAAAGAAAGATTGTTAGAGCCACAAGTTGGGACATTTTGTATAGAGACATTGCCTCTCCCCCATAACTGATTGCTGCCCCGAAATGCATGACCCACAATCCCCAGAGACTGACCTGCATTGCCAATGAGTAAGGCCTCTTCAGAAAAGGGGCAGGGAAGTGGGAAAGGTAGGTACAATCATGTGTTGTTTACATACTAATTATGTCCATATCTAATAAAAATATCTTTTTTAAAAGAGTGATAATGGTAAAATGGAGACATGTTTTATATGAAGTAATCTACACACACACACTGGTCTTGATTTGTCCTGTGTTAACTTCTGATCTAGATGTAACCAAAATGGAGAGTCAGAGGAATGCATGGGCTACTGGCTTTGGTCTATATGAAACCCTCACTACATGGAGAGAAGAGTCCATAGGTCCACAAGAAGACATACACAACCAGTAACACCAGAAATCTCAGACTCATGACTGATTACTTCTCCAAAAATATTTGAAATTACTGCCTTTCTTTCCCCTCCTATATTTACTGTTAGCTATAGAAGAACTACAAGATCTCTCCAAGAGAAGAATCCTTTCTTATCCCAAATTTCCAGCTCTCCCAATACAGCACAGATTAAAGGTGGAATTCTTGTCTTTTCTCACTTGTCTCTGAAAGTACAAGTATCAAGGACTGAATTCTGTTTTCAGAAACACAGGATGACTGCTACAGATGACAGTTGTAGGAAGAAAAATCAGGAGATTCTGAAGTCACCAGTCAGTGGGGTGAGAGGGAAATGATAGAACACAGACTTCAAAGCCAATGTCTCATGCATTAGACCCTCAATTAGACCCTCAAGAGATAGATGCGTCAGAGCCCTGAGCATTGTCCCTGCTTCCCAGGCAGTGTGAGCTTGGTTCCCTACTTCTCCACCGGGTTACTCCTTCCTCCACATCACCATGATGACCAGACCACAGTTCAGAGGAGAACCAACCCAGCACCAATTTCCAGAATGGGGAAGGTAGATTGAGAATGGTCACTCATCCTGCACAAAGCATGTGCCTCCCCTCCCTATAAGGAAGACCACACATATCTACCTTGATACTGGCAGTCTGAATTCCACACACTCCATGTCCAGTGTCTGGTCTTTCAGATCCTATTGCCAACAGAGAGTGCTTTCTCCAGAGTACAAGCCCAGGGCCCAGCTTCTGAGGATGTCCTCAGTGTGAGAAATGGGGTGGTGGGTTTGTTTATCATTGGAGCTCTACCCACTGGCTGTCTCCTTTCTCCTGTCCAGGTGGCTGGGAAGCCAACCATGCATGTAGGATTCATGTAGGCCCTATGGTACTCTGCCTGTTGCCTCTACTTGGGCTGTGGGATTCAGGCCACCTTGTTTACTATATCACAGAAAACATCCTTCTTCGGGGGGGGGGGTTGATATGTGCCACTGCAGGAAGGTGAGCAGGTCTCACATATCAAATGAAGGGCCTAAGGAGATGGTTAACGTTACTTCCTTGCAAGCTTAACAGCTCCAGTTCAGTTCCCCACCATCCACATAAAGACACATGCACACAGCATACCCACTCCAAGGCAATGAGAAGTGGAGGCAGGACAACCCAGAGGCCTGCAGGTCAGTAAGAATGGCGCACATGAAACAGCAAAACCGAAGAGCACAACCAGTAAAATAAGTGAGACCTTGTGTCCAGCAAAGTGGAAGTTGTCCGCAGACCTCCACATGTACTCTGTGGCATGCACGTGTCCATTCATACACACGATACTTGAATCACATCACTTCTCTCTTTAATGTCATCTTCTTCTAAATTCCTATAGACCCCCTAAGTATCACATTAACCAAGCAATCTGAAGGTCTTTCCCAAATAACAGGCTAACAATCTCTGTGCCTGGAATACCCTGTTGTTCCTTTCAATTAAGTAGCTAACCTATTCTTCCATTCATGAAGTGTCAGCATTTTCCTGACACCAGCCTGCCCCTCCCAAACTGCCATCTCTTCACACGTCTAATGATTTCTCCAACATTCTCTATCTTCCTATCACATGTGTACCTTAGGTAGACACCTCTTCCCAAATTAGAATGAACTTATTGAACTTAGGACATTCCCAATTTTCTTAATTACACTCAATAGTGTTGGATATTCGTTTCTCACACCACAAAAGCTTTTAAAAGTTTGAGATAAGGCCAGGGGCTAGTAAATGCAAGACTCCACTTATTCTCCTTCTGATTTTCCTTCTAGCATTTAGTACTTAACACTGTTGGTGTTTACTTTCTGTCCATATACACAAAAAAATGAAGGAAATGTCTATAAGCACACCACACTGTGATTAGAAAGTTGGCATGGAGAGGTGAAGACACTTGTGGGTGGCACCCTGGAGCTGGCTTTGGGCTGTGGCCAGGCCTATCCCAGAGGTCCTCACAATGCCACCGTGGGGGAGCTCACATGACCCCTCTACCAGGCCTGACCCTCCTATCTGATGCTGAGGGGGCTGACTTACAAGCAGATCGCCATGGTGGCCTCCTCCTCCACCATCTCACCAAATAGAGGCCCAGGACAATGAACTCTGCCACTACCCCCTCACCATTTGTGTCTCCATCCCTTTAAATTTACAATTTCCCCAGTGCTCTGGTAGCGGTGCAGCACTGTGATGTCACCAGCTGTTCCACTTGCCCTAGGTATTGAGGGAGGGCAGAGCCATCCACTATTCTGCAGGGCAGCTTGCAGAGGGGAGTGGGATGTGGCTGTACTGAAGCAGGGACTTTGCAGCTCACAGGGATCTTTCCTCCCACCTACCCACAGAGCAGATGCAGGACTCCTGGGGCCTGAGGAGGCCTCATGGGACAAGGGGACTCCTGGCCAGAAGATCCCACAGGCCCACGGTGTGTGCCTGACAACACTATAGTCAACCCACAGGGATTGACCTCACTCAGGCCTGGGTTCTGAAGCCCTGCCCTGCTTCCCTTGCTCTTCCTTCCTTTCTTCCTCCCTTTCTTGTCTTCCATTTCCCCTCCTTTTTCTCCCTTCCTTCTTTCTTTCTCACTCTCCCTCCTTCTATTCCTCTCTCCCTTCTTCCCTGTTTCCCTCCCTCACTCCTTCCTTCTTTCTTTCTTCTTTCTATTCCTCTCCCTTCCCCCTCTTCCTTCCTTTCTTCTATTCTCCCCTTTCCCCTCTTTTTCCATCCCACCTTCATTCCTTCCCTCTATTCTTTACCCATTCCCTCTTTTTCTTCCTTCCTTCCTTTTCTTTCTTCTTCCCTTTCTCCCTTTACCACCTTCTCCTTTCCCCCCTTTTTTCTCCCTGTATGCCTTCCCTCTTTCCTTCCCTTCCTCCCTTTATATCCCCCTGTCCTTTATTTTTTGCTCTTGTGTTTTGAGACAGGCTCTCTATATAGTCCAGACTTGTTCTCAACCCTTGACCCTCCCCAGAGGTTACAGGAGTGCACCACATCCAGTTTTTTGGGAAGACACGTGTGTGTGTGTGTGTGTGTGTGTGTGTGTGTGTGTGTGTGTGTGTAGTTGTGTGTATATGTGGATTCCTGTTTCTCACAGCACCTCCCGGGGAGACTGTGACCCCTGGGCCCAGCACGATCCTCCTACCTGCTGTGGAGCGCTCTCACTCACCCCCAGGCCCACCAAAGCCGCCTCCCCCGCCATCCTGCAAGATGGAGGCTCCAGAAAATGACCTGCGCTGCCTCCTCCGCACTGCTCACGCCACCCACCTTTCAGTCTACAATCTGCTGAGCGGTTTTCTTGGCACAGACACACCACTGCCGCCTCCTCCTCCCGCCGAGCTGCTGGAGAGAGGCTCAGGAGAGAGAATCCTGCTGCTGCTCCAGGCTGTTTAAAGTTTACAACTTCCCTAAGGTCGCTGGGGTGAGGTGCAGCATTGTGATGTCACGGGCAGTTCCACCTGCCTACAGCATGGGGGAGGCTGGAGCCGCCCACCGGTCAGGAGGGGAGGGCGGCTGGCAGAAGATGAGTGGGCTGCAGCTGAATGGAGCAGGGTCTTTGCAGCTTGTGTGCCCCCAAACACTCAGAGAGCAGATGCAGGGCTTCTGAGACCTGAGGTGCAGCTGTGTGTACAGACAGACCAGCAGCTTCCACAGACCCCAAGAGCTGAGAATGTCATCAGAGAGCATGTGAAGCCTATGGTGGAGATTTCCCGGCTTTGCTAAAACCTGCCTAGCTGATGGTCTATCAACATATTTGAAAAGTGTCTTGATTTATGTAACTATAAACACTTCATGAAACTGTTAACACATTTGGACAGGGAATTTGTGAAAACATTAATCTGTTTTCCTGGGCCATGCTCACTCATATTTGGTGCTAGAATAAACTATCTCTCATCCCCTTTGCAGTGGGAGCTGTATCTTTTGCATGGACACTGGGGTTCAGCTGTGCTGAAGCAGGGACTTTGCCGCTCCCAGAGCTTGTGTCCCACCCTGCACATACCCAGAAAGTAGATACTGGGGTTCCTGATACCTAGGGTGCAGCTATAATAAAAGGAGAAGCTTTGCAGCTCACAGAGCTTGTGCAAGCACGTGCACACACACACACACACACACACAGAGAGAGAGAGAGAGAGAGAGAGAGAGAGAGAGAGAACAGGTGTGGGGACTCCTGGGCCTGAAGAGGCCTGGTGTGATGGTGTGACTCCTGGGGCAATAAGATCCCACAAGGCCCACTGTGTGTGCCTGAAAGCACTATGATCAGCCCATAGGGATTGACTGTGCTCAGACCAGGGTTCTACAGCCCTGCCATCCTTCCCTTGTCCTTCCTCCCTCCCTTCCTTCCTTCCTTCCTTCCTTCCTTCCTTCCTTCCTTCCATTCTTCTCCCTTTAACCCCTCTTTTTTCTCCCATTCTTTCTTCTCTCCCTTACTCACTCCCTCCTTCCTTTCTCTACTTCTTTCCATTCTTTTCACTTTCCTTCTCTTTTTTCACCCTTTCATCCCACCACTCATCACCCTTTCCCCCCTTTTTCTCACTTTCTTTTTCTTTCTTTCTTTCTTTTTCTTTTTCTTTTCTTTTCTTTTCTTTTCTTTTCTTTTTTTTTTTTTTTTTTTTTTTTTTTTTTTTTTTGGTTTTTCGAGGTAGGGTCTCACTCTGGTCCAGGCTGACCTGGAATTAGCTATGTAGTCTCAGGGTGGCCTCAAACTCATCGCAATCCTCCTACCTCTGTCTCCTGAGTGCTGGGATTAAAGGCGTGCACCACCACGCCCGGCTTTTTCTCACTTTCTTCCTATTCTTCTCCTCCCTTTCTCACTCTTTTTCTCTCCTTCCTTATCTTCCCTTTCCTCCTTTTCTTCTACCTTCCTTTCCTCTTTTCTTCCCTTCCTCCATTTATCTCTGGCTTGCTGGGAGCTCAGAGGCCTGGTGAGGTCTCCATCTCATGTGCAGTCAGGATCAAAATATTTCCTTCCTCCCTTGCAAAGTTCTGGCACACAGGAAGGCAAGAGATAGATATGAAAAGCTGGGATGGAGAATGTGTGTGTGTGTGTGTGTGTGTGTTCTGGTGTATTGGGAGTGATGAGATGGAATGTATGTTTACATTGTATGTGTAATTACATTATATATAATTACAAGAGATGAAACCCACAGAGAAGTTCTTATCTTTGTGATGTCTGAAGGGATTTATAAATAGTACAGAAGCTTCACAGAATTCTAATGCCCTGGCCTCAGCTGTCCTCTCAGCCACCTTTCAAAGGAACAGCAGAGACAAAGCACCCAGTAAAAGCTAATTACAAGTAGCTGGGCACTGCTGCTCCTACCAGGCCCAGGAGTCTGAGGGAAGTGAAAGGGAGGAGAATGGACTGGGAAGACCACACAGGTGCTTGGGGGGAGGTGAGGAATTTGGGGAAGCCCCTACTGGGGAAACTAGACTGGGCTTGTGCAGGGAGGGGCTTGTTGGCTGGCATGAGGCGACTGATCCCAGACATTCCTCTCTCACTGTCTAACACTCCAGCTGGGGAGGTAGGAAACTTTCCTATCCATTCTGATTTTTCCATAACTGTCTAAGGCTGTGGGCTGGAATGATGATTTCTAGGGAAAAGTCCCTCCATGGGCTCTGGAGACAATGCACTTGGTGAATTCCCAGTGCAGGAGGCAAAGTGGCTCTTGAACACAGGATAGTTTATAAGAAACATCTGGTTAAAGCAGGTTTAGGGTGAGTAGGAGACCCAGGAAGGCAAGAAGAGTAGACCTGTGATCCTGTCCATGGATGGATCTCGTAAAAACAAAAAGCCAAAAGCCTATGCTGAGAACAGTCTGTAAACTTTTAGCAGCTGAACAGGCCAGATTCCAGCTGTACAGAGGGTGATAGGAATAGTGACAAGAAACCATCCCTAGAGGCCAAGGTCAGAAGTAAGCCTATCTGGGCCACAGAAAAGTGGCCTGGAGTGGGATAAAATGGCTGATCCTGCAGCAGGTACTGAGCTCTGCATGCCAGACACACTGCACACTTCTGCCTGGGTTGAGAAATGTCCTGATTAATTATCCTGGCTTTACTGTGGATACCAGGAAGAAGGGGCTGTCAGCCAGCATCGTGATGCTCTGGAAGCTGAGGCCTGGCTCTGGCTCTGGCTGACCTCTTGAGAAAGTGGCAACTGGTCCCCTACAGGTACAAGCAGAGCCTGGAAAAAGCAGAAGGTGAAGCCAGCTCCAGCATCTTCTCAATGTTCAATCAGACTCAGAACCAGCAGCTTAAAGAGGTTGAGAGGACCTTTGAGGGGATTAACAGAACACATGAAAATTCTTCAAGGAGGCCTGAAGAGATGGCTCAGCAATTAAGGTGCTTCCTTTCAAAGCTTGATGTCCTGGGTTCAATTCCCCAGTGTCCACATGAAGCCATATGTACAAAGTGCCTTGTGTGTCTGAAGTTTTTTTTTTTCAGTGGCAAGAGGCCCTCGTGCATCCTACTATACCCATTCTCTCTCTCCCTTGCAAATAAATGAATAATTTTCTAAAGAAAATTATTCGAGGAGACATCAGTGGCTGCACATGTTGGCATCATTCTTCATGACAGTCATGGCATATCACCTTGCCTGGAGATGTGACTTGCCACCCCCTCTCCATATACCTGAGTATATGTCATGTGACCTCAGGCAAGGCCTTTCCCTCTGAGCTTCAGCTTCCCTAGGTTTGAGTGGTCATGAAATGAGGAACTGAGTGTGGAGCCTTCCAGCATGCTGAATTACAGTAAGCACTCAGAGATAGAGGACACAGTGCTGGCGGATGGAGGAGCTTGAAATGAGGTTCTTTTGGCAGATGTCAGGTGAACACCCTTGGGGAAGGATGTGTGGCCATCTGGACTAGGTAGACAATGGCTGCTCAGGGTTTATGTCTCGGTCATTTCTTCACCACCACGGGCCAGCTTTGGGATGGCTTCATTGACAAGGAGGACCTGAGGGACACCTTTGCTGCACTGGCTGGATGATGTAGTAATGGGGAAAATTTGAAGCTGGGTGGGTGTTGCTATGTGCAGGTCACCAATCAGGAATAGGTGACTGGGGACATACCAAGGTAAGGGCATTAATTGATGAGCCTGTGAACTGAGTGTTCCTCTGTCCCCATCATACTCTGGCTCACTTCCCTCTTCCAGGTTGCATCAATGTCAAAAATGAGTAGTTGGATGCCATGGTGAAGAAGGCCCCAGGGCCCATCAACTTTTCAGTCTTCCTGACCATGTTTAGGGAGAAGCTTTAGGGTGAGGAAGGCTCTCAGGACGCTGGGGTGGGGCTATGGATATCTGGAACAAGACAGCGTGCCCACTCTCACCACTGCTCTTCAACATAGTACTAGAAGTACTAGCTCAAGCAATAAAACAGGAGAAAGAAATAAAAGAGATTCAAATTGGAAAGAAAGAAGTCAAGTTAGCCCTATTTGCAGATGACACGTTCTTATATATAAGTGACCTGAAAGTCTCCATGTCAAATCTTCTAAAGGTGATAAATTCCTTCAGCAAAGTGGCAGGATATAAAATCAATGCACAAAAATCAGTAGCTTTTCTATACGCAAAGGACAAATATACAGAGAAAGAAATCAGTAAGGCTGTCCCATTTTCAATAGCAACAACAACAAAAATAACCTTGGAATAACATTAACAAAGGACATGAAAGACCTGTATAATGAAAACATAAAAAAAACTCAAGAAAGAAATTGAAGAGGACTTGAGAAGATGGAAAGACCTCCCATGCTCCTGGATAGGTAGAATTAATATTGTGAAAATGGCAATTCTACCAAAAGCAATATATAGATTTAACACAATATCAATAAAAATACTAGCCTGGCCTTGGCTCGAGGTGGGTCGTGTTTTGGGGAGATACCGGCTGCTGTCAGGCACGTTACTTCTGGGGGCTAAAATCCCTGGGTTGGCCTGGGCCTGTGCATGGCACTGGGCCCATCAGCAAGCTGAAGAGCTTCCCCTTGGCCATGGCTGGGTGGGGGGCCCGGGCTGGTTCTCTGGGTGAAGGTAGCTGGAGGGTTGAGGGGCGCCACCCCTGCTCAGTCTCCCCCCTGGAAACACCAGTCCCCAAGACCCCACAGGACACATCCCACACCTCAGGGACCCCACACATCTCCATGGTGCTGCCCGCCAGGTGCTTCGCAGAGCCATGGAGAACAGCCTCGACCTGCTGCAGGATCAAGGATGAGGTTAGCGCACCTGACATAGTGTTTGGCGTTTCTGTAGATGGAAAAGAAGTCTGCCCAGAAGGCTATGCAGATGTGGAGAATCGGGTACCATGAAAACCAGAATCAGTTATGAGAATCGCCAGCATCAGCAAAAGCCTCACCATGGTCGCTCTTGCCAATCTGTGGGAAGCTGGGAAACTGGATCTTGACTCACCCCTGCAACAGTATGTTCCTGAATTCCCAGAAAAAGAATACGAAGGCAAAGAGGTTTCTGTCACAAGATTACTCATTTCCCACTTAAGTGGAATTCGTCACTATAAAAAGGACATGAAAAAAGTGAAGGAAGAGAAAGCTTACAAAGCCCTAAAGATGATGAAAGGGACAATGGCATCAGATGCAGAGGAACTGAAAGACAAGGGAGGAAAATGTACTGACGAGAATGATTTCCCAACATCTAAACCTGAGCAGGATAGCGACATGAAATGTCGAAATTCAAAACCCGCCCCCCCCAAAATGATTTTGACCAAAGAGAATTATATTTGAAAGAAAAGTCTGAAAATTCAATTGAGTCCCTAAGATTATTTAAAAATGATCCTTTGAGCCGGGCGTGGTGGCGCACGCCTTTAATCCCAGCACTCGGGAGGCAGAGGTAGGAGGATCGCCAAGAGTTCGAGGCCACCCTGAGACTACATAGTTAATTCCAGGTCAGCCTGGACCAGAGTGAGACCCTACCTCGCAAAAACCAAAAAAAAAAAAAAAAAAAAAAAATGATCCTTTGTTCTTTAAACCCAGTAGTCAGCTTTTATATTCAACTTTTGGCTATACACTGCTGGCAGCCATAGTAGAAACAGCTTCTGGATATAATTATTTGGACTATAGGCAGAAAATATTCCATGACTTGGATATACTGACAACCTTGCCGGAAGAAAATGAATCAGTGATTTACAATCAAGCAAGGGTCTCACTTAAGCCCAGGCTAATTCACTATGTAGTCTCAGACTACCCTCCATCACATACAGCAGAGAGAGACAGAGAGAGACAGAGAGAGACAGAGAACAAAGAAGGAGAAGGAGGGGGAAGAAGGAGAAGAAGAGAAGAAGAAGGGGACAGGGAAGAGAGAGGGAGAGAGTGAATGAGAATGGGCACATCAAGACCTCTATCTGCTGCAAACTCCAGGCATATGCACCATTTTGTGCATCTGGCTTTACATGGTAGTGGGGAATTGAAATCTGGTTGTTAAGCTTTGAAGGCAAGTGCCTTAACTGCTAAACCATCTTTCCAGACTCCAAATAAATTTTTTGGTTTGTCTATCTTTCAAGGTAGGGTCTTGCTCTAGCCTAGGCTGACCTGGACTTCACTATGTAGTCTCAGGGTGGGCTTGGAACTCCAGGGATCCTCCTACCTCTGCCTTCCAACTGCTGGGATGAAAGATGTGGGCCATCATGCTCAGCCACTTTGGGAGTTTTTAAACTTTACATTCCTAGCTCCACATTAGTTTTGTTTCATCTTCCTGTGGGTTTGGCTATTTTATCACTTGAAATTCTCAGCCCATTTTAAAGGAGTACATATGCATTGCAAATCAATGAGTCTGTGGTCTGAAAGAACCAGAAGAAATCACGTTAGCAACAAGTAATGAATTTGAATGTTAGGAAAGCCTGTAGTTCTTGACCATTTCAAACTGTGTTTAAAATGGTGCTACCTGATTATTATTCTTAAGTCTAGCATTGTATGCTACTGAAAAACAGAAGAAAAGGGACAAATGTAAGCACCAGAGTTGAACTCTATAAAAAGGTTCTGTAGCACAGATTCCCAGATGCTCAAACTTTGTATCTCAGCATTTGAAAATGAGTGTCTAGGTGTAGATGCGGGGAAGGACCTGGTGCATACCGGGTGACCCCATTCCTGGTCTGTGGATGTGCACACTGTAGAGCAGCTATCATGTTCTGTTTCTTTTTTTTTTTTAATTTATTTTTTATTTTTATTTATTTTTGGAGAGAGACATGGAGAGATACAGACAGAGAGGGAGAGGGAGACAGACAGAGAATGGGCACGCCAGCAGTCTCTCAGCTGCTGTGAACAAAATCCAGATGTGTGCGCCCCCTTGTGGGCAAGTGCGGCATTGCGCCCTTGCGTCACTTTGCATCTGGCTAAACGTGGGACCTGGAGATTGGAACTGGGTTCTTAGGCTTAGCAGGCAGGTGCCTTAACCGCTAAGCCATCTCTCCAGCCCCATATTCTGTTTCTTGATGAATAATTTGAAGAGATCAAAATATGGCATATGATGGCAGATTAGTTTTACGTCAGGGCTCATTCTTTGAAAAACAGCAATGGGTTTCCATTCTAGGTGAGGCCTTTCAGATCAGCAGTAGGTTGGTTGGTTTGCTTGCACACTTGTTTGGATTTTGATAGGACCCAATGATCCTAAAGGGGTAGTTGATTTATGTTAGCGAAATGCACTGCTGAGGTAAAATAAGGCACTAAAAATTTACTAAGAAACCATTCTGTCCATTTGTTTTGTTTTTATTTGATGGTACCATATCTATATGGGCCTCTAAAACTCAACTTTGATCTTTTGTGATTATATTTCTTTGGTTCTGTTTAGTTTTGTTTGTTTGAAGCAGGGTCTCATGTTGGAGACCTTGAGCCAAACTGCAGCCATTTGGAGGAAGAAGCCTCCACTCTTTGTGTTAAGATTTCAGCTTCCTGAGTTCCTGTGAAATTTACCAAGCCTTCCCAAAAAGCCTGCTTTGATCTGTAGATAAGAACAAGGTGTAACCTAAAGATGTGTATCTTAACAAACAGGGTTGATGTAACTCCGCCCTGCCTGTGATCTCAACAGAGACATTCTTGTAAACATCCGTGAGGCCTGTCACTCAAGAGACCCCCACCCCTCTCTCCTCATCAATCAAAACCTCTGGTAGCCATAAAATCCATTTGGCAGCCATAAATCCCATTTGCCTTCTTCCTGCCTCCCCTATATATACCTCTGTATGAATAATAATAAATGAAGCCTTGACTGGAGTTTGAAGCAGGGCTTTCTTTCTTTGTGCCTGTTTGTTCCCCATCCAGGTTTAGCCTCCCCTCGAGCCTCTGTTGAACCCCGCCGGTCGGGGCAGTCTCACTCTAGCCAGCATGACCTGGAACTCAAATCTGTAGCTTCACACTGCCCTCAAACTCAGAGAAATTGTCCTACCTTAGGTACCAGACTGCCCGCTTTGTAACACACACACACACACACACACACACACACACACACACACACATATATATATATAGTTTTTTTAATGTTTTTTTTTTTCCTGAGGGAGGGTCTCACTCCAGCTCAGATTGTTCTGGAATTCACTATGTAGTTTCAGGCTGGCCTCAAACTTTCATCTATCCTCATACCTCTGCCTCTCAAATGCTGGAATTAAAGACGTGTGCAACCACACCTGGCAGCTTTGTAATAATTTTTAAAGTTTAGAAACAGTAATTTGTAAGGGGAGTTTGGAAAATAAAAGCAGTCTTTTCAAAGATACATATCTAGGAAAACTTAAAAACTTAGTAACCACATGTGTTTCTATTAGTTTTTAATACTAGTTTATACAACATGAGATATTTCCAGCTCTCTTGCTCTACTGATTTCTTAGGCTTAGTTATAACTTTGATTATAATATCCTCACCAAGCCTTTCTAGAGTTACTCAGTATATAGTTACCTTCTTTATGACTTAGGTGTGCATATGCATGAGTGTAAAATAGTGCCACTTGAGGTAGAGCGCATTAATACATGCCTGAAGTCCCAATACTTGGTAAGGCTGCCAGGCCACACTGTGCTGCAGAGCAAGTTACAGGCCACCTGGGGTGTACATAGGACCTTGTCCCTCCCCCCAAACACACACACAACAGTGACACCTGAGGCCCATCACCTGTTTACAGTATTTCCCTCAGAATCTCATCTCACCTTAAAATATTTTTAAAAATAAATTTTAAAAAATGGTCAGAATTTTAGCCTAAGTCCCTATTTTGCTACAAGAGGGAGGAGTGAAAATGATATTCAGCTGAGCACATTGTTGTTGTGAATAACACTGAAGTGTCCCTAGATGGAAGGAAAGAAACTGCGATTCTGGAGAGGTAATAACTATTGATTCTGTATAGCAAATACACTCTGTACTGGCAAGCAAACTGAGTAAGTCTTTAAGCAAACATCTGCAAGAGTATAGAGTGAATATTCTTGCCATTGAAAGGTTGATGATATGAAATCCCTAGGCAGTTCACTGGTTTATTAGGCCTTGTTAGTGGTTTTTATTGGCACCATGTTTGCAACAAGAATCTCTAATTTAGCAGCTGGGCATGGTGGCTCATGCCTTCAATCCCAGCACTTGAAAGGCAGAGGTAGGAAGAGGTTTGTGGTGAGTTCAAGGCCACCCTGAGACTACATAGTGAATTCCAGGTCAGCCTGGCCTAGAGTGAGACCCTTCCTCGAAAAACCAAAAAAAAAAAAAAAAGTCTCTAGTTTAGGGGTGAGGAATAGCACAGAGTGAAAGTGTCTGTCTAGCATGCATGAGGCCCTGAGTTCCATCTCCAGCACTGCAAAATGAAAAGAAGAAAGAAAACCCTCTGGCTTTACATTTCAGTAGTTTTCATATGGCTAAACCTTCTGCTTTTGTTTTATTTTTCCTCATGTCTTCAAGTGTTCCTATTACAAATCTCTTTCATCTTTTAGTGGCATTCTCTGTACTACAAGATTGCAGCTTAAGTATTAATGCTAAATGTTAAAGTCAGATTGGTTTTTCATTTTGTTTGTGAGGAGAGAGGGGGGAAAAGAAAGAATATGGGCATGTCAGGATCTTTTGCCAGTGCGAGTGAACTACAAATGCATGGGCCACATTGTGTATCTGCTTTTATGTGGGTACAGGAGGGAATTGAACCCAGGTCAACATGCTTTGCAAGCAAGTGCTTTAACCACTGAACCATCTCCGTAGCCCCAGGATTGTCTTTTACAGTGTTGTTGGGCTTTGCTAGTAACAGGCTGGACCAGGTGAGGAGGCTGGCCTGAACTATTGGACATGGCCAGGGGCCCTGGGCTGTGGGGTCGCAGCTGGCCCTCTGTCAGGGGTCCCTGGCGATGGTGATTGCCTTCCCTATGTTGTAGGGTGCAGTGAGCTGTCATCGCCCAGAGTGGGCAAAACTGGCAAGGCACTCCCCCAACCCCAAAAGTCTATGACCATTCCATAAGTCAGACTTTGCCCCCCACAGTTCCTGACCTGTGGCAAGCTGCCCAAGAGACCCTCATGTGTGGCTAAAAAGTCACGTAGCCTTCTCGCCCCCCACAGTTCTGAAGGCACAGCTTCCTGTTAATCTCTTCTGCCCTTCCCCTACCTTCTCTTATCCTTCCCCCATAGCTTTGAAGTTACTAGTCCTTCCTCTATCTAGATAACATCCCATAAACTATGCATCCGATTGTCATACAGTGTGTACATGCCGTCTCAACCTTCCCCAAGTGTTTATAAACCCACCCACCCTTTCAATAAATGAGTACTGTACACCAGAAGGTTTCCCGGGTGCTCATTGCCCCATCATGTGGTCGTGTGTTCGTATGTTCTCACTCACCCGCCCAGCCAGATGACCCTGCAGCTCACCCGGGATGTCAGTGGCCAACGGCCCCGGGGGAATGGGAACAGAACGAGACCCCACAGCACGAGACCCACACAGTGTGCATTCTATGTTGTGTAATTTTGATTTTTGTGGTACTAGTGATACAACCCAGCAAGGCAGAGCTTTGCCCCTAAGGTGCACACCCCAGATCCTTATAATATGAATTATAAATGCTTTGGTTTCTAAGCTTTACATACAAATAAAAAATGCAGTTTGGTTTTTAAAAATATTTAATAAGCATTTTTAAAATAAAAGGGAGTTGGAGAGATGTTTCAAGTCTTCCAGCCTAAGTCCTATTCTACAGTACCCACATAAAGGCAGACACAAAGGAATGCCGTGCATCTGTGATCCCAACTCACCTGCTGCACTGGGAGGCAAAGCCAGGGGAATCTAGAAACTCAGGGTCAGCTAAGCTGGTGCACATGAAGCAAAAACAAGGGAGAAACTACCTCCAGCAAAAGTGGAAGGAGACACAAACACCCCAACGTTGTCCTCAGACCTCCACATGTGCACGATGATACATGCACCCACACACCCATTATATACATCCATGCATAAATACAGACACACAAGCAGTAATAAAAGTAAAATAACACATCTTGAATTTCTAAGATTGCAATGTAGAGTTCTGTGGTTATATATTCCAAATCTGGAGGATTCTAAGCTTGAAGAGACCATTGTGTCTGGCATCATTCTACTTAGTTAACTACAACATTTATACAAGAACTTGTGCTTTATATCCATTTGTTAAGTAGAAATTCCCTAGGAATTTAAACAGAAAGTTTATCATTCTATCTAAAGAACAAAATTATTTTCTCAAATAGCTAGTTTGGTTGTTCTTTCTTTCTTTTTTTTCCTTCCAAGGCAGGTCTCACTCTAGCCCAGGCTGACCTGGAACTCACTCTGTAGTCCCACGATGGCTTCAAACTCACAATAATCCTCCTACCTTTTCTTGCTAGTGCTGGAACTAAAGGTATGCACCACGATGGCCAGGTAGTTTGTTTTCTATCTAAAGGAATTTTGAGGTTAAAGCCTGGAATCTGCCTATAAATTTCTTGACTGAGTAGTATAATACTCTGCAGCTTTCTATTTAAAGAGGAACTACTATGGATTTACTGAAGCAACATCACTGTTTTCTTTATTTTCTTTATTTATTTGAGAGAGAAAGAGGCAGAGAGAGTGTGAAAGAATGAGAATTGGCATGCCAGGGCCTCCAGCCACTGCAAATGAACTCCAGATGCATACAACATCTTGTGCATCTGGTCTACATGGGTCCTGGGGAATCAAACATAGGTCCTTTGGCTTTGCAGGCAAGTGACTTAACCACTAAACCATCTCTTCAGTCCCCACTTTTTGAGATATTTTTTCATTTAGTTATTTGAGAGGGAGAAAGAGTCAGAGAATGAGTGAGAATTAATATCATTATTTTAACAAAATATTCAAGGGTTCAAGGCTCTGCTAGTTGTAAACACACTATTTGATGACCAGCTAATGGGGTCTGGCAGGATGAGAAAGAATGTCATGGTGGTAGGGTTTTGCCATAGATCACAGTTGAGTTATGAACTTGAGGCTCTATCCATTAACTGTCAGAAATATGCAAACTGCTTTATACACAGATTCCAAACTCTGCAAGGTAGGCAGTTAAATCCTTAGATGACAAATCAAGATGCAGAAGCAAAGAGGAATGACAGCCTTCCTTAGTTTAAATCCAGCCCTGCTGCTGTTCTCTGTGAAATAAACAATCCCTACCTCCTAAGATTGCTATGAGAACAAATTAACTCCTATCTGCATTTTTATTACAGTAACCTGACCTATAGCAAGAACTACATAAGTATATTTTGCTCAAATAAAAGAACTTTAGTACTGAAAGTGAGAATTGGAGATTCAAACTGAGCTTTGCTAAGTGTAGCCTCCCCCACAACACCAAGGAAGGACTCCATCATATCCTTTATACATGACACTTGCACTGGATTTTTATCCTAGAAATCTAGTCCTTCAAATATGAACTTTATTTCTAAGCATCGGAGTATACATACTTTGAGTTATAAAATTCATGTGTGGCACGTGATTCAACATCAAGCCCAAGAATTAGGAATATACAATGACTGGGAAGTATTACTCCATATGCACTGGGCAAATAAAGTGTCTGACATATTCAGTATGGAAAAGCCATACTGGTAGAAAGTAAAACATACACTTTAATTCATGAGGTAGATAACCTACCCAGATATCTGTGTGTCATTACCATCCGAATTATACTGAAAAATTTTGGCAAGCTGATGGTTTAAGATATGATCACTACATTGAAATTCAATCTGACTTGTACAAAATTTCCTATTTATTATCATATGTGAAGTCAATAATAGATTTAAAAAAATTAATTACCATTCTTATTTCATTTTAGATTTTATGTTTACAATAAAAAGAAATATCTTGTCAACACACCTTGTGTGGATAACTCCTGTAAGTGGGCTGCTGGTGAATTTCTGTCTACAGTGGGTGCCTTCTGAAGTTTGGGAATATAATGTTGTATGGCTACCAAGTCAGCCTGTTTATGAACTCCAATGAAAATCTCTTCCCTGGATATCTCAAGCTAGAAACAATGGTTATGATCTGGACACCAGTCCCTAACACAGAGATGTCTTGGGATAAGGAGTGTAAATAGTGAAATGGCATGGGGTGTGATAAAAAGAAGCAAATGTGTGGTTCTTGCAGGAAGCAACAGCATTATGCCTAACATACTGGAGGTGCACTGGGGGCCAGCAGCATCCTACTGGTTCTTCCTGAAGAATTGGACACAGAGGCCATTAAGTAACAAGGTTCCTCCAAGTAATAATTGTTTCTAGTATATGTAACATGCAGCCTGTTGGCCTCAATAGCATTGTTTTTAAGATTGCCCTGGAATTTGATAAAGAAAGGTCAGGCTGACACATTAATATCACAGGTACACAATGAGATGTTTTATGTTTCAAAATATTGATGTTCCAAAAGACATGAATTTTTAAGAGTAAGTTTGTAATGGAGTCCAATTAAATGCAGAAATAATGTACCTCTAATTGTTTAATTTTGTAACTATCTTTCTTTTTATTGTAAAATTAGTTCTTCATACTCAGGGAGATAACTATTGATTCTATATGTTTTGGAGAGAGACAGAGAGGGGGGGAGAGAGAATGGGAGTGCCAGCAGCCTCTCAGCCACTGTGAATGAACTCCAGATGCATGTAGCCCCTTATGGGCAAGTGCAGCATTGCGCCCTTGTGTCACTTTGCATCTGGCTAAATGTGGGACCTGGAGATTGGACCCTGAGTTCTTAGGCTTAGTGGGCAGGCGCCTTAACTGCTAAGTCATCTCTCCAGCCCTAGTGATTCTATTTTTTGAAGAAAAAGTGTTAATTCTTGAAATAAAATACCTGATAAAAAATGTTTTTAAAAATACCAGCAACATTCTTCACAGAGATTGAAAAAAAAGATCTCAAAATTCATATGGAATGGCAGAAGGCCCCAGATATGCAAACATATTCTCAGGAAAAAGAAAACACCTCTAGTGGTGTCACCATACCCAATCTAAAGCTATATTACAAAGTCATAGTGACAAAAACAACATGGTACTGGAATAAAAACAAAAAACATACACCAATGGATCAGAAGTGAAAACCCTGGATGTAGGGCAAGTAATTACAGCTGCTTGATCTTTGACAAAGATGCCAATAATGTGGACTGGAGAAAAGACAGCATCTTCAACAAATGGTGCTGGACAAATTGGATGTCAATTTGTACAAAAAATGAAACTAAACCCACTCATTTCATCATATACAAAAATCAACTCCAAATGAATTAAAGACCTCAGTATAAGACCTGAAACTCTTCAACTAAAAAAATAGGAGGCACTCTCCATAATATAGGACTGGCAAAAGGCTTCCAGAACAAACCCCCAGTAACCCAGTAAGATAAACAAGCACTCAGTCAAGTGTGGTGGTGCACGCCTTTAGCCCCAGCACCTGGGAGGCAGAGGTAGGAGGATCACTGTGAGTTCAAGGCCACCATGAGATGACAGAGTGAATTCCAGGTCCGCCTGAGCTAGAGTGAGCCCTTACCTCAAAAAAACCATACAAAGAAAAAAAGCACTCAACCAATGGGATCTCATGAAGCTGAAAAGTTTTTGCACAGATAGACAACATACCATAAGCAGAGCCAATAGATTACCCACTGAATGGGGGAAAACCTTTACTATTTATAGCACTGACAGAAGCCTAGTATCTAGAATCTAAAAAAAAAAAAACTCTAAAAAACTGATTTAAAAAATCCACTCCAAAAGTAAGACAGAAAACTGAATAGGGAGTACTCAGAGGAAGAATTACAAATGGCTAACACGCACTTAAGAAAATGTTCAACATCCCTAACCATTAGGGAAATGCAAATTAAAACAAATATGAAAGCTGGGCATGGTGGCTCATGCCTTTAACCCCAGCACTTTGGAGGCAGACGTAGGATGATCATTGAGAGTTGAAAGCCAGCCTAGAACTACAGAGTGCATTTCAAGTTAGCCTGAGCTAGAGGGAAACCCTACCTCAAAAAACATATAATTATATATATATATATATATATATATATATATATATATATATATATATATATATATATGCACCTCACCCCAGTAAGGATAGCAGACATTAAAAAAATTAAGTGGGGCCGGGCGTGGTGGCACACGCCTTTAATCCCAGCACTTGGGAGGCAGAGGTAGGAGGATTGCTGTGAGTTCAAGGTCACCCTGAGACTACATAGTTAATTCCAGGTCAGCCTGGGCCAGAGTGAGACCCTACCTCAAAAAAAAAAACAAAAACAAAAAAAATTAAATGAAGCCAGAAATGGTGGTGCACGCCTTTAATCACAGCACTTGGGAGGTGGGAGTAGGAGGATTACTGTGAATTCATGGCCACCCTGAGACCACATGGTGAATTCCAGGTCAACCTGGACAAGAGTGAAACCCTACCTTGAAAAATAAAAAAAAAAAAGAAAACAAAATAAATGTTACAAATGTTGTCAAGGATGTGGAGAAATAGGAACACTCATTCACTGTTGATGGAATGTAAACTGGTACAACCATTATGGAAAGCATTATGGAGACTCCTGAAAAGGATGACTATAGAGTTACCAACAGACCCTGATCTTCCCTTACTGGATATTTACCCTAAAAGCTCCACATTCAGAGATATTCGCTCAGCCTTGTTTATAGCTGCTCGATTCATAATAACTAAAAACTAGAATCAACCCAGGTGCCCATCATTGGATGAATGGATAACCAAGATGTAATATATGTACACAATGGAATTCTCCTCAGAAGTAAGAAAAAAATGACATATTGACATTTGTAGAAAAATGGTCAAACTTGGAACAGATCATTCTAAGTGAGCTCACACAATCACAGAAAGACAATCATCACATGGCCTCACTCCTCTGCCATTTCTAACCTGGAACAGCCTGAGTTGCTGACATACCTGAATAGCATCTCGAAGCTTGGACAGTAGGGAAGGTAGGGCTTGGGGGGAGGGAAAGGGTACACAAAACTGAACCCAAATTGAACTGGTACCATACAATACTATATCCTGTAAGTCAGATTAAAGGTGGAACCCTCAAGAGGACCTTAAGGGGAGCAGCTGAATCAAAGACCCTGGAGAGGGTGAGATGAAACCTAACCTTCAATTTCTCCTGTTTCTCTTCTCTGTCTTTTTTCCCCTGGTGCTGGTCTGTAATTCCCTGTACCAGGATGTGATTTACATCCACAATGAACTGTGATCGGAGAGACCTACTAGCTCTCCCAAAGCAAACAAGACAGACTTCTGGCAGAGAACTTGATTACCCACCAGAGGTTAATGTTAAGACCCTACTGCTGAAGACATCATATGCTATCAGCATGGACCATGGAGAGATCCAGTTGGAATCTGGAAGTGAGCCACTCCCCAGACAACTATCCCATCTATTGCTGTAAGGTGAACACATGAGCTACCGGGGGAAAAGTGGCCAACATCTGTCTGAGCAACTAAAAGTCTAAGTGACTCAGTAGCCAACAACCTGACATGATGCTCACACAAGTGCAATAGTCACACACAGCTATGGTGGGTGACCAACTGCTATTGGATTGGCTAACACATCCACTCAGTGGAAAGAAATATCTGGAACTGGGAAAAAAGTCATAATCATATCCTGATAACAATTTTGCTTCCCAATATCAAGTTCCCAGAATGTTGGCATATAAATGGGTCTACAACCTTTAAATTCTTTCTAAATTAATAGTTGTTATCTAATTTTACTGATGCTGACTTCACTCTGATGGAAATTCTGCTTCTCTTTTTCAGAGGGAGCAGGATCTGGGGTGATAAATGATCCAGCACACTTCACCACAGAGGAATTGGGGAAATAAACAAGAGTCCTGCTTTATTGGTGAACCTGATACCAGCACAAGGGTGAAGGAGATAAGACACAGAGGACACTCAACACCTACCAAACCAGAGATCCAGAGGCTCCTCAGAAACCTTCACTGAAATAGACTTAAAACCCACCCAACATGGCTCAGGAAATTTTGCGGAAGAGGGTAAAGAAAGATTGTTAGAGCCACAAGTTGGCACATTTTGTATAGAGACATTGCCTCTCCCTGAAATGCATGACCCACAATCCCCAGAGACTGACCTGCATTGCCAATGAGGAAGGCCTCTTCAGAAAAGGGGCAGGGAAGTGGGAAAGGATGGTACAATCATGTGTTGTTTACTAATTATGTCCATATCTAATAAAAATATCTTTTTTAAAAGAGTGATAATGGTAAAATGGAGACATGTTTTATATGAAGTAATCTACACACACACTGGTCTTGATTTGTCCTGTGTTAGCTTTTGATCTAGATGTAACCAAAATGGAGAGTCAGAGGAATGCATGGGCTACTGGCTTTGGTCTATATGAAACCCTCACTACATGGAGAGAAGAGTCCATAGGTCCACAAGAAGACATGTAGAACCAGTAACACCATAAATCTCAGAGTCATGACTGATTACTTCTCAAAAAATATTTAAAATTACTGCCTTTCTTTCCCCTCTTATATTTTCTGTTAGCTATATATGAAATACAATCTCTCCAAGAGAAGAATCCTTTCTTATCCCAAATTTCCAGCTCTCCCAATACAGCACAGATTTAAGGTGGAAATCCTATCTTTGCTCACTTGTCTTTGAAAGTACAAGTATCAAGGACTGAATTCTTGTTTCAGAAACACAGGATGACTGCTACAGATGACAGTTGTAGAAAGAAAAATCAGGAGATTCTGAAGTCACCAATTAGTGGTGTGAGAGGGAAATGATAGAACACAGACTTCATATACAAAGCCAATATCTCATGCATTAGACCCTCAAGAGATACATGCATTGCCTCATATCAGGCAATATCCAAACACTATTTCTCACACTTGCTAATCCAAAGTGACTATGCTAAGATTGCTTAATACTACAAGAACCCCAAGCCTCACAAACTCAGCTGCTGGATCCAGAGAAATGCCAGCTCTGCATGACAGCTCTCAGGACCAAAGGCATCCACCAGATAGCTTAGCCAAGGAAATGAAAACAAATTACAGCTTGAAAGATTTCCCCAGAGTGAACCCCATTCCCTTCAGAGGAATAAAGATAACAACCTACCTTGTCAATGTGACTGTGTCATGTGTGACATAGTTGTCTTCATGTATGCTATGCTGTGTTTACACAACATAATGCAAACCCTAGCCTGCTTCCTAAAAGTCCCCAAATGACTGAGGAACACAATTTGTGGCCACATCAATCTCTTCCATGCATTTCTATAGAACACTTTCATCATTACTTGTTAATTTTATTTTGAATAATTTTTATTTCAAATGACTGAGGAACACAATTTGTGGCCACATCAATCTCTTCCATGCATTTCTATAGAACACTTTCATCATTACTTGTTAATTTTATTTTGAATAATTTTTATTTCTTGGTATGCCAACTTAAGATGTGTGACTGGATTAGAATGTATTTCAGATCTATAAAAGGCCTAAAAATAACTTACTTAAGCTTAGATATATCCTTGAAACCTATTAAAATGACATAGTTGATTTATTAAATATTGCATAAAACCTTAAAATGCTACTTGATTGTACGAGAAATTTTTCATTGGGGTCGTAAGACAGTTTAATCAGGCTATAGATTTTGGTAGTGATTTCTTTCCAAAACCGGTTTGAAAATATTTAATCCTACCTCATTTTTACGTAGTCATGAATAACAAATGTATGCCAGAAAATTGCTAAATGGTAAATTCCTCTATATAATGTACAGTAAAAGCTTTTATTAAGCCGGGCATGGTGGCACATGCCTTTAATCCCAGCACTCAGGAGGCAGAGATAGGAGGATCGCCAAGAGTTCGAGGCCACCCTGAGCCAGGTCAGCCTGGACCAGAGTGAGACCCTACCTTGCAAAACCAAAAAAAAAAAAAAGCTTTTATTAGATTGGAATTAATTTCTTTGTAGAATTAGTATATAAGTTCTAAATGTTAAATGTTCAGTTTCTGTGCTTGTCAAAGACCTTTATACTACATTTTCATTTCACAATAAAAATTACAGAAAATGTAACCTCAAAAATCAGACTGTGTATAGTGGTGCACACCTTTAATTCCAGCATTCGGGAGACAGAAGTAGAAGGATTGACATGAATTTGAGGCCACCCTGAGACTACATAGTGAATTCCAGGACAACCTTGGCTACAGCGAGACTCTACCTCAACACAACAACAACAGTAACATTAAGAAACTGGATAAGCTTCTGTGTATATAAGAAAAATGGCTATATTATTAAGTCTTCAATTAATAATTTATATTTTTAGGAAAACTTTAACCCATAGTTGTGGCATTCTGATAAAAGAGTATTGATTTTCTATCTGTGTCTATTTTTCAACAGTTTTTTAAAGGTTTTTAAAAAATATTTTTCTTTATTTGCAAGCAGAGAGATACAAGAGAGACAGACAGAGAGAATGGGCATGCTGGGGCCCCAGCCACTGCAAACAAACTCCAGATACATGTGCCCACTTGTAAATCTGGCTCTACATGGGTACTGGGGCATTGAATGAGGATCATCAGCCTTTGCAGGCAAGCACCTCCACCACTGAGCCATCTCTCCAGCCAGTTAAAGTTTTTAACTTGTCTAATTTAACAAAAAAATGATCATATTAAAGGCTTTATCTCTTTATGTTCTATGCTTTCTTTTGTAGTTCTACTAACTCATGTCTGCAAAGGTGCATATTTAAGATTATAAATTAGTACTACAGAAAGGAAACCAAGCTGGGCATGGTGGTGTATGCCTTTAATCCCAGCACTCAGAAGTCAGAGGTAAGAGGATCACCATGAGTTCAAGGCCACCCTGAGACTACATAGTGAATTCCAGGTCAGCCTGGGCTAGAGTGAGACCTTACCTTGAAAAACAAAACAAAACAAAAAAAGAAAGAAAGAAATGAAGGAAGAGGAAAGAATATAAACCAAATGAATAGTCTAAATTAACAATGGTATATCTAAATCAAACACAAAATTTTTACTTTTTACTTAGTGTATCTTTTTATGTCATATATATATATATATATATATATATATATATATATATATATATACATTTGTATATTATATATAAATATAATTTACTTGGGCTTATACTTTAAAATGTTTACATAATATGAAGTTGATTAAGTAAATGGTCATATAAATTGAAACTTGTGAGTCCAGTTTCCCTTTAAGTCATAATGCGATTAAATTTTAAAAGAAAAGGTATATACAATTAAACATTGTTTTATTTTAGTCATTGTCTCAGTTCTGATTTCACTAGATGGTCCAAAAGGCCCCTATTGTTTCAGGTAAGACTTTCAGGACAGGGGGGTCTCCTGTCCCAGGAAACAGCCTCAACTTCATTTAAAAGTTGCCCTTAGGCCGGGCGTGGTGGTGCACACCTTTAATCCCAGCACTTGGAAGGCAGAGGTAGGCAGACCCATGTGAGTTCGAGGCCACCCTGAGACTACATAGTGAATTCCAGGTCAGTCAGCCTGAGTAGAGAGAGATCCTACCTCTAAAACCAATAAAAATAAAAATAAAAAAATGCCAAGTTTTCCACTCATGGTTGTGCACACCTTTAATTCTAGCACTAAGGAGGCAGAGGTAGAAATATCTCTGTGAGTTCGATGTCAGCCTGGGCTTGAATGAGACCCTACCTCAAAAAGAACCAAAATATAAAATAAAATTCAAAAGTCAAGTTTAATAAGAATTAATACTCAGAAAGAAAGAAAGAAAGAAAAGAAAAGAAAAGAAAAGAAAAGAAAAGAAAAGAAAAGAAACTCCCCACAAAAATCTTGTGCCCTGGAATTGTAGCAAATAGGTATAATTGGGAGGAGAAATTCTCATGTGTCATCTATATGCATATACATTCCAATGTTCTCTAAGAGGCAGGTATCGTAAGGAACGCACTTGAGATTATCATCAGTCTAGACATTGAAGTGAGCTTGAAACTTCAGGAACATCCGGATCTACTTGAAAAGTTGTTTTGCTTTCTTCCACTATATTAAAACATACCTGGTTTAACAAGTTTCTTTGAAAAGAGAGACAGAGAAGATGGCTCAGTGGTTAAGACATTTCCCTGGAAAACCTGAGGATAAATTCCAAGCTCAATTTCCCAATTCCCACGCAAAGCAAGATGCACAGGAACATGCTTGCAAATGCAAATGCAAAGCTGGTGAGTGGCGCGTAAGCGCCTCTTACAGCAAAGACTGGCACTGCCAAAAGGACAGTTTTTAAAACAGAAAGTCAGAAAAGAATTAAAAAGACATCTGCCTCTTACACCTAAAACAAAGAATATCTTTAAATGCTCAAATAAGTCAGTATTTGGAGTAAAGGTATTTTAGCAGTCCTTCTTCGGTTAGGGTGAGTGACCACATGCAATTTCCAGGCAAGCAATGCGCACCATGCAAATGAGGACAAACAGGATTTGCTTCTTGGGAGGAAAGTTCTCATGCTCACCAGGTGATGATCCAGGACAAGGAATCACTGAAGTTTGAGCGAGCCTCTCATCACTGAATTTCTCTTTTATGTAAATTAGTATCAGGTTGCAGAAATATTGTTGTGGACCAGGCTTGAGCTGGGAAGAGGTACTCTTTGGGTTCCTTTAATCACAGCTCGCCCCCCACCTGAGGTTTTAACCTCAGCCATCTCCCCAGCCCGCTACTGCTATTACAAAGGGAATGTTCCTAAAACTGCGGGATACCTGAAGATGAAACCAGTGCTGTGAATGTGTCCCGTCCACATCTGTCTCTTGTTTTTAATCACCTTCTTGGTGCAATTGACAATTTGGGTAGCAAGAGAAGAACATTTCTAGGCTTGCCAATTGTACAAACGACCAAAAGACACTTATAATGTCTTTAAACTCTTGGAAACAGCAAGGGAGCAGCCACTTCCACCTGCCAGATGGGTTTAGGGTTGGTGCTAAGCGAATGCAGTGTGACATAGTTGACTCGGGTCAATAGCATCAAATTTCCAGTGTCAGACGCCTGTGACAGAAGTCTGCCAGCAGAGGACAATGGCAAACTCAGGGTGGAGAAGTCAGTGGTTTCCTGTAAAGGCAAGGGGTCTCAGGGAGTGCCTGGATCGAGAGCAAGTCTTCACTTTGCAACAGTACTGGAGGAACAACTTTCAACAAAGAACTTTCCCAGATGATCTTCAAGGTAAGATGAGCCCAAGTGACAATTTGTCACGTGTGGGTCCTACCCTTTAACTTTAGTAGGGAATGATAAGGTCATAGCTCTAAAGAGAGTAACTCATTCATTCTGTTTTAGTTTCCATGCTTCAGTATTACTTAATACTGATCCAGCGTCCATGTCTTTGATCTCCGAGAACAGATGGCTCATAGACAGAGAAGACTCCAGAAAGTCTTTCTGACAACTCCAAGAGGCCTGGATGCCTTCTGAACTTTTTTTTTTTTTTTTTTTTCGATGTAGGGTTTCACTGCTGACCTGGAATTCATTATGTATTCTCACGGTGGCCTTGAACTCTCAGCAATCCTCCTACCTCTGCCTCCCAAGTGCTGGGATTAAAGGTGAGCACCACCATACCTGGCTGGCATCTGAACATTAATTTGTGGTGGAGGTGAGATAGACACCCTAGGCTGATCTTGAACACCATATATAGCAAAGACGACTGCAACTCAGGCCTCGACTTCTCAAATGCTGGAATTACTGGCCGGTGCATCACATTTGACTCTTGGAGATAAATAATATGTTTTAATTTTTAAATTTTATTTATTTATTTTGTTTTGTTTTGTTTTTCAAGGCAGGGTCTCACTCTAGCCCAGGCTGACCTGGAATTCACTCTATATTCTCAGGGTGGACTTGAACTCATGGCAATCCTCCTACCTCTGCCTCCCGAGTGCTGGGATTAAAGGCGTGCGCCACCACTCCTGCAAAATTTTTAAATTTATTTAATTAAAAGGAGTGAGAGGGAGAGAGAGTGGGCACCAGGGCCAGTGAGCAGTGAAATGAGAGATCCTCCCTATCTCAAAAAGGTAGACAGTCTTAAAGGAGGAAGATACCCTGCTAAAAATGACGGTCACTATCCATTAGAGCCAGACCTACCTCCCTAGAAAAATCACAAAACAAGTGTAACTTGCCTAAAGTAGGGGTCTTTTATATTTAGTGATGATCAATACTGGACAGAGAGATTTCAAGTAGAGTCGCCCTAGGTCTCCTCCATCCCTCCTACCATACACATGTGTCCCCTCTCCCAGCATCCTGCGTCCCTGTGCTCCCAATCTATTTGACTCCATTTTGGTGCAATTCCACACATAAACAGTACCACCATAGTTCCAGCAGGTGGCAGTCAGCACTCATCCAAGAGACACAGACTTTGTGCGTGTGTGTGTGTGTGTGTGTGTGTGTGTGTGTGTGTGTAGATTTCTTTGCTCTTGTTTTGACATTTTCTTCTTATTTTAAGGCATCTCATTTTATTTCTATAATTTGCTTACTTCCTTGGGGTGTGAATATAGACACATATACCACGTATTTGTTTAATTATTTGCAAGCAAAGAAACAGAAAACTGAGGTGGAGGTGGAATAGGTACACCGCCCTCTAGCTCAGGATAGACTCAAAATCTCTTGTTCTGTCCAGCCCAGGATGGCTTGGAACTCATGGGGATCCTCTTAATTCCTGAGCCCCTCCTGGGTTCTGGGATTAAGGGCATGTGCCACCACACCCAGCTCTGGTTTCCGTTTTTTTTTTTTTTTTTTTTTAAATATTTATTTATTTATTTATTTATTTATTTATTTTTGGTTTTTCGAGGTAGGGTTTCATTCCAGCTCAGGCTGACCTGGAATTCACTATGTAGTCTCAGGGTGGCCTTGAACTACCAGACCCTAATCCTCCTACCTTTGCCTCCTGGGTGCTGGGATGGAAGGCATGAGCCACCATGCCTGTCTTTTAAACTCTGATCTCCATTTTTAGCTCTTGGAGTTCCAGGCCAGCTTGGGGCTACAGATAAAGTTTCCAGTCAACAAAAACAAAACAAACAAACAAAAAAAACTAGGAAACAGGCAGACAGTTCAAAGAAAGAAAAGAATAACCAAAAAAACTTTAAAATGTGTTCTTTGTAGAAAAGACAAGCTACTGAAAATGCATCCCAAGCTCACCTGGTGGAGGGACAGTGGTTTTGTTGGAAAATTCACTGACCAGGGTGGAGCAAAACATGTTAGAAGTCCTCATCCATCCATCTTTCTTTCACCTGGTCTGCTTTTGAGCCACTGTAGAAAAACTTATAACTGATTCTGGAGCTTCAGAGCTTCTGGCATACCCACTTCTAGATTCCATGCCAGTTTGGGTCCCACTGGGGAATATAACCTGGGTCTACAGGCTTTGAAAGTAGCAAGCACCTTTGACTACAGAGCCATTACCTCCAGCCAGCCTTCCAGATCTTCTTTCCTTTTTATTTGAGAAGAGAGAGAGAATGGGCACAACAGGGCCTCCAGACACTGAAAATGCATGCCAGATAAATGCGCCATTTTGTGCACATGGCTGTATGTGTTGGGGAATCTTTCATGGTGGCCTTGCAGGCAAGCACCTTTACCCTAGAGCCATTTCTCCAGCCTTTTCTCTCTCTTTTCTTTTCTTTTTCTTTTTCTTTTTTATTTACATAGGCATGTATTGACACCCTAGGAACTCTTGCCACCAGACACATACACTATTTTTTTTCTTTAAAATTTCATTTTTTGTTTTGTTTTGTTTTGTTTTTCGAGGTAGGGTCTCTCTGTAGCCCAGGCTGACCTGGAATTCACTATGTATTCTCAGGGTGGCCTCAAACTCACAGCAATCCGATCCTCCTACCTCTGCCTCCCAGTGCTGGGATTGCTTAAAATTTCATTTTTTATTTATTTATGAGAGAGGGGGGGAAGGAGAGAAAATGGGTACAACAGGGCCTCCCAGCACTGCAAATGCACGTGCCATTTTGTGCACATGGCTGTATTGTGGGTACTGGGGAATCTAACCTTGCTTGGGAGGCCAGCAACCTTCCATCCATCTAGCCATTTATTTTTTTTTTTTTTTTTTTTTTGAGGTAGGGTCTCACGCTAGCCCAGGCTGACCTGGAACTCACTATGTAGTATCAGAGTGTATTCTTATTTATTACTGGGGGAGGGGGGAGGAGAGGGAGAATGGGCACAACAGGGCCTCCAAGGCACTGCAAACACACACCAAATGTACCAAACTCCATCCCATTTTGTGCACATGGCTGTGTGTGAGAAACTGCCTGCTTCACTGATTTGGAGATCTTTACAATGGAATGTCAAACCCATCATTCAGTCTTAAGAAGGAGTGAAGATACCTTGTCCCACCACAAATGATTGCAGATAAAAATAATAAACTAATAAAATACTGAATATACAATGGACCTATATTCAAACTAAAAGGGTGTGAAATTGACCTGAAATGTAGGGAAATTTATTTATTTAGTGATGATTAAAGAAAAGTGAGATTTGGGCTGAGAAAATGGTTTAGCATCCATGTTCTCTTTGCACATGTGTCCCCTCTCAAAGGATCAGGTTTGTGCTCCCAATCTATTTGAACCCATTTTGGTGCAGAAACCATAAACAGTACCAGGCCATAGTTCCAGCAGGTGGCAGTCATCATCCAAGAGACACAGACAGTGGTGTGGAGTGTGTGTGTGTGTGTAGAATTTCTTTGCTCTTGTTTTGACATTTTCTTCTTATTTTAAGGCATCTCATTTTATTTCTATAATTTGCTTACTTCCTTGGGGTGTGAATATAGACATATAACCACGTATTTGTTTAATTATTTGCAAAAAGAAACAGAAAACTGAGGTGGAGGTGGAATGGGTACACTGCCCTCTAGCTCAGGATAGACTCAAAATCTCTTGTTCTTTTGTCCAGCCCAGGATGGCTTGGAACTCAGGGGATCCTCCTAAATTCCTGAGCCCCTCCTGGGTGCTGGGATTACTGGGCATGTGCCACCACACCCAACTCTGGACCAGCCTCTTTTTTTTTTTTATTTATTTATTTATTTATTATTTATTTATTTTTGGTTTTTCGAGGTAGGGTTTCATTCCAGCTCAGGCTGACCTGGAATTCATTATGTAGTCTCAGGGTGGCCTTGAACTACCTGCGATCCTCCTACCTTTGCCTCCTGGGTGCTGGGATGGAAGGCATGAGCCACCATGCCTGTCTTTTAAACTCTGATCTCTCCATTTTTAGCTCTTGGAGTTCCAGGCCAGCTTGGGGCTACAGATAAAGTTTCCAGTCAACAAAAACAAAACAAAAGAAAACAAAAAAACTAGGAAACAGGCAGACAGTTCAAAAAAAGAAAAGAATAATTCAAAAAACTTTAAAATGTGTTCTTTCTAGAAAAAGACAAGCTTTTGAAAATTTAAGCTCACCTTTGGAGGGAGGTGGTTTTGTTGGTCTTCACTGACCAGGGTGGAGCAAAACATGTTAGAAGTCCTCATCCATCCATCTTTCTTTCACCTGGTCTGCTTTTGAGCCACTGTCTTACTTATAACTGGTTCTGGAGCTTGCAGAGCTTCTGGCATACCCATTTCTAGATTCACATGTGTGGGTCCCACTGGGGAATATAACCTGGGCCTACAAAAACAAAGCATCAAGCACCTTTGACTAAAGCCATTATCACTCCAGCCAGCCTTCCTCCTGTTTCTTTTCCTTTTTATTTGAGAGAGAGGGAGAGAGAGAATGGGCACAACAGGGCCTCCAGGCACTGAAAATGCATGCCAGATGCATGCGCCATTTTTGTGCACATGGCTGTATGTGTGTCCTGGGGAATCCAACTTGGCCTTGCAGGCAAGCACCTTTGACCCCAGCCATTTCTTTTCCATTTCTTTATTTGGTTTTTTTTTTTTTTTTTTTTTCTTTTTCTTTTTATTTACATAGGCATGTATTGAACACCCTGAGGGAACTCTTGCCACCAGACACATACACATTTTTTTTTTTCTTTAAAATTTCATTTTTGATTCCATTTTTTTTTTTTTTCCAGGTAGGGGTCTCTGTAGCCCAGGCTGACCTGGAATTCACTATTTATTCTCAGGGTGGCCTCGAACTCACAGCAATCCGATCCTCCTACCTCTGCCTCCCAGTGCTGGGATTTTTCTTTGCACCACCATGCCCAGCTTAAAATTTCATTTTTATTTATTTATCCAGAGAGGGGGGAGGAGAGAAAATGGGTACAACAGGGCCTCCAGGCACTGCAAATGCACGTGCCATTTTGTGCACATGGCTGTATTGTGGGTACTGGGGAATCTAATCTTGCTTGGGAGGCCAGCAACCTTCACCCATGGAGCCATTTCTTAGCCTTTTTCCTCTTTTTTGTTTTTTTTTTTTTTCCCCCTTTTTCTCACATGTAGCCCAGGCTGACCTGGAACTCACTATGTAGTATCAGAGTGTATTCTTATTTATTATTGGGGGGAGGGGGAGGGAGGGAGAATGGGCACAACAGGGCCTCCAGGCACTGCAAACACACTCAGATGCAAAGGCGCCATTTTGTGCACATGGCTAAAAAAAAGATATTTTCTGAATGGTCAACAGAGATAAACTGGCCTGTAGGATTTTTCATTCTGTCCTCACACTCCCTTCTTACTCTTACTGCCACTTTCTTTTATTTTGTTTTCTTTCTCTCTTTTTTTTCTTTTGTTTTTGGAAGTAGAGTCTTACTCTAGCCCAGGCTGACCTGGACTTCAGCCTATGTAGTCTCAGACTGGCCTTGAACTCATGGCGATCCTCCTACCTCTGCCTCCCGAGTGCTGGGATTAAAGGCGTGTGCCACCACACCCAGATTTTTACTTTCTTTTCTTATCTATCATTTATAGTTATTTATTTAAAGAGATGAGAAATGGTAGACCATGGAGAGAGACATACAGAGAGATGATAGATAGATAGATAGATAGATAGATAGATAGATAGATAGATAGATAGATGATAAAAAGGAATGGATGAGAATGAACAAATGGTGAGTCTTCTGCCACTGCAAACGAACTCCAGTCTCACGTTTAAGTACTGTTGTGGATGCCGTGTGTGTGTGTGTGTGTGTGTGTGTGTGTGTGTGTGTGTGTGTTCTTCTTCCCATTCTTTTTTTTTTTTTTTTTTAAATGTATTTTAAATGTATTTATTTATTTTTATATTTGTTTATTTGAGAGAGAGAGAGAGAGAGAGAATGGGCACACCAGGCCTTCAGCCACTGCAAACAAACTCCAGATGCATGTTAAAGTATTTTAAATGCATCTATTTTTATTTATTTATTTGAGAGAGAGGGAGGCGTTTGCGTACATGCCAGCTTTCTACTGTCTCCTACTTAGGTACTGTTTGGTTCTGTGGAGTTGCCTGGTACTGGTCAGAAACCACTAAGAAAAAAAAATGTTTAATTTTACACAGATGACTTGTAGGATTTTTCATGTGGGAGAATGAATTTGCTAGGCTCTCCTGCCACTGCAAAGGGAACTAACTCTGGACACATGTGCCACGTCGTGTACCTGGTTTTACATGGTTAGTGGGGAATTCAACCCCACCTTTAAGTAACTATGGGACCAACCATCTCTATCTCCCCAGCCTTTTTCTTTCTTTCCTCCTTCCTCCTTCCTTTTCTTTCTTTCTGATTCTTCTCTCTCTCTCTCTCTTTTCTCTCTAAAACTGTGATTTCTTAAAAAGAGTTCTCCTTGATGGACATGGTATGTTTCTTCTGTCTCTATGGATTTTTAGGTGAACACTTCTTAAAGAAACAAGCACTCACAACATGATGCCCACATGTCAGAGTTCTTTCTAGCGGGAGTGGGAAAAGTGCCACCCACCACTCCCATCCTTCAGTCTCTTGAAAAGCAGAGAGAGCTTTGAGCCTTTCTTCCTACCCTGTCCTGTACCTCACTGATGGATTGCCTCTGCCTCTGCTGCCCCCCCCCCCTTCCCATTCTTCACCAGAGGGGACCTTCTTAGCCTTGTCTCTCTCACATAATTTTCAGGGGAGGGTCGGTTGGTACCCCAGACACGATTTCTGTTTCCAGCAGGGATTCCCCAGGTTCCAAAAGCAGATAACTTGTGGGGGTTTTCAACTGGGAGAAGAATGAATGCGGGGGCATCCCACCACTACAAACAGATGATATTTTCATCTTTTTATATTGTTTTTATTGATGGAAGTTGTCAGTTAAAGAAGTCTTTTCCTCCCTTCCTTCCTTCCTTCCTTCCTTCCTTCCTTCCTTCCTTCCTTCCTTCCTTCCTTCCTTCCTTCCTTCCTTCCTTCCATCGGGAGAGTGTAAGGGACTGAGGGGCTGGTTTCTGTTCTCTCAGGCTGTCTGACAGCTTCATTCATTGAGCTCTATCTACTTTTGGTCTGGCAAGGTGGCTCAGAGGTTAGGGCGCCTGCCTGCGGAGCCCAAGGACCCAGGTTCGAATCCCCAGGTCCCAAAGCACAAAGCGGTGCCCGTGGTCCCTGGGAGGCTGTGGCATGCGATGGTCCCGTTCTCTCTCTCTCACCAATAAATGGTGAAATGATAAAATGAACAAATAGATATACATAATCAATCAATAAAACAACAAATAAATAATTATGAAAAATAAATATAATGAACGAATAAGGATAAATATTAAACAAACAAATATAAATAATAAAAATAGCAGGGCATGGTGGTGCACACCTTTAATCCCAGCACTCGGGAAGCAGAGGTAGGAGGATCGCTGTGAGTTCGAGGCCGCCCTGAAACTACAAAGTTAATTCCAGGTCAACCTGGGCCAGAGTGGTGAGACCCTACCTCGAAAAAAAAAAAAACAAAAAAAAAAAAAAAAAAAGAAAAACCAAAACAATAAAAATAAAACAATAAATACACATGATAAATAAATATTATAAACAAATCAGTATAAATATTAAGTAAATGAGTATAACCAATAAATAAGAAAAGCAATAAGTAAATATATATATATATATATATAAATAAATATAATAAACAAATAAGGGTGACTATTAAATAAATGAACATAAATGATAAATAAATTAATACACATAATAAATAAAATAATAAATAAATATAATAAACAAATAAGGATTAAATACTAAATAAATGAATATAAATAATAAACAAATATAATAAATAAATATAATAAACAAATAAGGATAAATATTAAACACACGATTATAAATAATATATAAATACATATAAATAATCAATTAATAAATATAAATCAATCTATAAATAAATATTAAATAAATAAATAATAATAAGTCAACATAATAAACAATAAATACTAAATCAATGAATATAAATAATAAGTAAATATAGAACAATAAATTAATATGATAAGTAAGTAAATGTAATAAACAAATCAGTATGAATATGATAAATAAGGATAAATATAAAAAATGAATATAAATAATAAATAAATAAAACAATAAATAGATATAATTACTAAATAAGTATAATAAACAAAGCAGTATAAATATTAAATAAACGAATATAAAAAATAAATAACTATAATAAACAAATAAGGATAAATACTAAATAAATGAATGTAAATAATAAATAAATATCAATAATAAAGAAAGACAAATAATAATAAATAAATTTAAATAGCAAATAAATCTAAATAACAATAAATAAATGTAAATAATAAATGA
Source organism: Orientallactaga sibirica (assembly GCA_036365145.1). Taxonomy (NCBI): domain Eukaryota; kingdom Metazoa; phylum Chordata; class Mammalia; order Rodentia; family Dipodidae; genus Orientallactaga; species Orientallactaga sibirica. The sequence goes on from JAEOAD010000284.1 coordinate 11,966,492, forward strand.
ATAAATAACATTTTTTTTGTTGTTTGTTTTTTGTTTTTTGAGATAGGGTCTCACCACTCTGGCTCAGGCTGACCTGGAACTAACTTTGTAGTCATCTCACGGTGGCCTTGAACTCACAGTGATCCTCCTACCTCTGCCTCCTGAGTGCTGGGATTAAAGATGTGTCACCATGCCTGGCAATAACTGTAAATTATTAAACGAAGAAACAAAGATAAAGAAATCTTAAAAGGCCATGTGGCTGGCATCCTGGCTCAAGGCCTGTCCAGTGCACAACCTCTCTGTTTGTCTAATAAGTAAATAAATGAAAATACATATTTAAAAATACTTTAGTTACTTATTGATTAGAGAGAGAGAAATAGAGAGGGACAGAGAGACGCAGAGAGAGAGAGGAGTGAATGGACATGCCAGGGCCTCCAGCCACTGCAAAAGAACTCCAGACGCATGTGCCACATTGTGTATCTGTCTTACGTGGATTTTGGAGAGTCGCACCTGGATCCTTAGGCTTTGCAGGCATGTCCCTTAAGTGCTGAGCCATCTCTCCAGCCTGAGTTTATTTGTTTATTATTTTTATTATTATCATCATCATCATTGTTATGATTACCATTGAGGTTGGGTGTGGCTCTAGGCCAGTCTGACCAGTAATCCACTCTGTCATCTCAGGCTGGCCTCAAACTCATGGCCACGACCCTCCTCCTCCTTCTAAGCAAGTTGACTGCCATTTTCTTATTTTTTATTTTATTTTATTTTATTTTATTTATTCTATTACTTATATAATAATTTATCATTTTATTTAATTTTTTATTTTAGTATTTATAATTTATCTTATTACTCATTATTTTATTACTTTATTTTACTTTTTAATTTAATTTATTTTATTTTATTATTTATTTAACTTTCTATTTCATTATTTATTATTTTATTTTATGTTTAAATTTTATTTTATTATTTATTATTTTATTTTTATCATTGTTATTGTTATTATTATATTTTTTAAAAAGGAAGGTTTTTTTTATTATTTCATTTTGCTTATTTATTTATTTGAGAGAGAGGAGATACAGAAATAGGCAGGTAGAGAGAGAGAGAGAGAATGGTGCGCAAAGGGCCTCCAGCCACTGGCAAAACAAACTCCAGATGTGTGTTTTGTGCATCTGAACACGTAACAGATGAGCCTCAACAGGGGTCCCAAGGCTCCACGGGCAATGTTTAAAACATCTCTCCATGTTAATATGGTTTTTTGAGGTCTGGTGTGGCTGTAGGTTAACTGGGAACACTTATTCTCAGGCTCCATGAAATTTCATAATGTGCTTTTAGGTCTTATAAGCAAAGGCAAGACCAGCCGTGACAAAAACAAGTTAAACATCTTTTCCCAGGTCCAACTCTTTGGCTCCAAGAAGAGGCACAGAAGGCACAGAAGGAGACCAGGTGGGGCTTTTGCCTTTTGACATGTCCCCCTTAGATTTGAGGATGGTGGAGGGGTTGGGGCGGGCACATAAGGGGAGTTTGAAGCCCAGCTTGTGGGGATGGGGCCGCCTAGCCAGTGTGCATGCATGCGAAGGTGAGTCACTGTAATGCTTGCTGCAGTGCAATTGCCCTGGGACAGGCACAGAGACCCAAAGCATATTCTATCCTGGATGTATCCCCTGAGCGTCAGACATGTAGTGTGTGTGTGTGTGTGTGTGTGTGTGTGTGTGTGTGTGTGTGTGCCTGTGCGCTTCCTGGGCTTTGGGAAGGCGTGACCAGGACATGGGGACAAGCAGTCAAATGTGTACCTTGGAAATTGCCAGAGGGAAGCTGAGCGGACATCATTGCTGCTCTCTGTGTTTGGTCCTATGAAGGCAGGCCAGCTTCTTCTCAGTGAACCTGAAGCTGTCTGCTACACCCCCATTGTTGCCTGAGGGGAAAAATGGAGGAAAGTAGATCTGAGCACTAAAGACTACTTTCAGAACTACATAGCTAGAGATAGCTAAGTCATAGACAAGGCTTTTGATATTAAGGACTGAAGAGCCACGAAAGGAAATAAGTAATAAGGAAATGCATTCATTAACAACTTCAAAAGTATGATTGAAATGGAAGAATTTTTTAGCATTTATTAAATATGCTTTAAAAACCCAAATGCAAGTAATTGCTTTCTCCCTGAAATTTTTTCATCCTGCTCTTCAATCTGTGAAGAAATAGTCCAGAATTAGAGAAACCAAAGCTATGGTGACCAATGTGATACATGTTTGTAATGCTAGCACTATGGATGATGAGGCAGGGAGACTGCCCATAGTTCAGCAAGGCCAGTGTGAGCTACATAGCAAGTATCACACCAGTCAAAGAAAGAAAGCAAGACCTTGTCTCAAAATAAAACAGATAAACTAAAACCACCAAAGCGTGCAGAAAGATAGTGGTTTTCTCTAGGTTGATCGTTGATATAACTTAATCATATTTTTATCTACAAGACTAACCTCTTGACACAGCTTGGACAGGTTTTATGAAATACTGATTCTATCTTGAGTGTCTGAAACAAATATTGGACTAATATGGATGACCAGCCATAACACATTTAGTGTTGTCTTCCAGGTTTTAGGGACTTTCGTTTGTTTGTTTGTTTGTTTGTTTGTTTTGCATGTGTGTTTTTGAATCAGGCTTCAGAGAAATTTGGAGTTCATAAGGAAAAATATATGTTCTGCTACTTAATTCATACCATTGTTCAGGAGTAGATAAGAGCATATATATATGGCTGATGTTTTTTTTTGCTTTTCTTCCTCCCACCTCTTTCAAGCTGTTGGAATTTAAGAATTTTATTTTTTTATTAAAATAAATCTCAGTGTTTAGAAAAGAACAAAAAAAAAAAAAAAAAAAAAAAACACAAGAAAAATCTCAATCTCTCTTCACTTTCTCCCTCTGCCTCATTATCTTAAGTCTTCTGTAAAAGGTTGCTTTAAGAAAACTGAGAAAGAGAGGGGGCATTTGGGGCTGGGGGGGGGGGGGGGGCTCCATCCCAGGCTCCCACTGGCCAGCAAAGATTCAGCTGAAAAACAATCAGCCTGAATAGGGCTCCCCTGAAGGAGGGGACTGCCTTCCAGGCCACCCTGAGGCTGTTGTGCTCTTTGTTAGGGAGAGAGGAGGGAGGGGCCTGTGGAGATGGAATTCCTGTCAGAGCAGCAGGAACAGCAAGGGGAGGATGTGAGGATGTTACTTGTTGGATCACTGCTAGACAGAAAGCTTGGTACTGGCCAACTTTTGCGATCATAATACCTAGAAGTTGCAGGACTAGTGGAAGAGGACTGGGAGGGGCCAGGGCCAGAGCGCGCTCCCCCGTGCTGCCTCCTCCACCCCCCCCCCACCCGCGCCCGTGGCCTCTCTTCCGAGGGACCGCCCCCGCGCCCGTGCCCTCGCTCCCCGCCTCCCTCCTCAGGCACTCTCCGTGCCACACATGGTGGGGGATGCCTCGCAACTCCCACAGGAGAGGCTTGGACTTGCACAGTGTCCTCCGGTTCAGGGCAATGAGCACGCCTGAGGGCAGCACGGTCTCCTCCGCCTGCCAGTCAGTGTAGCCTGCTATCCCCGCCCGGGGCTGTGGCGTCCGCTCGGACCCAGGCAGCCAGCCACCCGCGGGCGCCGGACCATGGCGCTCCTCAGCGGAAACCCGAGCGCCCAGAAGCCGGAGCACAGCGCAGGCCAAGAAGAGCCCAGGCGTGTGGTGGCGGGGGGGCAAGGCGAACCCACCGAGGGGCCCCAAAAAACGGGGGGGTGTGGGCGTCGTGGCCGTGGCGGCGGCTGTCCCTGCTCACTCCTCAGAAGAGACAAGCCGAGAGCACAAGAAATCCAACGCCTGCCGGTGTGTCCGCAGACTGAGCAAAGGCTAGACCAGCTGAGACAAAAACAAGGTAAAGGTCTTTTCCAGTTCGGACTCTGGCTCCAAGAAGCAGCTTAGAAGGAGACGAGGTGGGAAGGGGCTTTTGTCTTTTGACATTTCCCCCCTTAGATTGGAGGAAGGTGGAGGGGTTGGGGCGGCCATGTCAGGGGAGTTTGAAGTCCAGCTTGTGAGGAGGAGGCCGCCTAGCCGGTGTGCATGGTGCCAAGGCGGTGGCTTTCTCACCTCTGTCACTTGTGAAGGGCTTGCTGCAGCCTGGGACAGGAACAGAGACCGAAAGCATATCCTGAACTCTTCTGTTAAAAGTTGCTTTAAGATAACTAAGAAGAGGGCCAGGCGTGGTGGCACACGCCTTTAAACCCAGCACTCGGGAGGCAGAGGTAGAGGATTGCCATGAGTTCGAGGCCACTCTGAGACTGAGGCTGCATAGTGATTTCCAGGTCAGCCTGGGCTAGAGTGAGACCCCACCTCAAAAAAAAAAAAAAAAAAAAAAAAGATAAGAAGAGCTGGAAATGACTCAGTGGTTATAGGCCCTTGCTTATAAAGCCTGTTGGCCTAAATTTGGTTCCCCAATATGCAGGTAAACCAAATGCACATAGTGACACATATATCTGAAGTTTATTTGTAGAGCGAGAGACCCTGGCGTGCCCTTGCATGCACTCTTTCTCTCTACTCACAAATAATTTTAAAAATATTCCAAAACGACAACAAAGAAGGTTCAGAATATTGTAAAATAATGAAGTTCTAGAAATAATTCTGAATTTCCTTAATCATTATTTTCCATTAGATTTTACTATGACCAAACCTGGTTTCAGGCCTACATTGTTTTATAGTTGTCAAGTAATGCATAGTAATATATCTTTATACCAAACCATAAGGAAACATTTAGTTTTAAGCTTTCAGATATATTTTTTTTTTTTTTTTTTTTTTTTTTTTTTTTTGGTTTTGCAAGGTAGGGTCTCACTCTGGTCTAGGCTGACTTGGAATTAACTATGTAGTCTCAGGGTGGCCTCGAACTCTTGGCTATCCTCCTACCTCTGCCTCCCGAGTGCTGGGATTAAAGGCGTGAGCCACCACGCCCAGCTAGATATATATTTTTTGTTCGGCTTTTTTCGAGGTAGGGTTTCACTCTGGTCCAGGTTGACCTGGAATTAACTATGTCATCTCAGGGTGGCCTCAAACTCATGGTGATCCTCCTACCTCTGCCTCCCCAGTGCTGGGATTAAAGGCGTGCGCCACCTCTCCTGGCTTTTGAGATGTTTTTAATGATGGGCTTATATAATGGGATTGTGATTTATTACTTCTCAAAAGTAATTATCATGTTTCATTGTACAGTTTTCTATCAATCTACGAATGTTTTGAGCACCTGCTGTGAGCAAGGCCTCTTCAAAAAATATGACATAGCCACGACATACTCAAGATATTACACTTATTTCCTGTACATTGCATTGTCAGATATAGCACAGAATCCTGGCTTGAAATATGTGCAATTAGTTTCCTTTATCTCTCCTAACAAAAGGGCCCAGCTTTACTATGACAAGTATTGAATAAAGCACCACCACTGGCTTGTGGTGGGAACACTTGTACTTGAACTGTACAGTATGTACTACCTCCTCTTTGGTAAGTACCCTGATTTTAAGGGAAAGATACACTGTAGGCTCAGCAAGGAGTACTTCCTTCCTCATTAATAGTTTTCATCCATGTTATTCTATCTACTGCCGAGAATATATATGCACAGAAACGAGTGATCCCAAGAACACTCTCCTTAAGCATGCACTGACATTTCTATATTTTTGTTTATGGACCAATGTAAACTTACAAAACAGGAGAAAAATCATCAGCCTTGGTCCATGATTCCTGAGAGAAAGGTGCACAGCCTATTTTCAAAAGATGTGTGTGATAAACACTATGCTTTAAAAATGTACTGTCTTCTTTTTGTTCATGGTGTGGGAGGGAGTAGACAGCTAGTAGTGAGGGGGGGACACCCACTGGTTGTCTCCAGTGAGTGGTGTGTGGTTGTGAGGAGAGCTTGGGTGTAAATTTCATGCCCTCAGACCTTCCAATGAAGAGATGAAGGCCTCATTGGCACCATGTGGATTCCCACTTGTAACTATTTTGCAGGAAAAAAATTGATAAAATACACCTTATTTTTGAGTCAGTGTCTTACTCTTGTGTGGGGTGTCCTGGAACTCACTCCGTAGCCCCAGGCTGACCTCAAACTCATGATGATCCTCCTGCCTCAGAGTTGTAAGTGCTGGGAATAAAGGCTGGCACCACAAAACCTGCCTCCTTGTTTTTATTGATTTAATCTTTGTTCTTCAAGTCTAAAAGCTAGGACCCCTCTCAAGACTGACATGGAAAATTTATGTTCTTTTATAAAATCTTCTCTGGAAGAATATGACTTATTATTGCAAGGTCTATATGTTTGGAGGGGGCTTAGATTGGAAATTATATAGATTATTGTTGGGAGCCATTTGATCCTGACTTAATTTCTGTTTGACAATGGGCTGCAGATAAGCAGAATGTTTGGCCAAGCAGAGATCCCTTACCTGCTGAGAATATGGAAATTGAGGAGGAAATGAAGCAAGGAGGCAAGGATTTAACTGTTTTGTGATGCAGTTTTTCTGGGAAATCCTGTATTTACCATTTGTTCCATTTGCATCCTTGTGCTCTGAGAAGAAGTATAAAAACGCTAAACTAAGTAAAGTTGGGGCCTAGGTATTGAGGGACAGCCCTCCCAAGTTCATCTTTTGTCTCTTTGGTCTTTCTTTGTCCTTAATCCTCACTCCCCACTCAGGTACTGTTTGAATCTTCCAGTGGGCTCTAGCAGACTAATTAAATGAAGATATTGGACCAATAATGTCTCTTCTAAGAGTATAGGTATCGCTTCCCAACTGACTGATATCTCTGACCTTGGCAGTGTAAATTTGGTCAACTATCTAGGGAAGCAGTTTAAAAGCTTAGGTTTTGGCCGGGCGTGGTGGCACACGCCTTTAATCCCAGCACGTGGGAGGCAGAGGTAGGAGGATTCTTGTGAGTTCGAGGCCACCCTGAGACTACATAGTTAATTCCAGGTCAGCCTAGACCAGAGTGAAACCCTACCTGGAAAAAAAAAAAAAAAAAAAAAAAAGTTTAGGTTTTGGCTGGAGAGATGGCTTAGTGGTTAAGGTACTTGCCTACAAAGCAAAGGTCTGAGGATGTATTCCCTAGTACCCATGGAAGCCCGAATGCACAAGGTGCCACATGCATCTGAAGTTCATTTGCTGCAGCTGAAGACCCTGACATGCCCATTCTCTCTCTCTCTCTCTCTCTCTCTCTCTGCTTCTCTCAAATAAATAAATTTAAGAAAAAAATTATTAAAAATAGCTTATTTTTATAAAGGATCATGCTATTTAATGTGCAAAACAATTCCTGGTGGGAGATCACCCAAGAAGCATCAGTATTCCTCATTCTGATTCTTTAAACTAGGGTACTGAGTCTAGAGTCTTCCATTATGCCTGGAGTGTTGGAGAATATGTACTTACAGCCCTAGTTACATGACTGTAATGGAAACCATGAGTCAAGTACACTAGAAGGTAGAATGAGGCTTTAGTTTTTATGTGGCTACATGTCTATGTATATACTTGTCCAGTCCATACTACCTTTAGGGAGCCAGATACTCCTGTGGAACACATTGGAAAGATATGTAATCAAGAAGTGTAACCTTTTCACATTTTATGAATTTTCAGCTCTGTGGGTCTTCCAGTGGTGGCTATTGAAGGAGTTCAAACCAAGCTGTATTTGGCAGTGAACAGTGAGGGACACTGGTACAACTCGGTAAGTCTGTGTGCATGCTTTCCCTATCCTGTTTTTCATCTGCTATGAAATAAAATGTGCTGTCTGTGTTTTCAGCTCAGATTTTGGGGACGAGATGAATCTTGATTTGTGTGGAAATAGATTGGTTTGGAAAGGCAAGATTAATTAATCCTTTGAATTTAACATGTCTAATATAAAATTAAAAATTCACTGAAAAGTTTTCATACAGTGCCATTGGGTTATACATATCATAAAATGGTCTTCTGGCTTTGTGGTTGTAGGAAACAAAGCTATTTCTTAACTATATAAACAAATATTTTCCACCTTTATCCCTAAAAGAACTAATGAGATCTCTCTCTCTCTCAAATCAGCTCTAAGACACAAAGACCAGTACTAGAAGTGCTTTTAGGGATTTGTTGCTCATCTGTTCAATTAGCACAGTTGCCAGCTGTCTCTACTTATTTTTGAGTTTTCAAATTATTTTAATTGTAAGAAATTATGGAATACAGTGTCATAAATCAGTGAGTGTACAGTGTGTAATGATCAAATCAGGGAAATAAACCTTTCCATCTTTATAAAGACTTTGTAAATAATTTTTGATTAATATAACCATTTCTCATGTACCTTGTGCTATTTCAGTACATTTATACAATATCCATTAATTGTATCAGGATAATTAATATTTCTTGTCTTTAAGACCATTTTGTGGAGCTTTCAAACTCCTATTAATTCATGATATAGCCACACTACTTTTTTGTCAAGAATAAGTTGACCTATTTTTTTTTTTTTTTTTTTTTTTGGTTTTGCGAGGTAGGGTCTCACTCTAGTCCAGGCTGACCTGGAATTAACTATGTAGTCTGAGGGTGGCCTCAAACTCTCTGCGATCCTCCTACCTCTGCCTCCCAACTGCTGGGATTAAAGGCGTGCGCCACCACGCCCGGCTAACCTATTTCTTAATATATATTAATATATTAATAGGAACGTTTTATCAGATGGATCTATTAAAAATATATGCCACAAATGAGTAAATACCATGAGGCCAAATTAATCATTTTTAAGCATATTAACATTTAATTATAAGCAAAGTGGTAAAGTTAAGATTTTATTTATGTTTTTGAGGTAGGGTCTTGCTATAGCCCAGGCTGACATGAAATTCACTATTTAGTCTGAAACTGGCCTCCAACTCATAGCAATCCTCCTACCTCTTTGTGATTAAAGGTGTACACCACCATGTTCAATCATTTTATTTTATTTTAAAATTTTTGTCTGATTAATTGCAAATGTATAACATTGTAAAGCCTGGCTGCTAGATAGCACTGCTCAGTAGAGATTTCCACATCCTGATGATATTCTGTATTTACTGTTCCCAGGGATTTTTGGTTTGTTTGTTTTGTTTTTCAAGGAAAGGTCTCCCTCTAGCCCAGCCTGACCTGGAATTCATTATGTATTTTCAGGGTGGTCTCAAACTTGTTGTAATCTTCATACCTCTTCCTGTAGAGTGCAGGGATTAAAGGTGTGTGCCACCATGCCCAGTTCAAGATTTTGTTTTTATAAGTAGATCTAGTTTGATTTTATAAAAGACTATCAAATATATAAATTCTTTAGGTGTTTATACTGTATTCCTATGTTTTATGAAAAGAGCAGGGTATTGAAAATGGAGAAAATTGCTTTGTAAACTGCCTATGAAGTAGCCTTAAAGGGGTTATTCCCTGAGCCTTGGTGGGGGTATTTTAAGTCTACTTTAGTGTTTAGCTCTCAGCTGCTTAGAAAATTTTGCAGAAGAGGGAGGGTGGAAGGATTGTAAGAGCCCCTTTGTGGGACGTAATATCCAGAGGCATTGTCCCCACCACAAACAATGAATGACTGCTGTTCTCACAACTCATAACACACAACCCCATGGTGAACACCAGCAATACCACTGAGGAAGGCCTCAATGGAATGGGGGCAGGGAGGAAAGGAAATCACGGTACCAACACATGATGAAACCAAAGTCTAGCTAGTATATATATATATATATATATATATATATATAGAGAGAGAGAGAGAGAGAGAGAATAGAAATCAATTCCTCAAGCTGCCAATAAAACTCTTAATCTGCAATCAGTTTTTCTCTGTCTTTTTCCCTAAATTTACTTCAAAGCCAGATACATAGAAAGAGTCTTGGCAGACATGGTGGAAAGTGTGGAGTATCTTTGCTTTTCAGGGCCAAGATGGGAAGGAGAAATGAGAGACAATCACTACCACAAAGGGCCACTAACCCTGTATCTCAAACCCTGTTCACTGCCAGCATTCTTGTCAACACCATTTCATTCATTTTCTTTCTTTCTTTCTTTCTTTCTTTCTTTCTTTCTTTCTTTCTTTCTTTCTTTTTCTTTCTCTCTCTCTCTCTCTTTCTTTCTTCCTTTCTTTCTTTCTTTTTATCCAAGGTAGGGTCTCCCTGTAGCTCAACTGACATGGATTTCACTATGTAGTCTCAGGGTGGCCTCGAACTCATGGCAATCCTCCTACCTCTGCTTCCCAAGTGCTGGAATTAAAGGCATGTGCCACCGCTCCCGGCCATTCATTTCCTTTTTAAAGAAATATGGGGGCTATTATTATTTTTCCTAAAAGAAAGATTTGAATACATTGTAAGAATTGTGAAATCTGTCACTTTATTATTAATACAGTGGTATTAGTATAAATGATAGGAAACTTGATTTATTTTTCAGACTTGTACCTTAATGGTAAGATATTTTAATAGTGGATGATTCTGACTTTAAAGGATGTCTTTTAGATCAACAGGATTATAGTCACTTTCTGGAAGTAATATGTAGGCATGGGATGGGATGCAATAGAACCACGTGTGTCCTCTTGAGTATGCAAAGAAATTATTGATAATACACACAGAAATTTTCTGATTTGTTATCACTGTTATTGGTGCTGTGATTAAAAAAAATGTTGATTAAAAATAAATCACGTGGGCTGGAGAGATTGTTCAGTGGTTAAGGTGCTTGTCTGTGAAGCCTAAGGGTCCAGGTTTCATTCCTCACTTAAGCCAAATTCACAAAGTGGCACATGCATCTGGAGTTTGTTTGCTGTGGCTGAAGGCTCTGGTGTGCCCAATCTCTCTACATATCTGCCTCTTTCTTTTGCTCTCTCAAATAAAATAAAATAAAAGCAAAATATAAATCATGCAAGATATAATTTTTTAAAATCTCACATTTTGAAAACAATACTGACAAGTAGATAAGTCATGTAAAGTAGGTAGTATGTCAGGGTCCTCCACTCAAGAAAACCAGAGCATTTATTACTAACTTTAGGGAACTGATACTGAAAATACAGATCCTACCATTTCAATTGACCATTATTTCAGCAAACTGGTAAATGTCTATGTGAGCTCATTTCTAAGAAACGCTTCTCAGGGGACTCTGCACTGTAGATTGGTGGGTTTCCTGTCTGTGAAGAGCAAGCCAAAAGGTCGCAAATTATGGAACATTCTATATTTATTTCCTAGTAGGGAAAAACTATTATGTTTTCATGAAGTTGGAAAGATTCCAGATGATCCCAGGGTTCCTTTAGGGGAAATATTTAAATATGTTTGTTTCAGGAATTAAGTGAGAATCTTCTTCAGGATGAATTTCCAATTCTTCCTATTATTTGGTATCGATTATGTGTTCAAGTCCCTTCAACATAGTTATCACCCCCCTCCCATGTGGTAAGCACACCCTATTAGGACAGTGTTCCATCTTGGTGGCTATTGAAGGAGTTCAAACCAAGCTTGGGACATACATCTCGGTAAGTCTGTGTGCATGCTTTCACTATCCTGGTTTTCATCTGCTATGAAATAAAATGTGCTGTCTGTGTTTTCCGTTCAGATTTTGGTGAGGAGATGAATATTGGTTTGTATGGAAATAGGTTGGTTTGGACAGGCAAGATGAACTAATTAATCATTTGAGTTAACATGTGTAATCTAAAATCAAAAATTCACTGAAAAGTTTTCATACAGTTCCATTGGGTTATACATATCATAAAATGGTCTTCTGGCCTTGTGGTTTTAGGAAACCAAGCTATTTCTTACCTATATAAACAGATATTTTCTACCTTTATCCCTAAAAGAACTCGTGAGCTCTCTTTCTCTCTGTCTCTCAAATCACCTCTAAGACACAAAGACCAGTAATAGTGCTTTTAAGGATTTGATGCTCATCTGTTCAATTAGCACAGTTGCCATCTGTCTCTATTTCTTGTCTTTAAGACCATTTTCTGGAGCTTTCAAGCTCCTATTAATTCATGATATATCCACACTACCTTTTTTTCAAGAACAATTTAACCTATTTCTTCATAAAAACTCCAGGTTTTTTTATTAAGGAACATTTTATCAGGTGGATTTATTAACAATATATGGTGGCCGCCTTTAACAAATGAGTAAATAACATGGCCAGAGTGAGACCCCAAATTAAAACAAACAAATTTTTAAGCATGTTGACATTTAATTATAAGTAAAGTGGTAAAGTTAAGATTTGATTTATTTATTTTTTTGAGGTAGGGTCTTGCTATAGCCCAGGCTGACCTGAAATTCACTATTTAGCCTCAAACTGGCCTCAAACTCACAGCAATCCTCCTACCTCTTTGTGATGAAAGGTGTACACCACCATGTTCAATGATTTTATTTTATTTTTAAAATTTTGTCTGATTAATTGCAAATGTATAACATTGTAAGGCCTGGCTGCTAGATAGCACTGCTCAGTAGAGATTTCCACAATCCTGATGATATTCCATATTTACAGTTCCCAGGGATTTTTGGTTTGTTTGTTTTGTTTTTCAAGGTAAGGTCTCCCTCTAGCCCAGCCTGACCTGGAATTCATTATGTATTTTCAGGGTGGCCTCAAACTTCTTGTAATCTTCATACCTCTTCCTGTAGAGTGCAGGGATTAAAGGTGTGTGCCACCATGCCCAGTTCAAGATTTTGTTTTTATAAGTAGATGTAGTTTGATTTTATAAAAGACTATCAAATATATAAATTCTTTAAGTGTTTATACTGTATTCCTATGTTTTATGAAAAGAACAGGGTATTGAAAATGGAGAAAATTGCTTTGCAAACTGCCTATGAAATAGCCTTAAAGGGGTTACTCCCTGAGCCTTGGTGGTTGTATTTTAAGTCTACTTTAGTGTTTAGCTCTCAGCAGCTTAGAATATTTTGCAGAAGAGGGAGGGTGGAAGGATTGTAAGAGCCACTTTGTGGGAGGTAATATCCAGAGGCATTGTCCCCACCACACACAATGAATGACTGCTGTTCTCACAACTTATAACACACAACCCCATGGTGAACACCAGCAATACCACTGAGGAAGGCCTCAGTGGAATGGGGGCAGGGAGGGAAGGAAATCATGGTACCAACACATGATGCAACCAAAATCTAGCTTGATATATATATATATATATATATATATATATATATATATATATATATATATAGAGAGAGAGAGAGAGAGAGAGAGAGAGAGAGAGAATAGAAATCATTTCCTCAAGCTGCCAATTAAAGTCTTAATCTGCAATCAGTTTTTCTCTCTCTTTTTCTCTAAATTCACTTCAAAGCCAGATGCCTAGAAAGAGTCTTGGAAGACATGGTGGAAAGTGTGGAGTATCTTTGCTTTTCAGGGCCAAGATGGGAAGGAGAAATGAGAGACAATCACTACCACAAAGGGCCATTCATCACCCTGTATGTCAAACCCTGTTCACTGCCAGCATTCTTGTCAACACCATTTCATTCACCTCATTTCTTTCTTTCTTTTTTTGTGTTTTTTTTTTTCCCAAAGGTAGGGTCTCACTGTAAATCAGGCTGACCTGGATTTCACTATGTAGTCTCAGGATGGCCTCAAATTCATTAGAATCCTCCTACCTCTGGTTCCCAAGTGCTGGAATTAAAGGCATGTGCTACCACTCCCGGACATTCATTTCCTTTTTAAAGAAATACTGGGGCTATTATTATTTTTCCTAAAAGAAAGATTTGAATACATTGTAAAATTGTGAAATCTGTCACTTTATTATTAAGACAGTGCTATTAGTATAAATGATAGGAAACATGATTTATTTTTCAGACTTGAACCTTAATGGTAGGATAACTTAATAGTGGATGATTCTGACTTTAAATGATGTCTTTTAGATGAACAGGGTTATAGTCAAAGAAGGATTTTAGTAAAAGAAATACTTTCTGGAACTAATATGTAGGCATGGGATGGGATGCAATAGAACCATGTGTGTCCTCTTGAGTATGTGAAGTAATTACTGGTAATACACACAGAAATTTTCTGATTTGTTATCACTGTTATTGGTGCTGTGATAAAAAAATGTTGATTAAAAATAAACCATGTGGGATGTAGAGATTGTTCAGTGGTTAAAGGTGCTTGCCTGTGAAGCCTAATGGTCCAGGTTTCATTCCTCACGTAAGCCAAATTCACAAAGTGGCACATGCATCTGGAGTTTGTTTGCAGTGGCTGAAGGCTCTGGTGTGCCCAATCTCTCTACATATCTGCTCCTTTCTCTCTCTCAAATAAAATAAAATAAAATAAAATAAAAGCAAAATAAACCATGCAAGATATAATTTTTTTAAATCTCACATTTTGAAAACAATACTGACAAGTAGATAACTCGTGTAAAGTAGGTAGTATGTCAGGGTCCTCCACTCAAGAAAACTAGAGTATTTATTACTAACTTTAGGGAACTGATACTGAAAATACAGATCATACCATTCAAATTGACCATTATTTCAGCAAACTGCTAAATAGTCTTCCATTATACCTGGAGTGTTTGAGAATATGTACTTATAGCCCCAGTTAAATGACCGTAATGGAAGCCATGAGTCAAGTACACTAGAAGGTAGAATGAGGCTTTAGTTTTTATGTGGCTACATGTCTATGTATATACTTGTCCAGTCCATACTACCTTTAGGGAGCCAGATTCTCCTGTGGAACACATTGGAAAACTATGAAATCAAGAAGTGTAACCTTTTCACTTTCTATGAATTTTCAGCTCTGTTTAACCTCATCCCTGTGGGTCTTCGAGTGGTGGCTATTGAAGGAGTTCAAACCAAGCTGTATTTTGGCAGGGAACAGTGAGGGACACTTGTACACCTTGGTAAGTCTTTGTGTGCATGCTTTCACTATCCTGTTTTTCATCTGCTATGAAATAAAATGTGCTGTCTGTGTTTTCAGCTCAGATTTTGGTGAGGAGATGAATCTTGGCTTGTATGGAAATAGATTGGTTTGGAAAGGCAAGATGTACTAATCAATCATTTGAAGTTAACATGTGTAATCTAAAATCAAAAATTCACTGAACAGTTTTCATCCAGTGCCATTGGGTTATACATATCATAAAATGGTCTCCTGCCTTTGTGGTTGTAGGAAACAAAGCTATTTCTTACCTATATAAACAAATATTTTCCACCTTTATCCCTAAAAGAACTAATGAGATCTCTCTCTCTCAAATCATCTCTAAGACACAAAGATCAGTACTAGAAAGTGCTTTTAGGGATTTGTTGCTCATCTGTTCAATTAGCACAGTTGCCATCTGTCTCTACTTATTTTCAATTATTCAGATTATTTTAATTGTAAAAATTATGGAATACAGTGTCATAATTGAGTGAGTGTACAGTGTGTAATGATCAAATCAGGGAAATAAGCATTTCCATCTTTTTAAATACTTTGTAAATAATTTTTGATTAATATAACCATTTCTCGTGTACTTTGTACTATTTCAGTACATTTATACAATATTCACTAATTGTATCAGGATAATTAATAGTTCTTGTCTTTAACACCATTTTCTGTAGCTTTCAAGCTCCTATTAATTCATGATGTATCCACACTACCTTTTTTTCAAGAATAAGGTAACCTATTTCTTCATAAAAGCTCCCAGGAACATTTTATCAGGAGAATTTATTAACAATATAGGCCACAATTGAGTAAATAACATGGGGCCAAATTAATCATTTTTAAGCATATTGACATTAAATTATAAGCATAGTGGTAAAGTTAAGATATTATTTATTTATTTTTTTTGAGGTAGGGTCTTGCTATAGCCCAGGCTGACTTGCAATTCACTAGTTAGTTAGTCTCAACTGGCTCAAATTCACAGCAATCCTCCTACAGAAGAGACAAGCCCACGAGTGCGAGAAATCCAAAGTCTGCCAGTGTGTCCGCAGCCCGAGCAAAGGCTAGACCAGCTGCGAAACAAACAAGGTAAAGGTCTTTTCTGGGTCCAATTCTTTGGCTCCAAGAAGAGGCTCTGAAGGAGACGAGGTGGGAAGGGGCTTTTGCCTTTTGACATGTCCCCCCCTTAGATTTGAGGATGATGAAGTGGTTGGGGCAGGCACGGCAGGGGAGTTTGAAGTCCAGCTTGTGCGGATGAGGCCGCCTAGCCAGTGTGCATGCCTGCAAAGGTGATGGCTTTCTTGCCTCTGTCAGTGTAATGGGCTTGCTGCAGTGCAACTGCCCTGGGACAAGTGCAGATACTCAAACCATATCCTGTCTTGGATATGGTTTGGATATATCATTGCCTCTCTAGGTGTTTGGTCCTATGAAGGCAGGCCAGCTTCTTCTCAGTGAACCTGAAGCTGTCTGCTACACCGCATTGTTGCCTGAAGGGAAAAGTGGAGGAAAGTAGATCTGAGCACTAAAGACTACTTTCAGAAGTACATAGCTAGAGATAGCTAAGTCATAGACAAGGCTTTTGATATTAAGGACTGAAGAGGTTTACACGTTTTAAGAATGCTTCCTAGGTTTAGAAGAGGAAGTCATCTTCCATGATTCTTCCAAAGATCTTGGTTCCTAAGATTACAGGCCCTCTATATCAGATGTGTCTTCTGTTTTTGCAAACTCCTGTATTACTGTGTTGATATTAAAGTTTCATAATGAATCCCAGTTGCTCTTTCATGCATACAATTGTATATTTTATTTATTTATTGACTTGGGAGACGGAGAGAGAGAAATAGGCAGAAAGAATGAGAGAAACAGAATGGGTGTGCCAGGGCCTCCAGGCACTGCATATGAATTCAGATGCGTGCACCACCTTGTGCATCTGGTCTATGTGGGTCCTGGGAATGAACTTGGGTCCTTTGGCTTTGCAGGCAAGGGCCTTGACTGTTAAGCCATCTCATCAATCCAAATGAAGGAATACATTTTACTAGAATTAGATAATCAACATTAATACATAGTGATTAATAATAAAACATTACTCAAATTATATTACAAAGTGATGTTTGGGGAAGGCATTAATGGAAGTATATTGCTCTGTTTTCTTGGGAACATTCGGCACTATGAAAGTGAAGTTTATTATTAGTTAACAATGAGCCCCACCTGGTCAATTTTTGCCCTGTCAACTTTTAATGTCTAGTTCCAAATACAAATTATATATATGCATTTTGATCTGGTGTACATCAATCTTTCCATGAAAGGAAATGTTTAAAAAGAATTGAGGGTTCATTGTGCTGTGTGTCTTACTAAGTGTGCTATGCTAAACACATCAAGATCACACTGTATGTAATCATTTTAGGAGATATACAACACACACATGTACACACCAAAACCTAGGCTCCATTTGTTACTATGGATCTTTAAATATAGGTTTAATTATCCCATTCCTACCGATGCATAGGTTCTGCCTTTCATTGCCTTATAACTCCCACTGAAAGTGCATGACATTTCTGTGTACTAATGACATCGGAAAACTATTAAAGAACATAGCCTGATGATGATAATAATAATGTCACTTCTAAGCGTATAGGAATCACTCCCCAACTGACAGATGTATCAGACCTTGGCTGTGTAAATTTGGTCAACTACCTAGGGAAGTAGTTGAAAAGCTTAGTTTTTGACCAGAGAGATGGCTTAGTGGTTAAGGTACTTGCCTACAAAGCCAAAGGTCTGAGGATCTATTCCCTAGTACCCGTGGAAGCCAGATGCATGAGGTGCCACATGCATCTGGAGTTTGTTTGCTGCAGCTGAAGCCCCTGACATGCCCATTATCTGTCTCTCTCTTTCTCTCTGTCTCAAATAAATAAATTTTAAGAAATTAATTAAAATAGCTTAGCTTTATAAAGGATGATGCTATTTAATGTGCAAAAAAATTCTTGGTGGAAGATCACCCAAGAAGCATCAATATTCCTCATTCTGATTTTATAAACTAGGGTATTGAGTCTAGAGTCTTCCATTATACCTGGAGTGTTTGAGAATATGTACTTAGAGCCCCAGTTAAGTGACTGTAATGGAAACCATGAGTCAAGTACACTAGAAGGTAGAATGAGGCTTTAGTTTTTATGTGGCTACATGTCTATGTATATACTTGTCCAGTCCATACTACCTTTAGGGAGCCAGATTCTCCTGTGGAACACTTGGAAAACTATGAAATCAAGAAGTGTAACCTTTTCACTTTCTATGAATTTTCAGCTCTGTTTAACCTCATCCCTGTGGGTCTTTGAGTGGTGGCTATTGAATGAGTTCAAACCAAGCTCTATTTGGCAGTGAACAGTGTGGGACACTTGTACACCTCGGTAAGTTTGTGTGCATGCTTTCACTATCCTGTTTTTCATCTTCTATGAAATAAAATGTGCTGTATGTGTTTTTAGGTCAGATTTTGGTGAGGAGATGAACCTTGGTTTCTATGGAAATAGATTGGTTTGGAAAGGCAAGATGAACTAATTAATCATTTGAAGTGAACATGTCTAATATAAAATCAAAAATTGAAAATTTTTCATACTGTGACTTTGGGCTATACATATCATAAAATGGTCTTCTGGCTTTGTGGTTGTAGGAAACAAAGCTATTTCTTAACTATATGAACAAGTATTTTCTACCTTTATCCCTAAAAGAACTAATGAGATCTCTGTCTCTCTCAAATCAGCTCTAAGACACAAAAGACCAGTACTTGAAGTGCTTTTAGGGATTTGTTGCTCATCTGTTCAATTAGCACAGCCTTAGCAGTTAAGACATTTGCCTGCAAAGCCTAAGGATATATGTTCAATTTCTTCATGTCCTTCATAAGTCAGATTCACAAGGGGGTGAATGTATCTGGAGTTCGTTTGCAGTGGCTGGAGGCCCTGGCATGCCCATTCTCTCAATATCCCTTTTTCAAGTAAATATATAAATTACTTAAAATTTTTAAAACAGATACCATGTGTCTATGTGTCAAGGCAGGTATGGGAACATAGGCCTGTAATCCCAGCACTCAGTGAGCTGAGGCAGGAGGGTTAGCTTGGGTGGCTATACACTTAGGATTAGGAGATAGCTTAGTGGTTAAGGTGCTTGCCTGCAAAGCCTAAGTACCCAGGTTCAATTCCCCAGGACTTATGTAAGCCATATGCACAAGGTGGTGCATATATCTGGAGATCGTTTGCATTGGCTAGAGGCCATGGTGGACCCATTCTCTCTCTCCCCCCTCTCTCTTCCTCTCTTCCTCTTCCTCTTACTCTCTCTAAAAATAAATAAATAGACATAAAGTATTAAAAAAATACTTTATCATATTGATTCCATCTGTCACTCACATTGAGTAACCATTTAGCCAGACATTTCTATTATCTGTGTTTCCAAGTTCTCTATTTTCCATTTTACTTAATAAACCCTAACATTGCACTTATGCTGTGCAGATACATTCTAATCACCTGAAAAATACTAATTCAGGGGTCTGGGGAAATTGCTCAGCCGTTAAAAGCATCTGCTAGCAAAGCCTGCCTCCCAGGTTCAATTCCCCAGCCATCCACGTCAAGCTGGAAGGGCATTCATTTGCAGTAAGCAGGTAAGGACCCTGGCCCTCCCCTCCCCTTCCCCCAACACACACAATTGCAAATAAATTTTTTAATATGAATTTGTCTAATTTTTGTGATAGTCTGTAGGGGAGACACTCTTTTAAGCCCCCACTCTGTGGATACTTTAACTGAACACCAGAGAGAGTATGTAATTTGCCAGGCCTCAGGACACTGGACTAAACTCTGAAGCCACACACTGCTCAGTGTTGCCACTGATCTGCTTTCCTGAGAACTCATCCAACCTATGTTCAACCTGGGAAGAGCATCTCCTCCTGATTCACCAGAGCCACATCCTCTTAATTCAAAGAGCATCCTCTCAAAAGAGTTTGCTGCAGTCCCCTGAGGGGAAGGAACGCTTCTTGCTGCCATGGTCTCTGCCCTCCCTCTTCTCTCATGACACGTGCTGCACAGCACACGTGCATGAAAGCTCTGAGGTGAGATGCCACCCACAGGACACTGAGCCAGTCCTTACCAAGACCAGTCCAGCCAAGACAGACCAGGTGGAGAGAGAGAGCCACCACCGACAAGGGTCCTGCCTGCACAACGCAGCACAGAGGCCCGCTGCTCTCTCTCACCTGAGATCAGAGGACCTTCCCTTCACGGGAAGACCCAAAACCTCTCAGAGTACTGAGAACATGTGAATACTGAGCGCTCAGCACTAAATGAGGCGTCTCTACCACACCCTCCAAGGCTCAAGGGATATTGCCTAAGAGGAGCTGAAAAAGATGTAAGAGACAGTTGCTTTGGAATGCTCCTTCCAGACATCAAAGCCTTGTATTCATCACCTCACAGCCTTTCTCCTTACTACTTGCACAAGAGCTGTAGAAGGCTGGGTGCTTTGCCATCCCATCATTCATACCTGCTGGAGGAGGGCAATAGTAAAAGATTTTTAGGACCTCAAAATAGAAGAGGGGCTAATTGGAAGGAAGGTTTCCATAGAAGGGGCCTGGGAGGCAAGAGTAGATAATGGGAGGGGTTATCATCACAATATGCTGTGTCTATGTATGGAAATTGTCAACAAATGTTGTTTAAAAAATTGTTGAGTTAAGGATACCCTATTCAAAATGTTTGAAATTGTTTGGTTTTTTTTTTCCCCAGTTTTCCCCAGTTTGGAATAATGAGACACCTTGAGGAAAAAGTTCAAGTCAAGGTAGGAAATGCATTAGTTTCATATTCACCACATATGCCTAGCTTCAAAGTGATTTTATGTAATATTGTTAATAATTTTATGGATGTACACGGAACTATCAGACTTGCAGCATTGTGTCAGGACTCAAGAAGCTGCACCGTTTAGAGGATTTTGCATTACAAATGAGGGATATTCAAGCTATGATTTATTGCATATTTCTGTATTTGTTGCCTGTCTTCACACCTTGTCTGAGCATTTGAGTAATGGTTCCTTGAGGACAAAGACAGCCTTCTTCATCACTTTATTTCTAGGTCCTAAAGCCCAGCTCTTTCATACAGATCTGCTGAGTGAATAGACACACAGTCTCTGATGGATATATATATCCATCCATCCATCCATACATACATATCTAAGACTCACTCAACCACCAGAAAGCATAGATCACAACTCACAGGTCTCCCCAACACCTCTGAGTGATTCCAGCATCTTTGCCATGGTTTGATTCAGGGGTACCCCATAAATTCGTGTTCTGAATGCTTGATCCCCAGCTGATGGCCACTGGAAATTGGAACCTCGTTGGAGGTATGGGGTTGGGGCAGACTTATGGGTGTTATAGCCAGCTTCCCCTTGCCAATGATTGGCACAGTCTCCGGATGCTGTTGTCCACCTGATGTTGGCCAGGAGGTGATGTCCAGCCTCTGCTCATGCCATGTTTCCCCTGCCATCGTGGAGCTTCCCCTTGAGTCTGTAAACCAAAATAAACCCTTTCCTCCCACAAACTGCTTTAGATCCAGCAACAAGAATGTAATGGCAACAATCATCTTTTACACACACTCCTGCACACACTTACATGCTTTTGTACATTCTTACACACTCTTGTGTACATGCACAATCTTGCACACCCTCACACACTCTTGTAACATTTTCACACACATTTATACACTCCCACAAACATTTGCCTGCTCGTCCACACTTGCACTCAAACACACTAAAACTCAAACAAAACACACACTTGCACACTAACACCCCTGAACACTTAAGCACATATTGCAATAATCACATACTTTTGTACAGATTTACACATGCATCCATTCTTTCACACATCTTCACACTCATAATCCTGGACACTTATACACCTGAATATGCACGTGCACACTCTTGAACACATTTGCATGCTCTTGCAATGCTTACAAACTTGCACTTCAAAACAGTGAGGTGAACTTGCACATTGTTGCATGCATGTACATGTTCTTGTGCATTGCATCCCTTGCACACTTTTGCACAGGTTCACACACTAACCCTTAAACACCCATGAAAACAAACTCACACTGTGGTAGTTGGACTAGATGGCCCCAATATATTCAGTGTTTTATTAGTTCATACTTTGCTTCCTGGCTGCAGGCAAGGTCACTCGACAGATCTTAAGGTGTGGTGGTGGGTTTGAGATTCCATTGTAAAGATATGCAAAGTATCCCTAGTTAGAGTTCTGGAGCTATGCTGTGCTCTGTGGCTTTTGGCTTGGGAATTTTATCTCTGTGTGTTTGGTCCTGTGAAACAGGCCAGCTTCTGCCATTACAGAACTTCCCCTGGATCTGTAAGCTTCAATAAGTCTCTTCCTCCATGACTGTGCCTGGTCTGGAAGTTCATCTCAGCAAACCTGAAGCTGTGTGCCACAGAAGCTGGTACCGAGAATGGGGTGAGACGAACCCAACCATATGGATTTTCTTCTTTTGGAACCTTTGTTTTGGAGGAACAGGCATGGACTTGATGCTTGCAACTGAAGATGCCTTCTGGAGTGGTAAGCCAAGTTTTATGGACTATTCTGATGAGAGTTTGAGAATGCTAAGTGCAGACAGTATTGAACTTCGAGGTTTGGCTTATGAGCTTTCTAAGGGGAAGGAAAGACTGTAGAGGACTTTGCTGGAACTGGGCTCCTGCTGGACTGGGTGTGCTCTGCTGCCCAGGCCCAGAGAGTTTGTCAAGTTTAAATTGGTAATTGACTTATGTGCTTGGCTAAAGATATTGGACTGAATACAGTTTATAATGTGAGATGGTTATAAATCTATTGGGGGCCAGGGACTGAATGTGGTAGTTTGAAGAGATGCCCCCAATATATTCAGTGTTTTATTAGTTTATAGTTTACTTCTGTAGCCACCTGGCTGGAGGCAATGTCACTGGGGGGATCTTAAGGTGTGATGGTGGGTTTGAGATTTCAATCTACAGATGCAAAGTGTGCCTAGTTGGAGTTCTGGAGGTGTGCTGTGCTCTGTGGCTTTTGGCTTGGGGATTTTATCTCTGTGTGTTTGGTCCTGTGAGAGCAGGCCAGCTTCTTCTGCCATTACAGTGGCATGGCCTCTGTCCTAGGTTGTCGCCCTCTGGGAATCTTACCCGTCACTGAGGACCATGCCTCTAGCCCGTTGACCACTCCACGCCCTGTCTTAGGTTGTCTCAGCCTGTCTGAGATCTTTCCCGTCATTGGTTCGATGGAGGGCAGGGGAGGGATGCTCGGCGGATAGCTAGTAAGCGGAAAAGCCATTGCTTTTGAGGTGTGAACCTGTGGTGTTTTGACCTGATGAAGTTTAATTGTGACCTGATGAAGTTTACTTGCCTCTAGCTGTTGGTGAATGAATTGTGTAATCTTATTAATTACACAGGGCCCGTGAGTGAGGATAAGAAGAAGGAGAAGGAGGGGTTCAAGGGGAGGGAGAAGGTAGGGTAAAAAGCAAGAAGAAGGAGAAGGAGGGGTCCCAGGGGAGGGAGAAGGTAGGGTAAAAAGCCATATAAGCCTGTCCACAGCGGGTTGTCTTGGAAGTCCTGTCTCCTCTTCTGTAAGTCTTTCTGGAGCTTTTCTGGCTTCATTTGGGTCTAGCAGCATCCACATCTCCAGTTGTTCCTGGGGAAGAAACAGAGGCATAGTTCTCAGGGGTGGGACACTCCCTGGAAAATTGATTATTATCATCCCCTTGTTGGGGTAAATATTTTAAGTCTCTTGCTGGTACCCAAATAGGTTTTTTTTCCTCTTGAGGAAAGACACATCCAAATCCTCTCCCTGCTGTGAGGAGGGGGTCTGGTCCCCTCCAGGCCCCAGTTAATGGGTCCCTCCATTTGACCCAGATGGAGCTGTAGGTGACAGCTGAGGTCCAATGTTTTTGAAAAGGGGACAAGTGTCTATCTTCTTTAGAAAAATTTAAAATATTTAGGGTTAATAATGCCTTTTTTAGTTGGTCATGTGGGGGTAGGGATTCCCCCTTTTGTTTTTGTAATTGAGACTTTAGAGTTTGATTATATCTTTCTACAATGGCCTGGGCCTGCGGGTTATACGGGATGCCTGTGGAAAGTGAGATTTCCAGGTTTGGAGGAAATCTATAAAAGTCCTGCTTACGAAGCAGGGACCATTATCGGTTTTGATTTGATCTGGCAATCCAAGGGTGGCAAAGCATTGAAGCATATGGCTAATAGCATGTTTAGTTTTTCCCCCGGCATGTGCCGATGCCCAGCAAGCATGGGAGAAAGTATCAACTGAGAGAAAAATATATTTAAGTTTTCCAAATGGAGATTAGTGTGTAACATCCATTTGCCAAAGGTGATTAGGGTGTAGCCCTAGAGGATTGGCTCCTGAAGTTTGAAGAGGAGGTACCTGGAGGAAAGGCTGACAGGATTTGCAAGTTTGGACAATTTTTTTAAGGTCCTTGACTGGCACATGGGGATATTTATGTTTAAGGCCCCTCCAATTTATATGAGTTAATAAGTGGAAGCGTGTAGCTTCTGAGACTATTACATTGAGGCTGAGAGGCCAGTTTGTCAGCTAAATCATTTCCTTTAGAGAGGAATCCTGGTAAATTTTGATGGCCTCTGAGATGTTGAAGAAAAATGGGGCTAATTCTTTGTTTAAGTAGGGAGTGGGCTTGAATCATCAAGGGGGGGTATAATATTGGAGTCCAGCCTAATAGGGGCCTCAATTAGGTTGGGTAACAGGTTAACAATATAAAGGCTGTGAGAAAATAAGTTAAATGGCTCCTGAATACTGTTCAAAGTGAAAATGACAGTGAATAGTTCTTTGAATTGTGCTGACCCTTTGACCTCATGGGAGATTGACTTTATGGGCATAGGCTTTTCTCCCCTCCTTAGGGGAGGGTAAACAACTAAGGAAGCTCCCAACCCCCCCCCCCCATCGGTGAACATGGTAAGAAAATCAGGCTTGGGTTTAGAAAAAAAAAAGTCTGGGGGGGGGTCTCCATTCCAACCTAGAGAAGGAGCTCATCCATTTATAAGGACCATAGTGACAATCAACTATACCCAGAAACCCCTCGAGGGCCATAGCAACCCTGTTGTTATTTCTCTGAAGCCAAGTGAAGTCTGTTACCTTAAAGGGGGTGACAATGACATGAGGCTCTGTGCCAAACAATCGGATAGAGGTGTCCCTGCCCTTGATAATGCAGTCTGCAATCTGGTTAGTTATAGAGTAAACTCTGGGGACTCCACCAATGGACAGGTGAATCCATTGGATGGGTTCTCCTTCCTGGGCTAACAGCACAGTGCATAATCTTTCCCCAGAGAAAATACAGAGGGATATAGGTAAGTTAGGATCGAACCTCTTTAGGATAGCAGCATCTATAGCCCATTGTACCTTATGTAGAATTTGTTCATGACGAGAGGGCAAGGTTATCTGAGAGGAGAGAGTAAGGCCCTTTAAGAGGTCAAACAAAAGGGACAATTTCTCAGTAGTTATGGGTATCCAGGGCCTCATCCAATTAATTTCCCCCAGCACCTTTTGGAGTTGAGGCAAAGTATAGAATTTTTGAATATGGAGTTGGGGTTTGACAGGAGAGACAGTATCAAGGAATAACCTGGAGCCCAAAATCTTGAAGGGAGGGGCAGTCTGAACCTTTTCTGGAGCCACTTTAAAATCATTGGCCTGTAAAATGGCAAGGCATTTAGCAGTGAGGTCTTGGAGATCAGATGGGTTGGAATGACCTAAAATAATATCATCCATATAAATGTAGAATAAAACATTAGGATGATTAATCAAGGAAGAAAAGATATGAGACATGTAATACTGACAAATGTGGGGGCTGTTAGCCATGCCTTGAGGTAAGACGGTCCATTCAAACCTTAGATCTGGTCCACAAAAGTTTGTTGAGGGTATGGAGATTGCAAATTTTTCTACATCATCTGGATATAATGGAATAGAGAAAAAACAATCTTTAATATCAATAATGGTTAAGTAATGGGTGTTGGGAATGGCTGGAATCCAAGGGAGCGCTCTCTGGGGGGTCCCAAAAGGCATCATTCTCTCATTTATTTTTCTTAAATCATGTAGAAGTCTCCAAGAGCCATTAGGCTTTTTTATAACTAACACTGGGGAGTTCCAAGGACTTGTTGAAGGCCACACATGTCCTGAAGCCAATTGTTGTTTAACAAGTATATGAAGTTGTTTTAGTTTAGAGGTAGGTATAGGCCACTGCTCGACCCATACAGGGTCCCCAGGAACCCATTGAATCTTAGGTACTGGGGGGTGAGCAGTGGCCCTTAGAATTGGGGGTGAACCTGAGAATGTTTTTGTCTAATTTTTTCAAAATAAGGATCATCTCTATAGTTAGGATGGCAGGTCCTTCCTTCCTCAAACTGTTTATATTCTTTCTGGTCAAGTATATCTTCACAGAAAGCCCTATGATTAGTGGTAATATAAGCCTCAGCCTCCCCAAGTATACCCTGACCCAGGAGGGTGGCTGTTAGGCCCAACACCACTAGAGGGCGCATCTCCCCACGATTATTGTCAGGGTCAATCCAGGTCTGCCAGTTATCAGTTTCCCATGACATAGATTGTCCGCCCACACCCAGCAAGGGTGAACCCGGGACCAACTGCCAGGAGGGAGGGACCTCCTCTTTACTTATCACAG
Organism: Orientallactaga sibirica; assembly: GCA_036365145.1. Taxonomy (NCBI): domain Eukaryota; kingdom Metazoa; phylum Chordata; class Mammalia; order Rodentia; family Dipodidae; genus Orientallactaga; species Orientallactaga sibirica. Next base: position 11,992,948 of record JAEOAD010000284.1, read on the forward strand.
TACGGTCAGCCCCAGTGTCGATGAGAAATTTGAAAGTTTTTCCACCGACTGTTAGGTTCATTTTTGGTCTAAGTCCGGGTGTCAAAGGCACAGTCCAGTGTGTTTTGATTACCTTCTCCCCCTTATTTAACGGGGCTGGGGATAGCCCCTGGGGAAGTTTAAAGATTCACCCTGAAGGCTAAACTTGGATTTGCAATCTCTGGCCCAGTGAAATCCCTTTTTGCACCGAGGACATGGCGTGAGGGGCAAATTAGGGGTTAAGAGTTATTGGGGTGCTTTTCCTATTTGGGCATTCTTTTTAAAAATGACCCTCTTTGCCGCACCCAAAGCAAGATCGCCCCCTTCCCCCCGAGACCTGTTGGAGGGCACATTCTAGTGTAGCCATGTCCTCATGACAAGAAGCCTGTAGGGCTGATGTCATAACTTTAATCTGATGAGAAGGGGACCCTACATCTTGGGTGGCTACAACCCATTTACTCATAGAGCAGTCCTTGAGTCCAGTGCAGGCCAACTTATGATCGCCTGTCATGCCTTCCCAGACCAGCATTTTTGCAAACTGGTCTCACAGGGGGCCAGGGAGGAACTTTCTTTGTAGGCTGTTTTTTTTTTTTTTTTTAGCAGTGTAATACAAATGTCCCCAGCTGTCGCTCTTAATTATGGCCTTAGTTTTGAAAACCAACAAAATAGAATGGCGGTTTTATTTTATTATTTTTAGCTGTGGTATTTAGGCAGCTCGGGCCTGTTTTGAACATTTTATTTTTTTTATTTTATTTTATTTTATTTTTATTTTTTAAAGTAAATGCTTTGGGTCCTATGGGACACTCAGCTAAGAGCATCGAGGGGGCACCCAGAGGCAAGGGGCGGGGACGGTGGTGACTCGCCTTATGGCAGACCGCCTGCCCATTTCCAAGATAAAGCATGTTAGGAGCACGCTTATCTGCCTCCTCGCCGTTCGGGCGGCCTTCCTTAAGATTGCTAATGTGGTTGACAATAGTAGCTCAGTAACCTGGAATCAGCCTCAGTATTTTTATAATTTGTTTGAGGTTTTTTTTTTAAACTTAAAATCTTAGCTTGATATCTTTAGTTAAGCACATTAGTCCACTATAAATTTAACCTTGATTAAACTCTTTGGGTCTGGATAGCAAAAATGTGTGTCAGTAACCCAGTTTTAATAAAGTCCTCTGCATATATATATATATATATATATATATATATATAGAGAGAGAGAGAGAGAGAGAGAGAGAGAGAGAGAGAGGCTAAAGAGTGGGAGGAGTGGTTGTGAGTACATTTGCCTTAGGCAGCAGTTATGGGCTGAAAAGAGCTGAAAAGACAGCTGCCTGGTGGCGGCTTGGGTGGGGCTTGGGTGGCGGTCTTGGAAGAAAGGAGATTTTAAAAGTCAATTTTAGTCTTTTTTTTACAGTTTTTGTTAAGGGCAAAAATGAACTTCTCCACGGAAAAGCCTTTAAGGCTGGCAATTAAGGCAAGGAGGACTGAATTAATCCATGGGGCTAAAACAAGAGTTTTGTCCCCAAAGCCATGGAGGTCTTTTTGTTTTACTTTTAAGCCACATTTTAGGAGTTTTTGTAAAATTAGGGCAATAGTAATACACATGAGTACAACACAAGCATAAAGGCCCAAAAAATAGCTAAGCATGTTGTAGAATTAAGTTTATATTTAGATTTGTGACAGCCAGATGAGCCTGTGCCCTTAGGGGAGGGCTCAATGATATTAAACACAGTACAGCTGGGAGCAGATCTCCCCATCAGGTTTGTTTTGTTTTTTGGGACGGAGTTTTTACTTAAATGAGGAGGCAAAACGCTTAAAGTCTCCTCCAGGTCTGTCCACGTGGTGAGTCTTTTTAGGTCTGCCCACATGGTGAGTTTCCTCTTGGTCAGCCTACGTGGTGAGTCTCCTCTAGGTCTGCCCACGCGGTGTGTCTGCCATGAACGTATGACCCATTTAGAAATGGAGGCACCGCAGATGCGGCTTGCCGGCAACCTGGAAATGAAAGGAAAGAGAAAGGAATGAAAAGATTTTGAAGTAAGCACAGATTACGGAAGCAAAGGTTAGAATATTAAATATGAAGACTACCTCATAATTTATGAGGGTACACCCATCCACAGTCCAATTAAGCCCGTCAGCGTAGCTTTGTATTTTTTCTTTTGTCACGTCGGGGTCACCAGTCTGTAGGTTTCTTCGCCCGGTAGTTCTGTTTCCTCACACGGGGCACCAGTTGCTGGTTCTTCTTTTCCACCGGCAGGTAGAGCGGAAGAGAGAGAGTTGGGCCAGCCGCTTCTCTTGAGGCTGAGCGGGAAGGCGGGTGTCGCAGCTCAAAAACCTCCCCAAGACACCAGGGGAAAAAAACACATTGAGCCGGGAGTCCGTCAAGGGCAGAAAACTTGGTTTATTGTCATGGAAAGGTGTTTATATGTTTTGAGAAAGAGGGTGGGAAGAAGGATGAGAGAAAGGTGTAAGGGCCAATAGTATTTCACTACATCAGCAGTAGCCGGGCGGAGGCAGTCTCAGCTTAGGTGCTGAGTCACTCCAAGGACAGGTCGTTAAACTCTAGTCAGGCTCCAGAAGTTCCACTAGGCCTCAGAAGCGGGAGTAGGCCAAGGACAGGTAAACTCTGGCTAGGCTCAGAACCACTAGGCCTCACACCAGGGCCTCTTAGGGCCCAACAAACCTGTCTGCTACACATACTCATATACACATCTACACACTCTTACACACTTTTTCACATTAACACTCCTGAACATAAACAGTAAAGTGAACTTACATATTCTTGTGCACATTTGCACACTTTTGTGCATCTGTACACACTCTTGCACATTTTTGCACATTCTTGTACACACTCTTGCACACATGCTCATGTTCTGAAACACTTGCACAAGTCACACATCTATACACACTAACAATCCTGAACCCTTTACACACATGACAATGAACTTACATGCTTTTGTACACATTTACACACTCTTGTGATGCTTGCACAATTTTGCACACATCTTTATACTCCTGCACACTATACACACAGCACAGTAAGATCCAAATTAATAAACAATAATAAACCTATAATTAATTTTTGTAGAATGGTGTGCATTCATCCATTCCCTCTTAAGAACTTGAATCAGTCTAGATGTTTCCCTTCTTGAGAAAACCTGAGTATTTCCTGAATTGGGATGGCCACTTGTGTCCAATGACAAGGTTGAAGCAGTCAGGGGAAGGTTACGATAGGGGGGAGGGAGTGGCTCTGCGTCCCACACCTTGCCATCCTCCAGCCCTACAGAAGGTAGCAGTTGTCATGAGGCGAACCTCTGAATCTGTGTCTAAGAGCTCAATTAGAGCTTAGCAGTGCAACCAACGTGTTTCCAGAAGGATTTGAATTTTCAAGCTGTGCTAAGTGTCTTTTTGCTTCTGTACATGAAAATTGCTATATTTTCAGTTTTTGTTTGAAAGAAAATAGTTTCAGTGATTATCGATTCCATACAAATTCCACTCATGATTTTTATGTTAAAAATTCCAAAAGTCTCTTCAGTAGATAATTTATATTCCTCTAAGATAATTTTTTTAAAATTAGAATAAAAAGAGCCTTCAAACTTCCCAGAGGCAGATATATACATACATCTCCTGAATGTGAGATTTTAAAGCTAAAAGCTCTTGCCAGAGGCCCATCCATCTTATATGATCAAGAGACAGGCTCCGGTCGCTCTCTGTGGGCAACTGGACACACTGCAGAAGGGATGAGAAACAAGCTCTTTTTCTGGATTTGCTTGTCACCAATGTCAAAAGCAAAAAGTACTTTAGGGTTCCTTATTTGAAATAAAAAAAAATCTAACTCTCCTAATACTTTTCCTCTTACTTTTTTTTTTTTTTTTTTTTTTTGGTTTTTCGAGGCAGGGTCTCACTGTAGCCCAGGCAGACCTGGAATTCACTATGTTGTCTCAGGGTGTCCTCAAACATACCTGTGGTAGTTTGACTATATGTCCCCCAATATATTCAGTGTTTTATTAGTTATAGTTTGCATCTGCAATCACCCTGCTAGAGGCAAGGTCACTGGGGGCCCAGTCTTAAGGTGTGGTGATGGTTTGAGATTCCATTGTAAAGATATGCAAATGTGCCTAGCAGGAGTTCCTGAAGTGTGCTGTGTGACCTTTTGGCTGTAGTTTGTTTTTGCTCTGTGTGCTGTGGTGGCTGGTTGGCTTTTGCTCTCTCTGTTTGGCCCTGTGGAGAGCAGGCCCCTTCTTCTGCCATTATGGAACTTCCCCTGGATCTGTAAGCTTCAATAAATAATATCCCTTCCTCCATAACTGTGCGTGGTCTGGAAGTTCATCTCAGCGAACCTGAAGCTGTCTGCAACAATACCTCTGCCTCCCAAGTTCTGGGAATAAAGGCGTGTGCCACTACACCCAGCTTACACTAAATTTTTATACATTCATTCATCAGATATTGACTGGACATCTCCTTGCACTCACACGCAGGGAAGGCAGCAGTTCACGAGGTAGATGCTCATCCTGGGGGTGGAGGGACAGGCCACAGGGTTTATGTTCACCCTCTTTTGCTCTAAAGACTCCCTGTGCTATGCAGTGAGGACCTGGTGTGTATGCAGATTACAGAGGCTGAGAGAAAATCCTCTTGGTGCAGACATTAGGGGTGAAAAGCCAAGGGTCACTTAATTATTCAGCCAAGAGCTGTGAACATAACCAAACAAAGCAGACAGAGTGCTGCTCGAACTTGCCCGCTGTCTTTTATCCTAGCCAACTAGAAGGATGAATTCATAAATACTCACAACAAGGTCTTTGCACAGCAAGAACTGCAAGTCCATTTGCTAGGTTTAACAAAGACTATGGAAATGAGGCAGCCAAGAAAGGGGGTCATTGATCCCTGAGCCTTGTGGAGACTGGGCATGGCTGGTTATATTTACAATGCAAACTAACCCTTAAAGTCTCTAACTTTAAATTCTGCCCTTCTCTTCCAGGGCTCATGTTGGGCTTTGCTAGTAACAGTCTGGACCTGTGAGGAGGCTAGCCTGAACTATTGGACATGGCCAGGGGCCCTGGGCTGCAGGATCAAAGCTGGCCCTCTGTCAGGGGTCCCTGGAGACGGTGATTGCCTTCCCTATGTTGTAGGGTGTAGTGAGCTGTCATCGCCCAGAGTGGGCAGAACTGGCAAGGTGCTCCCCCCAGACCCAAAAGGCTATGACCATTCCATAAGTCAGACTTTGCCCCCCCCCCACAGTTCCTGACCTGTGGCTAGCTTCCCAAGAGACCTTCATGTGGCTAAAGTCAAGTAGCCTTCTCACCCCCCACAGTTCTGAAGTCACAGCCTCCTGTTAATCTCTTCTGCCCTTCCCCCTACCTTCCCTTATCCTTCCCCCATAGCTTTGAAGTTACTAGTCCTTCCTCTATCTAGATAACAGCCCATAAACTATGCATCCGATTGCCATACAGTGTGTACTTGCCCTCTCAACCTTCCCCAAGTGTTTATAAACCCACCCACCCTTTCAATAAATGAGTGCTGTCCATCAGACGGTCTCCTGGGTGCTCATTGCCCCGTCATATGTTCGTATGTTCGAGTCGCACTCATCTGCCCAGCCAGAAAGACCCTTCCAACTTGTCTCTCCCTCGCCCTGGTCGTCAGTGGCCAACGACCCCGGGGAACGGGAATGGCTCGAGACCCACAGGCTCAGGGAAGGGGTAACATTCCAATATATATACTATATTATGATATATTTGATTTCTTTTTCCTGAATAAAACATTTGAAGAATGTCAGCTAGATGATAAAAAAGTAAACTAACTCACTGGCAGGTTAGTAACTTTATGTATCTTTATATCCCAGAAAATCCATAAGCAGATTACAACCTTTCTACATGTCTCAAAATACATTTTGGACTGACAACTTGTGCGCAATAGCAATGGAATTTCAAAGGGTTAGAATAGTGCATCTGTCTAATCCACATATCATAAAAAGCCAATACCACCAAAAATATTGTCTCTCCACACAATAGTAAAAGACAACCTCTTCAATCTATTCTTTTAAATTTTATTTATTTATTTATTTATTTATTTATTTATTTGAGGCAGAGAGAGGGAGGGAGGGAGGGAGAGAGAGAGAGAGAGAGAGAGAGAGAGAGAGAGGATTGTATTTTTAGCATTATGAATCTGACCAAGAACAGGCATCACAATTTAAAAAATTAATTTATTTTATTTATGCATGCCACGATGTGCATCTGGCTTACATGGGACCTAGAGAATCGAACTGGGGTCCTTAAGGCTTTGCAGGCATATGCCTTAACCATTAAGCCTTCTCTCCAGTCCTCTTTGATTTCTCTTAATAAACCCTGGTGGTAAAAGTGATTTTTTTCCAGTTTTGGTTTTAGTATTTGAGTCTTACTTTTTTCCCCCTTAATCAGTCTATTTCACAGTGTGTTTACTTGATTTTTTTTCTTAAAAAAATTGGGGGTTTCATTAATTCTTTATTGTTTCTCTATTCTCTATTTTATTTCTACTGTTAATGTAAGTATGAGAGGTTCTTCCAAAATAATAAATTTATTAATAAATGAAAACTATAATAGAAATATATGTAAGCATATTCAAGGGACCAAAGCCAAGAAAAGATAAATTTAAAACTAAAGGTGGAAAAAAAGAGTTGGACAAATGGAATATGAGGACCAATAATGACAGGTGTGTCAGTCCAAAGTGGCTAGGCAGATGCTGAACCATGTCCCCACACAAGTATTTTTTGAATAAGGGCCTAGTGACCTTTGTTCAAGGTTGTACATCTTGATGCCTTTTGTGCTAGTCCCAGCTATTAGGTATATTGTCAAGAAATCTCTTCATAACCTCTTGCCTACTTTGTTTTTCTCTTAGGTTTTGACATAAGTGACTCCATTTTGATCCTGAAAACATTCACACTACTCTAATCTTTATTTATCTTCACAAGCACTTTAGTTCTTTGTGTGGACTGAAGTTAACTTTCCAGTGTCCTTTCTTTTGAATTAAAGAACTTCCTTTCATTTATTTCCTTTCGTAAGGCAGATCTGGTAGAATCAAACTATCTTTTCGTGGTTCAGTCTTAGAGTGCTTAAACTTCTTCATCTTTGAAGGATTTTTTTTTTTTTTTGCAGCGTTTTAACTTACCCTCTTCTTGAGTATTTCTGTTTTGCTTTTAGTGCTCTGGGTGCACTGTACCTCATTCCTAGCCTCACAGTTTCTGCTGAGAAGTTAGCTGTTCATTGTATTGAGCCCCCTTTGCACACAAAGACTTGGTTCTCTCTCCGCTTGCTGTGTTCTGTCTTCCCCTTTGGCTTTGAGCAGTGAAATTAGGTGGTGTCTACACGTGTATCTCTTTGCCTTTTCTTTTTAATGTAGAGTTCCCCCCATCCTTCTCCTTTTTCTTCTTCTTTATTACACACATTGATGACTTTCAAATCATCTGGGAATTTTAAATACCATTTCCTCCAGCATTCTTTTGGCTCCTGTTGCTTTCTCCTCCCCTTCTGAGACCCATTATGCATCTGCCAGTCCCCTTCACAGTGTGGGTCTTAATGTGTCTGAGGCTTGATGTTGTTCTGTTAGGTGAGGAAAATCTCAATTGACCTATCTCCAGATAAGAGGAGACTGAGAATCAGGTGAGTTAAGACACTTCAAATCTCACAGCCTTACCAAGAGTTAGTCTTTTTTTTTTTTTTTCATGAATAAATGTTCTTCAAATTATTACAAATCTGGAAGAGTTTCCAGATTTTTGAAAATGTTGATTTTGAAAACTGTGCATGCTTATTGCTTTTATAAAGGCATGATTGTCTTAGCTTCGTTAGTTTTCTGGAAAGGCTATCATGGATCCTATTATATTAAAAATATCTGAGCAGGCATGGTGGCACATGCCTTTGATCCCAGCACTCAGGAGGCAGAGGTAGGAGGATTGCTGTGAGTTCAAGGCCAGCCTGAGACTACATAGTAAATTCCAGGTCAGCCTGGGCTAGAGTGAGACCCTACCTCAACCCCCCCCCCCAAAATAATAATAATCTATCTATTTCCTCTTTATTACATCACTAAGTTCTCTCCTGCTATCTTTGGTTTAGAAAGTGCCATAACCTGTCACCCCTTTATGATATACTGTTTTATCAATTAATATTTGTCTTATCAATTAAGAGTAGAAAAAATAGGCCAAAGGATCCCATCCTTTTTAATCTTTCCAATTTCTGAATAAGGACAAAATAAACATAGCAATTAAAGAAAACAGGAAAATCTAGATTCAGACACTCTGTTGTAGTCTTAGAATTAATTTCTTTAATGAATCTGTATCCAAAACTTGAATTTATTTTCATCACTGATTTTCTCTCATCAGCCTTAAAGTACAATGAATCAAATTTTCTTTAATTATATTTAATATACATAACATTATGTTATGCATAAGTAAACTCATTATTAAATAAGAAGCAGGGTTAAGCTGGAACACAACTAAATGTATAATAAAAATAGAGGAGGAAATCACAGTGATAGACTCCAGAGATAGAAGAACTTCTTACTTTACATTTTTCATCAGTTAAAATATAACATTAAGCCCAACAAGTTGATGTACACACACACACACACACACACACACACACACACACACACACACATGATAGGACTGTTTAATTTACTGCGTGCTTGTATAACCTTATTGTGTAAGGCTGTTTTCATCTCCTTAGCCTTGTAAGATATAAAACACAATGTTCCTCTGTGTGTCAGCACCACCAAGAGCTGAGAAGAGCACCTTCCTGGACAGACTCTTCACTAACACTAATACGCAGATGATATGAACAAACGAAGGCAGGCTGGGTTCATCCCATATCACCTTTCCAGGCAGAACAAAGAGCTCGCTTTATGTTCTGCAGCAGAGTGAAGATGATGTGATTCTCATTGGGGAATATGAATGAAGCAAAATTATGCTTTTTTATGAAATGTTACCTGCATGAATACATGAGTATAGTTGTCTAGGGGAAACAGTCCTGTAGTCAAGTCAGACTATGTCTTAAAAACAAATATATCTTAGCTAAACAGCATAATCATTGCTAATGGTTGCTTGCAATACTCATTCAAACAACTTTTAAACACCCACAGAGGGGCTGGGATGTGACCTGGTGATTCAGGGCCACGGCTTGGTCGTTAGCACTGCAAAAGCCTGAGTCCCTACAAAGTGTTATAAGCTTAACTTTTGATTTGTGGCTAAATAGATAGCTAGCTTGTCATATCAGATCTTTTCCTAACTTGTCATTCTTTCTACCTATAGCTAACTTTTTCCCCTTTCCAGTTTTACATCATGAGTTTACATTGAAAACTATTAAGTATGTAATACTTTGCTAGATGCTCCACAGAGAAAAATATGAAATAGTTTCTTTCAGCAAGAAACACTGATGTTGTAGGGATTGAAAGATTATTCAGTCTTAACACACAAGTATCTTAAGATAGTGGTATATGTCATCTGTTAAAAAAACAGAAAAGAAAAGAAAACCTGCCCCCCAAAAGCTGGCATTTTCTTTATCTTTTAAAAAATGTTCTAGCCAGGCAAAGTGGCACTTGCCTTTAATCCCAGCACTAGGGAGGCAGAGGTAGGAGGGCTGTTGTGAGTTCAAGGCCACCCTGAGACTACATAGTTAATTCTAGGTCAGCCTGGGACAGAGTGAGACTCTACCTCAAAAAAAAGTTCCTTGATGTATTTGTGTATGGGTATATGTGAAGATTTCTTTTTTCTGCAAACAAACATGAGGCTTTCCATGGGTGGCTGGTGAATTGTACCTGGGCCAACAGGCTTGGAAAGTAAGCACCTTTAATTCCTGAGCCATCTCTCCAAATCCTTCTTCCAATCTTTTTTTTTTTTTAATATTTTTATGTATTTGAGAGAGAGATATACAGAAATAGGCAGGTAGACAGCCAGGCATGGTGGCGCACGCCTTTAATGCCAGAACTCGGGAGGCAAAGAGAGGAGGATCACCATTAGTTTGAGGCCAGCCTGAGACTACATAGTGAATTCCAGGTCAGCCTGGACTAGAGTGAGACCCTACCTTGAAAAAACAAAAACAAAAAAAAAAAAATAGGCAGGTAGAGAGAATGGGCTCCCTAAGGCCTCCAGCCACTGAAAATGAACTCCAGATGTGTGCGCCCCTTTCTGCATCTCGCTTATGTGGGTCCTGGGGAGTGGAACCAGAATCCTTTGGCTTGCAGGCAAGCACCTTAAATGCTAAGCCTACTCTCCAGCCCTCCTTTTTCCAGTCTTGAAGGGTGATTTTACCTGCTTCTAAGCAGTATTCATGATTTCTAGGCAAAGTACAACTTCAGAGGGCCAAGGCATTCCAAATCTGGCAAAGTAACTGAATACCGTTTCAGCAGACTCTGTGCTCGAAACGCAGTGCAAGAGGATTGGGAATAGGCCACCTAGCCTCGGTGTAGGGACAGGGTTGGCTCATACATTTAGTGCTCCTATGTTTCTGAATGCATTGCCTAAAGGATCGGCTCCTGTCTTACCCATCTTGGAGCCTTAAGGATACCAACACTGTCTTCCTACCTGTAGACCAGAGTTAGTGGATTGGGTTAGTAGACACCATAAATTCCACCCTATTAATCCACAGAGCAAATAAGATGAAATAAATTATTTCAGGGCTAGAGAAAGTACCCAGTGGTTAAGGCACTTGCCTACAAAGCCTAATGACCTGTTTGACTCTGCAGTATCCATGTAAAGCCAGTCATACAAAGTGGTGCATGCATCTGGGATTTGTTTGCAGCTGGTAGAGGCCCTGGCACACCCATTCTCTTTCTCCCTCTGCTGGGCGTGGTGGCACACACCTTTAATCCCAATACTCACTAGGGAGGCAGAGGTAGGAGGATTTCTGTGAATGTGAGGCCAGCCTAAGACTATATAGTGAATTCCAAGTCAGCCTAGGCTAGAGTGAGACCCTACCTTGAAAAGCCAAAATAACAACAACAACAACAACAATAAATAATTCTTTCAGCACAGAGCAAGTACTTAAAAAACCTCAGCTCTAAGCTTCTCTCTGGGGTTTAAGAGTTATTCTATATGTCCAGTGCCCCAACAGTTCTGGAACTGTCCATGGAACCAGCTTCTATCTCAGAAGGCTTGGAGCTCTGCTGGATCTGATGAAGTCTAACCACAGGGGATGAATGGTAGGGAGGGGACAACTTTCTCCTCAGTCTTCTTCATGCACATGCACAGAGCATATGTACACACACACACACACACACGGGAATATACCTCATACATCATATCACACATCTTATTATCCACATGAACATGCCAAAGAATCCACTTTTCAAAGGACTATCAAAGTGCTGAAGAGATTGCTTGGTTGTTAAAGGTGCTGCTTGCAAAGCCTGATAGCCTGGGTTAAATTCCTAATCCCCATGAGAAGTCAGATGCACAAAGTGGTTCATGCATATGGAGTTCATTTTTAGTGATACCCATCCCCCCCCCACCTCTCAAATAAATATATTCTAAAAACACAATAGGGCTGGGGCTGGAGAGATGGTTTATCAGTTAAGGCACTTGTCTGCAAAGCCAAGAGGATCCCAGTTAAATTCTCCAGGACCCATGTAAGCTAGATGCACAAGAGGGGCACATGTGTCTGGAGTTCGTTTGCAGTGGCTGGATGCCCTGGTGCATCAATTCTCTCTCTCTCTCTCTCTCTCTGCCTCTCTCCCAAATATATATTATGTATATAATATATTTATATATATTATACCATATATATATATGAACTTAAATAGGGCTGGAGAAATTGCTTATCAGTTAAGGTGCTTGCCTACAAAGCCTAAGGACCCAGGTTTGATTCCCCAGTACCCACATAAGCCAGATGCATGTGGTGGTTCATGTGTCTGGAGTTTGTTTGCAATGGTTGGAGACCTTGACATGCCCATGCTCATTCTCATTCTCTCTCTCTCTCATAAATAAATATAAAAGCAAAAATAGTTAGCCAGGCATGGTGGCGCATGCCTTTAATCTCAGCACTCAGGAGGCAGAGGTAGGAGGATGGCCATGAGTTTGAGGCACCCTGAGACTACATAGTTAATTCCAGATCAACCTTCATTAGAGTGAGACCCTACCTCGAAAAAAAAAAAAAAAAAAAAAAAAAAAAAAAAAAAAAAAAAAAGCAAAAATACATGAATAGATCTTTTAAAGGACTCTAAAATATGTTAAAACATAAACAATGTAAGTAGATCTAAATTGTGACACCAATAACATAAAGGGGAAGAGGGAGAGAGAAGTTAAAATGTAGAACTTTTTATACAACTGAACTTGCCACTTGTTATCAGCTTAAAATGGACTAGTTTATTTTACATAAGCTCCAAAGTAACCCCACGTATACTACAGAAGTTACACAAAAAGAAAAGGAAACAAGTCAAAGCACTTCAATACCAAAAAGCAACAAAAACGCAAAGACAGAATGACAATGAAAAGTGGTGACACAAGATTTTGGGGTTCAGGAGTGTAGCAGACAGCTTTAGGTTCTCTGAGATGAACTTCCAGACCAGGCACAGTTATGGAGGAAGTGATATTATTTATTGAAGCTTACAGATCCAGGGAAGTTCCATAATGGCAGAAGAAGCTGGCCTGCTGTCCCAGGACCAAACACAGACAGCAAAGCCAAAAGCCAAAAGCACAGCATACCTCAGGAACTAGGCCCACTTTGCATATCCTTACAATGGAATCTCAAACCCACCACCACACCTTAAGATCCACCCAGTGACCTTGCCCCCAGCCAGGTGTATGCAGATGCAAACAACAAACTAAAAAAACACTGAGTATATTGGGGGCCATCATTCAAACTACCACATGGTGGGATTCCCCCAAATTTATGAACCCAAATGTTAGGCCCTGTCCTACCTCTAACAAAGAATTAATAAAGATGAACTCAAGAAGGATCATTTATGAATCATTAAGTTGATTTAGGGAGAAATCACAAATAGTGGGGTTTACTTAAGGGAAACTGGGATCCAGGAAGAAGTCCAGAGCAGAGGCACCAGCACGTTGGGAAGGGGGAAACACAGACACACGTGGAAGACACAGCAGAGTCCATCAGATTCATTCGAGAGACATGGCTGGGGCAGAACCATAAACACGTGGAAGATAGAATGTACATGCTTATGTAGGGAGATTTAGAAGGAACAACCACAGCATCCGCTTTGAGTTTCCCCAGGGAAGAACATTAAGAGGGCAAATAAATGGTAGTGGCTTAGGGCAGAATAGCAGAGAGAAAAAAATATCAAAGCAAGACGAAGCAATTGAGAGGAGGAGTAGCGAAGAAAGTCACGCCAATGGTTAGCCCAAGTCAAGAGAAATTACACAGGTAGGAGGCCTAAAGTAAGAGGGAGCGCTCACCATGGTGGATCTGGAGTGTAAGGGAAATACACAAGTGGTAGATTCAGGGACCAGAGGGAAATCATACATGTAATTACAGTGAGAAGTGACCCCAAGTGATAAACCAAAGGCAAGCAGAAAGCCATCCAGATGAAGAAACAGTGCTCTGCTCCCCTTCCCCCAGGGAAGAGGGGAGCCACGCATAAGCACCCAGGCAGAGACAGAGGAAATGGAGAGAGAAGAAAAGGGCGAGCTGGAATAGCCTTTAGAGTTGACTGAAACATGTTCATTCCTCAGATTCAGGTATTCAAGGGGGAGACCCGATTGCAGAAAAACAAAATTAGACCCACATCTCTCATCCTGCACAAAAATCAATTCAAACTGGTCGACGACCTTTATGGAAAGGCAGAAATGCTAGGCAGTGGAAGTTACAGGTGTAACTGTAGGTGTGTTGGACAGACACATGTCCCATCTCCATACTGCCTTCGGTAGGTTCTGGGGATTTGAACTCCACTCATCAAGCTTGCATAGCAAATGCTTTTAGCCACCTAGCAAGCTCACAAATCGTGTATTTTATTGAGATTTTGATTGGCATGCTGTCTGTATATATTTATGAGATATGATACGCTATCTTCATTCATGTGAACAATAGGTCGCGAGCAACTTAGAGTAAGTAGCAAATTCATCACCATCATTACTTTGTTGAATTCATCACATTTTGGTGTAGAGTGTAAAATGTATCCCCTTCTATCAAGCAATAACTCTTTTCCCAAGAACCTTCCCCACCGCACCCCACCTCCAGCCTCTGGTCACCACTCTTCTACTGCCAACTTCTGTGAGACCATTTTCGTACCTTCCACTTGTGGATGTGATCCTAAGATGCTCTACTTTCTGTGCTGGAATTATTTCATTGAGTATAATTATCTCTGGCTTCATCCATGTTGAAATGAGGGAATGGGAATGTGTCATGTCGGTGACATTTTGTACACATACATGCCACGGTTCCTTTATCCATAAATCTGTTTTGGAAATTTATGTTGATTGCATATTCTGGCTACTGTAGACATGATAGTAAAATTGCTTTTTCTTTTCTTTTCTTTTCTTTTCTTTTCTCTTCTTTTCTTTTCTCTTCTTTTCTTTTCTTCTTTTCTTTTCTTTTTGCTCATGAAGCAGGATCTTACTACATAGCCAGGTTAGCCTTATTATCCTCCTGCCTCAGACTTCAGAGCGCCGAGAAAGCAGTCACATGCCATCATGCCTGCTTCTGTGCCATATTTGCAACATACTGATTTCATTTCACGTCCTCTGGGCATATACTTAGTAGTGGGATGGCTGTATGAACCCATTTTAGTAGAGAAATCCTCACACTGTTTTCCATAATGTCTGCACTAATTTACATTCTGACAAACAATAACAGACCCCTCCTTTTAAGAGGGAGGACACAGGACATCCTTCCATACAGAAACATTTAGTTAACACAGAATATACCTGATTCTCCAAATCAAAGTGGAATGTCATTGCATTAAAATATAGTGACTCTGATCTCCAATGTTTTACAAATTACCCCATCCCTTTCTCAAATCCCCCTCCAAAACATAAAATCACCCATGGCCAGTACACATTTATCCATTTATTCTTGTCACTAATATGTACTGAGCACCCCTCTGTGCCATGCACATGCTGTACCTTCTAGGAGGACACGGACACACACACACACACACACACACACACACACACACACACAGAAAAGTCATTGTTTTGGAGACGATGCTTAGACGCTTGTGAGGGGAACAGATTATAAGCAACTGCACACCATCTTCCCAGATGGCAGAAATAAAAGCTATGGCACAAGGGTGGGCAATGCTATTTCTGTAGGGAAAAAAAATCTCTTGGTTTTTTTGTTGTTGTTGTTGTTGCTATTTTGTCATGAGTCTAACCTAATCCTTTTTGTAAAAATACCAAAGACACTCAATGCAACTCTTTCCCAATTCACTTCAACTAAATTTATAACAGGGGTTGTTGAATCTCCCAGGTTCTCCGGCTGTGTAGAAACCAGTGAAGCCTGGAGTGTTTAGCTGTAGCATTCAGAGCCAGCCCTGTTTTGTAACTTGTTCAATCCCTCTCTCAAAGCCACGTTGGAGAAGCAAACAGAAAGATCTGCTTATCTTTTTTCAGGTGGACATCGAACCTGAAGGGAGGATCAGCTAACCACATCTCACCAGGGCCCCAGCTGAAACCATAGAACAACGCAGGGGAAGGGCAAGAGTTCAGCATTCATGGCGATCATGACACCAGCAAAAGGCTGAAGGAGATAAACACAGAGATCATCCAACTCCAACTAAGCCAGATATTCAGAGACATAGAGGCTCCCAAAACCGCATCACTGAAGCAGAACTAAAATGACCCCAATGTGGCTCAGGGAAACTTGCAGAAGAGGGGGCGGAAAGATTGTTAGAGTCATAGTTGGGGCATTATGCACAGAGACTGGGGCCAGCCCCCCAGAACTCTTAACTAACCTCATAATGCTTGACCCACATTCCCCATTGACAAGGGTCCCTTTGAAAGAGGGAGGACAGGGAGAAGGACAATGGAACCTTTACTGTGAATGTAAAATCAAAATAATATAAATAAAAATAGATATATATAACAAAAAAAAAAAAAGAAAGAAAGATCAGATTAGCAATTACAGCCTTGGAGATTTGCCAACCACCGTCCAGCATCCTCATAACCCCAATTTGACCCAGACTTTTTATTTCTCCAGTTCTCTCAAAAGACTAAGGGAGCTTTAATACAGATTCAGAAGAGAGGCAAGTCAACAGTTTTTAAGTCTTTGTTTCCATTGCATTGTCTTATATCCTTACAATAGACTGCTGATTTATTGACTTACTTATATTTGTACAAACATCCCATGATGCACTTTTCTTTCCTAACATGAGAATTTAATATGTGGAAACATGACTCAACAGCCTTTTCCCCCGAGATGTCATAGGAAAAATATTTCATCCTGAGAGTTCTATTGCTTCTATCTCTACTTGTAAACTGCATCTTTTTCCTTATTCTTTCCTTCCTATCTTTTATATGGAATCCCCAGTGCCCAGGTAAAGCCAAATGCACCAAGTAGGACAGGCATCTGGAGTTCATTTGCAGTGGCCAAAGGCCCTTGGGTGCTTATTCTCATTCATTCTCTCTCTCTCTCCATTTCCCAATAAATTTTAAAAAATTAAAACACCAAAGATGCCGGGAGTGGTGGCTCATGCCTTTAATCCCAGCACCCGGGAGGCAGAGGTAGGAGAATCGCCATGAGTTCAAGGCCACCCTGAGACTACATAGTTAATTCCAGGTCAGCCTGGGCCAGAGTGAGACCCTACCTCGAAAAACTAAAAAAAATAAAAAATAAAAAAATAAAATAAAATAAAACACCAAAGATTTCTGATGGTGTCAGAAGCACAAATAGTAATTGAGTAGTTTGGGTATACATTTATAATTAAAGAAGCAATACACTTCTGTTAGATGTGATTTTTCCACCCCTTGTTCTTAGACTACACTGTTCTATCCGTGAACAGCCAAGAAATCTATGGAAAAGGTTAATAATATCTTGAGTTAGAGGCATTTAAAAGCTTAAAGGAAAAAAATGAAATATTATCTTACACGAATGTGTCACTTACAATATATTTCCCAGCACCCAAATAATAGGGCTGATAAACATAATTGCTGCCTTTATTATGAGTTTGGAATTATTCTTTCTATTCATGCCTTTGAATTTCCTTTATGTTCATTACTTGACAATTTTGCAGTTCAGATATAATAGAACTACAAAATGAATTCTATGTGAAGCAGGTTCATTAAACTACTTCCAAGCATACTTAGATGTCAAAAGTCTTGCTTTCAGTGAATAGGGAGATGGCCCAGCGGTTAAAGGTGTTTGCTTATAAAACCTGCCAGGCTGAGTTCAAGTCCCCAACACCCACATAAAAACAGAAGATCACGTGTTTACAGTAGCAAGAGAACTGGTATGCCTACACACACACACACACACACACACACACACACACACACACACACACACCAGCACCATGCTTTCTAGTGTCCCCAACTCCAAGATAGATAGAGTATAAACTCCATGGAAAGATATTTCAAGGCAGCTCCCAGGTCGCCATTACACCAAATCTGCTTTTACTTGTACAACGTTTAAACTTTCTCAGACTCGTGGTTGATTTCCTAAGAAAACTTTTTTTAAAATTAATTATTTTTTATTGACAACTTCTATACTTACATACAAAAAACACATGATATTTCCCTCCCTCCCCCATTCCACTTTAGAACTCCAATCTCCATCATATCCCCTCCCTCTCTCCATTAGTGTCTCTTTTATTTTTATTTTTTAAAATTTTTGTTTTTTATTGACTTTTATACTTACATACAAAAAAACCCACCTGATATTTCCCTCCCCTCCCCCCATTCCACATTAGAACTCCAGTCTCATTACTCTTTAATTGATGTCATCAGTCCTCCCCTTTCTCCATTAGTGTCTCTCTTTACATACAAAAAATTTGATGTCATCCCCTTTTTCTTCTTTTAATTTTTTGAGGGTCTTGTGGAGGTATTGCTAGGCACTGCAAGGTCATGGATATTGAGGCCAATTTCTGTCTGGGCAGTTGCATTGTAAGAGTTCATACCCTTCCTTTGGCTCTTCCATTCTATCCGCCCCCTCTTCTGCAATGGTCCCTGAGCCTTGGAGGGTGTGACAGAGGTGTTTCAGTGCTGGGCATTCCTCCATCCCTTCTTCTCAGCACTATGTTGCATTTTGGGTCATCCCAGTGGCCATTGCCATCTGAAAAGAGAAGCTTCTGTAACCAGAAGTGAGAGTAGCATTAACATGTGAATATGAACATTAAGTGTAGTGCTTTCAGGGCAGCTTGGTGGGAATAATATATACATTTAGTCAGACAAGAGCAGGCTTATACCTCTAAGGCTCATGACCTCACCTGCCATAGACTTTTGCTTAGGTTTTTCAGTACCAGGTATGTATTCCCTCCCATAGAGAGGGCCTTCAATCCAATTATGGAGCAGTTGGTTACCCCAAGAGTAGACATGCCACTATTGCACCCATTCAGTCATTGGGCCTGTCTGGCCAAGCTTGAATATTCAGCGTCCACTGTTTTCACTGTTGATGGATTCTGTCTCCCATACGCTGCATGCAGTGCAGCTTTTTCCAGCTTTCAGTTGTCTGGTCTACAGGGAGAAGGTTTTCTGCTCCACGCCAGCTTGCTTTCTCAGTGACCTTGCCTCTCAGGCAAGAGATGTCTTCAGCAATAGGGTCTTACTATCTGTTTCTCAAGGGAAACCAAGGGCTTTGGCAAAAGCCTTTAATGTTTTGGAGGCTACCGGGACCTCCTTGGCCAACAACTCACTGGAAGGTATCCCATGCCAGGCACTGAAAATTTTCTAGTGACAGTCTACAGCTTCTAGGCATGCCCTTATTCAAAAAAGTAATTTTACATAAGTCTTATTCACAATATCTTGAGTTTAGATTGACCCTCTCCCTGCCCTTCTTTTATGCATTCTCTTCCCATGGCCTCACTTAGGCCATTCCCCTCCCTGTAATCAGTTCTTCTACTTACATATGTGCATTACCATACACTTAAGTCCTTCCCTTTCCTCCCTCCCTTATAGCCTTTACCAACTTACTGGTTTCTGGTACCTATTTTTGGTTCCAGTTCACACACAAGTCTATACATTGGTAGCTAGGATCCACATATGAGAGAGAACATGTGGTGTTTGGCTTTCTGAGCCTGGGTTACCTCAGTTAGTATAATCCTTTCCAGATCCATCCATTTCCCTGAAAATTTCATAATTTCGTTTTTCTTTACTGCTGAATAGAACTCCAACGTGTAAATGTGCCACATCTTTATTATCCACTCATCTGTGGAGGGACATGTAGGCTGCTTCCATTTCCTAGATATTGTGAATAGAGCAGCAATAAACATGGTTTTGCAAGTATCTCTAAGGTAGTGAGAAGAGTCCTCTGGATATATGCCTAGGAGTGCTATAGCTGGATCATATGGTAAATCTATTTCTAGCTGTCTCAAGAACCTCCACACTGATTTCCACAATGGCTGGTCCAGCTAACATTCCCACCAACAGTGTAGAAGTGTTCCTGTTTTTCTGCATCCATGCCAACACTTATTGTCATTTGTTTTCTTGATGGTAGCCATTCTTACAGGAGTGAAATAGAATCTGAAAGTGGTTTTAATTTGCATTTCCCTGATGGCTAAGGATGTAAAACATTTTTTTAGATGTTTATATGCCATCTTGCCGGGGTTTTTTCCCTCCACCACTGGCAGGTAGAGCGGAAGAGAGAGAGAACCGGGCCAGCTGCTTCTCTTGAGGCTGAGCAAGAAGGCAGGTGTCGGCAACTCAAACCCCTTTGCCCCCCTAAAACACCGGGGAGAAAAACCACATTGAGTTGCGGAGACCGTCTAGGGCGGGAATCTCTCCATTTATTGTCAGGGGAGGTATTTATATATTTTGAGGAAGGGCGCGGGAAGAGGGGATGAGAGAAAGGTATAAGGGCCAATAGTATTTCATCACGTCAGCAGTAGCTGGGCAGAGGCAGTTTCGGCTTAGGCCTTGCTGAGAATTAGGCCAAAGACAGGTCGCCAAACTCAGGAAGTTCCACTAGGCCTCACACCCGGACCTCATAGGGCCCAACATCTCCCCCTTTTGTTTTTGTAAGAATGGTGGATGGCATAGCCTCCGTCTTAGGTTGTCCCCCTCTGGGAATCTTACCCGTCACTGAGTATTATGCCTCTAGCCCGTTGACCACTCCACGCCCTGTCTTAGGTTGTCTCAGCCTGTCTGAGATCTTACCCGTCGTTGGTTCGATGGAGGGCAGGGGAGGGATGTTAGGTGGATAGCCAGTAAGTGGAAAAGCCATTGCCTTTGAGTTGTGAACCTGTGGTGCCTTGACCTGATGAAGTTTAATTGCCTCAAGCTGTTGGTGAATGAATTGTGTAATCTTATTAATTACACAGGGCCCGAGAGTGAGGATAAGAAGAAGGAGGGGTTCAGGGGGAGGGAGAAGGTAGGGTAAAGAGCAAGAAGAAGGAGGGGTCCAAGGAGAGGGAGAAGGTGGGATAAAAAGCCATGTAAGCTCATCTACAGCAGGTTGTCTTAGGAGTCCCAACTCCTCTTCTGTAAATCTTTCTGGAGCTTTTCTGGCTTCATTTGGGTCTAGTAGCATCCACACCTTCAGTTTTTCCTGGGGAAGAAACAGAGACATAGTTCTCAGGGGTGGGACACTCCCTGGAGAATTGATTATTATCATCCCCTTGTTGGGGTAAATATTTTAAGTCTCTTGCTGGTACCCAAATAGGTCTTTTTTCCTCTTGAGGAAGGACACATCCAAATCCTCTCCCTGCTGTGAGGAGTGGGTCTGGTCCCTTCCAGGCCCCAGTTAATGGGTCCCTCCATTTGACCCAGATGGAGCTGTAGGTGACAGCTGAGGTCCAATGTTTTTGAAAAGGGGACAAGTGTCTATCTTCTTTAGAAAAATTTAAAATATTTAGGGTTAATAATGCCTTTTTTAGTTGGTCATGTGGGGGTAGGGATTCCCCCTTTTGTTTTTGTAATTGAGACTTGAGAGTTTGATGATATCTTTCCATGATGGCCTGGCCCCGCGGGTTATATGGGATGCCTGTGGAAAGT
This sequence comes from Orientallactaga sibirica, assembly GCA_036365145.1. Classification (NCBI taxonomy): domain Eukaryota; kingdom Metazoa; phylum Chordata; class Mammalia; order Rodentia; family Dipodidae; genus Orientallactaga; species Orientallactaga sibirica. Next base: position 12,014,009 of record JAEOAD010000284.1, read on the forward strand.
GAGATTTTTCAGGTTTGGAGGAAATCTATAAAAGTTTTGCTTATGAAGCAGGGACCATTATCGGTTTTGATTTGATCTGGCAATCCAAGGGTGGCAAAGCATTGAAGCATATGGCTAATAGCATGTTTAGTTTTTTCCCCAGCATGTGCCGATGCCCAGCAAGCATGGGAGAAAGTATCAACTGAGAGAAAAATATATTTAAGTTTTCCAAATGGAGAATAGTGAGTAACGTCAATCTGCCAAAGGTGATTAGGGCGTAGTCCTCGAGGATTGGCTTCTGTAGTTTGAAGAGGAGGTACCTGGAGGAAAGGCTGACAGGATTTGCAAGTTTGGACAATTTTTTTTTTAAGGTCCTTGACTGGCACATGGGGATATTTATGTTTAAGGCCCCTCCAATTTATATGAGTTAATAAGTGGAAGTGTGTAGCTTCTGAGACTGTATTACATTGAGGCTGAGAGGCCAGTTTGTCAGCCAAATCGTTTCCTTTAGAGAGGAATCCTGGTAAATTTTGATGGCCTCTGAGATGTTGAAGGAAAATGGGGTTAATTCTTTGTTTAAGTAGGGAGCGGGCTTGAATCATCAATGGGGTTATAATATTGGAGTCCAGTCTAATATGGGCCTGAATTAGGTTGGGTAACAGGTTAACAACATAAAGGCTGTCAGAAAATAAGTTAAATGGCTCCTGAATAGTGTCCAAAGCCAAAACGACAGCAAATAGTTCTTTAAATTGTGCTGATCCTGTGACCTCATGGGAGATTGACTTTATGGGTATAGGCTTTTCTCCCCTCCCTAGGGGAGGGTAAACAACTAGGGAAGCTCCCAAGCACCCCCCCATCAGTGAATACAGTAAGAAAATCATGGTTGGGTTTTGATAAAAAAAAGTCTGGGGGGTCTCCATTCCAACCTAGAGAAGGAGCTCATCCATTTATAAGGACCATTGTGATAATCAACTATACCCAGAAACCCCTCGAGGGCAATAGCAACCCTGTTGTTTTTTCTCTGAAGCCAAGTGAAGTCTGTTACCTTAAAGGGGATGACAATGACATGAGGCTCCGTGCCAAACAATCGGACAGAGGTGTCCCTACCCTTCATAATGCAGTCTGCAATCTGGTTAGTTATAAACTCTGGGGACTCCACCAAGGGAGAGGTGAATCCATTGGATGGGTTTTCCTTCCTGGGCTAACAGCACAGTGCATAATGTTTCCCCAGAGAAAATACAGAGGGAGATAGGTAAGTTAGGATCAAACCTCTTTAGGACAGCAGCATCAATAGCCCGTTGTACCTTATGTAGAATTTGTTCATGACGATGGGGCAAGGTTATCTGAGAGGAGAGAGTAAGACCCTTTAAGAGGTCAAATAAAGGGGACAGTTCCTCAGTAGTTATGGGTATCCAGGGCCTCATCCAATTAATTTCCCCCAGCACTTTTTGGAGTTGAGGCAAAGTATAGAATTTTTGAATATGGAGTTGGGGTTTGACAGGAGAAACAGTATCAAGGAATAACCTGGAGCCCAAAATCTTGAAGGTAGGGGCAGTCTGAATCTTTTTTGGAGACACCTGTAAAAAGGCAAGGCATTTAGTAGTGAGGTCTTGGAGATCAGATGGGTTGGAATGACCTAAAAATAATAATAAAATATTAGGATGATTAATCATGGAAGAAAAGATATGAGACATGTATTGTTAGGGTCAATTTAGGGCTGACAGCTAGCAGTTTTTTATGATGTTGAAGCTTATAGATCTAGGGGAAGTTCCATACTGGCAGAAGAAGTTGGCCTGTCTTTATAGAATCATGAAAGAGAAGAAAAAAAATTTAATTAGTCATATAGTACATAGAGCAAAATTATTGTAGTTAAGCCACAGTAAGCTTTAGGAACTCCTGTTAGGTACACTTTGTATATATTTACAATGGAATCTTAAACAATTATTACACCTTAAAATTGGCCCCCAGTGACATTGTCTTTAGTAAGGCAATTGTAGATGTAAACTATAAATTAATAAAATATTGAATATATTGGGGGACATATATTTAAATTACCACATTTTGTCCCTGGCTTTTAATAGATTTATAATAACAGTAACAATCATAATAAAATCAAACAAGTTACTTGGTATAAGGCATAGTAAGGAGAGAGTAAAATAATTTAAATTTAACTACCATTAGCTGTCATTAAACTTTCATAGTAACCAGAGATTGATAGTTTTTAGGTTTTTTTAAATTTTGTCCCTCCAGCTGGGCAGAGCTGCCAACATTGTATTACCAATTGAGTTAGTTGGGCTTAGTCTTATATTTTATGAATTGAGTTAGGCGGGCAGAGAGAGAGAGAATGGGCGTGCCAGGCCTCTAGCCACTGTTTACATGGGTACTGGAGAATTGAGCCTCGAATTAGGGTCCTTAGGCTCTACAGACAAGTGTTTAACAATTAAGCCATCTCTTTATCTTTATGTTAATGGGAAGGCAGGGAAGGGTGGGACAATGGTGTGTAGGATATAGCCATATAGACTTGAAAAACAGTTTTTTTTTTTACCTCTAGCAGGGCAATATGAATGTCCCCAGCTGGTTTTTTTATTTTATTTTTAAAAGTAAATACTTTGGGCCCCTCGGGACACTTAAGAGCATAGAGGGAGCATCTAGAGTCAAAAGGGGCGGGGACGGCAGTGGCTTGCCTCATGGCCTCATGGCGGACCGCTCGCCCGTTCCTAAGATATTTTTAAAGCAAGTTAGGATCCTGCCCATCTGCCTCCTTGTTGTTTGGTTGACCTTTCTTTTTTTTTTTTTTTTGACAAAAGTGACCAAAAGTGACGCCTGGAGGTGCGGGCGAGGCGCAGCCAGTGAGGCTCGGGGCAGTGCTTGGGTCGGGCTGGAGTCGTCCTACTTGGCCCGCTCCCCACAGGAATGTCGGCGGAGCCTGGTGGACCAGTGACTTGTGTTTTATGCCCGTGAGGAAAGCTAACCTGGCTTTGGGACGTTTGGGGAACTCAAGTTTGTATTTGATCACAGTTTACATCCATAGAAAGCTACATGGAGGAGCTGTCCTCCACCAGGGGTTTGAGCACATTTGCCTTAGGCAGTAGTTTGGGGCTGAAAAAGAGCTGAAACGATAGTTGCCTGGTGGCGGTTTGGGTGGCGGCCTTGGGAGAAAGGAGATTTTAAAAGTTAGTTTTAGCCTTTTTTTACAGTTTTTAAGGGCAAAAATGAACTTTTCCCTGGAAAAGCCTTCAAGGTTGGCAATTAAGGCAAGGAGGACTGAATTAATCCATGTGGCTAAAACGAAAGTTTTGTTCCAAGTGCCATGGAGGATTTTTTGTTTAATAGTAATATGTATGAGTACAACATAAGCATAAAGTCCCAAAAAATAGGTAAGCATGTTGTAGAATTGAGTTTAGATTTAGATTTATGATGGCCAGTGAGCCTGTGTCTTTATGGGACGGCTCGATGAAATTAAACACAGTGTAGCTGGGAGTAGATCTCCCCATTAGGTTTGTTTTGTCTTTTGGGATGGAGTTTTTATTTAAATGAGGAGGCAAAACATTTAAAGTCTCCTCTAGGTCTACCCATGTGGTGCGTCCGCCATGAACTGGCATTTAGAAATGGCGGCATTGCAGAAACCGGAAATGAAAGCAAAGAGAAAATGGTGAGTTTCCTCTAGGTCTGCCTACGTGGTGCGTCCGCCATGAACGTACTCGTTTAGAAATGGCGGCGAACCGGAAATGAAAGGAAAGAGAAAGGAAGTTGAAGCAAGCACAGATTATAGAAGTAAAGGTTAGAATATTAAATATGAAGATTACCTCATAACTTATGAGGATACACCCGTCAGCAGTACGATTAGCCCATCAGCTTAATTTTGAATTTTTCCTTCGTCACGTCGGCAGTCTGTAGTCCGTTTTGAATCCTCACACGTACTTTTTCAGGTAGTTTTCTGTCCCCACACGGGGCACCAGTTGTTGCGCCCCACGTCTGGGCGCCAGATGCCGGGGTTTTTTCCCTCCACCACCGGCAGGTAGAGCAGAAGAGAGAGAGAACCGGGCCAGCCGCTTCTCTTGAGGCTGAGCGAGAAGGCGGATGTAGGCGACTCAAACCCCTTTCCCCCCCTAAAACACCGGGGAGAAAAACCACATTGAGTCACGGAGACCGTCTAGGGCGGGAATCTCTCCGTTTATTGTCAGGGGAGGTATTTATATATTTTGAGGAAGGGGCGGGAAGAGGGGATGAGAGAAAGGTATAAGGGCCAATAGTATTTCATCACGTCAGCAGTAGCTGGACGGAGGCAGTTTTGGCTTAGGCCTTGGTGAGAATTAGGCCAAAGACAGGTCGCCAAACTCAGGAAGTTCCACTAGGCCTCACACCCGGGCCTCATAGGGCCCAACACCATCTGTATTTCATCTTCCGTGAATTCTCTATTTAGTTCCATAGCCCATTTTTTAACTGGGTTGTTTGAATTCTTATTAATCTGTTTTTGAGTTCTTTGTATATTCTGGATATTAATCATCTGTCAGATGTATAGCTGGCAAAAATTTTCTCCCATTCTGTAGGTTGTCTTTTTGCTCTATTCACAGTGTCCTTTGCTGTACAAAAGCTTTGTAATTTCATAAGGTCCCAGTGGTTGATTAGTGGTTTTATACCCTGAGCAACTGGAGTTATATTCAGAAAGTCCTTGCCTATTCCAATATGTTGCAGGGTTTCCCTAACTTGTCCTCTAGCAGTTTCAGAGTTTCAGTTCTGATATTGAGGTCCCTGATCCATTTGGACTTGACTCTTGTGCATGGAGAGAGACAAGGATCTATGTTTATCCTTTTACATACAGATGTCCAGTTTTCCCAGCACCACTTGTTAAAGAGGCTATCTTTTCTCCAATGAATATTTTTTGCATTTTTGTCAAAAATCAGGTAGCTGTAGCTGCCTGGGTTAATATTTGGGTCTTCTATTCTGTTCCGTTGATCTACCTGTCTGTCCTTGTGCCAGTACCATGCTGTTTTTGTTTCTATGGCTTTGTAGTATAACTTAAAATTGGGTATGGTTATACCACCTGCCTGTTTTTTGTTGGGCAAAGTTGTTTTGGCTATTCGAGGTTTTTTTTTGTTTCCAGATGAATTTTAGTATTGTTTTTTCTATTTTTGTGAAGAATGCTATTGGGATTTTAATTGGGATCGCATTAAATGTGTAGATTCCTTTTGGTAAGATTGACATTTTCACAATATTGATTCTTCCAATCCAGGATCATGGGATGTTTTTCCATTTCCTTGTGTCTTCTGCAATTTGTCGCTTGAGTTTTTCAAAGTTCTCATTGTACAGATCCTTCACTTCCTTGGTTAAGTTTATTCCAAGGTTTTTTTTTTTTTTTTTTTTTTTTGAGGCAATTGTGAATGAGAGAGATTGCCTAATTTCATCCTCTGCACGTTTGTTTTTAGTGTATAGAAAAGCTACTGATTTCTGTGTGTTTATTTTGTATCCTGCTACATTGCTAAAAGTGTTTGTCAGCTCTAACAGTTTGCTGGTAGAGTCTTTAGGGTCTGTTATGTATAGAATCATATCGTCTGCAAATAATGCTAATTTGACCTGTTCCCTTCTGATTTGTATCCCTTTATGAGTGTTTCTTGCCTTATTGCTATGGCTAAGACTTCCAGTACCATATTAAATAGTAGTGGGGAAAGTGGACACCCTTGTCTTGTTCCTGAATTTAGAGGAAAGCTTCAAGTTTTTCCCCATTTAGTATTATGTTGGCTGTAGGTTTGTCATAAATAGCTTTTATTATGTTGAGATATGTTCCTTCTAATCCCAGTTTCTGTAATACTTTCACCATGAAGGGGTGTTGGATTTTGTCAAATGCCTTTTGCGCATCTATTGAGATGACCATGTGATTTTTGTCCTTCAGACCATTTACACGGTGTATTACATTTATGTATTTGCACATGTTGAACCATCCCTGCATCTCTGGGATAAAGCCTACTTGGTCAGGGTGAATAATCTTTCTGATATATTCTTGTATTCTGTTTGCCAGTATTTTGTTGAGAATTTTTGCATCTATGTTCATGAGGGAGATTGGTCTATAATTTTCTTTTTTTGATCTGTCTTTGTCCGGTTTGGGTATCAGTGTGATGCTGGCTTCATAGAAGAATTTCCATAGAATTCCTTCCTTTTCTATTTTATGGAAAAGTTTGAGATGCATTGGTGTTAGATCTTCCAGGAATGTCTGGTAAAATTCAGCAGTGAATCCATCTGGGCCTGGGCTTTTTTTAGTTGGGAGACTTTTTATGACTGCTTTGATCTCTCTGGTTGTTATAGGTCTATTTAAATGGTTTATCTCATCTTGATTTAATTTTGGTAGGTCATAGGAATCAAGGAAATCATCCATTTCTTTCAGGTTTTCAAAGTTAGAGGCATATATATTCTTAAAGTATGTCCATATGATTTTCTGAATTTCTTTGTTATCTGTTGCGATGTTGCTTTTTTCATCTCTAATTTTATCAATTTTTGTCTCTTTTCTCTTTCTTTTGGTCAGATTTGCTAAGGGTTTGTCAATCTTTTTTATCCATTCAAAGTACCAACTCTTTGTTTCATTGATCTTTTTGATTGTTTTTTTGGTTTCCATTTCATTAATTTCTGCCCTAACCTTTATTATTTCTTCCCATCTACTGATTTTTGGTTTGCCTTGTTCTACTCTTTCCAAGGCCTTAAGGTGAAGCATTAAATTGTTTAGTTGTGAACTCTCTAATTTCTTAATTATAGGCACTTAGAGCTATAAATTTCTCTCATAGGACTGCCTTCATTGTGTCCCAAAGGTTTTGGTATGTTGTATTCTCATCATCATTTGATTCTATGAATTTCTTGATTTCCTTTTTAATTTCTTCAATGACCCATACATCGTTCAGTAATGTACTGTTTAGTCTCCATGAATTTCTGTATGCTCTGTAGTTTTTCTTGATGTTGATTTGCAGTTTAATCCAATTGTGGTTGGATAGCATACAAGGGATTATTTCAATTTTCCTGTATTTGTTAAGATTTGATTTGTGTCCCATTATATGGTCTATTTTAGAGAATGTTCCATGTGCTGCTGAGAAGAATGTATATTCTGCAGCATTTGGATGGTGTGGTAGTTTGAATATATGTCCCCCAATGTATTCAGTGTTTTATTGGTTATAGTTTGCATCTGCAATCACCTTGCTAGAGGCAAGGTCACTGGGGGCCCGGTCTTAAGGTGTGGTGATGGTTTGAGATTCCATTGTAAAGATATGCAAAGTGTGCCTAGCTGGAGTTCCTGAAGTGTGCTGGGCTTTTGGCTGTAGTTTTGCTCTGTGTGCTGTGTAGCTGGCGGCTTGGCTTTGTTCTCTTTCTTGCCTGGTCCTGTGAGAGCAGGCCGCTTCTCCTGCCATTATGGAACTTCCCCTGGATCTGTAAGCTTCAATAAATAATATCCCTTCCTCCATAACTGTGCCTGGTCTGGAAGTTCATCTCAGTGAACCTGAAACTGTCTGCTACAGTTGGAATGTTCTGTATATCTCTGTTAGGTCCATTTGTTCCATGATATCATTTAATGCAGATGTCTCTCTGTTTATTTTTTGTTGGGTAGACCTGTCAAGTGATGAGAGCAGGTTATTGAAGTACCCACTACTATTGTGTTAGGAGTTATCTCTCACCTTAAGTCCAATAGTGTTTTTTTGATGAAATTGGGGCCCCCCGTGTTGGGAGCATATAGGTTTAGGATTGTGATGTCCTCCTGTTGGAGTGTTCCTTTAATCAGTATAAAGTGACCTGCTTTATCTTTCCTCACTAATGTTGGTTTGAAGTATATCCAGTCAGAAATTAGGATGGCAACCCCTGGTTGTTTTCTAGGCCCATTTGCTTGAAATACCTTTTTCCAACCTTTTACCCTAAGAATGTTTCTATCTTTTAATGAGAGGTGAGTTTCCTGGAGGCAACAGATGATAGGATCCTGCTTTTTAATCCAGTCTGCCAGTCTATGTCTTTTGGTTGGGGCATTGAGGCCATTGATATTGAGAGTTATTATTGAAAGATATGTATTTGATCTCTCCATTTTTCTTGTTTTGTAGTTCTTCCTGGTTTTTGTTTTACTCACTTGTTCTAACTGTTGAGTATGATTTCTTTTTTCCTATTTCCTGCTGTGTGTGTTTTACTTTTTCTTCAGCATGAATGATTCCTGCAAGTATTTTCTGTAGAGCTGGTTTAGTTGCCATAAATTCCTTTAGCCTGTCTTTGTTGTGGAATGTCCTTATTTCTCCATCAGTTTGGATAGAAAGCTTTGTAGGATAAAGTAATCTTGGTTGACAGTTTTTGTCTTTCAGAACTTGGAATACATCACTCCAGGCCCTTCTGGCTTTTAAAGTTTGTGTTGAGTAATCTGCTGTGATCCTGATGGGTTTCCCCTTGAAGGTCATTTGGTTTTTCTCTCTAACTGCTTTCAATATATTTTCTTTGGTTTGCGTATTTAGTAGTTTAATTACAAATTGCGAGAAGAGGATCTTTCTAGATTTTGTCTGTTTGGTGTTCTAAATGCTTCTTGTATCTGCATTGGCATTTCTTTCCCAATTTGGGGAAAATTTTCTTCTATGATTTTGTGGAAAACACCTACTAAGCCTCTGGATTGAAATTCTTCCCCTTCTGCTATACCTTGAATTCTTATATTTGATCTTTTCACAGTGTCCCGGAGGTCTTGGAGTTCCCATTCACACCTTTTTATTAGCTTGTCTTTCTCTTTATTGGTCTGTGGTAGGTCTGCGATCTGGTCTTCTAGTTGAGATATTCTGTCCTCTCCTTCATCCATTCTACTAGTGAGACTTTCCACAGAGTTTTTTATTTCACTGACTGTGTTCTTCAGAGCTAGGATTTCAGCCTGGTTTTTCTTCAGTAGTTCTATTTCCTTATTCATGTCCTCTAATGACCTTTTTATTTCCTTAAACTGTTTTTATGTAATCTCTTTCAAAAGTTTGTTTTCTTCTTTAATTCTTTTGTTTTCTTCTCGGATTGCTTTCATTTCTTCTTTTATTTCTTTGAGTGTAGATATCATCATTCTTTTGAAATCTTTGTCAGGAATTTCATCTAAAACATTCTCATTGGTGAACAATTCTGATGGATTTGTAATTTTTGGTGGGATTGCATTGTCTTGATTCTTTGTGTTTCTTGTATTATAATGTAGTGCCTTTTGCATCCTGGATTGATTTAATGCTTAGATTTTCTAGTTATCTGCAGTGTTCTTAGGTGTGGATATGGGTTTAAGGTGCCAAGTGTAGCACTTGTACCCAGGTCCAACCTCAGAAGTAATCCTAGCTGTTGACTTTGCTTGGTAAGCAAGTATTGTAGTGGACTGGTGGAACAATTTAGTAGCAAGTTCTAAACTTCAGTTGAGCCAAATACACATTCAATTAACATGAGCACAGAGTATACAAGTGTGGGAATTGAAACAAACAGTCTTATAAGGTCAAAATCCCTAAGTGTGTGTTTGCACCACACCCATAATTTTGTCAGTTAGGAATCAGACCCTGCCCCCAATAATGACAGAAGCAAAAGATAAAGGCCCTTTAAATCTAAAAGTATTATAGGCACCAATATTCAACACCTCATATTCAGCTTATTTGAAAATGGTAAGGCCAACCACAAATATGTAACACATAACCTGCCCTGACCTGGAAAGAGAGGTTAGAACTTCCAATGCAGGCCTTTGTTACCTTTTGGTGTGGCTTCCAAACTGACCAATGCTGAGTTCCCACCTCATTCCCTGGGCTGTGGAGCTTGGCTCAGCTGTGCTGGGTCTGGTGTTGGTGACGTGGTACAGGCTGCTGCTAGTTGCTGATTTCTGCCAATTCGCTGCGGATCTGATGGTTGGGGGATGGGCGAGTTCAGGAAGCCTGTAGCTCTTTCAGTAGCTCAACAGACTTTTCTTCGCTTTCTGGGCTCTGAGAGGAGACTTATGAGGTTGGAAAGTCCCCCGTATATTTATTTATTTATTTTTGTTGTTGTTTGTTTGGGTGGCAATGGCGGCTGCAGCGGGGCTCAGCAAGGCTAAGCTGATCTGGGCGGCGGGTTGGCGCCTCGAGTTGGAGCAGCTGCTCCAGCCGCTGTGGAGTGGGCTGCCGTGGGTCGGGCCACAATCTCCAAAGTGGTATTCTGCCCATCTTCTGCTTTTCCGCTGTTTCCCGGAAAAAATATTCTGTGCTTTTCCAAAGAAGAGTGTAGTTTTGCTTAAAGCCCTCCCTGATCTGGTTTGGCGTGGCTCCTATGCCGCCACCTTACCTGGAAGTCCCTTAAGAAAACTTTTTAAACACCGAATGTCAATACATTCCTATCTACAGAGCAGGAAATCTCAAATTTCATTCCTTTCTTACAAATGCCATGACAGTTTTTGCTGCAAGGAGCTGGGTGTTGAGAGGCAGCGTGTTGTGGCTCACAATGATCCATGCACACAAGCAGTAAAGACAGCGCACTGGTCACCTCACTCGTTGATTTTGCAAAGACTTCACTTCCTCACTCTGAGTCAAGTTACAATGTCAGTCAAGTGGGCAGAGCCACAGTTGAGCCCAATGAGAAATTGTCAGTGTGCGGTTCCATGTACCATAGTTTATGTGATCGCTCCACCTAGTGGAGACTCAGCTGGTAACACAGGAAAGCATCAAACGCTCACCCAGACTGGAGGAACATATGTTTCTTGTAGTAAAAACTTTTCAGGATATTTAGGGTACTTCTTACACTCTCAGAAGAAAAAAAGTATCCCGGAAGACACTCTCCAGAAAAGATATGTGCAAAGAACTGCTTGGTGCTCAGCTCACCACCTCAGGAAGTTCTATGTCATCTGACATGGCCACTCTGCTAGGAAAATGCCACCATATCATTGTTAAATCTTTTTTGTTGTGTGGTTGGATGCTTGTTTTGTTTTCTTTCTTGGAACAGGCTTTCTCTATTTAGCCCTGGCTGTCCTGGAACTCACTATCTAGGCCAGGCTGGACTTGAACTTGCTGTGATCTTCTTGCTTCTGCTTCACAAATGAAGGTTTACAGGAGTGCATTATTGTCTTGAGAAATTCCTATTGTCCAAACTATGCCATTGAGTATTGCAATGTGATAAAAGGGAAGATTATGGGGCCCTGGAATGAATGTTCAAACAGAAGAAGAGAAGATATAGGGAGAGGGGGAAGAGAAGGGGGGGCAGGAATCAACAAAAACAAACTGTATTTGAAAATGACAGGGTAAATGATACCTAAATCTCTGTATGCCAACCAAAAAAATAAAATAAAATAAAAACTTTAACATGGAACTGTGAGAGCTGGGAAGATGGCTCAGAGGGTAAAAATGACCTGGGTTTGGATCCCCAGCGACCACATTAAAGCCGTGTATTGCGGTCATGTCTGTAGTCTCAGTGTTGGGGAAGCAGAGCTGGGAGGAGCCCTCGGATTTGCTGACAGGCTAGTTTAGCCCAATCAGTGCATTCTGGGTTCAGTTCTAGACCCTGTATCAAAAATAAGGTCAGGGATATGGAGAAGGCTCAGTGGATAAAGCACTTGCCTGCCCTGCAAGCCTAAGTACATGGTTCAAATCCCCAGAGCCCACATAAAAGCTGGACTCTGTGTCAGATATCTGTAATCCTAGTGTGTCTACAGCAAGAAGGGAGGCAGAAACAGGTTAATTTCTGGAATGTTCACTTTGGCTGATGGTTTCAGTGGTTCCAGGCTGTGGTTCCTTGACTCCAGTTTCCCTGGCACACCCATTTTCTCTCTTTCCCTCCCTATTTCTCTTTCTCATTTTTTAGATTTGTTTATTTTATTTATTTACTAGAGACAGAGAAAGGGAGAAGGAGAGAGAGAGATAGAGAGAGAGAATGAGTACTCCAGGGCCTCTAGGCACTGCAAATGAGCTCCAGATGCATGTGCCACCATGTGCATCTGGTTTCTGTGGGACCTGGAGAATCAAACCCGGGTCCTTGGGCTTCATTCTCCTTAGTCACTAAGCCATCTCTCCAGCCCCTATTTCTCTCTCTATCCCTTAAATAAATAAATCAATAAATAAGTGATTTAAAAAAATAATGCCACCTATAAGAAGAGCAAGACAGATCTAGTGAGGTTTGAACTCTTATGTGTCTCAGCCTATCCAGTGGTTTCAAAAATAAGTCGAGATTTAAAGAGGTCATCCAGCAGCTTACTGGAATGAACTGTAACCCAAGCCTCATAGAAATCAGTCTCTGACCATAAGAACGGCATGGACATCCCCATGAGCGTGACCTCTGGTCTCCAGTGGTTTCTGGGACCATCATGACCTCTGGAAGACACGGTAGCACTGACAGCCCACGGAGGTGTCAAAAACATTAGCATTTTCACCGGTCACCTAGTGGTTCTATAGGGGTGGTGGAGTTCCTCTAAGCAGATCTGCCTGTATTCATTCCTTTACCTCTACAGAGATCTGTTTATAGTGACTGGTCCCCAACCCAGTCCTTCATCACTGCTTTACTGACGGCTCATGGCTGGGATAAGGGAGGTTGGGGAATCTCAGGTCTACTTGTCCCACTACAACTCTTCTAACTGGGACACTTCCCCACTTCACAATTGAGAAAAGATTTACACAGACTTTAGACAACTCCAGTCGTACATTCAAGGAAGAGCAATAATAACACAACAGGCACTATGATCACCATGACTGTTAGTTTTCATAGAATCAGTAAGTATCAGCTAATTCAATTAGAAAAGAGAGGAAAACAAAGAATAGAAAATCTGAATGGGGGAGGTAAAATGATCACTCCTTATAGATTATATTATTGTATACCTAGAGAATGAAAATGATAAAAAAATGATGAAGGGTGGAGAGGTGGCTTAGTGGTTAAGGTGTTTGCCTGCAAAGCCAAAGGACCCTGGTTTGATTATCCAGGACCTATGCACAAGGGGGCACATGCATCTGGAGTTCATTTGCAGTGGCTGGAGGCCCTGGCATGCCCATTCTCTCTCTCTCTCTCTCTGTCTGCCTCTTTCTCTCTCTCTAAATAAATAAATAATATTTTTTAAAAAATCATTAAAAACAATGTGATAATTCTGGGCTGTAGAAATGGCTTAATGGTTAAGGCATTTGCCTGCAAAGCCAAAGGATCCAGGATCACTTCTCCAGGACCCACGTAAGCCATATGCACAAGGTGGTACATGTGTCTGGAGTTCATTTGCATGGCTGAAGGCCCTGACCCACTCTCTCTTTCTCTCTCTGTCTCTTTCCCTCCCTGCCTCCCTCCCTCTAAAATAAATAATAAAAGAATGTTTTATGTAGCTCTATATTGTCCTGATAATGTCTCAATAGCTTTATCTACTGTTCAAAATTAACCTAAGTACTTAACAATATTTCCTCATAAAATGGCTCAAAAGTAAGCAGGATGTGGTGGCACATGTCTTTAATCCCAGCACTCAGGAGGCAGAGGTAGGAGGATTGCCATGAGTTCAAGGCCACCCTGAGAATACATAGTAAATTCCAGGTCAGCCTGAGCTGCACTGAAACCCGACCTCAAAAAAACAAAACAAAACAAAACAAAAGGCTCAAAAGTAGTCATTTTTTCTTTCTTTCTTTCTTTCTTTCTTTTTTTTTTTTTTTTTTGGTTTTTCGAAGTAGGGTTTCACTCTAGCCCAGGCTGACCTGGAATTAACTATGTAGTCTCAGGGTGGCCTCGAACTCTTGGCGATCCTCCTACCTCTGCCTTCCAAGTGCTGGGATTAAAGGCGTGCATCACCACGCCCTGCTCTTTATTTTTTTAAAAAAATATTTTATTACTTATTTATTTGAGAGAGAGAAATACAGAAATAGGCAGGTAGAGAGAGAAAGAATGGGCGCGCCAGGGCCTCTAGCCACTGCAAACGAACTCCAGATGCGTGTGCCCCCTTATGCATCTGGCTTACGTGGGTCTTGGAGAATTGAGCTTTGAACTGGGGTCCTTAGGCTTCACAGGCAAGCGTTTAACCACTAAGCCATCTCTCCAGCCCAAAAGTAGTCATTTTCTATTCAATTCAATGGCTCTGTCTGCCCTCAGCTAGAGCTACCAGCATCTCTTATATTATGAGAGGTTCGTCTGATCTCAGTTGATGAACATTCACTGTTCACGTGGTATTAAGAAGGTTAACTGCTATATATGTGCATGTGTAGAGAATATATGTGGTAGAATATAATTCAGACATTAAATGAAAGCTCAGTCATTTGTAGTTACATGGAAAAAACTGGAGGATATTGTGTGGATTGGAAAAAAAGAGTCAGATATGCCCTTTGTAGTGGTGGCACATGCCTTTAAACACCCAGGAGGCAGTGGTAGGAGGATTGCCATGAGTTCAAGACCAGCTTAGGTCTGCAGAGTGTGTTCCTGTTCACCCTGGGCTACAGTGAGACCCTACCTCAAAGAAAAAAAGTCAGATACTTAAAAGTAAATAGCACATGCTCTAACTTACGTGTGGAAGTTAATAAAGTTGCTCCCAAAGAATAGAGGATAGAAAGGTAATTACTGGAGCCCGGGAAGTGTGGGGAGAAAGCAAATGGAGGAAGCGTGGCTAGTGGTGATAGGGGTGCCATTGGATAGGAAGAGTGATTTCTAATGTTCTACAGCATGAAAGGACAAGTTTGATAGCAATCTTTCCAAAGAGGCTCTAGAGAGGATTGTGGGTGGCCAACTCTGAGGTGGTAGGCCAGTTACTCTGATCTGATTGATTGTTAAAGATTGATTCATATGGGCTGAAGAGATGGCTTAGCGGTTAAGGTGTTTGCCTGCAAAGCCAAAGGATCCCAGTTTGACTCCCCAGGACCCACGTAAGCCAGATACACAAGTGGGCGCATGTGTCTGGAGTTTGTTTGCAGTGGACGAAGGCCCTGGTGTGCTCATTCTCTCTCTTTCTCTCTTTCTCTCTCTCAAATAAATAAATGAATAAAATATAATTTAAAAATATATTTTAAAAAAGATTGATCCATGCACGGGAATGCCACACTGTACACCACAAATACAAACAATTACTACTGTCAGTTAAAAAGGAAATTAAAAAAAAAACATAACATAACATAATATCTACTACTTGAACAAGCACACTTAACAATCTTCATTCATTGTCTCTCTGTCTCCTGAGACCCTAATGATCTGTAACTTACTTTGTAGCCTCAGGCTGGCCTGGAACTCACAGCTATCCTCCCACTTCTACTTCTGAGTGGTTAGATTTAAGTGTGAGCCACCTTACCTGGCTGTTTTGTTTTGTTTTGTTTTGTTTTTCAAGGTAGGGTCTCACTCTAGCCTAGGCTTACCTGGAATTCACTATGTTGTCTCAGAGTGGCCTTGAACTCATGGTGATCCTCCTACGTTAGCATCCCAAGAGCGCCACCATGCTGGGCTGTACTTCTTTTTTAATACGTATTTTTTTTTTTTATTTGAGAGAGAGACACACACACATAGAGAATGGGTGTGCCAGCAGACTCTCAGCCACTGTGAACAAACTCCGGATGCATGCGTCCCCTTGTGCACATATTTGACATTGCGTGCTTGTGTCACTTTTGCATCTGGCTAAATGTGGGACCTGGAGATTTGAACAAGCATTCTTAGGCTTTGCAGGCAGGCATCTTAACAGCTAAGCCATCTCTCCAGCTGTTGTTATTTTAAGAGAGAGAGAGAGAGAGAGAGAGAGAGAGAGAGAGAATTGGCACACCAGGGCCTCCGCCACTGCAATCGAACTCCAGATGCTTGCAACAGCTAGTGGGCATGTGCAACCTTGCACTTTCCTCACCTTTGAGTGACTGACTTATGTGGGATCAGAAGCGGCAAACACAGATTCTTAGGCTTCACAGGAAAGCACCTTAACTGCTAAGCCATGTCTTCACCCTGTGCTTTTTTTTTTTTTTTTTTTTTTTTTTTTTTTTTCTCTTTAGAGGTAGGGTATCACTCTAGCTCAGGCTGGCATGGAATTCACTATGTAGTGTCAGGGTGGCCTTGAACTCATGGTGAGCCTCCTTCCTTTGCCTCCCGAGTGCTGGCATTAAAGGCATGAACCACCATGTCCAGCTTGTACTTGTTTTTGATGGAGTCAAAAGACTGACCATGAGATCAAGTCTGAGAGTCCTGGGTTGAACCTGGCTCTCTTGTTAATTGTATAACCATAGGCAAATTACACTATGAGCCTCAGTTTCTTCATCCATAAAATGAGTGAATAAGGGCTGGAGAGATGGCTTACTGGTTAAAGCGCTTGCCTGCAAAGCCTAAGGACCGAGGTTCAACTCACCAGAACCCATGTAAGCCTGACACACAAGGTGAGACATGTGCACAAGGTCACACATGCATCTGGAGTTTGATTGCAGTGACTAGACGCCCTGGCACACCAATTCTTTCTCTCTGTCTTATTGAAAAAAATGAACAAACAAAATGGCTTCCTTGCCAGGCATGGTGGTGCATGTCTTTAATCCCAACACTTGGGAGGCAGAGGGAGAAGGATCACTATGAGTTCCAGATGGGCCTGAGACTACATAGTGAATTCCAGGTCAGCCTGGGCTAGAGTGAAACCCTACCTCAAGGCAAAAAAAAAAAAGGCTTCCTTGCAAAACCACTATGATCATTAAAATCAGATATGACAAAGTGCTTTATAAACTTTTCTTTTTTAAAGTTTTATTTAATTATTTATTTTTGTGCAAGGAGAGAGGAAGAGAGAATGAACCCCAGGCAGTTAGGCTTTGCAGGCAGGCGCCTTAACCACTGAGCCATCCTTCCAGCCCCTTCTTTGTCTTGTTTTGTCTCTGTGTTTCATGTTTTCTTGTAGCCAGTCATCTGAGAGATGGAAGTCATTTGGGGCTCAAAAATCAAAGAAAGGTAGATTCAGTTTTCCAGTTCTAGAATTTATTCACTGTGGACCAGAAATCCTACATTACTGGGACCCAGTTTACTTCCTTCCTTCACAAAACAAGCATTGAAGGGATGATTGTAGGTAATGTGAGTCATTCATTTACTTTAGCATAATATATGGAACACAGAAGATGCACAATAAATGTAACAGTATCCTCCATGAGGGAGCATTTGACAATGGTGTAAGGAGGGAATTGGGCAAAGGTAGATTTCACTCTCTTATATGGCCTTCTTCCCAGAAGTCATACTTTAATTAATTAATTAATTAATTAATTAATTTTATTGGGGGGATCAGAGAGAGAGTGGGCAGACCAGGGCCTCCAGCCACTGCAAACGAACTCCAGACACATGTGCCACCTTGTGCATCTGTCTTACATGGGTGCTGGGGAATTGAACCTGTGTCCTTTTGCTTTGCATGCAAGAACCTTAACCACTTAGCCATCTCTCCAGACCAGTCATACTTTTAAATTTCAGTCTTTCTTTAGATCATTACACACTGGTAGCCAACCCCTCACAGTAGAACAGCCCAGCCCAGCCTACTTTCTCATGGTTTTCCAGGGACTCTTAGAGACACACTATATTTTATTTTATTTATATATTTTTATTTTATTATTTATTTCATTTTATTCTATTATTTTATTTTGAGAGTAACAGATAGAGAGAGAAAGAGGCAGATAAAGAATGGGTGTGCCAGGGCCCCCAGCCACTACTAAAGAACTCCAGACACATGTGCCACCTTGTGCATCTGTCTTACATGGGTTCTGGGGAAATCGAGGCTCAAACCAGGGCCCTTAGGCAATCGCTTAACCACTAAGCCATCTCACCAGCCTAGTGTGTGTGTGTATGTGTGTGTATGCATGTGTGTGTATTTTTCTTTAATTTTCATTTATTTATTTGACAGAGAGAGAGAGAGATTGGGTGCCCCAGGGCCTCTAGCCACTGCAAAGGACCTCCAGACTTATGAGCCACTATTTTTACTAAAGAGGGAGAAGTAGGAGCATTGTTGTGTGTACAAGGCCTCGCTGAGATTACATAGTGAATAGGAGGTCAGCTTTGAGATTCAGCAAGATCCTATCTAGAAAAACCAAAAATAACAAAAAAAAGTTACTTTCACTGTGTCCCCACTGGGCACATGCATCTGGAGTTCATTTGCAATGGCTTGAGGACCTGCTGTGCCCATTCTCTCCATCAAATAAATTTCTCTCTCATAAATAAATAAATAAATAAATAACTTTTTAAAATTAAAAAAACATACTTATTTGAGAGGGATAATATGAATGAGAATAGGCCAGCCTTATTATGGATCACCCTCTGGCTTTTCCACCCTCTCTTCTGCAAAATTTCCTGAAAATTGGTGGCTCTGTTTTATGTTTTGTTTTTTAGTTATATACCTACTCAGTGTGTAAACACCATGTGTGGATTCCATCCTTACTCTAATCCCTGCGAATCTGTTTGTATACCACAGAAGGCAGTAGTATAAATAAATAAATAAATAAATAAATAAATAAATAAATAATAAATAAATAAATAAATAAATAAATAAATAAATAAATAAATGGCTCCATGGTCAAAGGTGCTTGCCAGCAAGGCCAGATTCAATTCAAAATGGCACATATGTCCAGTGTCCATCTGCAGTGCCTGGAGGCCCTGTTGTGCCCAGTCTCTCTCTCTGTCATAAATAAAAAAGAAAAAGGTCTGGGACCACATAGTGAATTTCAGGTTAGCCTGAGCCAGAGTGAGACCCTACCTCAAAAAAAATAAAAATAAAAAATGAAGAAGAAGAAGAAGAAGAAGAAGAAGAAGAAGAAGAAGAAGAAGGAGGAGGGGGAGGAGGAGAAGGAGAAAGAAGAAGGAGGAAAGACTGAGGAAGGCTGGCCAGAGGCTGGATATATGGCTCCATGTTCAAAGGTGCTTGCTGCTTGCAAACCTACAGGACCATATTGTATTCCTTTACACATGTAAAGCCAGAAACGGGTATATCAGGAGTTCTGCAAGCTCCAGTATCAGTTACAAGTGAGAATCCAGCTCAACAACCAGGCCAGGTGAAAGAAGGATAGATGGATGGATGGATGGTGCACTTTGGATATTCAGTTAGCCTGTCTTGTTCTGAAAAGAACATATTTTAAAGTTTTGAGGGTCTTTTCTTTACATGAACTGTCTGCCTGCTTCCTAGATATTTTTCTTTTCTTTCTTTATTTTTTAACATGCTGTTGTTGACTTGGAATATTCCCTGTAGGCCCCAAGCTGGCCTGCAACTCCAAGAGATAAAAATGGAGATCAGAGATTAAAAGCCAGGCGTGAAAAGCCTGGGTGTGGTGGCTCCACCCTGAGACAACATAGTGAATTGCAGGTCAGCCTGAATTCGATGAGACACAAGAATTTTGTTTATGTAGTACAGAAACCATCACAGAAACAGAATGCTTAATGATTAATCTATCAATATGAAATTATTGCCATTCAAATTTATATAAATTTTCTCCCTCAAGCCAAACAAGTTTGGGCATTCATTTTAACTCATTAATTAAATGAGTGGAGTAGGATTATAGGTTGTATTTTTCAACTGTCACTCATTTGTATAGCAGTTCATTAATCTGCATTACTTGTATTACACGTTTATTTTTTCCAATTTTTCTTTTTATCTGACATTCTTATTGAATTCAATATAATTGATTTTGTTATTTTAACTTGAAATGGTAAGCAAGAACATGATAACAAATGATTTCATAGTTTCCCAAATATATCATTTCTAAAAAAAGTTTCATGTTATACATTTAAGCTTATGTTGCCTAGATTTATTATATTAGTGTCAGTCTGATAAAATTTCATGATGAGCAAGTTAGATTTTACAAATTATTTATTTTTTTGAAAAGGAAACCAGTGATAGGCATTTCATAGTGATGGTGGATTGTATCTGCTTTGGGTACAATGAAGGTTATTTTAAATGGATAAGTTTCCCTTTAACTTCAAATCTGTAATAATATTACCAGTTATATATGTCAATTCTCTAATTTTCTTTAAAATAATGCCTTTATTAATTACCCTTTTAGAGAAATTAACTCTATCTTACGTGATGAAGAAGTGTGGCTATAGAGTAGAATACAGCAAGCCCTGCCTGCCAACTAGGTGCACAGCTCTGAGAAAATGGTCCTTTTAATGTAGAAAGCATCTGTTTTCAGTAGACACAAAGAGAATAGGTAATAAGGAAATGCATTCATTAACAACTTCAAAACTATGATTGAAATGGAAGAATTTTTTTAGTATTGATTAAATATGCTTTAAAAACACAAATGCAAGTAATTGCTTTCTCCCTGAAAATTTTTTCATCCTGCTCTTCAATCTGTGAAGAAATAGTCCAGAATTAGAGAAACCAAAGCTATGGTGACCAAGGTGATACATGTTTGTAATGCTACAACTACGGAGGATGAGGCAGGGAGACTGCCCACAGTTCAGCAAGGCCAGTCTGAGTTACATAGCAAGTATCACACCAGTCAAAGAAAGAAGCAAGACCTTGTCTCAAAATAAAACAGATAAACTAAAACAAGCAAAGTGTGCAGAAAGATAATGGTTTTCTCTAGGTTGATCGCTGATATAACGTATTCATATTTTTATCTACAAGACTAACCTCTTGACACAGCTTGGACAGGTTTTATGAAATACTGATTCTATCTTAAATTTCTGAAACAAGTATTGGGCCGATATGTATGACTAGCCATATCACATTTAGTGCTGTCTTCTAGGTTTTAGGGATTTTTGTTTGTTTGCTTGCTTTTTTGCATGTGCGTTTTTGAATCAGGCCGCACAGAAATTTGGATTACATAAGGAAAACTACATGTTCTGCTAGTTAATTCATATCATTATTCAGGAGTAGATAAGACCAGGTATAGATGGCTGATGTCTTTTGCTTCTTTTCCTCCTACCTCTTTAAGCTGTTGGAATTTAAGCATTTTATTTTTTATTAAAACCCAATTCAGAGAGTGGTTAGAAAACAAAGCAAAAACAAAAAAAATTAAGAAAGAAAGAAGGAAAGATCTCAATCTCTCTTCACTTTCTCCTTCTACCTCATTATCTTAACTCTTCTGTTAAGAAGAGGGCCAGGCATGGTGGCACATGCCTTTAAACCCAGCACTCGGGAGGCAGAGGTAGGAGGAATGCCATGAGTTCGAGGCCACCCTGAGACTGCATAGTCATTTCCAGGTCAGCCTGTGCTACAGTGAGACCCTACCTTGGAAAAAGAAAGATAAGTAAGAAGAGCCGGAGATGACTCAGTGGTTAGAGGCCCTTGCTTGTAAGCCTGTTGGCCTATGTTTTTTCCCCAATACCCAGGTAAAGCCAAATGCACATAGTGACACATATATCTAAAGTTTATTTGTAGAGCAAGAGACCCTGGCATGCCCACACACGCACTCTTTCTCTCTACTCACAAATGATTTTTAAAATATTCCAAAACAACAACAAAGAAGGTTTAGAATATTGTAAAATAATGAAGTTTTAGAAATAATTCTGAATTTCATTTATCATTATTTTCCATTAGACATTACTATGACCAAACCTGGTTTCAGACCTACATTTTAGAGTTGTCAAGTAATGCATAGTAATATGAACTTTAAACCAAAACATAAAAATTTAAAATTTAGTCTTTTCCAGGCTGACCTGGAATTAACTATGTAGTCTCAGGGTGGCCTCGAACTCTCTGGCGATCCTCCTACCTCTGCCTCCCGAGTTTTTAATGATGGGCACATTTTTAATGATGGGCTTACATAATGGGATTGTGATTTATTACTTCTCAATAACAATTATCATGTTTCATTGTACAGTTTTCTGTCAGTCTACGAATGTTTTGAGCACCTGCTGTGAGCAAGGCCTCTTCAAAAAATATGACATATACATGACATAGTCAAGATATAACACTTATTTCCTGTACATTGCATTGTCAGATACAGCACAGAATCCTGGCTTGAAATCTATGCAATTCATTTCCTTTATCTCATGTAACAAAAGGACACAGCTTTTAATATGACAAGTATTGAATAAAGCGCCACCAGTGGCTTGTGGTGGGAACACTTGTACTTTGAACTGTACAGTATGTACTAGCTCTTCTTTGGTAAGTACCCTGATTTTAAGGGAAAGATACACTGTAGGCTCAGCATGGAGTACTTCCTTCCTCATTAATATTTTATGTACATGTCATCCTATCTACTGCAGAGGATATATGCCCACAGAAATGAGTGATCCCGAGAACACTCTTCTTAAGCATGCACTGACATCTCTATATTTTTGTTTATGGAAATAATGGACCAATTTATCATCCTCAGTAAACTTACAAAGCAGGACAAAAATCATCAGCCTTGGCCCATGACTCCTGAGAGAAAGGTGCACAGGCTATTTTCAAAAGATGTGTGTCATAAGCACTATGCTTTAAAAATGTACTGTCTTCTTTTTGTTCATGGTGTGGGAGGGAGTAGACAGCTAGTAGTGGGAGGACACCCACTGGTTGTCTCCAGTGAGTGGTGTGTGGTTGTGAGGAGAGCCTGGGTGTAAGTTTCATGCAGTCAGACCTTCCAATGAAGAGATGAAGGCCTCATTGGCAACATTTGGATTCCCACTTGTAACTATTTTGCAGGAAAAAAAATTGATAAAATACACCTTCTTTTTGAGTCAGTGTCTTACTCTAGTGTGGGGTGTCCTGGAACTCACTCTGTAGCCCAGGCTGACTTCAAACTCATGATGATCCTCCTGCCTCAGTGTTTCAAGTGCTGGGATTCAAGGCATGCACCACAAACCTGCCTCCTTGTTTTTATTGATTTAATCTTGTTCTTCAAGACTAAAAGCTAGACCCCTCTCAAGACTGACTTGGAAAATTTATGTTCTTTAATAAAATCTTCTCTGGGAGAATATGCCTTTTTTTTTTTTTTTTTTGGTTTGTCTAGGTAGGGTCTCACTTGGGTCCAGGCTGTCCGGGCATTCACTCTGTACTTTCAGGGTGGCCTCAAACTCAGGGTGATCCTCCTACCTCTGCCTCCCCAGTGCTGGGATTAAAGGCATGTGCCACCACACCTGGCTGAGAATATGACTTTTTAATTACAAGGTCTACATATGTTTGGAGGGGGGGTTAGATATGAAATTATACAGATTATTTAAATGAAGCTATTGGACTAATGTCTCTTGTAAGAGTATAGGAATCACTTCCCAACTAACAGATATATCTGAGCTTGGCTGTGTAAATTTGGTCAACTACCTAGGGAAGCAGTTTAATAGCTTTGTTTTTGACTGGAGAGATGGCTTAGTGGTTAAGGTACTTGCCTACAAAGCCAAAGATCTGAGGATCTATTCCCTAGTACCCATGGAAGCCAGATGCACAAGGTGCCACTTGCATCTGGAGTTCGTTTGCTGCAGCTGAAGCCCCTGACATGCCCATTCTCTCCCTCTCTCTCTGCCTCTTTCTCTCTCTCTCTCAAATAAATAAATTAAAAAAATATTTAACTTTATAAATAATTAATATAAAATTATTTAGAAAGGATGATGCTATTTAATGTGCAAAACAATTCCTGGTGGCAGATCACCCAAGAAGCATCAATATTCCTCACTTCTGACTCTATAAACTAGGGTACTGAGTCTACAGTCTTCCATTGTACCTAGAGTGTTTGAGAATATGTAATTATAGCTCTGGTTAAATGACTGTAATGGAAACCATGAGTCAAGTACACTAGAAGGTACAATGAGGCTTTAGTTTTTTTATGTGGCTACATGTCTATGTATATACTTGTCCAGTCCACACTACCTTTAGGGAGCCAGATACTCCTGTGGAACATACTGGAAAACTATGAAATCAAGAATTGTAACCTTTACACTTTCTATGAATTTTCAGCTCTGTTTAATGTCATCCCTGTGGGTCTTCAAGTGGTGGCTATTCAAGGAGTTCAAACCAAGCTGTATTTGGCAGTGAACAGTGAGGGACACTTGTACACCTCGGTAAGTCTTTGTTTGCATGCTTTCACTATCCTGTTTTTCATCTGCTACCAAATAAAATGTGCTGACTCTGTTTTTGGGTTAGATTTTGGTGAGGAGATGAATATTGGTCTGTATGGAAATAGGTTGGTTTGGAAAGGCAAGTTATTTTCCTTTGAAAATTTCATCTTAACTAATGTATCATTTGAAGTTAACATGTCTAATATAAAATCAAAATTTCACTGAAAAGTCTTCATCCAGTGCCATTGGGTTATACATATCATAAAATGGTCTCTGTGGTTGTAGGAAACAAAACTATTGCTTGACAATATAAGCAAATATTTTCCACCTTTATCCCTAAAAGAACTAATGAGATTTCTGTCTCTCTCAAATCAGCTCTAAGACACAAAGACCAGTACTAGAAGTGCTTGTAGGGATTTGTTGCTCATCTGTTCAATTAGCACAGTTGCCATCTGTCTCTACTTATTTTCATTTTTTCAAATTAATTTAATTGTAAAAAATTATGGGATACAGTGTCATAATTCAGTGAGTGTACAATGTGTAATGGTCAAATCAGGGAAATAAGCATTTCCATCTTTTTTTTCCTAGTGAATTTCAGGTCATCCTTGGCTACCGTGAGACCCTACCTCAAAAAACTATTAAAAAATATTTTATCTTTCAGAGGCAGAGAGAGTTCCATATTAAAAAAAAACAAACTGTATGGCAGTCAGATGTGGTGTTATACACCTTTAATGCCAGCACTCAGGAGGTTGAAGTGGGAGGATCACTGTGAGTTCAAGTATAGTGTGGGGCTACATTATATGTTCCAGGTCCATCTGGGCTACAGTGGAACTCAACTTTGAAAATAAAATTTAAAAAGAACAACAACAAAAGCACACACAACCCCATGTAGTATCTTTTTATTATCCTTATAGACACAGCCTATGACCTCCCCAACATCACTGGGTCTTGGTACTTTAAGCATTACAGTGAATGATTTCCAGGTAGTAAGGAATTATTGAAGATGGTGTATCAATCATATTTGGATCTAGAAGTTTCTATAGCAATTATTTTGGCACTGGGAACTGGGAGGGGCATAGTTCAGTAGAATGGACTTGCCTGGTGCATGCAACACCCTGGAATCCCTGGTACTGCAAAAAAGAATATATAGGGCTGAAGAAATGGCTCAGCAGTTCATGTGCTTGCTGCAAAGCCTAACAACCAGGGATCGATTCCCCAGTACCCATGTAAGCCAGGTGCACAAAGTGGCACAGGCATTTGGAGTTTGTTTGCAGTGAATGAAGGCCCTGGTGCTCCCATTCAGTCTCTCTCTCTCCTTCTCTGTCTCTGTATCTCTTTGCATGCAAATACATAAAAAATATATTTTTAGTGTGGCGTGATGGCATGCGGCTTTAATCCCAGCACTCAGGAGGCAGAGGCAGGAGGATCATCGTGAGCTCAAAGCCACCCTCAGACTACATATATATTTATTTTTATGTATATGTATATGTTTTGTTTTGTTTTGTTTTTTGAGGTAGGGTCTCACTCTAGCTCAAGCTGACCTGGAATTCACTCTGTAGTCTCAGGGTGGCCTTGATCTTACAAAGATCCTCTTACCTCTGCTTCCCAAGTGCTGGAATGAAAGGCATGCACCACCATGCCCGGCTTATATATAATTTTTATTTATTTATTTGTGAGTGACAGACAGAGAGAAAGAAGCAGATAGATAGGGAATGGGTGCACCAGGGCCTCCAGCCACTGCAAATGACCTCCAGATGCATGCACCACCTTGCGCATATGGCTTATGTGGGTACTGGGGATTTGAGCCTTGAACTGGGTTCCTTAGGCTTCACAGGCAAGCAATTAATCACTAAGCCATCTCTCCAGCCCCCTAAAATATAGTGTAAATAAAAGGGATACATATAATTAAGAGGCACATAGTAAGATCCTACCTTCTTCAACCTCACTATATGCCTGTCAAGCCAGAAGCCTGTGTTACTCTTATTTTCTGTAATGAGCTATAGTTCTTTGCTTGCAGTAGTTTTGATTTAGTCAAAATGAAAAGAAAAAAATAGACTGACATTGAATTTCCATCTCAGATCTAGAAAAGCCTTCCTACATTCTGAGGTGTCAACTATTGTTAGAATGAGTGTGCATAGATGATGGTAATTAACCAGTAAAGAGAACTTTAGCCAGGGGTGGGTTGCAACACTGTAGAACTCTCTGGAAGGAGTGAGACCCCGTGTCCCTTATCTCCCAGAGCTCTTATTTGGAGTCAGCCACAATACCGATTTCAGATCTCCAATGGACCAATGCGGTGGTGCACACCTTTAATCCCTGTAGATGTTGGAGGCAGAGGCAGGAGGATCTCAGTGAGTTTGGGGAGAGCGGAGGCTGACCTGGACCTTGCTCTCTTGTTCTAGGCTGTGTATCTGACTTTGCTTGCATACTGGGGAATTTACCTCAGGTTCTTAGGCTTTGCAAGCATGTACCCTAACCGCTGAGCAATCTTCCAGCCCCAGTATTCCTTTTATAAAAATTATTATTTGTTTAATAATTATATGAGAGCCTGAGAGAGAAGGAGAGAGAGAGAGAGAGAGAGGGAGAGAGAGAGAGAGAGAGAGAATTAGCGCACCTGGGTCTCCAGCCACTGCAAACGACCTCCAGATGCATGCTCCAATTTGTGCATCTCGATTACGTGGGTCCTGGAGATTGAGCCTCCAACAGGGGTCCTTGGGCTTCACAGCCAAACACTTACCTGCTGAGCCATCTTTCCCACTCTAGATGTCCTCTTTGCACCCAGTGCCTTTGTGAACCAAAGTTCCCAAGAAGCAGAGGCACCTACACTTCTTAGGATAGAACTTCCGATTGTGGAGAGATAGGATGGTCAGATTCAAAGCCAAAATGTCTAGAACTAACCTTATTCCCTGCACTGACCACCTCTGTGTCTGACCTAACATCCTCTTCACTGTCAGGTGATTTTTTAGAAACTAGAACATTTATTTATTTACTTGAGAGAGAGGAAGAGGCAGAAAGAAAGAGAGAACGGGCACAGCAGGGCCTCCAGCCACTGCAAACACTCCCCAGACACATGTGCCCCCTTGTGCATCTGGCTGACATGGGAATTGGGGAATTGAACCTGGGATCTTAGGCTTTGCAGAAAAACACCTTAAACACTTTCTAGAACTTTCTTGAAAGTTTTAACACATCCATGACAGCAGGGGATTGACACCTGCTGAGAGCTTGGGTCAGACCCAGAGGTGGGTACTACTTTCCAAGTCCTCTTCTCCACCTTCCTCCAGCTACTTTGCAGTGCCAAAGGTTCCCAACCGCCCAAAACAGCGCCACCTGCTGGGCACCAAGTGTTCAAACACATGAGCCTGTGGGGGAGTGTTCACATTGAAACCACAACAGTAACCACACTTCACACTTATTTGGTTGTTTGTTTATTATTTATTTATAGTAGGTCTTGCTTTGTATCCCAGGATAGTCTCAAACACTCTTCCCACCTCAGCCTCCAGAATAATTGGATTACAAGAGTGTGCCACCACACACAGTTTAACCATACATCTGAAGATAACATTATAATACATCTGAAAACAGAAGTAAATATCTTTCTATATTCCTCTCTCTCAAATAAATAAACAAAAATAAAAAAAAAACCTTTAAAAAAAAAAGCTGGAGTGCCAGGTGTGTTGGCGCACACCTTGAATCCCAGCACTCAGGAGGCAGGCGGTAGACGGTCTTTACCTTGAAGTCTGCTGACAAAGGCCAGAGTCAAGGTGTCATCGGCGTAGCGGAAAATGAAGGGGGTCTTGCCAACACTGTTGTTGCCAACGATGAGCAGTTTGAACATATACTCAAAATTCTGGTCAGAGGCTTCTTTGACTCCAGTCTTACTGTCAGTCACTGAGGCCATCTGCAAGAGAAACTGGCTGTCAGTCACTCCAGATCTCAACTCCAGTGTGACCCTTATGTTTTTGATTTTATTTTTATTTATTTATTTTCTCAAATAAATATTCTATTCTTTTAATTATTATTCTTTAAAATTATTTCTATTTATTTGTGAGAAAGAGAGAGAAAAGGCAGGTGGATATATCTATATCTATCTATATCTATATCTATATCTATATCTATATCTATCTATCTAGATACTGACCAAGGGCTGGAGAGATGGCTTAGCAGATAAGTGCTTGCCTGTGAAGCCTAAGGACCCGGTTTGAGGCTCGATTCCCCAGGACCCATGAGAGCCAGATGCACACAGTGGCACATGCATGTGGAGTTCGTTTGCAGTGGCTTGAGGCCCTGGTGTGCCCATGCTCTCTCTATATATCTGTCTCTATTTCTGTCTGTTTGTTGCTCTCAAATAAATAAATCAAATGAAAACAAATATTGACCAACTCTCTAAGCCTTTTTCCCTAATCCTTCTCCCCACCAACTTTAGCTGCCTGTATATCAAAATTTTCCACAGTGGGCTGGAGAGATGGCTTAGCAGTTAAAGTGCTTGTCTTCAGAGCCTAAGGACATGAGTTCAGTTCACCAGTACCCACACAGAGCCAGATGCACAAAGGCGTGCATGCATCTGGAGTCTATTTGTGATGGCTGAATGCCCTGGTGCATCCATTCTTTCTCTCTCTCTCTGTGCTTGCAAATAAATCTATAAATGTATTTTAAAAAGAAGAAGAAGAATAGCAACAACAGCAACCCTGGAGCAAGGACAACTACTGTTCAGATCCAGCCACCTCAGGCAAGCACCTCCCACCACCATAGGCAAGTTCATGGGATGTTGGAAGAGCAGATGCATATCATACACTACACACACATACCCCACATACACCGGCATATCCTATGAATTACATACATATCATATGACATGGCATACCCACACATATCACATGAAACACACTACCAAAGAAGATTTATTAATTATTTATTTATTTGGTTTTGGTTTTGGTTTTGTGAGGTAGGGTCTCAGTCTAGTGCAGGCTGACATGGAGTTCACTATGTAATCTCAGGGTGGCCGTGAACTCAGGTCCATCCTCTTACCTCTGCCTCCTGAGTGCCGTGATTAAAGGTGTGTGCCACCACACCCTGCTTGATTTTTTTTTTTTCTTTTTGGTTTTTCAAGGCAGGGTCGCACTGGCTGAAAGGAAAGAATTTTAAGGAATGTTCACACCTCTATGCAATTTATAACTTTATACAGATGTCAAAAATCAAGCCGGAAGCCAGGCATGGTGACACATGCCTTTAATCCCAGCACCTAGGTGGCAGAAGTAGGAGGATCTCTGTGAGTTCAAAGCCACCCTGAGACTACAGAGTGAATTCCAAATCAGCCTGTACTAGATTGAGACCCTGCCTTGAAAAAAAAAAAAAAAAAAAAAAAAAAAGAAGAATTTTTTTCTTGGGGTGGAGATATGGCTTAATAGCTAAAGTACCTGCCTGAAAAGCCAAAGGATCCAGGTTCAATTCCCAAGGACCCACGTAAGCCAGAAGTAAATGGTATTGTATGCATCTGGAATTCATTTGTAGTGTCTGTGTGCCCTGTGAGGTAGTTTGAATTGATGAACACCAATATATTCAGTGTTTTATTAGTTCATAGTTTGCATCTGCAGCCTGGCTGGAGGCAGTGTCTCTGGGTGGATCTTAAGCTGTGGTGGTGTGTTTCAGATTTCAATCTAAATATATGCAAAGTGTGCCTAGCTGGACTTCCTGAGGAAGCTGTGCTGTGTGCCTTTGAGCTTTCTCTCTGCTTTGTCCTGTAAGAGCAGGCCAGCCTCTTCTGCCATTTTGGAACTTCCCCTGGATCTGTAAAGTTCAATAAATATCCCTGCCTCCATACCTGTGCCTTGTCCTGCAGTTCATCTCAGTGAACCTGAAGCTCTCTGTTACAGAAGCTGGCACCAGAATGTGGGGTGAGATGAACCTAAGCATGTGGATTTTCATCTTTTGGAACCTTTGTTGTGGACGATTGGGCACGGACTTGGTGCTTGCAACTGAAGACGTCTTCTGGAATGGTAAGCCAAGTTTTATGGATTATTCTGATGAGAGTTTGAGAATGCTAAGTGCAGACAGTATTGAACTTCGAGTTTTAGCTTATGAGCTTTCTAAGGGGAAGGAAAGACTACAGAGGACTTTGTTAGAACTGGGCTACTGGCATAAGGTCTTAGAGAGTTTGATCAAGGTTAAATTTGTAATGGACTATGTGCTTGACTAAGAGATTTCAGATGTTAATATGTTAAGTTGGAACACCTCAAGCAAGTTAAAATTAGAGGCCCTGAGACTGTTTTTAGGTTGCTGGAGCTGCTATTGTGCAACACAGTAGCGTCTTCAGGAAGATGGATGGCCCAAGTGCTTTACATTGAAACAATGTAGAAGATGCCTGAGGGAAAGACTCTGATAGAAATGCAAACTCTTTAGGAAAGAATTGACTGGAGAAGGAATGTGCTTTTCAAAGTTACAATGTATTTCATACCTGAATTAAGAATCTGGCTGTGTCCTGCACACCTGGTATTTATTTTTGGAAGCATGAAAAATGCATGGAGTGGTCATGAATTGCACACGGTTCCATCAGCCCCTGCTGAAATGCAGCATGAGGTAGGGTGTGAGGCCCAGGTAGGTTTGAAGAGCCTTTGGAAAATAGACCCTGAATTGCGTGGAGACCCTATGGCATTTTGGATATATCAGGACTGGGCAAGGGCTGCCATGGAGTACACTGTTGGCCTGGGATAGAAGCTTTCTCTGGATACTCTGCCCAGCTGGAGGGGCGAAATTGGAAACCCTGGTGACTGTCAGTCTCTGTTTATATTGAACTTGAACTGCAGCAGTTTGATGATTGCTTGAGGGTGGTTGAGTTTACATTGTTCTAGTCTCTCCTTGCTATGCCTTATACCCATTGAAAATGTTTACTCTGTGCCAGATGCACATGGTGGTGCATGTGTCTGGAGGTTCTTTGCAGGGGCTGCAGGCCCTGGTGTGCCTATTCTATATTTGCCTCTCTCTCTAAGTAAATAAAATAAAAACAAATGGCTCCTCAAAGTTTTGTTGTGGAAAAAAAAATAACCCTCAGTCTCAAAGATGGCAGAAATAAGCATTAACGGAAGAAGCTGAATTCACTCAGGAAAGAGGAAAAAGAGCCACAAAATCCAGCAGGAAGAGGTCAAATCAATAAATGTAGTGAAGTGGATATACTTAGTATTTTTTTAATTTGAGAGAGACAGAGAGACAGAGACCGAGAATGGGGGCACCAGGGCCTCTCAGCCACTGTGAACAGACTCCAGACGTGCGTACTCCCTCATACACATGTGTGACATTGCGCGCTTGCATCACTTTGGTGTCTGGCTGAACGTGGGACCTGGAGATTTGAGCAAGTGTTCTTAAGCTTTGCAGGCAGGCGCCTTAACCACCAAGCCATCTCTTCAGCCTGCCTTTCCTATTTTTTGTGTTTTTTGTGTATGTGCACATGTGTGCTGGTATGTGTGTGAGTACAAGTTCATATGTCTGGAAAGCAGAGGTGAACACTGAATATCTATCTTCCTCAATCACTCTCCACTTTATTATTATGTTTTTATTTTGGTGTTTTTTTAAGAGGAATTTTATTTTATTTTTATGAGAGAGGATTGGAATGTCAGGGCTTCTAGCCAGTGCAACTGAACTTTAGACACATGCATCACCTTGTGTGTCTGGGTTATGTGGGTTCTGGGGAGTCATACCCAGGTTCTTAGGCTTCATAGGCAAGTGCCTTAGCCTCTCTAACCCTTTTCTGTTTTGTTTTTGTTTTTGTTTATTGGTATTATCTCCCTCTAACAAAGGCTGACCTGGAATTCACTGTGTAGTCTCAGAGTGGCCTTGAACTCATGATGATCCTCCTATCTCTGCCTCCTGAGCTGTGGGATTAAAGGTGTGCACCACCATGCCCAGCCCTTTTTTGTTTTATTAAGGTAGGGTTTCACTCTAGCCCAGGCTGATCTGGAATTTACTATGTATCCTGAGGCTGGCCTGGAACTCACAGCTATCCTCCTACTTCTACCTCTGAGTGGTGAGATTTAGGTGTGAGCCACCTTACCTGGCTGTTTTGTTTTGTTTTGTTTTGTTTTTTGAGGTAGGGTCTCCCTCTAACCCAGGCTCACCTGGAATTCATTATGTAGTCTCAGAGTGGGCTTGAACTCATGGTGATCCTCCTACCTTAGCCTCCCAAGCACGCCACCATGCTGGGCTGTACTGTTTTTTAAATATGTATATTTTTTATTTGAGAGATACAGAGGGAGACACATAGAGAATGGGTGTGCCAGCGGCCTCTCAGCCACTGTGAACAAACTCAGGATGCATGCACTCCCTTGTGCACATGTGTGACATTGCATGCTCATGTCACTTTTGTGTCTGGCTAAATGTGGGACCTGGAGATTTGAACAAGCATTCTTATGCTTTGCAGGCAGGCATCTTAACAGCTAAGCCATCTCTCCAGCTGTTTTTTTTTTTTTTTTGAGAGAGAGAGTGAGAGAGAGAGAGAGAGAGAGAGAGAGAGAGAGAGAGAGAGAATTGGCACACCAGGACCTCCGCCACTGCAATCAAACTCCAGATGCTTGCAACAGCTAGTGGGCATGTGCAACCTTGCACTTGCCTCACCTTTGTGTGGCTGACTTATGTGGGATCAGAAGCGGCAAACACAGATTCTTATGCTTCACAGGAAAGCACCTTAACTGCTAAGCCATGTCTTCACCCTGTGCTTTTTTTTTTTTTTTTTTTTTTTTTTTTTTTTTTGGCTCTTTAGAGGTAGGGTATCACTCTAGCTCAGGCTGGCATGGAATTCACTATGTAGTGTCAGGGTGGCCTTGAACTCATGGTGAGCCTCCTTCCTCTGCCTCCTGAATGCTGACATTAAAGGCGTGCACCACCATGTCCGGCTTGTACTTGTTTTTTGATGGAGTCAAAAGACTGACCATGAGATCAAGTCTGAGAGTCCTGGGTTGAACCTGGCTCTTTCATTAATTGTATAACCATAGGCAAATTACACTATGAGCCTCAGTTTCTTTATCCATAAAATGAGTGAATAAGGGCTGGAGAGATGGCTTACTGGTTAAAGCGCTTGCCTGCAAAGCCTAAGGACCCAGGTTCAACTCCCCAGATCCCAAGTAAGCCTTACACACAAGGTGAGACATGTGCACAAGGTCACACATGCATCTGGAGTTCGATTGCAGTGACTAGATGCCCTGGCACACCAATTCTTTCTCTCTGTCTTATTGAAAAAAAAAAAATGAACAAACAAAATGGCTTCCTTGCCAGGCATGGTGGTGCATGTCTTTAATCCCAACACTTGGGAGGCAGAGGGAGAAGGATCACTATGAGTTCCAGATGGGCCTGAGACTACATAGTGAATTCCAGGTCAGCCTGGGCTAGAGTGAGACCCTACCTCAAGACAAAAAAAAAAAAAAAAGACTTCCTTGCAAAACCACTATGATCATTAAAATCAGAATATGACAAAGTGCTTTGTAAACCTTTCTTTTTTCAAAAAGTTTTATTTAATTGTTTATTTGTGTGCAAGGAGAGAGGAAGAGAGAGAGAATGAACCGCAGGCAGGTGCCTTAACTGCTGAACCATCCTACCAGCCCCTTCTTTGTCTTGTTTTGTCTCTGTGTTTCATGTTTTCTTCTAGCCAGTCGTCTGAGAGATGGAAGTCATTTGGGGCTCAAAAATCAAAGAAAGGAGATTCAGTTTTCCAGTTCAAGAATTTATTCGCTGTGGACCAGAAATCCTACATGACTGGGACCCAGTTTTCTTCCTTCCTTCACAAAACAAGCATTGTAGAGATGATTGTAGGTAATGTGAGTCATTCATTTACTTTATCACAATATATGGAACGCAGCAGGTGCACAATAAATGTAAAAGTATCCTCCACGAGGGAGCATTTGACAATGGTGTAAGTAGGAAATTGGGCAAAGGTAGATTTCACTCTCTTATATGGCCTTTTTCCCAGAAGTCATACTTTAATTAATTAATTAATTTTATTGGGGGGGGGATCAGAGAGAGAGTAGGCAGACCAAGGCCTCCAGACACATGTGCCACCTCGTGCATCTGTCTTACATGGGTCCTGGGGAATCGAACTTGTGTCCTTTTGCTTTGCATGCAAGAGCCTTAACCGCTAAGCCATCTCTCCATCCCAGTCATACTTTTAAATTTCAGTCTTTCTTTAGATCATTACCCACTGCTAGCCAACCCCTCACAGCAGAACAGCCCAGCCCAGCCTACTTCCTCATGGTTTTCCAGGGACTCTTAGAGACACACTATATTTTATTTTATTTACATATTTTTATTTTATTATTTATTTATTTTATTCTATCATTTTATTTTGAGAGCAATAGACAGAGAGAAAGAGGCAGATAAAGAATGGGTACGCCAGG
Organism: Orientallactaga sibirica; assembly: GCA_036365145.1. Taxonomy (NCBI): domain Eukaryota; kingdom Metazoa; phylum Chordata; class Mammalia; order Rodentia; family Dipodidae; genus Orientallactaga; species Orientallactaga sibirica. Next base: position 12,048,175 of record JAEOAD010000284.1, read on the forward strand.
GCCCCGAGCCACTATTAATGAACTCCAGAGGCATGTGCCACCTTGTGCATCTGTCTTACATGGGTTCTGGGGAAATCGATCCTCAAACATGGTCCTTAGGCTTCACAGGCAATCGCTTAACCACTAAGCCATCTCTCCAGGCCAATGTGTGTGTGTGTACATGTGTATATGTGTTTCTTTAATTTTCATTTATTTATTTCACAGAGAGAGAGAGAGAGAGGGATATTGGGTGCCCCTGGGCCTCTAGCCACTGCAAAGGACCTCCAGACTCATGTGCCACTATTTTTACTAAAGTGGGAGAAGTAGGAGCATCATTGTGTGTACAAGGCCTTGCTGAGATTACATAGTGAACAGGAGGTCAGCTTTGAGCTTCAGCAAGATCCTATCTAGAAAAACCAAAAATAACAAAAAAAATTTACTTTCACTGTGTCCCCACTGAGCACATGCATCTGGAGTTCATTTGCAATGGCTTGAGGACCTGCTGTGCCCATTCTCACCCTCAAATAAATTTCTCTCTCATAAATAAATAAATAAATAACTTTTTAAAATTAAAAAACTTATTTATTTGAGAGGGATAATATGAATGAAAATAGGCCAGCCTTATTATGGATCACCCTCTGGCTTTTCCACCCTCTCTTCTGCAAAATTTCCTGAAAATTGGTGGCTCTGTTTATGTTTTGTTTTTTAGTTATATACCTACTCAGTGTGTAAACACCATGTGTGGATTCCATCCTTACTCTAATCCCTGCGAATCTGTTTGTATACCACAGAAGGCAGTAGGATAAATGAATAAATAAATAAATAAATAAATAAATAAATATAATTTAAAGAAAAAGTTTTGTATGTGTCAGGTGGCAAGAGATACTAGGATGCCCATACATGATCATGTAAACAAAAAAAAAGGAGGAAGGCTGAGCCAGGGGACAGGTGGTGCACGGAATGGTCTTTTTGGAAATGGAGCGCTATCTTAGATTTCATCCCATCACTCAGAAGTTACAAGCCTACTGGAAGGGGGATGTCTGAAAAATGAATGAAGAGGACCCAGAGGGTATGTTTACCTAGGAATAGCCCAGCACAACTAAGGAGATCGTGGAGGGCTGATGGGCAAGGGCCTGGAGGAGTTAGCAGCCGGCCGTTGGAGAGCAAGACCCTGCTTCAAATACTAAGGTAGAGAGATTTAAAAATCTTCCCTGGGCTTGGAATCCAATTACTTGGACCACTGACTCACCTGTCATTGTTGTTGATGATGAGAGGGACTCCGCTTTTCTGAAGTGCGCTCGGTTGTTGGTGCAGGACCCTTGAAGGAGAGGCAGGACTCCGTGACGTGTGAGGAGCAGTGTTCTTGGACTGCCTGCTGACCCAGGCCAGTAGGAACCTGATTCCTAGGCTGAAGCCCAGTCGCATTGTCATTCTTGCTTATTTAGTTGCTTATTTTTATGACTCTTTTACCATTTTCATTTCAGAGGAACCCGTTGTAAGTGCCCACCATAAGTTGGTACCATCGTGCCCGTCTTCACCCTGGCCAGGCAATGGAGGACGCATCGCTGTGGATGGTGAGCATTCCCCATGTTGCTCTGGTTCCTAACTTTTGGCGGCAGCAGTCCACCGGTGGTGGGATTCAGTGCCTGTCCATGTTGCCCCATGCCCTCTGGTTTCTACACACTCTCTTCTGCACAATCTCCTGAACATTGGTGGCTCTGTTTGATTTTTGGTGGTGCTTGTTTGCTTTTTAGCTATAGACCCACTCAGTGAGTGTGTAAACAGCACATGTGGGTTCCATCCTTACTCTCGTCCCCACCCCTCCCCCCAAGGGACCCTGCTCCCTGGGGATGCCAGTGACATCCCCATGGGTATCACGGGTCGTGCATTTGGGGTAGCTGTCAGTGATCAGGGCGAGGCCATGTCTCTGTCCCACCTTGTGGCTCTCACAATCTTTCAGCCCACACTTGCATTAATCTCTCTGAGCCGGCCCAGTTGAGTGTCATGCCTACTTCGCTGATGAGGTCAGGGAGCCTCTGTGTCTCTGGATCTCTGTGACTCTGGACTCCGTGGGAGTCATGTGTTCTCTGTGCCTATCTCCTTCACCTTTGTGCTGGTTGGAGTCTATTCTAATATTCAGAGTTTAGCAGCCTCTAGAACTCTACTCCATCGTACATTTTGTTTTACCTCCCCATCACACCGTTGTAGGTTTCCAAAGTCTGCCCACAACCAGCCCTGTGGCTCTTCTCCTCAAGATCTCTGAGCTTTGTCTGGGGTCCTGTTTCAGCTGGCAAGCTCAACTTCTCTTTTGATAGGGGTAGAGGTATCTTTTCATGAATTTTGTTGAATTTGTCCTTGGATCTTGTTGCCTCTGTGCAAGACAAAAAAAAAAAAAAAAAAAAAAAAAAAAAATAAAAAGAAAAACGAAACATGCAGTCAGCCGCAGTCTGCATTGGTGAATTCGTTTGTATACCACAGAAGGCAGTGGGATTTTATAGGAGAGCCACTGTTGTGGTTTCTGTACCATCCGGCCCCCTTTTCTCTCACCTGGAAAGCTTCTGAAACCAACTCTGAATTTTCTTGATCATGACAAAGGCCTGCATAACAGTCTGGGTCTCTCCTGCAGAGATAGAGCTCATAGAGTTTTTCTCTAATTTTCAAAGAATATCGAGTCCTTTCCTTAGCAGGACCTAATAGACCTTGGCCAAATGTGTTTCTGAATCACTCGTTGATTCTATTGATTGATTGATTGATGATTGATTTCTGAGAGACAGAAGAAGATGGAGAGGGAGAGAGAATGGACGCGCGAGAGCCCTCAGCCAATACAAATGATCTCCAGATGCATGTGCCACCATGTGCATCTGGCTAAGGTGGGACGTGGGGAATCAAACCTGGCTCCTTTGGCTTCACAAGCAAATGCCTTAACCACTAAGCCGTCGCTTCAGCCCTTCTATATTTTATTTATTTATGTTTTGGTTTTTAGAGGTAGGGTCTCACTCTAGCTCAGGCTGACCTGGAAGTCACATTCTCTCTCTCTCTTTCTCTCTGACTCCTTCTATCTCTCCTATAAATAATAAAAATAACATGGGCTGGAGCGACGGCTTAGCAGTTAAGACGCCTGCCTCCTAAGCCTAAGAACACTGGTTCCAATCTCCAGCGGTTCCAATCTCCAGGTCCCACGTTTAGCCAGATGCAAAGTGACGCAAGGGTGCAATGCCGCACTTGCCCACAAGGGGGCGCACACATCTGGATTTCGTTCACAGCAGCTGAGAGACTGCTGGCGGGCCCATCTTTGTGTGTCTTCCTCTCCCTCTGTCTGTCTGTCTCTCTGTGTGTCTCTCTCTAAAAGTAAAAAATAAATTTTTTTTGAAAAAAATAATAAAAATAATAAAATGAAATAATAATAATAATAATATTAATAAAAGAAAATATATCTGTGGTGGTGCTCATGCCTTTCATCCTAGCAACACTAGGAGGGAGAAAGTGAGTGAGGAGGGTCCTGGCTGTGAGTTCAAGGCCACGCTGAGACGACAGAGTAAATTCCAGCTCAGCCTGGGCTAGAGCCAGTCCCTTCCTCGAAAACCAAAAAACCCCAGAAACCAAAGAAATAAATGTAACATCTATCGAAAGTACAGTGTCATGCAGCCAAAAGCAGGAGGGGGTGTTTAGAGCATGATATATATATATATATATATATATATATATATATATATATATATATATATATATGATGTATAATGTATAACATGTATTTATTTTATGTATTATATATCATTCATAATATATACACATATATAAATATATATTTAAATTTATATATAAACTTATATGTAAATATGTGAGTTCATATATGAATATACATGTCAATTTATACATATCATATATGTAAATATATCACATATATTTATATATATAATATATATATATATATTATATATTATATATATAATATTATATATAATATATTATATATTATATTATAATATAATTATATAATATAATATATATAATATATATATATATATATATATATAATTATAATATTATATAATATTATATATATTATATATATATATTATATAATATAATATGTATAATATATTATTACATGTATTATAGATGATTATATGTTATATATACTCCATAATATATACATATACACACATATATAATTATATGTAAATTTATAAATTTTTATATATGTCATGATAGGATTAGGGTTGAGGCCATATGTAAATTTATATCCATAAATACATACATATATATAATTTGGGGGGGGTGCGAGGTAGGGACTGGCTGTAGCCCGGGCTGACACAGAATTCACTGTGGCGTCTCAGGCTGGCCTTGAACTCACAGCCACGACCCTTCTAACATGTACTTATTCACAATTGGTTTCCAGGAAAAGTGAGAATAACTTCTAAGAAGTATCAATCTCAGAATTAAATCCTTCTAATGTCCTATCATACACAGTAAGTGCCAGCGAGCATTCTTTGGATCTCAGTTGAAGGGAGGCTTCTATGTTGTCGACTTTTCACGTGATGACACCAGGTGACACTGGCCTTGTGTTTGTGGAATTTTCTTTCCCAGGATATCTTCTGGAAAGTTTCTAAAACCAACTCTGAATTTTCTTTATCATGACAAAGGCCTGCATAGCCGTCTGTGTCTCTCCTGCAGAGATAGAGCGCATAGGGTTTTTCTGTAATTTTCAAAGAATATCGAGTCCTCTCCTTAGCAGGACCTAATAGACGTTTGCCAAATGTGTTTTATGTAATCACTTTGCTTACAACTATTCCCGGCATTTAGGCTATGTAAGGTCACAGCTTCAGTCTGTTTCGATTGTAATTTATTGTATTTGATTGTATATTTTGGTTTTTCTTTCTTTCTCTTTTGCTTGCTTGCGTGTTTGCTTTCTGTCTTTCTTCCTTCCTTTCTTTTCTTTCTTTCTTTCTTTCTTTCCTTTCTTTCTTTCTTTTTTCTTTTTGTTATTTTGGTTTTGCGATGTAGGGTCTCACTCGATCTGAGGCTGAACAGGAATTCACCATGGCATCTCAGGGTGGCCTTGAACTCTCTGCCATCCTCCTACCTCTGCCTGCCAACGGGTGGGATTCAAGACGTACACCACCACGCCTGGCTATATTTTGTTTTTTCACGGTAGGGTCTCACTCTAGCCCAGGCTGAACTGGAACACATGATGTTATCTCAGGCTGGCTTTGAACTCATGCCTAAGCATGTACATCTGCCTTGTCAGTGCTGGGGATCAAGGTGCATTGAACCACATCAAGCTCAAGGGATTTAGTAGACTCATGCCCCTGATGGTGGGAAATCACAGACAAAAATCTTGAGATTGCATCATGGGTCAAATTTCACACATAGTTTTTTCAATACTTGTAATTGAAGCGAGATGCCTTGGAAAGGAACGTGTGATTGTGAGAGACTTGTCCCCAACGCTAATGAGATCCTGTCCTGGCAAGTAAAGGTGTAATTCTACTGAGAAACCTTTTAAAGTGTTTCCAGATAGTGGAATCACTGTCTGAAATGAGATTTTCTGTAGAAGCGTAAAGTGTAACTATTCGCTTGCTCTTTCTCTTCAACATCTGATTTGGAGTTTTAATTCTTTTGTGCATCACGTCAGGACACCACAAATTCTCACTGTGTTAATAGGGGTCCTGGTGTTGTGTACTGACCATGCCTTCATTCCTGATTGCAAGTGTGACTGAATGAACAAATGGCATATTGGCGATTTTTGCATACCTTGCCCTTGTTGTGGTCCATCACCACACCTGCATCCACTGTGTTGTCAGGAAGGTTCTCAAGCGCCTCCTTGTGGGGACACTGTGCCTCTGGTCTGAGGTTCTCGATTCCTTCTGCCCACTCTTCAGCTCATAAGGCTTATAAGGCAAAAGGAATTTCTGGGCTGGAGAGATGGCTTAGGGGTTAAGGCGCCTGCCTCCTAAGCCTAAGAACACTGGTTCCAATCTCCAGCGATTCCAATCTCCAGGTCCCACGTTTAACCAGATGCAAAGTGATGCCAGGACACAATGCCGCACTTGACCACAAGGGGGCACACACATCTGGATTTCGTTCACAGCAGCTGAGACACTGCTGGCGTGCCAATCTCTGTCTTCCTCTCTCTCTCTCTCTCTTTCTCTCTCTCTTTCTCTCTCTCTCTCTCTCTGTTTCTCTCCAAAAAATAATAAAAAATAAAAAGTTTTAAAAAAAGGAATGTCTGTAGACGCATATGGGTTGAAGATGCCCCCATTTTTTTTCCTTTGGGGACTTAGGACACTCCACCATGTCTGCTGGGTTACCAGAAGTGTGGACACTCCACCATGTCTGCTGGGTTACCAGAAGTGTGAGCCTCAGGCAGAAAGGGTGCTCAAAACTCCTACCGAGGGCTGGAGAGGTGGCTTAGTGGTTAAGGCATCTGCCTGCTAAGTCTAAGAACGCTGGTTCCAATCTCCAGGTCCCACGTTTAGCCAGATGCAAAGTGACGCAAGGGCGCAATGCCGCACTTGCCCACAAGGGGGCGTACACATCTGGATTTCGTTCACAGCAGCTGAGAGACTGCTGGCGTGCCCATCTCTATCTGTCTCCCTCTCTGTCTGTCTGTCTCTCTCTCTGTGTCTCTCTCAAAAAAAAAAAAAAAAAAAAAAAAAAACTCCTACCGAACATCTCAAATCCTCTGTCAGTTCTGGAGGTCCCAGAGAGATGTGAGCAGATGACTCAGGTGCTTGTCGGGAGCCCCGTTTTTCTACCACAAGGAGAGTCCCTGGATCTCCTAGGCCTTCTCCTGGCCTGTCCAGCTCCAGATTCTCTAACCTCGGGTGAACGTTCACCCGAGGTTAGAGAATCTGCTTGTTCCACAAAAACGCTCAAAATGAGTGCCTGAGAATGGACTGCTGAGCCAGAGGACAGGTTGTGCGCAGAAGGGTCTTTTTGGAAATGGAGCGATATCTTAGATTTTATGCCATCACTCAAAGTTACGAGCCTACCGGAAGGGGGATGTCTGAAAAATGAACAAACAGGACACAGAGGGTGTGTTTTCCTAGGAACAGCCCAGCACAACTAAGGAGATCATGGAGGGCTGACCGGCAAGGGCCTCGAGGAGTTAGAAGCCGGCAACGTCACATGTTATCTCTCATATGTGGATCCTAGCTACAAATGTATAGACTTGTGTGTGAACTGGAACCAAAAATTGGTACCAGAAACCAGAAACCTGGTAAAAGGCTATAAGGGAGGGAGGGAACAGAAGGACTTAAGTGTATGGTATTGCACATATGTAAGTAGAAGAACAGATTATGGGGGGGGGGATGGCCTAAGTGAGGCCATGGGAAGAGAATGCAACATAGGGCTGGGAAGAAGGGATGGAGGAGTGCCCAGTACTGAAACATCTCTCACACCCTCCAAGGCTCAGGGCCCATTGTGGAAGAGGGGGCAGATAGAATGAAAGAGCCAAAGGAAGGGTACGACTCCTTACAATGCAACTGTCCAGACAGAAATTGGCCTTGATATCCATGACCTTGCAATGCCTAGCAATACCTTTGCAAGACCTTCATAATAGAATAAAAAGATGATGACATCAAACTAAAAGAGAGACTAATGGAGAGAGGGAAGAGATATGATGGATATTAGAGTTCTAAAGGGGATGGGGGCAGGGGAGGGAAATATCATGCATTTTTTGTATGTAAGTATAGAAGTTGTCAATAAAAAATTTAAAAAAAGACGGTGGGTGTTAGGAGTAGAACCAACATCTCGTGAGTGTGGGTGTTAGGAGTACGTCCAGAGACACACGAGTGTGTGTTGGGAGTATATCTAAGATCTCATGAGCGTGAGTGTTAGAAATAGATCCAGCATCTCATGTGTGTGAGTGTTAAGAGTAGGTCTGGGGTCTCATTATTGTGATTGTTAGGAGTAGATCCAGGGGCTCATGAGTGTGGGTGTTAGGAGTAGGTCCATGGTCTCATGAGTGTGAGTGTTAGGAGTAGATTCAGGGTCTCATGAGTGTGGTGGTTAGGAGTAGGTCCCAGGACTCATGATTGTGGGTGTTAGGAGTAGATATGGGGTCTCATGTGTGTGGGTATTAGGAGTAGATCAAGGGTCTCATGAGTGTGGGTGTTAGAAGTAGGTCCGAGGATTTTTGAGTGTGGGTGTTAGGCATACACCCAGGGTCTCATGAGTGTGGGTATTAGGAGTAGATCCAGGGTCTCATGAGTGTGGACATTAGGAGTATAACCAGGGTCTAATGAGTGTGATTGTTTAGAGTAGATGCAGTTTCTCATGAGTGTTGCTGATAGGAGTAGGTTTAGCATCTCATGAGTGTGGGTGTTAGTAGTAGATCCAGGGTCTCATGAGTGTGGATGTTAGGAGTAGATCCAGGGTCTCATGAGTGTGAGTATTAAGAGTAGATGCAGTGTCTCATGAGTGTTGGTGATAGGAGTAGATCCAGGGTCTCATGGGTGTGGGTGTTAGGGGTAGATCCAGAGTCTCATGAGTGTGGGTGTTAGGAGTAAATCCAGAATCTTATCAGTGTTTGTGTTAGGAGTAGATCCAGCATCTCATGACTGTGGATGTTAGGACTAGGTCCAGTGTCTGATGAGTTTTAGTGTTTGTAGTATATCTAGGGTCTCATGAGTGTGAGTGTTATTTACAGATCCAGCATCTTATGAGTTTGAGTGTTAGGAGTAGGTCCAGGGTTTCATGAGTGTGAGTGCATGGAGTAGATCCAGGGTCTCAGGAGTGTGGGTGTTAGTAGACCCAGGATCTCATGAGTATGGATGTTAGGAGTAAATCCAAGGTCTCATAAGTGTGATTGTTAAGAGTAGAGGCAGGGTCCTTGACTGTTGGTGATAGTATTACATCCAGGGTCTCATGAGTGTGGGTGTTAGGAATTGAACCAGGGTCTCATGAGTGTGAGTTTTAGGACTAGATCCACTGTCTCATGAGTGTGAGTGTTAGGAGCACATGCAGGATCTCATGAGTGTGGGTGTTAGGAGTAGGTCCAGGGTCTCATGAGTGTGATTTTTAGGAGTAGATCCAGTGTCTCATGAGAATGAGTGTTACCAGTGTATCATGAGTGTGGGTGTTAGGAGTAGGTCCAGGGTCTCAAGAGTGTGGTTTTTAGGAGTAGATCCAGCATCGCATGAGTGTGTGTGTTAGGAGTAGGTGCAGGTTCTCATGAGGGTGAGTGTTAGGGATAGATCCAGTGTCTCATGTGTTTGAGTGTTTGAAGTAGGTCCAGAGTCCTATTAGTGTGAGTGTTAGGAGTAGATCCAGCATATCCTTAGAGTGGGTGTTAGTAGTTGGTCCACCATCCCATGAATATGAGTGATCAGAATAGATCTAGGGTCTCATGAGTGTTAGTTATAGGAGTATATCTACCATCTCATTAGTGTGTCAGCAGTAGATCCAGGGTCTCAAGAGTGCGTGTGTAAGGAGGACATCCAGGGACTCAGGAGTGTGAGTGTTGGGAGTACATCCAGGGTCTCATGAGTGTGGCTGTTAGGATTAGATCCAAGGAGCCATGATTGTGGTTGTTAGGAGTAGATGCACGGTCTCATGAGTGTGGGTGTTAGGAGTAGATCCAGGTTCTCATGACTGTGTGTGTTAGAGTAGATCTAGGGTATCATTAGTGTGTGTGTTAGGAGTAGATCCAGGGTCTCATTAGTGTGGGTGTTAGTAGGAGGTCCAAGGTCTCATGAGTGGGAGTGGGAGGAGGTGATCCAGCATCTCATGAATGTGTGTGTTAGCAGTAGATCCAGGGTCTCATGTGTGTGGGTGTTAGGAGTAGGTTCAGTGTCTCATGGGTATGGGGGTTAGGAGTCAATTCAGGATATCATGACTGTGGATGTTAGGAGTATATCCAGGATATCATGAGTGTAGATGTTACGAGTAGATCTAGGGTCTCATGAGTGAGTATTAGGGGTAGATGCAGGGTCTCATGGGTGTGGGTAATAGGAGTAGGTCCAGGGTCTCATGAGTGTGTGTGTTAGGAATAGATCCAGGGTAGCATGAGTGTGTGTGTTTTAGTAGATCCAGCATCTCATGAGTGTGGGTGTTAGGAGTAGGTCCAGGGTCACATGAGTGTGAGTTTTAGGAGAAGATGCATGATCCCATGGTTGTGGGTGATAGGAGTAGGTCCAGGGTCTCATGAGTGTGGGTATTAGGAGAAGATCCATTGTCTCATGAGTGGTGAGTGTTAGGAATAGGTCCTGGGTGTCATGAGTTTGGGTGTTAGGAATAGATCAGTGTCTTATGAGTGTGGGTGTTTTATGAGTGTTAGTGTTAGGAGTAGATCCACTGTCTCATGAGTGTGATTGATAGGAGGAGATGCAGGGACGCATGACTGTGGGTGTTAGGAGTAGATCCAACATCTTATGACTGTGTTGTTAGGAGTAGGTGTAGGTTCTCATGATTGTGAGTGTTGGCAGTAGTCCAGGGTCTCATGAGTGCAGGTCTAAGGAATAGATCCATGGTCTCAGGAATGTGAGTGTTGGGAGTAATTCCAGGGTCTCATGAGTGTGGGTGTTAGGAGTAGATCAGGATCTAATGAGTGTGGGTGTTAGGAGTATATCCAGGGTCTCATGAGTGTCAGTGTTAGGAGTAGATCCAGGATTTCATGAATGTGAGTGTTAGGGGTAGATGCAGTGTCTCATGGGTGTGGGTGTTAGGAGTATATCCAGGGTCTCATGAGTGTCAGTGTTAGGAGTAGATCCAGGATTTCATGAATGTGAGTGTTAGGGGTAGATGCAGTGTCTCATGGGTGTGGGTGATAGGAATAGGTCCAGGGGCTCATGAATGTTGGTGTTAGGAGTAGATCCATGGTGTCATGAGTGTGAGTGTTTGTTGTAGATCCAGGGTCTCATGAGTGTGAGTGTTAGGAGTATATGCATGGTCTCATGGGTGTGTGTGATAGAAGTAGGTCCAGGGTCTCATGAGTGTGGGTATTAGTAATAGATTCAGGGGCTCATGAGGGTGAATGTTAAGATTAGACCCAGTCTGTCACAAGTGAGTGTTAGGAGTAGATGCATGGTCTCATGAGTGTCAGTGTTAGGAGCCGATCCAGGGTCACATGATTGTTAGTGTTAGGAGTAGATCCAGGGTCTCATGAGTATGAGTGTTATGAGTAGATCCAGGGTCTCATGAGTGTGAGGGTTAGGTGTAGTTCCAGGGTCTCATGAGTGTGTTAGGACCTCATCCAGCATCTCATGAATGTGGGTCTTAGGAATAGGTCCAGGGTCTCATGAGTGTGAGGGTTGAGAGTAGATCCAGGATCTCATGAGGTAGGATGTTAGGAGTAAATTCAGGGTCTCATGAGTGTGAGTGATAGGGGTAGCTGCAGTGTCTCATGGGTGTGGGTGATAGGAGTAGGTCCAGGGTCTCATGAGTGTGGGTGTTAGGAGTAGATCCAGGGTCTCATGAGTGTGAGTGTTAGGAGTATATCCAGCATCTCATGAGAGTGAATGTTAGGAGTAGATCCAGGGTGTCATGAGTGTGTGTGTTAGGAGTAGGTCCAGGGTCTCAATAGTGTGGGTGTTAGGAGTAGATGCATCATCTCATGAGTGTGTGTGTTAGGAGTAGGTCTAGGTTCTCATAAGTGTGACTATTACAGATAGATCCACTGTCTAATGATTGTGAGTGTTTGGAGTAGGTCCAGAGTCTCATGAGTATGATTGTTAGGAGTAGATCCACCATCTCATGAGTATGAGTGTTAGGAGTAGTTCCAGGGTATCATGAGTGTGGGTGTTAGGAATATATCCAGGGTCCCAAGATTGTGTGTGTTAGGAGTAGATTCAGGGTCTCATGAGTGTGAATGTTTGGAGTAGATCCAGGGTCTCTTGAGTGTGAGTGTTTTAAGTAGATCCAGGACCTGCTGCATATGGGTGTTAGAAGTAGATCCAGGGTCTCATGAGTGTGAGTGTTAGGAATAGATCCACTGTCTCATGAGTGTGAGTGTTAGGAGTAGATGCAGTGTCTCATGAGTGTAGGTGTTAGGAGTAGGTCCAGGATCTCAAGAGTGTGATTATTAGGAGTATATCCAGCATCTCATGAGAATGAGTGTTTGGAGTAGATCAAGGGTAACATGAGTGTGAGTGTTAGAAGTAGGTCCTGGGTATCAAGAATGTGGGTGTTAGGAGTAGATTCAGCATTTCATGAATGTGCATGTTAGGAGTATGTCCAGGTTCTCATGAGTGTGAGTGTTAGGGATAGATCCAGTGTCTCATGAGTGTGAGTGTTAGGAATAGATACAGCATCTCATGAGTGTGAGTGTTTGGAGTAGATATAGCATCTCATGAGTATGGATATTAGGAGTAGGTCCAGGGTCACATGAGTTTGCAAGTTTGGAGTAGATCAAGAGTCTCATGAGTGTGGTGGTTTGGGGTAGATACAGCATCTCATGAGTGTGATTGTTAGGAGTAGATCGAGCATCTCATGAGTGTGAGGATTAGGAGCACATGCAGGGTCTCATGAGTGTGGGTATTAGGAGTAGGTGCAGGGTCTCATGAATGTGATTGTTAGGAGTAGATCCAGCATCTCTTGAATGGGAGTGTTAGCATTACATCCAGAGGTTCATGAGTATGGGTGTTAGGAATAGGATGAGGGTCTCATGAGTGTGGGGGTTAGGGTAGATCCAGGATCTCATGAGTGTGCATGTTAGGAGTAGATCCAGGATCACATGAGTGTGAGTGTAATTAGAAGATGCATGGTCTCATGGGTGTGTGGGATAGGGGTAGGTCCAGAGTCTCATGCTCGTGGGTATTAGGAGTAGATCGAGGGACTCATTAGTGTGAGTATTACGATTGGATCCAGACACTCATTAGTGTGGGTGTTAGGCATAGATCCAGGACCTCATGAGTGAGTGTGGGTGTTAGGAGTAGATCCAGCGTTTCAAGAATGGGAGTGTTAGGAATAGATCCAGGTTCTCATGAGTGTGGGCATTAGGAGTAAATCCAGGGTCTCATGAGTGCGAAATTAAGGAGTAGATCCAGCATCCAGTGAACAATGTACTGTGTGAAATAAGTTTGTACAGCTCTTGGAATGAGTTGCTTTCATATGAAGATGGTAGATCACAGCAATTTTGAACTTTCCTCATTTGTTTAATCTAACAAAATGTACAACATGGTAACTTCATTTCATTTCTAATGTAGTTTCCTTAGAAAAGAAACATCTTCATCCCCGAACACTGTACTGTGTGAAATAAGCTGGTTCAGATCTTGGAATGAGTTGCTATCATAAGAAGATGGTAGATCACAGCAAGATCAAACGTTCCTCATTTGTACAATCTCACAAGAGGTACAACACAACAACTTCGTTTTATTTCTAATGTAGTTCTGTAGTAAAAGAAACATCTTCATTCCTGAACACTATACTGTGTGAAATAAGCTGGTTTAGATCTTGGAATGAATTGCTTTCATACAGAGATGGTAGATCACAGCAAGTTCAAACTTTCCTCGTTCGTACCATCTCACAATAGGTACAAATTATCAACTTCGTTTCATTTCTAATGCAGTTTTGTAGGATAAGAAACATCTTCATTCCCGAACACTGTACTGTGTGAAATAAGCTTGTTCAGCTCTTGGAATGAGTTGTTTTCATATGAAGATGGTATATCACAGCAAGTTCAAACATTTCTTGTTTGTTCAATCAAAGAAGATGTACAACTTACTAACTTCGTTTCATTTCTAGTGTAGTTTCCTTTGAAAAGAAACATCTTCATTGCCGAACACTGTACTGTATGAAATAAGCTTTTTCAGCTCTTGGAATGAGTTGCTCTCCTATGAAGACAGTAGATCACATCAAGTTCAACTGTTCCTCATCTGTACAATCTAACAAGATGCACAATTAGTGCCTTTTTTCATTTCTAATGTAGTTTCATAAGAAAACAACGACCTTCATTCCCGAACACTGTACTGTGTGAAATAAGCTTGTTCCACTCTTGGAACGAGTTGCTTTCGTACAAAGAGGGATGATCACAGCCAGTTCAAAGTTTCCAGGTTTGTACAATCTAACAGGATGTACAACCTGATAAATTCATTTCATTTCTAATGTAGTTTCATTAGAAAAGAAAGACCTTCATAGCCGAACACTGTAGTGTGTGAAGTAAGCTTGTTCAGCTCTTTGAATGAGTTCCTTTCGTACGAAGATGGTAGATCACAGCAAGTTCAAACATTCCACATTTGTTCAATTGTGCAAGACGTACAAGGTAGTAACTTTGTTTCATTTCTAATGCAGTTTTGTAAGGAAAGAAACATCTTCATTGCCGAACACGGTACTGTGTGTAATAAGACTGTTAAGCTCTTTGAATGAGTTGCTTTCGTACGAAGAGGGTTGATAACAGCAAGTTCAAACTTTCTTCGTTGTACAATCTCAGGAGGAGGTACAACTTAGCAACTTTGTTTCATTTCTAATGCAGTTTCATAGGAAAAGAAATGTCTTCATTCCCAAACACTGTACTGTGTGAAATAGGCTTGTTCAGCTCTTGGAATGAGTTATTTTCATGTGAAGATGGTTGATCACAGCAAGTTCAAACTTTCCGAGTTTGTACAATCTCACAATATGTACAACTTACTGACTTCATTTCATTTCTAATGTAGTTTCGCTACAAACGAAACATCATCATTGCCGAACACTGTACTGTGTGAAATAAGCTGGTTCAGCTCTTGGGAATGAGTTGCTTTCTTACGAAAATGGTAGATCACAGAAAGTTCAAACTTTCCTCGTTTGTTTAATCTAACAAGATGTACAACTTAGTCCCTTTGTTTCATTTCTAATGTGGTTTTGTTAGAAAAGAAACATATTCATTGCCTAACACTGTACTGTATGAAATAAGCTTGTTCAGCTTTTGGAATGAGTTGCTTTCATACGAAGATGGTAGATCACAACAAGTTTAAACTTTCCTCATTTGTTTAATCTAAGAAGATGTACAACTTAGTAACTTCGTTTCATTTCTAATGTAGTTTTGTAAGAAAAGAAATATATTCATTGCCAAACCCTGTACTGTCTGAAATAAGCTTGTTCAGTTCTTGGAATGAGTTGCTTTTGTTCCAAGAGGGTTGATCACAGCAAGTTCAAATATTCCTTGTTAGTAAAATCTCACAAGAGGTACAAAGTTGCAACTTCGTTTCATTTCTAATATAGTTTTGTAGGAAAAGAAACATCTTCATTCCCGAACACTGTACTGTCTGAAATAAGCTGGTTCAGATCTTGGTATGAGTTGCTTTCAAACGAAAATGTTAGATCACAGCAAGTTCAAACTTTCCTCGTTTGTACAATCTCACAAGAGGTACAACTTACCAACTTCATTTCATTTCTAATGTAGTTTCTTAGGAAAAGAAACATCTTCATTCCAGAACACGGTACTGTGTGAAAGATGGTGGTTCAGATCTTGGAATGAGTTGCTTTCACATGAAGATGGCAGGCCAGAGCAAGTTCAATCTTTCCTCGTTTGTTTGATCTAAGGGGATGTACAACTTCGTAACTTCATTTCATTTCTAATGTAGTTTCGTAGGAAAAGAAACATCTTCATTGCTGAACACTGTACTGTATGAAATAAGACTGTTAAGCTCTTTAAATGAGTAGCTTTCATACGAAAAGGGTTTGTCTCAGCCAGTTCAAACTTTCCTCATTTGTACAATCTAACAAGATGTACAACTTACTGACTTCGTTTCATTTCTAATGTAGTTTTGCTAATAAAGAAACATCTTCATTGCCGAACACTGTACTGTATGCAATTAGCTTGTTCAGCTCTTGGAATGAGTTGCTCTGATACAAAAGCGGTAGATCACAGCAAGTTCAAACTTTCTTTGTTTGTACAATGTAAAAAGATGTATAACTTAGTGACTGCATTTCATTTATAATTTAGTTTCTTAAAAAAACAACAACCTTCATTGCTGAACACTGTACTGTGTGAAATAAGCTTGTTCAGCTCTTGGAATGAGTTGCTTTCATATGAAGAGGGTTAATCACAGCAAGTTCAAACTTTCTTCATCGTACAATCTCTAAAGTGGTACAACTTAGCAGCTTCATTTCATTTCTAATGTAGTTTCTTATGAAAAGAAACATCTTCATTGCTGAACAGTGTACTGTGTGAAGTAATCTTGTTTAGCTCTTGGAATGAGTTGCTCTCATACAAAGATGATAGATCACAGCAAGTTCAAACTTTCCTCGTTTGTACATTCTATCAAGATGTACTACTTAGTGATTTCGTTTCATTTCTAATGCAGTTTCATAAAAAAAGAACGACCTTCATTTCCAATCTCTATACTGTATGAAATAATCTTGTTCAGCCCTTGGAATGAGTTAGTTTCATACAAAGATGGTAGAGCACAGCAAGTTTTAACTTTCCCCATTTGTTTAAACTAACAAGATATACAACTTAGTAACTTCCTTTCATTTCTAATGTAGTTTCCTTAGAAAACAAACATCTTCATTGCCGAATACTGTACTGTGTGAAATAAGCTTGTTCTGCTCTTGGAATGAGATGCTTGAGTATCAAAAGGGTTGATCACAGTGAATTCAAACTTTCCTCATTTGTACGATCTAACAAGGTGTTCAACCTGGTAAATTCGTTTCATTTCTAATGTAGTTTCATAAGAAAATAAAGACCTTCATTGCCAAACACTGTACTGTTTGAAGTAAGCTTGTTCAGCTCTTTGAATGAGTTCCTTTCATAAGAAGACGGTAGATCACAGCAAGTTCACACTTTCCTCATTTGTTCAATTTAACAAGATGTACAATGTAGTAACTTCGTTTCATTTGTAATGTAGTTTCCTTAGAAAAGAAACATCTTCATTTCCAATCATAGTACTGTGTGAAATAAGCTTGTTCAGCTCTTGGAATGAGTTGCTCTCGGACAAAGACGGTAGATCACAACAAGTTCATACTTTCTTCCTTTGCACAATCACACAAGATGTACAACTTAGTGACTTCATTTCTTTTCTAATATAGTTTCACCAGAAAACAATGACCTTCATTCCCGAACACTGTACTAAGTGAAATAAGCTTGTTTGGCTCTTGGAATGAGTAGCTTTCATATGAAGAGGGTTGATCACAGAAAGTTCAAACTTTCCTAGTTTGTACAATCTAACAAGATGTACAACATGGTATATGCATTTCATTTCCAGTGTAGTTTCATTAAAAAAGAAAGACCTTCATTGCCGAACACTGTACTGTGTGAAGTAAACTTGTTCACCTCCTTGAATGAGTTGCTTTCATATGAAGACGGTAGATCACAACAAATTCAAATGTTAATCATTTGTTCAATTTAACATGATATACAACTTAGTAACTTCATTTCATTTCTAATGTAGTTTTGTAAGGAAAGAAACATCTTTATTTCCTAACATGGTACTGTGTGAAATAAGACTGTTAAGCTCTTTGAATGAGTTGCTTTCATTCGAAGAGGGATGATCTCAGCCAGTTCAAACTTTCCTCGTTTGTACAATCTAACAATATGTACAACTTACTGACTTTGTTTCATTTCTAATGTAGTTTCGCTAGTAAAGAAACATCTTCATTGCCAAACACTGTACCCTGTGAAATAAGCTGGTTCAGCTCTTGGAATGAGTTGCTTTTGTACGAAGACGGTAGATCACAGCAAGTTCAAACTTTCCTCATTTATTTATTCTAACATGATATATAACTTAGTACCTTCTTTTCATTTATAATGTAGCTTGGTAAGAAAAGAAACATATTCATTGCCGAACACTGTACTGTGTGAAATAAGCTTGTTGAGCTCTTGGAATGAGTTGCTCTCATATGAAGACGATAGATCAAAGCAAGTTCAATCTTTCTTCATTTGTACAATGTAACAAGATGCACCATTTAGTGACTTTGTTTTATTTCTAATGTAGTTTCATAAGAAAACAATGACTTTCATTTCCAAACATTGTACTGTGTGAAATAACCTTGTTCAGCTCTTGGAATGAGTTGCTCTCATACGAGGACGCTAGATCACAGCAAGTTCAAACTTTCTTCATTTGTACAATGTAACAAGATGTACAACTGAGTGACTTTGTTTCATTACTAATGTAGTTTCATAAGAAAACAAGGACCTTCATTGCCGAACACTGTAATGTGTGAAATAATCTTGCCCAGCTCTTGGAATGAGTTGCTCTTGTACGAAGACGGTAGATCACAGTAAGTTCAAACTTTTCTCATTTGTTCAATTTAACAAGATGTACGACTTAGTATCTTTTTTTCATTTGTTGATTTGTTTTGTAGAGAAAGAAACATCTTTATTGCCAAACACGGTACTGTGTGAAATAAGAGTGTTAAGCCCTTGAATGAGTTGATTTCGTATGAACAGGGTTGATCTCTGTCAGTTCAAACTTTTCTCGTTTGTACAATATAACAAGATGTACAAGTTACTGACTTCATTTCATTTCTAATGTAGTTTCACTAGAAAAGAAGCATCTTCATTTCCGAACACTGTACTGTGTGAAATAAGCTGGTTCAGCTCTTGGAATGTGTTGTTTTTGTACAAATATGGTAGATCACAGCAAGTTCAAACTTTCTTCGTTTGTAAAATCTAACAAGATGTACAAATTAGTAACTAAGTTTCATTTCTAAAGTAGTTTTGTAAGAAAAGAATGACCTTCATTACCAAACACTGTACTGTGTTAAATAAGCTTGTTCAGCTCTTGGAATGAGTTGTTTTCGTACCAAGAGAGTTGATCACAGCAATTTCAAAGTTTCCTTTTTGTACAATCTGACAAGAGGTGCAACTTAGCAACTTTGTTTCATTTATAATGTAATTTCATAGGAAAAGAAACATCTTCATTCCCAAACACTGTACTGTGTGAAATTAGCTGGTTCATATCTTGGAATGAGTTGCTTTCATACGAAGATGGTAGATCACAGAAAGTTCAAACTTTCCTCATTTGTAAAATCTCACAAGGGGTACAACTTAGCAACTTTGTTTCTTTTCTAATGTAGTTTCGTAGGAAAATAAATATCTTTATTCCCAAACACTGTACTGTGTGAAATAAGCTGGTTCAGATCTTGGAATGAGTTGCTTTCATACGAATATGGTAGATCACAGAAAGTTCAAACTTAACTCATTCAATTGATCTAAGAAGATATATATTAACTTCATTTCATTTCTAATGTAGTTTTGTAAGAAAAGAAACATTTATTGCTGAACACTGTACTGTGTGAAATAAACTTGTTCAGCTCTTGGAATGAGTTGCTCTCTTATGAAAATGGTAGATCACAGCAGGTTCAAACTTTCCTCGTTTGTACAATCTAACAAGGTGTATAATTTGTGACTTTGTTTCATTTCTAATGTAGTTTTGTAAGAAAACAACCACCTTCATTCCTGAACACCGTACTGTGTGAAATAAGCTTGTTTGGCTGTTGGAATGAGTTGCATTCATACAAAGCGGTAGATCACAGCAAGTTTAAACTTTCCTCGATTTTTTAATCTAACAAGATGAACAACTTAGTAACTTCATTTCATTTCTAGTGTAGTTTCCTAAGAAAAGAACTATCTTCATTGCGGAACACTGTACTATGTGAAATAAGTTTGCTCAGCTCTTGGAATGAGTTGCTTTCATACAAAGACGGTAGATCACAGCAAGTTTTAACTTTCCTCATTTGTTTAATCTAACAAGATGTACAACTTAGTAATTTCATTTTATTTCTACTGTAGTTTCCTTAGAAAAGAAACATCTTCATTGCTGTACACTGTACTGTGTGAAATAAGCTTGTTCATGTCTTGGAATGAGTTGCTTTCATATGAACAGGGTTGATCACAGCAAGTTCAAACATTCCTCTTTTGTACAAACTAACAAGATGTACAACTTAGTGACTTCATTTCATTATTAATGTAGTTTTGTCAGAAAAAAATGATCTTCATTCCCAAACACTGTACTGTGTGAAGTAAGCTTGTTCAGCTCCTTAAATGAGTTGCTTTCATATGAAAACGGTAAATCACAGCAACTTCAAACGTTCCTCGCTTGTACAATCTTACAAGTTGTACAACTTAGTGACTTTGTTTCATTTCTAATGTAGTTTCATAAGGAAAAAAATTGCCTTCATTCTCGAACACTGTACTGAGTGAAATAAGCTTGTTTGGGTCTTGGAATGAGTTGCTTTTGTACTAAGAGGGTTGATCACAGCCAGTTCAAACTTTCCTCATTTGTAAAATCTAACACAAAGTACAACTTGGTATATTCATTTCATTTCTAATGTAGTTTCTTTAGAAAAGAAATACTTTTATTTCCTAACACTGTACTGTGTGAAATAAGCCTGTTCAGCTCTTGGAATGTGTTACTCTCGTACAAAGAGTACAAGTTTTGTAAGGAAAGAAACATCTTCATTGCCGATCATGGTACTGTGTGAAATAAGACAGTTTAGCTCTTTGAATGAGTCGCTTCCATACTAAGAGGGATGATCTCAGCCAGTCCAAATTTTCCTCGTTTGTAAAAATCTAACAAGATGTACAACTTACTGACTTCGTTTCCTTTCTAATATAGTTTCACTATAAAAGAAACATCTTCATTGCAGAACACTGTACTGTGTGAAATAAGCTGGTTCACTTCTTGGAATGGGTTGCTTTCGTATGAAGAGGGTTGATCAGAGCAAGTTCAAACTTTCCTCGTTTGTACAATCTCACAAGATGTACAACTTAGTAACTTCATTTCATTTCTAATTTAGTTTCATAAGAAAACAACAACCTTCATTCCCGAAAACTGTGCTGTGTGAAATAAGCTTGTTCAGCTCTTGGAATGAGTTGCTTTCATTCAAAGATGGTAGATCACAGCAAGTTCAATCTTTCCTCATTTGTTTAATCTAACAAGATATACAACTTAGTAATTTCATTTCATTTCTAATGTAGTTTCCTTAGAAAAGACACAATTTCATTGCTGAACACTGTACTGTCTGAAATAAGCTTGTTCAGCTCTTGGAATGAGTTGCTTTAATACAAAGAGGGTTGATCACAGCAAGTTCAACCTTTCCTCGTTTGTACAATCTCACAGTGGTACAACTTAGCAACTTCATTTCATTTCTAATTTCGTAGGAAAAGAAACATCTTCATTTCTGAACACTATACTGTGTGACATAAGCTTGTTCAGCTCTTGGAATGACTTGCTCTCGTACGAAGACAGTAGATCACAGCAAGTTCAATCTTTCCTCGTTTTTACAATCTAACAAGATGTACAACTTAGTTATTTCATTTCATTTCTAATGTAGTTTCATAAGAAAACAACGACCTTCATTCCCAAACACTGTACTGTGTGAAATAAGCATGTTGGGCTCTTGGAATGAGTTGCTTTCATAGGAAAAGGGTTGATCGTAGCCAGTTCAAACTTTCATTGTTTGTAAAATCTAACAAGGTATACAACGTTGTATATTCTCTTCATTTCAAATGTAGTTTCATTAGAAAAGAAATACCTTAATTGCTGAACACTGTGTTGTGTGAAATAAGCTTGTTCAGTTCTTGGCATGTGTTACTCTCGTATGAAGACAGTAAATCACAGCAAGTTCAAACTTTCGTCATTTGTACAATGCAATAAGATGTACAACTTAGTGACTTCATTTCATTTCTAATGTAGTTTCCTAAGAAAACAACAACCTTCATTGACGAACACTGTACTGTGTGAAATAAGCTTGTTCAGCTCTTGGAATGGGTTGCTTTCGTATGAAGAGGGTTGATCACAGCCAGTTTAAACTTTCCTCGTTTATACAATCTAACAAGATGTACAACCTGGTAAATTTGCTTCATTTCTAATGTAGTTTCATAAGAAAAGTAAGGCCTTCATTGCCAAACATGGTACTGTGTGAAGTAAGCTTTTTCAGCTCTTTGAATGAGTTGCTTTTGTACAAAGACAGTAGATCACAGAAAGTTCAAACTTTCCTCGTTTGTTCAATTAAACAAGATGTACAACTTGGTACCTTCATTTCATTTCGATTGTAGTTTTGTAAGGAAAGAAACATCTTCATTTCCGATCATGGTACTGTGTGAAATAAGACTGTTAAGCTCTTTGAATGAGTTGCTTTCGTATGAAGAGGGATGATATCAGCAAGTTCAAAGTCTCGGTGTTTGTACAATCTAACAAGATGTACAACCTACTGACCTCATTTCATTTCTAATGTACTTTCACTAGAAAAGAAACATCTTCATTGCTGAACACTGTATTGTGTGAAATAAGCAGGTTCAGCTCTTGGAATGAGTTGTGTTCGTACAAAGACGGTAGATCACAGCAAGTTCAAACTTTCCTCGTTTGTACAATCTAACAAGATGTACAACTTAGTAACTTCGTTTCATTTCTAATGTAGTTTCGTAAGAAAAGAATGACCTTCATTGCCGTACACTGTACTATGTGAAATAAGCTTGTTCAGCTCTTGGAATGAGCTGCTTTCATACGAATACGGTAGATCACAGCAAGTTTAAACTTTCCTCATTTGTTTAATCTAACCAGATGTACATCTTAGTAATTTCATTTCATTTCTAGTATAGTTTCTTTAGAAAAGAAACATCTTCATTTCTGTACACTGTACTGTCTGAAATAAGGTTTTTCAGCTCTTGGAATGAGTTGCTTTCGTACCAAGAGGGTTTATCACAGCAAGTTCAAACTTACCTCGTTTGTACAATCACACAAGAGATACAACTTATCAACTTAGTTCCGTTTCCAATGTAGTTTTGCAAGAAAAGAAACATCTCCATTTCTGAACACTGTACTGTGTGACATATGCTAGTTCAGATCTTGGAATGAGTTGCTTTCATACGAAGATGGTAGATCATAGCAAGTTCAAACGTTCCTCATTTGTACAACCTCACAAGAGGTACAACTTAACAACTTTGTTTCATTTCTATTGTAGTTTCATAGGAAAAGAAACATGTTCATTCCCGAACACTATACTGGGTGAAATAAGCTGGTTCAGATCTTGGAATGATTTGCTTTCATACAAAGATGGTAGATCATAGCAAGTTCAAACTTTCCTTGTTTGTTCAATTTAACAAGATGTTCAACTTAGTAACTTCATTTAATTTCTAGTGTAGTTTTGTAAGGAAAGAAACATCTTCATTTCCAAACACAGTACTTTGTGAAATAATACTGTTAAGCTCTTTCAATGAGTTGCTCTCGAATGATGTGGGTTGATCTCAGCCACTTCAAACATTCCTCATTTGTACAATGCAATAAGATGTAAAACTTACTTTGTTTCATTTCTAATATAATTTTCTAGAATAGAAACATCTTCATTGTCGAACATTGTACTGTGTGAAATAAGGTGGTTCAGATCTTGGAATGAGTTGCTTTCGTATGCATACGGTACATCACAGCAAGTTCAAACTTTCCTTGTTTGTTTAATCTAACAAGATGTACAACTTAGTAGCTTCATTTCACTTCTAATGTAGTTGTTTTTGAAAGAAACATATTCATTTCATAACACTGTACTGTGTGAAATAAGCTCTTTCTGCTCTTGGAATGAGTTGCTTTCATACGAAGATGGTACATCACAGCAAGTTCAAACTTTCCTCGTTTGTTTAATCTTCCAAAATGTACAACTTAGTACCTTCATTTCATTTCTAATGCAGTTTTGTTAGAATAGAAACATATTCATTGCTGAACACTCTTGTGTGTGAAATAAGCTTGTTCAACTTTTGGAATGAGTTGCTCTCGTACGAAGACGGTAGATCACAGCAAGTTCAACCTTTCTTGGTTTGTACAATCTATCAACATGTACAAATTAGTGACTTCGTTTCATTTCTAATATAGTTTCAAAAAAAAAAACAACCTTCATTGCCAATCACTGTACTGTGAGAAATCAGCTTGTTCAGCTTTAGAATGAACTGCTTTAGTATGAAAAGGTTTGATCACAGCCAGTTCAAACGTTCCTATTTTGTTCAATCTAACAAGATGTACAACCTGGTAAATTCATTTAATTTCTAATGTAGTTTCATAAGAAAAGAAAGACCTTCATTGCCGAACACTGTACTGTGTGAAGTAAACTTGTTCAGCTTTGGAATGAACTGCTTTTGTATGAAGAGGTTTGATCACAGCCAGTTCAAACGTTCCTATTTTGTACAATCTAACAATATGTACAACCTGGTAAATTTGTTTCATTTCTAATGTAGTTTCATACGAAAAGAAAGACCTTCATTGCCAAACAATTTAACAAGATGTACAACTTAGTAACATCGTTTCATTCCTAATGTAGTTTTGTAAGGAAAGAAACATCTTCATTGCCTAACACTGTACTTTGTGAAATAAGCTTGCTCATATCTTGCAATGAGTTGTGTTTGTACGAGGATGGTAGATCACAGCAAATTCAAACTTTCCTCATTTGTTCAATCTAAAAAACTTAGCAACTTCTTTTCATTTCTCATGTAGTTTTGTAAGAAAAGAATGGCCTTCATTACCAAACACTGTACTGTGTGAAATAAGCTTGTTCAGCTCTTGGAATGAGTTGCTTTCATACTAAGATGGTAGATCAGAGCAAGTTCAAACATTCCTCATTTGTTCAATCTAAGAAGATGTACAACTTAGTAGCTTCATTTCATTGCTAATGTAGTTTCATAAGAAAAGAACGACCTTCATTCCCAAACACTGTACTGTGTGAAATAAGCTTGTTCAGCTCTTGGAATGAGTTGCTTTTGTACGAAGAGGGTTGATCATAGCCAGTTAAAATTTTCCAAGTTTGTACAATCTCACAAGTTGTACAACATGGTAAATGCATTTCATTTCTATTTTAGTTTCATTAGAAAATAAAGACCTTCATTGCCAAACACTGTACTGTGTGAAGTAAGATTGTTCAGCTCTTTGAATGTGTTGCTTTCGTATGAAGACGGTAGATCACAGCAAGTTCAAACTTTCCTCTTTTTTTTTCAATTTAACAAGATGTACAACTTAGTAACATCGTTTCATTCCTAATGTAGTTTTGTAAGGAAAGAAACATCTTCATTGCCTAACACTGTACTTTGTGAAATAAGCTTGCTCATATCTTGCAATGAGTTGTGTTTGTACAAGGATGGTAGATCACAACAAATTCAAACTTTCCTCGTTTGTTCAATCTAAGAAACTTAGCAACTTCTTTTCATTTATCATGTAGTTTTGTAAGAAAAGAATGGCCTTCATTACCAAACACTGTACTGTGTGAAATAAGCTTGTTCAGCTCTTGGAATGAGTTGATTTCATACTAAGATGGTAGATCAGAGCAAGTTCAAACTTTCCTCATTTGTTCAATCTAAGAAGATGTACAATTTAGTAGCTTCATTTCATTGCTAATGTAGTTTCATAAGAAAAGAACGACCTTCATTCCCAAACACTGTACTGTGTGAAATAAGCTTGTTCAGCACTTGGAATGAGTTGCTTTTGTACGAAGAGGGTTGATCATAGCCAGTTAAAATTTTCCAAGTTTGTACAATATCACAAGTTGTACAACATGGTAAATGCATTTCATTTCTATTTTAGTTTCATTAGAAAATAAAGACCTTCATTGCCAAACACTGTACTGTGTGAAGTTAGCTAGTTCAGCTCTTTGAATGAGTTGCTTTCGCACGAAGACGGTAGATCACAGCAAGTTCAAACTTTCCTTCATTGTTCAATTTAAGAAGATGTACAACTTAGTGTCTTCATTTCATTTCTAGTGTAGTTTTGTACGAAAAGAAACATTCATTGCCAAACACTGTATTGTGTGAAACAAGCATGTTCAGATCTTGGAATGAGTTGCTTTTATAAGAAGAGGGTTGATCACAGCAAGTCCAAACTTTCCTCCTTTGTTCAATCTCACAAGAGGTACAACTTAGCTACTTCGTTTCATTTCTAATGTATTTTCATAAGAAAAGAAGCAACTTCATTACAGAACACCGTACTGTGTGAAATAAGCTGGTTCAGATCTTGGAATGAGTTGCTTTCATATGAAGATGGTAGATTACAGCAAGTTCACACTTTCCTAGTTTGTACAAACTCACAAGTGGTTCTACTTAGCTACTTCGTTTCATTTCTAATGTACTTTCTTAGGAATAGAAACATCTTCATTGTTATGTGAAGTAAGGTTGTTCAGCTCTTGGAATGAGTTGCTCTCGTATGAAGACGGTAGATCACAGCAATGTCAAACCTATTTAGTTTGTACTATCTAACAAGATGTACAAATTCACAACTTCATTCCATTTATAATGTAGTTTCATAATAAAAGAATGACCTTCAATGCTGAACACTGTACTGTGTGAAATAAGCTTGTTCAGCTCTTGGATTGAGTTGCTTTCGTACGAAGACGGTAGATCACAGCAAGTTGAAACTTTTTTCGTTTGTACAAACTAACAAGATGTACAACTTTATGATGTTGTTTCATTTCTAATGTAGTTTCTTAAGAAAATAACGACCTTCATTGCCGAACACTGTACTGTGTTAAATAAGCTTGTTCAGCTTTGGAATGACTTGCTTTCGTACTAAGAAGGTTGATCACAGCCAGTTCAAACTTTCCTCTTTTGTAAAATCTAACAAGATGTACAACCTGGTAAATTCATTTCATTTGTAATTTAGTTTTGTAAGAAAAGAAACATCTTCATTTCTGAACACTGTACTGTGTGAAATAAGCTGGTTCAGATTTGGAATGAGTTGCTTTCATACGAAGATGGTAGAGCACATCAAGTTCAAACTTTCCTCCTTTTTACAATTTCACAAGATTCTTTTCCTTTCTAATGGAGTTTCATAGGAAAAGAAATTTCTTCATTGCCATCACTGTACTGTGTAAATTAAGCTTGTTCTACTCTTTGAATGAGTTGCTCTCATACAAAGATGAAAGATCACAGCAAGTTCAAAGTTTCCTCATTTGTACAATCTAACAAGTGGTACAACTTAGCAACTTCATTTCATTTTCTAATGTATTTTTCTTAGAAAAGAATGACCTTCATTTCGGAACACTGTACTGTGTGAAATAAGCTGGTTCAGATCTTGGAATGAGTTGGTTTCATATGAAATTGGTACATCACAGGAAGTTCAAACATCCCTCATTTGTTTGATCTAAGAAGTACAACTTAGTAACTTCTTTTCATTTCTAATGCAGTTTCCTTTGAAAAGAAACATCTTCATTGCCGAAAACTGTACTGTGTGAAGTAAGCTAGTTCATCTCTGTGAATGAAGACAGTAGATGAAAGTAAGTTCAATCTTTCCATGTTTGTTCAATTTAACAAGATGTACAACTTAGTAACTTCGTTGTAAAGAAACATCTGCATTTCCAACACGATACTGTGTGAAATAAGATTGTTAAGCTCTTTGAATGAGTTGCTTTCATACTAAGAGGGTTGATCACAGCCAGTTAAAATTTTCCACGTTTGTACAATCTCACAAGATGTACAACATGGTAAATGCATTTCATTTCTATTGTAGTTTGATTAGAAAATAAAGACCTTCATTGCCAAACACTATACTGTGTCTCAGCCAGTTCAAACTTTCCTCGTTTCTACAATCTAAGAATATGTACAACTTACTGACTTCACTTCATTTCTAATGTAGTTTCACTAGTAAAGAAACATCTTCATTCCTGAACACTGTACTGTGTGAAATAAGCTGGTTCAGATCTTGGAATGAGTTGCTTTCATACGAAGATTGTAGATCACAGCAAGTTCAAAGTTTCCTCGATTTTACAATTTCACAAGAGGTACAACTTTTCAACTTCGTTTCCTCTCTAATGTAGTTTGGGAGGAAAAAAAAATATCTTCATTGCCAAACACTGTACTGTGTGAAATAAGCTTGATCAGCTCTTGAAATGAGTTACTTTCATACAAACAGGGTTGATCACAGCGAGTTCAAATTTTCCACGTTTTTACAATCTCACAAGATATACAACATGGTTAATGCATTTCATTTCTACTGTAGTTTCATTAGAAAATAAAGACCTTCATTGCCGAACACTGAACTGTGTGAAGTAAGCTAGTTCAGCTTGTGGAATGAGTTTCTTTCATACGAAGATGGTAGATCACAGCAACTTCAAACTTTCCTTGTTTGTTTAGTATAACAAGATGTACAACATAGTATCTTGGTTTCATTTCTAATGTAGTTTCCTTCAAAAAGAAACTTCTTCATTGCCGAACACTGTATTGTGTGAAATAAGCTTGTTCAACTCTTGGAATGAGTTGCTCTTATACGAAGATGGTAGGTCACCACAAGTTCAATCTTTCCTCGTTTATACAATCTAACAAGATGTACCACTTAGGGACTTCGTTTTATTACTAATGTAGTTTCATAAGAAAACAACGACCTTCATTGCTGAACACTGTACTGTGTGAAATAAGCTTGTTCAGCTCTTGGAATGAGTTGCTTTCATATGAAGATGGTAGATCACAGCAAGTTCAAACTTTCCTCGTTTGTTCAATTTAAGAAGATGTACAACTTAGTAGCTTCATTTCATTTCTAATGCAGTTTCATAAGAAAACAACGACTTTCATTCCCAAACACTGTACTGTGTGAAATAAGCTTGTTCAGCTCTTGGAATGATTGCTTTCATACTAAGAAGGTTGATCACAGCCAGTTAAAATTTTCCACGTTTGTACAATCTCACAAGATGTACAACATGGTAAATGCATTTCATTTCTATTGTAGGTTGATTAGAAAATAAAGACCTTCATTGCCAAACACTGTACTGTGTGAAGTAAGCTAGTTCAGCTCATTGCCAAACACTGTACTGTATGAAGTAAGCTAGTTCAGCTCTTTGAATGAGTTGCTTTCGTACGAATATGGTACATCACAACAAGTTCAACCTTTCCTCGTTTATGCAATTTAACAAGATGTACAACTTAGTATCTTTGTTTCATTTCTAGCGTAGTTTTGTACAAAAAGAAATGTATTCATTGCCGAACACTGTACTGTGTGAAATAAGCTTTTTCAGCTCTTGGAATGAGTTGCTTTCATACAAAGATGATAGATCACAGCATGTTCAAACTTTCCTCATTTGTTTAATCTAACAAGATCTACAACATAGTACCTTCGTTTCATTTCTAATGTAGCTTCATAGCAAAAGAAACATCTTCATTACCAAACACTGTACTGTGTGAAATAAGCTGGTTCAGATCTTGGAATGAGTTGCTTTCATACGAAGATGGTAGATCACAGCAAGTTCACACTTTCCTAGTTTTTACAAACTCACAAGTTGTTCTACTTAGCTACTTCATTTCATTTCTAATGTAGTTTCTTAGGAATAAAAGTATCTTCATTGCTGAACAATGTCCTGTGTGAAGTAAGGTTGTTCAGCTCTTGGAATGAGTTGTTCTCGTATGAAAACGGTAGATCACAGTAATTTCAGACTTTTTTTAGTTTCAACAATCTAACCAGGTGTACAAATTCACAACTTCATTTCATTTATAATGTAGTTTCATAAGAAAAGAACAACCTTCAGTGCTGAACACTGTACTGTGTGAAATAAGCTTGTTCAGCTGTAGGAATGAGTTGCTTTCATACGAAGACGGTAGATCACAGCAAGTTCAACCTTTCTTCATTTGTACAATCTAACAAGATGTACAACTTAGTGACTTTGTATCATTTCTAATGTAGGTTCATAAGAATACCACGACCTTCATTGCCAAACACTGTACTGTATGAAATAAGCTTGTTCAGCTTTGGAATGAGCTGCTTTTGTACAAATAGGGTTGATCACAGCCAGTTCAAACTTTCCTCTTTTGTATAATCTAACAAGATATACAACCTGGTAAATACATTTCATCATTATTGTAGTTTCATAAGAAAAGAAACATCTTCATTGTCAAACACTGTACTGTGTGAAATAAGCTGGTTCAGATCTTGGAATGAGTTGCTTTCATACTAAGATGGTAGATCCCAGCATGTTCAAACTTTCCTTGTTTGTACAATCTCACAAGAGTTGCAACTTAGCAGCTTCATTTCATTTCTAATGTAGTTTCATAGGAAAAGAAACATCTTCATTCCCGAACACTGTCCTGTGTCAGATAAGCTGGTTCAGATCTTGGAATGAGTTGCTTTCATATGAAGATGGTAAATCACAGCAAGTTCAAACTTTCCTCATTTTTACAGTTTCCCAAGAGGTACAACATAGCAACTTCTTTTCCTTTCTAATGTAGTTTCATAGGAAAAGAAATATCTTCATTGCCAAACACCATACTGTGTGGATTAAGCTTGTTCTACTCTTGGAATGAGTTGCTCTCATACGAAGTTGGTAGATCACAGCAAGTTCAAACTTTATTCATTTGTACAATCTAACAAGTTGTACAACTTTGCATCTTTGTTTCATTTCTAATGTAGTTTTGTAAGAAAAGAACGACCTTCATTTCTTAACACTGTACTGTTTGAACAAGCTTGTTCAGCTCTTGAAATGAGTTGCTTTCATATGAAGATGGTAGATCACAGCAAGTTCAAACTTTCCTCATTTGTTCAATCTAAGAAGATGTGCAATTTAGTAACTTGATTTCATTTCTAGTGTAGTTTCATAGGAAAAGAAACATCGTCATTCCCAAACACTGTACTGTGTGAAATAAGCTGGTTCAGATCTTGGAATGAGTTGATTCCCTACGAAGATGGTAGATCACGGCATGTTCAAACTTTCCTCTTTTGTTCGATCTAACAAGATGTATAACTTACTAACTTCGTTTCATTTCTAATGTAGTTTCCTTAGAAAATAAACATCTTGGGGCTGGAGAGATGGGTTAGGGGTTAAGGTGCCTGCCTTCTAAGCCTAAGAATGCTGGTTCCAATCTCCAGCAGTTCCAATCTCCAGGTCCCACGTTTAGCCAGATGCAAAGTGACACAAGGGCACAATGCTGCACTTGACCACAATGGAGCACACACAGCTGGATTTAATTCTTAGCAGCTGAGACACTGCTGGTGCACCCATTTCTGTCTTCCTCTCTCTCTCTCTTTCTGTCTCTCTCCTAAAAAATAAAAAATAAACATCTTCATTTCTGAACACTGTACTGTATGAAATAAGCTTGTTCAGCACTTGGGATGAGTTGCTCTCATATGAATACGGTAGATCACAGCAAGTTCAAACTTTCCTGTTTGTACAATCTAACAAGTTGTACAACTTAGTGACTTCATTTTATTTCTAATGTAGTTTCGTGAGAAAGCAACGACCTTCATTCCCTAACACTGTACTGTGTGAAATAAGCTTGTTCATCACTTGGAATGAGCTGCATTCATACAAAGAGGGTTGATCACAGCCAGTTCAAACTTACTTCGTTTGTATAATCTAACAAGATATACAACCTGGTGCATTCGTTTCATTTCTAATGTAGTTTCATAAGAAAAGAAAGACCTTCATTGCCGAACACTGGACTGTGTGAAGTAAGTTTTTCAGCCCTTGGAATGAGTTGCTCTTCTACGAAGATGGTGGATCACAGCAAGTTCAAACTTTCTTCCCTTGTACAATATAATAAGATGTACAACTTAGTGAACTCATTTCATTTCTAATGTAGTTTTGTAGGAAAACAACGACCTTCATTGATGAACACTGTACTATGTGAAATAAGCTTGTTCACCTCTTGGAATGAGTGGCTTTCATACAAAGAGGGTTCATCACAGCAAGTTAAAACTGTCCTCATTAGCAACTTCATTTCATTTCTAATGTATTTTCATAGGAAAAGAAACATCTTCATTTCCGAACACTGTACTGTGTGAAATAAGCTGGTTCAGATTTTGGAATGAGTTCCTTTCATACGAAGATGGTAGATCACAGCAAGTTCAAACTTTCCTCATTTGTAAAATCTCACAAACAGTACAACATAGCAACTTCATTTCATTTCTATTGTAGTTTCATAAGAAAAGTAACATCTTCATTCCCGAACCCTGTACTGTGTGAAATAAGCTGGTTCAGATCTTGGAATGATTTGCTTTCATACGAAGATGGTAGATCGCTGCAAGTTCAAACTTTGCTCTGTTGTTTGATCTAAAAAGATGTGCAACTTAGTAACTTCATTTCATTTATAATGTGGTTTCCTTAGAAAAGAAACATCTTCATTACTGAACACTGTACTGTATGAAAGAAGCTGTTTCAGCTCTTGGAATGAGTTTCTTTAGTACGAAGAGGGTAGATCACAAGTTTAAATTTCCTCATTTGTTTAATTTAACAGGATGTCCAACTTAGTAACTTCGTTTTATTTCTAATGTAGTTCCATAAGAAAAGAAAGACCTTCATTGCCGAAAACTGTACTGTTTGAAGTAAGATTGTTCAGCTCTTTGAATGAGTTGCCTTCATACGAAGATTGTAGATCACAGCAAGTTCAAACTTTCCTTGTTTTTTTAATATTCCAAGATGTATAACTTAGTACCTTTATTTGATTTCTAATCTAGTTCCGTAAGAAAAGAAAGACCTTCATTGCCGAACACTGTACTGTGTGAAATAAGCTTGTTCAGCTCTTGGAATGAGTTTCTCTCGTACGAAGATGGTAGATCACAGCAAGTTCAAAGTTCAAACTTTCTTCGTTTGTACAATGTAACAAGATGTATAACTTAGTGACTTCATTTCTTTTCTAATGTAGTTTCCTAAGAAAACAACAAACTTCATTCCCGAACACTGTCCTGTGTGAAATAAACTTTTTCAGCTCTTGGAATGAATTGCTTCCATACGAACAGGGTTGGTCACAGCAAGTTCAAACTTTCCTCATTTTTACAACCACACAAGTGGTACAACTTAGCAACTTTATTTCATTTCTAATGTAGTTTCGTATGAAAAGAAACATCTTCATACCCAAACACTATACTGTGTGAAGTAAGCTTGCTCAGCTCTTTGAATGAGTTGCTCTTTTATGAAGACGGTAGATCACAGCAAGTTCAAACATTCTTCGTTTGTACAATATAACAAGATATACAACTTAGTAACTTCATTTCATTTCTATTGTAGTTTCTTAAGAAAACAATGACCTTCATTGCCAAACACTGTACTTTGTGAAATAAGCTTGTTAAGCTCTTGGAATGAGTTGCTTTTGTACAAAGAGGGTTGATCACAGCAACTTCAAACCTTCCTCATTTGTACAATCTCACAAGAGGTACAACTTAGCAACTTCATTTCATTTCTAATGTAGTTTCGTAGGAAAAGAAACATCTTCATTGCCAAAAACTGTACTGTGTGAAGTAAGCTGGTTCAGATATTGGAATGAGTTGCTTTTGTACGAAGACGGTTGATCACAGCAAGTTCAAACTTTCTTTTTTAAAATTTTTTAAATTATTTTATTTATTTTTGGATAGAGACACAGAGAGAGAGACAGATAGAGAGGGAGAGGGAGACAGATAGAGATGGGTGCATCAGCAGTCTCTCAGCTGCTGTGAATGAAATCCAGACGTGTGCGCCCCCTTGTGGGCAAGTGCGGCATTGCGCCCTTGTGTCACTTGGCATCTGGCTAAATGTGGGACCTGGAGATTGGAACTGCTGGAGATTGGAACCAGCGTTCTTAGGCTTAGCAGGTAGGCGCCTTAACTGCTAAGCCATCTCTCCAGCCCTCTCAAACTTTCTTAATTTGTACAATCTAACAAGATGTACAACTTAGTAACTTCATTTCATTTCTACTGTTGCTTTGTAAGAAAAAAAAAAAGACCTTCAATTTCCAAAATTGTACTGTGTGTAATAAGCTTGTTCAGCTCTTGGAATGAGTTGCTTTTGTACCAAGACAGTTGATTACAGCAAGTTCAAATTTCTTCGTTTGTACAATGTCACAAGAGGTACAACTTAGCGACTTCGTTTCATTTCTAATGTCGTTTTGTAGGAAAGGAAACGTCTGCATTCCCAAACACTGTACTGTGTGAAATAAGCTGGTTAAGATCTTTGATCAGTTGCTTTCATATGAAGACGGTAGATCAGAGCAAGTTCAAATTTTCCTCGTTTGTTCAATTTAGCAAGATGTACAACTTAGTAACTTTGTTTCATTTCTAACGTAGTTTTGTAAGGAAAGAAACATCTTCATAGCCGAACACGTTACTGTGCGAAATAAGGTCTTTGAATGAGTTGCTTTCATATGAAGAGGGTTGATCTCAGCCCATTCAAACTATCTTCGTCTGTACAATCTGACAAGATGTACAACTTCCTGAAATTTTTTCATTTCTAATGTAGTTTCACTAGAAAAGAAACATGTTCATTGCTGAGCACTGTACTGTGTGACATAAGCTTCTTCAGCTCTTGGAATGAGTTGCTCTGGTAGGATAACAGCAAGTTCAAACTTTCTTTGTTTATAAAATGTAACAAGATGTACAAGTTATTAAGTTCATTTCTTTTTTTTAATTATTAATGTTTCTTATTGACACATTCTATACTTGCATACAAAAAACATATATTTCCCTCCTCTCCCCCATTCCACTTTAGAACACCAATCCCCATCATATCCCCTCCCTTTCTCCATCAGTCTTTCTTTCAATTTGGTGTCATCATGTTTTTCTTCTATTTTGAGGGTCTTGTGAAGGTATTGCTAGGCACTGCAAGGTCATGGATATCGTGGCCAATTTCTGTCTGGGCAGTTGAATTGTAAGAGGTCATACCCTTCCTTTGGCTCTTCCATTCTATCCGCCCCCTCTTCCACAATGGTCCCTGAGCCTCGGAGGGTGTGAAAGAGGTGTTTCAGTGCTGGGCACTCCTCTATCCCTTCTTCTCAGCACTATGTTGCCTTTTTGGTGATCCCAGTAGTCATCACCATCTGAAAAGAGAAGCTTCTCTAACCAGAACTGAAAGTAGCATTAATATGTGAATATGAACATTAAGTGTAGTGCTTTCAGGGCAGCTTGGTGGGAATAATATATACATTTAGTCAGACAAGAGCAAGCTTTATACCCCTAAGGCTCATGACCTCACCTGCCATAGACTTTTGCTTAGGTTTTTCAGTACCAGGCATGCATTCCCTCCAGTAGAGAGGACCTTCAGTCCAATTATGGAGCAGTTGGTTACCCCAAGAGTAGACATGCCACTATTGCACCCGTTCAGTCATTGGGCCTGTCTGGCCAAACTTGAATATGCAGCGTCCACTGTTTTCACTGCTGATGACTTCTGTCTCCCATATGGCTGCATGCAGTGCAGCTTTTTCCAGCTTTCAGTTGGCTGGTCTATAGGGAGAAGGTTTTCCACTCAGGACCAGCTTGATTTCTCAGTGACCTTGCCTTTTAGCCAAGAGATGTCTTCAGCAATAGGGTCTTACTATCTGTTTCTCAAGGGAAACCAAGGGCTTTGGCAAAAGCCTTTAATGTTTTGGAGGCTACTGGGACCTCCTTGACCAACAACTCCCTGGAAGGTATCCCATCACAGGCACTGAAAATTTTCTAGT
The DNA here is from genome assembly GCA_036365145.1 of Orientallactaga sibirica. Lineage (NCBI taxonomy): Eukaryota > Metazoa > Chordata > Mammalia > Rodentia > Dipodidae > Orientallactaga > Orientallactaga sibirica. Next base: position 12,083,363 of record JAEOAD010000284.1, read on the forward strand.
AACAGTCTACAGGTTCTAGATGTGCCATTATTCAAAAAAGTAGGTTTACATAAGTCTTATTCACAATATCTTGAATTTAGATTGACCCTCCCTTGCCCTTCTTTTAAGAATTCTCTTCCCATTGCCTCGCTTAGGCCATTCCCCTCCCTGTTATCTGTTCTACTTACATATGTGCAATACCATACACTTAAGTCCTTCCCTTTCCTCCCTCCCTTATAGCCTTTTACCACCTTACTGGTTTCTGGTACCTATTTTTGGTTCCAGTTCACACACAAATCTATACATTTGTAGCTAGGATCCACATATGAGAGAGAACATATGACGTTTGGCTTTCTGAACCTGGGTTACCTCACTTAGTATAATCCTTTCCAGATCCATCCATTTCCCTACGAATTTCATATTTCTTTACTGCTGAATAGAACTCCATTGTGTAAATGTACCACATCTTTATTATCCATTCATCTGTGGAGAGACATCTAGGCTGGTTCCATTTCCTAGTTATTGTGAATAGTGCAGCAATAAACATGGTTGTGCATGTATCTCTAAGGTAGTGAGAAGAGGCCTCTGGATATATGCCTAGGAGTACTACAGCTGGATCATATGGTAAATATATTTCTAGCTGTCCCAAGAACCTCCACACTAATTTCCACAATGGCTGGACCAGATACATTCCCACCAACATTGTAGAAGTGTTCCTGTTTTTCCGCATCCATGCCAACACTTGTTGTCATTTGTTTTCTTTTTTTTGTTTTGTTTTTTTTTGTTTTGTTTTTTATTATCTTTTTAAATTATTGTTTTTATTGACTTTTATACTTACATACAAAAAAACCCACCTGATATTTCCCTCCCTTCCCCCATTCCACTTTAGAACTCCAGTCTCCACCATATCCCCTCCCTTTCTCCATTAGTCTCTCTTTTAATTTGATGACATCATCTTCTTCTATTTTAAGGGTCTTGTGGAGTATTGCTAGGCACTGCAAGGTCATGGATATCGAGGCCAATTTCTGTCTGGGCAGTTGCATTGTAAGAGGTCATACCCTTCCTTTGGCTCTTCCATTCTATCCACCCCCTCTTCCGCAATGGGCCCTGAGCCTTGGAGGGTGTGACAGACGTGTTTCAGTGCTGGGCACTCCTCCATCCCTTCTTCTCAGCACTATGTTGCCTTTTGGGTCATCCCAGTTGCCATCGCCATCTGAAAAGAGAAGCTTATATAACCAGAAGTAAGAGTAGCATTAACATGTGAATATGAACATTAAGTGTAGTGCTTTCAGGGCAGCTTGGTGGGAATAATATATACATTTAGTCAGACAAGAGCTGGCTTATACTCCTAAGGCCCATGACCTCACCTACCATAGACTTTTACTTAGGTTTTTCAGTACCAGGTATGTATTCCCTCCCGTAGAGAGGGCCTTCAGTCCAATTATGGAGCAGTTGGTTACCCCAAGAGTAGACATGCCACTATTGCACCCATTCAGTCATTGGGCCTGTCTGGCCAAACTTGAATATTCAGTGTCCACTGTTTTCACTGTTGATGGCTTCTGTCTTCCATATGCTGAGTGCAGTGCAGCTTTTTCAAGCTTTCAGTTGGTTGGTCTACAGGGAGAAGGTTTTCTGCTCCACACCAGCTTGCTTTCTCAG